>VZDJ01007754.1:10010914-10047523 GCA_008694505.1 Cyanoderma ruficeps
TGTTTGTTTGTTGGGGGTTTTTTTTGTTAAGGAGGTATATCCAGAGTCAGTGAGTATATTTGAATATGTCTTTAATAAAGAAACACGCAACAGAAGACCTCTTTGCTTTGGCCACGAAAATCAACAGTTGTGGTTTAGTCATTGAAATTATGTCAATATACTTCCTATACTGTACACTTCTGTGTACTTTATGCAGTTACCTTTACGCTCTGACTTCAGGAAGACTAATGGGCTAATTTTGGATGGTGCACTTGAATTAGCCACAAACTAGGAACATATCAGCTTAATGCTTCCAAGTGCATCTCTTATTCCTCAGTCCTCAGTGATGGTTTTGGAGAAGGGTCTTGGGAGGCTGGGAACCATCACTTAACATAAGTCCTGGCTTGACATTTGCAGAATATTGTAACAACCACATTAATGATCCATACCTTTTCTTCCCTCAAATAATTTCATACGGAGTATTCAAAAGGATAGCAATTCTCCAGCTAACCCTGATCTCTGACATTAATTTTGGTCTCTGTTGCCAAGCCAAGGACTATTTTCCTTGGCTACATTTTCTTTAGTCCTAGACCCTAGTAACCAATAACAATAAAAAAAAAGTATGGGAAGGTGAATGATAAAGAACAAAATAGCATACAGAAAACTAATATCTAGTGGAGCAGTTCAGATGTCAATATTTGATGTCATTATCTTCTCTCTCAGATCATTAAACAGCTGATGATACTGAAATGGAGCAAAGAACTGCTTTGACAGTATTTTGTCTGTAACTATTATGTTTCCCTTCCTAGACCATTTGCAGAAGCATTGGGTGGAGTTCTTTCTTGCCCCAAGGAAAACTTCCTTTACAATTTAATAAATAGCTATTAAATGCCCAACGATTTTCAGACTTTCTGGATATTTATGGGCTGAGTCACTCTACCCAAAGCTTTATAAATGTACAGACATTTGAATGAAAGACAGCTAGTGTTTTTTCCATCTTCTAGAGGAGACAGTATATGAGAAGCAACAAATAAATATTGAATAAATAATGTGAGTTATAACATTAAACTGGGAAATGTGAAAACACTAAAGTAAAATGGTAACAAAGTAACAAAGGTAACATTATGCTTATTAACTGCAGTGGTACCATAACTAATGGAAATCCAGTCTGTAAAGCTGTGATCTAACAAATAGAGTGAAAACTTACTTTAATATGGACTTTCAGAAGAGATCTGAGATATGCAATAAAAAGATGTTTAGGAGCCTCTATGTTCCAGAAGGAGGAAGTGTCTGGAAAGAACAATTATCCCAGAGATTTCAGTAAAATGCCAGTACCTTTTGGGGCTGGATTTAAAACCACTGCTGGAGTGCATTTTATGTATGCAGGAAACTTTTAGAATATAAGTTTGTGCAGTGAAAAAATTATAGGATCCCTGACGGATGAACATGGTGTTGTCATCTAAATTTCCCAAACTGTCAGTGGGAGTGCAATGTGTGTGTCCTTCCCATTCTCACGTGTCCTTCTCATTTTCAGCAAATGAGTGCAACTTCATCAAATTCTGCTCATCTCTCTGTCTCGTAAGATGTTTTGGAAAATATCAGCTGGTTTGTTTCTAAGAGGTCTTTTAGTTTAATGCAAGTTACAGGTGATGCACTAAACACTCTTCTAAGGCTTTCTGACTGTACCAAAATTATGCTACAAGCAAGAAATTAAATATTTATAATATTTATAATAATAAATTTATAATATTTATAATATTTATAAACTGACCTAATAGATAAAATTTGGAATAGACAAAATTCCTCTTCAAATTCAAGATAAGGAACTAAGATTATAAAAGTGCAGTTCCTTGTTTTAGAGCTGTTGAGCTAATAAGATAAATATTCAAAGAGCCCCCCCCCCTCCAGATACCCCAGCCTCCTGAAGGAACTTCAAAGGTTCATGTTCCCCATTTTGATCCAACAGAGTCCTACACTTGTAAAAGTGCACATCTAATAACCTTTTATGATTTCACAATTTCCGCAGATAATCTATTCCTGTATTCAAATGGGCATTCTCTTAGAGAATGTTCATATTTCTTAACTAAATTTTTCTTGCTGTAGTGTAGTACTGTTTTTTCTTTTCCTATATACTGAGGACATGGAAAGTAGCTTATTTCCTTTCTCTTTACAACTGCTTCTTAATACTGGAGATCATTCTTATATTTCAGCTTCAGTAATTTTTCTTCTATGAACAATAAATCTGGTTATTTCTGTAGGTTGTGGTTATTAGACATCTGGGTACTACCCTGTAGGTTCTCTCTAAGTGGCCAATTTTTTTCTGAAATGCAAGGCCCAAAACTAGACTCAGTGGATAGAACAGGCTTTGCCAATCCAAAAGAATTATCACATGTGGCTTGCAAAGATGTTTCTCTTTATATTCTCAGTATGATATTCTTTTACCAGTCAGCTGGCATTGACAGCTTACGGTCACCTGAGAATTTATTATATGCCTTTGATTTTTCCTTTTACAGCTGCCACCCTGCCACTTGTTTCCCATCTAGTATTTTTGCAACTGTTTATTCTGCCTCACAATGAAGAGCATTGCATAGAGTTTTGTTTTTTCCATAATGAATCCCATCCTGCTTCATTCAGACCACTCTGTCAGTTCTTTGGTTTTGTTTTCTAAGCCATTTTTTCATTTTGATGCCTGTGAATTCAATAGATATATTCTCTGCTCAGTCACTATGTTGTCAATGACATATGAAGACTATTGATGTGGTGTTTTATCTATATCTGTTGATTGTCATATACCTTCCAGTCCTACAATGAACTATTGATAACTGCTCCCTGAGTGCAGTTCTGAAACTGATATTGAACAGGTCTTAGAATAGCTTTGTCTGTAACATTCTTTGCTTATCAAAATGTCTCTTCAAGCAATGCCAAAAGTATTCTTTAAGTTAGAGTATTTTCTGCTATTTTGTGTTTTATAAGGCTTTATTCTTAGAAGGAAAATTGAATTGGATTTGTTCTTGATAAATATATGTTGGCTGCTGTTCACCTTCGTGTTATCTTTCAAGTTTCTAAAATTCTTAATTCCTTCCAGTATTGTTTCAGATACTGAGCATAAGTTGAGTAGTTAGTTTATAATTCCTTGTCTCTTCCTTTTGCCACTTTCTAGAGATAAAGGTTGTGCTTGACCTTTTAAAATCTTCTGAAATGTCATTGTCCTCTCAAAATTCTGAAAGATAACTACAAGTGCTTCTGACATAGTTCTAGTCAGTGTTTCATGTACTCTGAGGCAAATTTCCTGAGATTCAGTTGATTTGACTACATCTAATTAAGCCAGATATTCCCTCCTTGGTTCTTCTCTGTTCTCACCTGATTACTGGTCCCTCTGTTAAAGATGTTAGCTGCCTGATATGTACCTGGTAAATGCAGTACCCTTCTGATTTCTCCAGTACTGATGAGATAGGCTGGCACTTAGGAAATCAATACAGACTGATCTTCAGTGTTCTTGTATCTCCTTAATCCAAATCTGAAACCCTGCTTACAGCTGCTTTTCATGCTCGGGTAAACCCGATTCTTGGATTAGAGAACTAATCTCTCCAGAGAGCCATAAATTTTTTTAAAAAAACAGGCAGAAACTTCCTCAAGGTCCTTGTTGGTTTCATTTTGTTGATATTTTGTTGTTATTAGGTTTGTTGGGGATTTTTGTTTGGTTGGTTTTTTTTTTACTGAAGTTCAGTTCCTGAAACAAAGCATGTCTCAATTTCTAAATTGTCATTAAAGCTAGGATAAAGACTGTGATTCAAGCCCCTCCTTGTAGGGACTCAATCCACCTGCCTAACATAAATGCTCAGGTTTCACTGATACATGGTACAAAATCCGGAACACTCTTTTAACACAGGACTTTGGTCTTTGAGTGTCCAGTTCAGGTATCTGGTACCAGCTGAAATGTCCTACTACACCCTGCTTGATTTCAGCTGCAAATTCAGAAGGTTACACATCTCCCCTGTGTCTTCTGTCTTATTTGATAGCTCATGCAGATATCCCAGGCATGGCAAGATGTCCCAGATGCAGCTTGGCACCTACATTTAGGCAGCTGATTTCCCCCCATACACACACACCCACACCCACACCCCCCTATAGCCTGTATGTTAGGTGTCTGATGTATAACTTAAATCCCACTCTAGATTTCATAATAAATAATAGAATTACTCCTGGTTGGAAATAATCCGACTTCTCATGAAAACTGCTTGCATGCCTTTTCTTCAGAAACTGTTTTATGATTGTACATATTTGATTATTTTCCTGCATTCTTTAGTACTAGGAAAATTAAATAAGAGCACCCCTCCCTCAAGCTGTTTCTAAAACTTAATCTTCTGGCTGCTCTTTTGTATACTGAAGTCATAATCTTCTGTTTGTGACACCTAAACTGGTTGCTGTGGAAATAATTACACTGGTACAAACCTGATTAAGAGTTCAGGTACAGAAGCCACTGGAGAAACAAACAAATTCTTGGAAATAAATATTCTACCTTGCCATTAATATCCTTGGTAAGGAATACAGTATTAAAGCACAACTGTTTCTAAAAAGGATGTCTATTTCCAAATTTCTCCAAGATGTGGAACTCCTTTTTTGGACATCATGAAACTCCTGGTCTGCCCATAATTTTATGTAAGTATGTTTAATAAGATAAAAAGAAACAAAACAGAGAATGGACAAAAGCGTCTCTAATATATATTCTGAAGGGGTAGAAAAAAAATCCCTGTGCTATGGTTGCTGTTGGCATGAATTATTTCTCTCCTCTTGCTGCAGATTAAAACATTCAGAAGTATTTTTCTCTTAATCCCTTTTTTCAGGTTAGTGACTTTTTCTTTTTCTTTTTTTGAGAAAGCATATGGTTTTCTTCATGTGTGATAAGCCTAAAATTAATATGAAAAGAAAATTTAAAAAAGAAACAAAGTAAAACTTGAACACTTTAATAGAAAACTGCAATAGGGAAAAAAATTCTTAATTAGCATCCCAAAAGCACTTCTTACTTTAGGATAAAATGGATAATGTTGCTCATTTATCACCGTATGTAAATAATATTGGCAGGCCTATCTCTTGTATGCTGAGAGCACCACTGAACATTCAGTCACAGAGGTTTACACTAAAACACTTTGACAGCTTGCAGACACTTTAACCCAGAGACAAGTGTCTCTGTGTGACCACTAATGATTCTGATGCATGGAAAAGCAGCAATTGAGCTGAAACAGTAAGAGAAGTAGATAAAGCTACTAAATTAGAACTAGCAATCAGATTCTTGAAAGCATTGCTTACAGTTTCTCTGTAGTAGGTGCACACGCTAATTGTGAAGCCTGAGATCCAGACTCTCAAGTGCGTATGATTTATTTGTACTTGAAAGTAAATAGTGTTGATGTCCTGTGCATTACTTTGGCTAAATGGGTAAGTCAAGAGGAGATGAAGTCTGTGGTTTTGTTTGTTGAGGTGAGCTTAGCAAACAAATATTCGGGAATTTAGAGCTTTCAGTAACAGTCTTTAACACTTAACTGAACTGGCTGATCAAGTGTAATTAACGTATCTTGTATCATGGGTGGAATCCAGCTTTAAATACACTACATCCTCCAACTGTAAAGGAATATTACATTTGCCGTTTGAGAAAGAACCACATTCAGCACTCCACTGAACAGTAAAGGAACCTCTTCCCAACATGGAGGAATTTACATTGCAGTCAGGTTGACTTGTTCTTGCTTCTTTGTTCCTTTCGGTTGTCAGTATCTTTGCTCCTCTGTACCCCTGTTAGTCTCCCACTCTTATGTCAGTACAGCTTCAGCTCCAGTTGTAGGAGATGTTTTGCAGACATGCAGAAAGAATGAGTCCCAGGGATCCCAGAATACAAAGACAAAGCGAAACGTGGAGGCTGGAAAGAGACAGAATCTAAAAAATGTGGGAGAAAGGGGCTGTCATGAATCATCTGTGTTTCATCTGTGCAAATTTATATTCTGAACCAGGCATTAAAGGCAAACTTGCGAAAATCATAGCAGTTTAGGCTGTGCTAGACTCCCTCCCCTGTTGCTGGCCACAGCACAAGGCTGTATTTCTAGTCTTAGAGTTTGTGCCGCAGCGCCTAATGACTGTAAATCTGCATCTTTCAGACTGAACTGGCTTTAAAAAAACACTCCAAGTTTCTGTGTAAATTACAAGACTGGAAGATTTATTTAAGAGGAACAAATTTTAGCATTCCTACCCATGCATATAGGCAATGTAAAATTTCTAATACTCATGGAGCAATAGTGACCAATCTCCTTTCCTCAAATTTCAACAGATTTCTTTCATGAAATCTGTGTGTAATGGACCAAGGAAGCTAAAATGTGGAACAAATGTCAGCTTATTGACTGCATTGGCAGTCAAGTAATATTGCCACACCTTTACTAGGAGCATGTTTGGCTGTGGAGCACTTACAGAGAAGAAATAACTGAGCTCCTTTTGATTTGAAAAGTGTAAAATCTTGAATGTGTAGTAGATCTTGATTTCTCAGTTGCTGGTGTAACAACATGAAAAGATGAGGCCAAACCTTAACATATATTAAATTTAATTAAATTTAATTAAGTTGAATTTGTATGGATAAAATACATTCTTTCTTAAGTTGTATACCAAATTTTGATTCAAGTTTAGGAAATGTTTGGTTATTGCAACTGGCTTTTTCACACATGCCTTAATTGCTCCCCTCGGATCTTGTCTGTAATTTGTAGTTGCTGGCCCTGGTTGTCACTGGTGCCTTTTAAATTTGTGACTTCTAGAATTGCCAAGAGAGCGTTCGTCATTAACTTGCCTATCACTGCTTTCGTTTGGAGCCTTCCGTTGTTTTTTCTTTTTCCTTTAATTTAATTTTATTAAAGTCAAAAGGAAACAAAACAGCTCATTATTGGTTAGCATGAAGTGTAGTCCAGTAAGAGCGGATCTGTAGAGTGCAAGAGGTGCTGCTGAGGACCTGATGTCTACATTATATGCATCTTCAGGGTGTTTATTTCACTTGGGCTGTAATGGTTCTGTGGACTGCATTTG
Organism: Cyanoderma ruficeps; assembly: GCA_008694505.1. Taxonomy (NCBI): domain Eukaryota; kingdom Metazoa; phylum Chordata; class Aves; order Passeriformes; family Timaliidae; genus Cyanoderma; species Cyanoderma ruficeps. Next base: position 10,017,947 of record VZDJ01007754.1, read on the forward strand.
TCTTAGATACTTAAGTCTTGGAGTGCAATTTTTCACTTGCTGCAGTTTAATTGGAAGGAAATGCAAGTTGTGCCTGCTGTCTGATACATGACATGAACCAAAGCACCACAGGTGCAGAGACTGAAATATTCTCTTCAAAAATCTCCTTCCCGGTCCAAACCAAAATGCTAAAGTAGCACACCCAAGGATTAAACATGTATAGGACTTCAACAAGGCAAGAATACCTGGGGGAAAAGTGTTCTTTTTTCAGAAGAAAAAAGGTCCCGTGATTGTTGATAAAAGCATAGCAAGTCCAAAATGTCAGCCTGTGCTCAAGGAGCTGTTCAGCTGGGTGTAGAGTGATGCAACAGCACTGGAAAACTTGCCTAACTCTGTACTTGGTGGATGGTATTTTGCTCTGCCTTGAGGGTGCTAGGAAATGTTTGCTAGGGACCACTGGAAAGCCATCTTGCAAGTTATGGTCACTAAGCAAATCAAGTGGCTAGGGAACTCTGAATCTCCCAGATCTATTGAAACTGAATTCAGGGTACTCATCTTGAAAGAGAAAAGGACTTAGTGCTTGACAAAAATGGTACTGTAATGTGACAAGCATGGAATGACCTGTCCCCTGGTTTGATTTGCTGATAATCTGAATCCGGGTGCTTTCTGAGCAGGAAATTGTATCTATGTCAATATGTTCTGCAGACATCTTACTTGTCCAATAACTCCTAAACCCTTATAAAATTTTGCCACCCAAATGAATGTACCAATGAGCCAAATACAGAATATCTGCTTTTAAAAGTCACTGCTTGATTTGATACTTTCTAGTTTTTGCAACATAGAATATGCATTCCCTAGCAAGCAGTACAGTGGAATGAAAGTGAATATGTAGTATGAAATGATTCGTGCTGATGACCTGATATCCTACGATATGTATTCGAAGGGATTTTACATCAAGCTAACAGTAGTCTAGTTACATGCAGACCTGTTAGTGGCTGACTCATTTTAGGTGAGTATATGAAGTGCATCTTTCAGTTTATTTTCCTTTTAAAGGAATCTATTTAATGTTCATTGAAGCTCCTCTGTAGTGTGAACCAAAGAGGATATTTGGTTCAAGTGCTCTCCAGATCAAAACAAAACATTGATGTGGATTCACATTGCCAGTAAGAGTTCCCTACTCTTCTCTCTGCTATTTGTCATCTTCCAGATCTGCCTCACAATCTCTTTCCCTAGCTGAAGAGCCCTACTTTATCTACTTCTTCCTTGTATGAAAATATTCCATTCCTTTTAACATTTTTGTCGCCTTCTTAAGTTTATTGTCTACTTGGGAACTGAACTGCAAAAGTCAAATCCTTCACTACTACGAGACCTCTCTGACTGTGCTGCAGCAGGGTTGGATGAGTGAATTGCTCTGCCCCACTTGTGGGACCCAGGAGTCAGTCCCTGGAAATGAAAGTTTATCCTGCTCTTTTTCCTTAGCTTGGTACCTGGTCAGTGTGGAGTAGAAGCCTCATTCAAATACTGGTACAAAGTGGAGGAGAAGTGGAAGGGGGCAGTCAGGTAACTGGCAATTTGCAAGACTAAAGAAATAGCAAAAATGACAAGGAGGTATTTGAGTACGTTAAAGGCAAGGGAAATGGAAAGGCGAGAGCAGGGAGGTCTAAAGTCACATATTTCCTTCAGAATGTGGAAGAAAAAAACGGTATTCCTCTGGAAAATATCTGTCAAACAGACTTACAAAATAGCATCCTGCTTGCACAATTGGTTCTGTTAGGTTGTGCCCATGTTCACTGCTTGCTTTGAGGCAGAGCTGAAATTGTGGGCAGAGCTCACAGGTCATCCCCACTTGTTGCACATCAGAAAGCTGTGTCACAGAGCTGTTTGTATTTTCAGAGGAAAGCAATAAAATCCTCCAAGCATACCCCCTTCATAAAAGTCTGACTCAGATGCAAGCCAAATAGAGTCCACCCCTTTTTGCACAGTAAGGGTCGTTATCGATGACCAGTCCTTTCGATTAGTCAGATCCCATGTCCTTGCTGCAAGCACTCAGTTCAGGGAACTGGATTCATCTCATCTGAGCTAAAACTCTTGTACCAGATATATCATTGCAGGGGCCACAGTGCCATCTGTTTTGATTAGCTGATCCTCTTCTGTTGCTCCAATTTACTTGTTAACATATATGTATCCTGCAAAACCAACTGATAATTAGCTTGAACGTCCAGTGCATTTAACATTTAGTGCAGAGCTCATTATGGTTTCACAAAGCGTATGTGACATTTACTTTCCTTTGTTGGTATACAGCAAAAAAAGTGACTTTTAAAAGAGCATTAGGCTCCTGTAAACAAGGTCTGGAAAGGCTGGAAAGCCACATGCTCAAATGTTAGGAAATGTCAGCATTATGCCTGCAGAAGTGCCCAGCAGTCACAGCTGCAAGTCAAGTCAATTAACGCAATACGACACATATTAAGTGTTAATGCTCTTAAAACTCAGGTGCTTCATGGCTTTAAGAAAAAAATGTAGTGTATAATCTGGATGGTTTTCCTTTCTCTTTAGCCAAGTGCTAATTACTGTTGGTTCTCTAGCACTTTCAGAGCAAGTCTGCTGTCAGGGAAGTGAGTGTATATTGTGGTATAGGCATAAACAGATAGCTCTGTGAGTTGTACCTTCTTGGTCATGGGATAATCTACACCAAATGGCAATCAGAACATTTTTTAATTACAGCCAAGCTATTGCAGGAGTGAGACTAACCCTAAATAAAAATCAAGTTGTTCTGCTGTGTTGCTGTGATCGTGCCTGCCCTCCTGATGGAATGGTGCACTAATGCTGTGAGGGCACTACTGCTGAATCATGGTTTGATGTTTTTCTGCCCCACCAGACACAGACTCCACTGGCACTTCCCATCCTGAGCATGTAGTTTCTTTTTCTGTAATAAACACCTTTTATCATGACTCCCAAAATTTGCCCGTTGTGTCCATGCTTAAACATGTAATCTTCCCATGGTAATTTATATTCTAGCTAAGATGAGGGGAAGAGAAGAGAGAAACAGGCAAGAAACTGATGTTCTCAGATTCTCCGTTATGTCCTGATATTTTTTGCAGCACTAACATTATCTGAATTGACAGTATCATCATGTCAATTTTTCAATCTCTGTTTGCAGACATACTGTGGAATTCTTAATTTTGCCTAGCAGTGAGATTAAGCATAGCAAAGTGAGCCAAGAGTGTTGGCTTGCAGTTCTCCCGTTGTCTGTAATTTGCACTTTGAATTAATGTTCCCAAGATGGCCTTTGCTGTAGTGGACACAAATTAAAAATATACACACACAAATTTATCTAAGTACTATTTGGGTCTAATGGGGTTTTTGGGGATAGTAAAATGCAGTGTACGTCAGATTATGAAGAGGTCTTCAATGAGAATTTTTAAACAGGAAACAGAAACATAGTGTGCTTTTTCAGAGAGATATTTCTAAAAAAGGCGTTTAAATTAATCTTTTGTTTATGTAGTTTCAGAATAGAATAATAAATCAAATTGTTCCCAATACTTTTGTAAGTCAATTAGAAGACATCTAAATATTTTTTTTGTGTGGAGATGACATTTCTGTGATCACATTTTAATTTGCCATAGTAAATTGACTCCTTTTTTTGTTTCCTTCTGGTTTGCATAATAGTTACTTCTGCTTGAACTGTTATCATGTTCTAAAGGAGCGTTTGCAGATGGCATAAGCACGTTGATTTTTTTAATGACAAGTTGACTGAAATGCTTTCATGAGGTAGTGTAAAGATAACATTTTGGTAAGCACACTCATGCCAAAGTATCAGGGTGCTTTTTTAAGATGTAAAAGTCCTAATTGCTCTATCACTGTGAATGTTCAGCTATAATTAAAAACAACCACATATTTTTATTTTGTGTGTTTTCTTCCCATTTTAATCCACTATGTGAACAAATTCAACAATCTATATTGAAAGGAAATCAGCCTTGTGGGAAAATATATGTTATACCCATTCGTCTAACAATATATAATCCAAGTGCCAGACAGTATTGTAGTAAGATGCTACAAGCAGTTAACTCTAACAAGAAAAACTCGGTATGTCAAGTATCATGCAAATTTTCTTGAACGACTCTTTTCTATCTTTTGCTTTTTTTCTTGATGTGTTTTCTTATTTGTTGAAAAAAATCTGATAAATAAACCTCCTGTAATATGAAATTCCTATTTAAATCTGCATTGTTAAAGCACATGCTTTTTTAATTACATGCCTCTGTTCTTCACAGTCTCCTGACAGTTTGACTTTCACATAAATCTCAAGCCATGCCACCCCAGTTTCATCAGTGATGTCAGTCCTAAAACCCAGCTGCTCTTCTGTCACTTCTGTTGTGTCTTTGCATGCCTCTGCAATGCACTGATTATGTTCCCAATGAAACACATCAAGAACAGCCATCTGCTTATGCAAACACAACAGGAAAACCTCTCTCATCTTCTTGTCGCTTGAAGCAATTCTACTACCGTGTCTCTGCTTCCTTGTTTGTGCAAAAAAGTGAATCGAAGAGGAACAAAATATCCCCAAGTTATTTCCTCCAAGTGTTTTGCAAGCTTGTCCATTCTTGATCCAAAGTTTTCATGATTTGAGTGTGGCCAGTCTGCCTCTCGCCAGGGACTGCGCTGCCACTTAAACAGCAATTTATTATTCCCTTGAGTGTCTGTAATATGTGTAATTCTAAATCAATATCTTCATCTTCACAACAACTGTATATGCAAAAATCTACCAACACACCCAGGTACAGGTGATTATACCATCCCAGCCATGCCATATTTTGGCTTGCACTGCTTTTTCTGATAGAACCCGTGTCAATAAAATAAGCCATGTACCTTAATACTGTGGAAAGAATCACTTGTATTTATGTTTAAAAGATTCTCTAGTTCTCTGGTCAGTTGAGTGAAGAACTGCTGCTATTATCTGAGACTGGAAAACATCCCCAAAACCGAAAAGCAGGACATCAAGTTAGGCCCAAATACATTGCTGTTCTGGAAGAGAGTGGTATCCCTGACCTCAGGAGGTAGACCTCATTTGTTTTCTGAAAAGTGGCTATGGAACTTCTAAAAAAGTGTGTGCAGGAAGAAAGAAGTGAGAAAATTTAGATTTGAGGGAGCAGTAGGAGTAGATAGATGTCTTAGAGAAGATCCACAGAGGCACCAGCTATGCTGCTGCCAGAGACATCCGCAGCTGTCACCACTTCAGGATATAGAATAGTTCATCCTTAGGGAAAGAACCCTTCCTTAATGGACACATGCTCACTGTCCAAAAGTGAGCGCATAGAGGAGCAGTGTGTGCTGTCACAGCACAAAAATGTCCATGCAAAAGAGGTGTGTGGAGACTGAAATCCCTGTCTCAAGGGGGCCTGTGGGCAACGGCTGCTTTTTTTTCCCAACACTTAACATGGAAAAAATGTACCTGAAATAGTCAGGCTATCATCTTAGATGGGCAGCTCAAGCAAGTATTTTGAGGGACGGGGTATGGCAAAAAGAGAAGGAGGTCAGTGAGGGCATATCCTAATTTCACCTGCTAATAAGAAAAGTTCATGATTTGATGAAGGAATTATCTCACTGTACAAAAAAGACTTTAAATACAAGCTTCAGCATGCAATCAATACAAATCTTGGAGTAACCACTGAAACTATTCTTTTTAAAAAACAGTGTAGTTTCTAGTACGTATTTTTTTATTTTATCTACTTCTCAAGACTAATCTTTCTTTCAGTTTCTTTTATTTTATGTAATCAATTATATTACATCTAATTATGCGTTAAGTGTAAGTACAAGTCATCAGAGGAGTAGACCTTTTAATTACAAAATAATTATGTAGTTATTGTGCTGTAGAATTACATTCATCCTCATTAAGGATACCACATGGTGTATGCATAAGCAAAATTTCTTTTGAAATTCAGTATTTTCATAGTTTCAAAATATCAAGAATAATTAGTCTAAATTATATTTTTCATTGCCTTACATACACAGAATGCTTACAAAATCTCAACATGAAATTGTATAGTTGAGTTTCATTTCAATTTCCTACCAAGCAGAAAAAACAAAACCTTGACACCAGAGTCAGAACTTTTTACCTTTTCAAACATTTGGTTTTATATAATTTTCAAAACCTCTTTCAGGGGGGTCAGGTTTGCAGCAGAATTGAAGCATGGCTAGCACTCCAGATCATGAAATAGTGCATGGCTGTTATATTATTATTATTATAGCATTTTATTCAGAAAAGCGGTGGCATGGAGCTGCATGACAATTGGGACGATGTGTGTCTGTTCCTTCAGCCCTGCTTTGAAATGCAGCCATTTGCAGCCACACACTGCAATTCTCAGAGCAGTCATAACCAGGGGTACTTCTCAGCAGCTTCAAAGAGCAATTCCAAACATGGTCACCAGCAGATGGGCTTGCTGACTTGATGTTCAGAAGATCCCCAAACTCCTGCAGCCACAATTTGTTTTGTTCCTCCGACTACTATATTTCAGACCATGCTCACGGTTGACAAAAAATTTACAGCAAGTGATTAGCGTTGATGAATGTTTCCTACCCTTAATACTTTGTTGCACAGCCTTATTACATCTCCATTGTGGTGATTCAAGCAAACTTTTTAGTTAAAGATTTGAAAGGAAATTATTTGGATTGAAATCACCATTTTGTAATACGCATGAGTTTTGAAACATGTAGGGTTGTAGCTTTGTTCTAAATGGGGGAGCAGCAGGAATTGAAAGTTTGATGATAATAGCTGTCTTAAAAAATTATAATCTAAGTAATAACTTGAAGGGTTTCAAACCATAATACAAATGACCAAAAAATAGCTTTAATAGTAATATTTTTAATTGTTACACTAATTTATCTATGATGAAAACTGCAGTTTTTATTGACAGCGATTTTCAGAATAGTAGCCTTCAGCTATCATTTTGAAAGAACATTTCAGTACAAACTTCAAGGAGTAATCTCATTCTTTGACTCTTTCAGAGGGAGTTAACTTGTTTGGCATATTGTGCAAAGAGATAAAGCCCCTCATTAAGGAAAATAAACCAAATTACCATATTCCTATTTCTCTGCATACTGATACAAACCTTTCATATAGGACACAGGGCAGGAACATTATCATTTGCAGATATCAAGAGAAGAGTTGCTAACAAATTGTTGGCCACTGGAAATTAACAAATTCTTGTTTTTTAATGCAGGTGATGGCTAAAAATTACCACAATATTACTATGGCTAAACAACTGTATTTCCAGTTTTTTTGTGGCAAAGAATAAGAAATTAAATGTTCAAAAACAAATGCCAAAGGTTCACTGAAAAAACGTGGATAACAATCTGCCCAACACTTGAAGGATGATTTCAGTTATAATTATGGCTGTTGTTGTCAAACATTTACTTCAGTAAAAGTAGGAATGTAGGTCAGTGAAAACTGCATGACAGATTTGATCTAACCTGGGAATCACTCATGCTGTGCAAAAAAACCCACCAGAGAAATTAAATGAATGAATGAAGGAAAACTATGATTTCTCTTGTTTGGCTGCCAAATAAAAAAATATGGTGTTCCTGCATTAAAGCATGATCTTTGATATATTTGATATTCTGTAGACACTCTACAAAAAAAAATGGTATACTCTCAACAAATGGGTTTTTTTTTTCCATTTAAATGGAATCTAGACTAGTTGGGAACCTGCCCTGAAGGTTAACATAGTGCTAATAAGAAGGGGAGAATTTTGCATAACATGCTTTTCTCTTGAGGGAAAAGCTGTTTTTTTTCAGTGATCTCACAAGGGAAGTTCAGAGAACTATGAAGGAGAGAAAAAGTGAAATCAAATCCTTAACGTGAAAAAAGCCCCAAACTCTTAACAAAAAGTCTTCAGAGTAGTTTGCTGGAGCTGCCAGTTGAGAAGTGTAAAAGAAACCAATCATCTGCACTAATTGTTTTTCACTGCTTGAAAAATACATTATTTGGAGGGAAAAAGCCACAACGTACAAAATCACAATAGTGAAAGATACATCTGGTACCTTGGAAAATTCTTTTTTCTGTAGAAAATGTTGAAGATGAAGGATGTATTTTTTAATTAACAGAAACCTTTTTTGTTTTATTTTACCTGAGCTCCTTTTTAAATTTAAGGTAATTGAATCTTACTGAAGAAAAAGCAAATCTGAAAACTTTAATCAGTCTTTTGAAAGGTAAGCCCTATTTCAGTAGTATGAAATCTGGGTTTTACTTACTTTAACCAGGCCTACTGGCAGCTACAGTTGGTGAGTTAAAGTGCTTATATAATTCAAATTTGCAATTTAAGCTGAGTACTAAAATGCTACCAGAAAAATTTTCTTTTTGGTACAGAAAAAATTTTTTTGGTAATGAGCAATCAAGCTTTTTAAAATATAAATATACTTCATATAATTCTGTTTGTTTCTTGAGTACTTTTGAGTCTCTTATGCTAAATCTTTTTGAGAGTCAAAATTCTGTTACTCAACTTGACACTTGACAGTATTAGTACAGAAAAATGATTGGCAATAAGCTTGAATCTGTCATGGAATTACAATTTGTTCTTTTAGTAATGAATGAAAAGCGCATAATTAGCAAGTATGTTTCAATGTGCTTATTATTGCCCTAATTAAATCTAAAAATTTTTAATAGTGGTAATGCGAAATTGATGATATGGTGAACTGATTATCTTCTGCAAACGGTGCTTCATGGACCAGTTTTGCTTCTGTTTTCTGCCTCCTTCTACTAGGAAACTTATTAATTTTAGGCTGCTTTAAAAACCTTGATGATAGAATGATAGAATTACCAAAAACTTACATATGAAATTCTAGTTTAATTAGAGAACATACATATATTCATGGTTAAAGACACAGAGACACACACAGGCTCGCACATATATGCATATATCCATGCACCCTTCAAGAAACACATATTTCTGTAATCAAAGAGGTATTTAGATTACATCTGTGATATCATCATCACGTGAAGTTGAAGATTATAATAAAAGACTGCACACAAAGGAAACAGTGCTTGTAATAACCAGACTGGTTTGGATATTGATGAAAGCAAAATCCCCACTGTTCAGAAGAGCACTTATTGATGTGAAGAGTTAAATGACTGTGCAAATCTCTTTGGTTAAGTTCAGCATCCCCAAAGCAGGAAGATGCATGTAGAAAAACTCTCTTGGAGAAATTATAAATAAAGGAAAAACATTAACATTACAATATCTCAAATCCCTGAAATCCATCTGAGGCACTCAGAACTGGGATGTACTGTACAGTTTAAAGATGCTATAAAGTTTGAACACCATTAGCTCAACCACTACCAAACACCCACAAAACCTAATATTCCTCCTCTGCTTGTATTAGTGTGGCCGACAATGATATTCCATAAATACGGACTGTTCTTTTGCAATGGAGAATAAGTTGCATGGTGCAATATCTTTATTAACTAAATTTTTGAAAAGCTAAAAACACTGTGCAAGATCTCTTCATAGACCAGTCCAGGGTATGTGTGCAGCTCAGGATGAAAACTAGATGAGAATTTCCTGACTATAAATCAAAACAAATCAAGTTGAAGTCTACTGTGTTTGTGTCAGTGGAGAGTATACACATCAGAGGTGGAGAACAATCCATGTAAAAATGCATGTGAGCCTGCCTACACATTTGGTTTGGCTTCTCCTTGACCGCTTCACCCCACAAGTGATGTGAGTGTTAAAAACAACAATTTGCTGTTTAATTAATAACAGCAAATATGCAGCTTTGTGGATTTCTGATAAGTGGAGATCAGAATAGAAGGCTTGCAACTAGATTTCAGTTCTCCTGTTTCTGCACGAGTGTCCTTTGTTCAGAGCATGAACGAAGGTATTGGAGAAGTAGTAGCTGTGAACAGGTCCAACCAAAAAATAGGGAGAGGTCTCTTTTGTAGACAGACACCGATTCTGCAATAATAAGGACATCTGCACAGATGCTTTTTGTAAAAAAAGATTTTTTTTCTACATGTATTTATAACTGTTTCAGAGAGAGAAAACAGTATTTTGCAATTTTTAATTTATTTGTTTTGTTTCTAATGCTCTGATATGAAGCTAATGGCACTGTTTACTGGTAAGCTCTAGATGCAGTACAAAATTGGTCAAAGTGCCAGAGAGAGGACTCAACTTCTAAGCCTGTGGAGCATTCTCTTTTACCTGAATAATCAAAGCACAGACCTGAGAAATGTAAAAATGTGCTTTCTATATTTATGCTGCATAAAAGGTAATTTTTTTCTTGGTTTTACTTTTTAAAGACAATTTAGCAGCATGCTTCATAGAGAGAAAATACCATATTGCAAAGTATTGAATATCCAGGTTCCCAGAGACTGTTTTTGCAGTAAAAGAAATATTTTATTCTGTAATAACCAATGCCACTTCACACTGTATTATCCAAAGCACTTTTTTTCCCTCATCCAGTGGAGACTTTTTAAAAACTTTTATCACATATGGAATGTCCTGATTTCTTTGTAACTAATAATCAATAAACAGGAATAACACTGTTACACAATACCTTTGGCTAACATGCATGGTATTTTATTTCTTGGCAGGCAGAGGAAAAAAAAGGTTTTAGGAGGTAACTGATAGCGATATAGAATTAGTTTTAGAATGCATGTATCACTTTTAATTTCAAAATATTGTTGCAGTAATCTTAATATTTCACATTTTTTTATTGCAAAGTCCTAAATATTCAGGGGTTATTTATACAATAAGTCATAAATTTTAAAAATATTCTGAAAAAAAAAAAAGTTCCTCCATCATTTTGCAGTGTGGCTGTAAAGCTCCGTCATCAACATTCAAATCAAAGTCCTAATCTATAACTCTTTTGTTGGGATAGTACAAATTTGTGGATAAGAACATTTGACTTTCAATCAAAGTGCTCTGTGCAGACTGCTCTGCACTGATTTAACAGAAGAAAGTCTAATATAAGAAACTAGAGATTTAGTTCTATATTTAAACAGTGTTGACAGTGAGATGTACTTACAAGCAATGAGATAGACTTTTAGCATATTATCATACATATTATTTCAAAGCAGGGCTTAAAAATTAATTATTCATGGGACTGTCTTTTTCTCTGTAATACTCTCGTGAACATCTGTAATTTACTATGTTTTGCATAAAGTAAAATGAAATTGTTAAACTTTTTAAAATAAAATAAAATGTTCAATGGAAAAATGGCCAAGTACCAATAAATTAGAAAATATAAATAATTTCAAATTGTTCTCTAAAGTTGCTTTAAGTTACACTGCAACTCTTATTTTTGGTGTTGGGAGTTAGTGCCAAAGTACCATTGACTTTAATGAAAGTAAAGTTGGCTTCACCTCTGTTAAGGAAATGCAAGTTAGGTAAAATAAATTAAACAATATCAAGAGATCTGACTTGGGAGTAGTGTTGCACCAAACAGAAGAACTTTTCCTATTAAAAAAATAAAAAAAGGAAACACAAAAATTTTGGGGTTTATGTAATATCAGAGAGGCAACCTGTGAAACTGTCTTAACTGACTTATTTAAAATTCTAACTTAAAATAAATTTTAAAAATTTATTTATAATGAACCTTATAGCAGATGAGTGAAGACAAAATATTATTCTCAATTTTTTTATGGCTGTCCAAATATAATTTCATATAGATCTCAAGAGAGTTTTATATGTTTCCATTGGATTAGCACACAGTAACTAGCATCTACCTTAAATTTATTTATTTGGGAGGAATGATTTTTTAACATTTTTCTCATGTGTCTTGCTTTCTTTTCAGCATTTTCATTTATACGATTTATCCTATATTGTCAAAACAGTGAGTACATCCTTCAAAACCAAAACTTAAACATGCCTGTAGAGTGTTGTTTGTTGCCACAAATACATTTGCCTTATGGTGTTGTCTCTTTTCTTTTTTATCATCTACTGAATAGACAGGTTTTTGGTCTTCACTGTTTCATTCTGTATTGTTAGATGACAAGCCAGCTATGCACCACTGTGCCTAGGAAATGCCAACAGTTTGCCACTAATAGAACTTTCTGTTCTTCTGAGAATATCCAGGTTTGCATGTAAATACTTAGGAACTGAAAGAAGAACATATGTAGGTTTCTGTCAGCTGCCAGTACTTTGCATTTGTAGTGCGAATTTGCTCACATTAGATTTTGACATTTGTAATTCTGTATTCTTACCATGCCAATGTAAATAAATACATGAACAATCACCTAATTCCTGAGAAAGAGCAAGTTCTCAGAAAATAAATTTTCTTATTCTTATGTAACTCTAAAAGCAAGTCTCCACTTTTCTGCTAAGCTTTATATCAAGGTTAACACATAATTTACAGATAAATTATGGGAAATTACAGCAGAAAGGAAGAAATAAATGAAATGAAAAATGCTGCCTCACTTTGAGATTTTTTACAGAACTCATTGTCAAAATGACAACACAAATGCATTTTTTTCTCTGTAGTGACTGAGACATAATTTAGTATTTCTGGTGATCTAGCATGGTTTCCAGTCCAGGAAAAGAATGTCAAGGAAGCTCTGTGAACTTCTTAAACTGTGTGGGCTTCCCCACAGTACTCATGCACTATACCTGGGGAGATGCTCTTCTTCTAACTGGCAGGATTTGCATGTGTTTGAGTGTTTGTTGAGAGTGATCACAGAGAAAAAATGTAATCGAGTACCTCACAAATTGAAGGCTCACAAACCATCAAGAAATGAAATCATAACCTTCTCAAGTGCTGTATACTCAAACTGGGCAATAAAAGTTTCTTTTTAGATATGGTTTAAGAGAACATAGTGTCTCATTATCTTCCTTGTTGATAACATGTTTTGTGTTTTCAAATATTAATTTTAGCATATTTAGATGGTCTTTTTCTCCCTACCATTTATTTCTTCCTGAATGCTTATCAAAATTCTCCTTCCAGTAAAGGAACTTGCAGTTAATACAAAGTAGATAGACTTTATCATAAGGCATTTAAGCATCTGAAGGAAATTATATTGAAAAATTATGTGGATTTTTATTTTCTATTTTACAATTAAAAATCATTTAAATACACATTTTAATACACTGCAAACTGAAAATATCTTCAACTTTCTATTTTGTTTTAATAACTTTGGACCAATATTAACTTGTACTTTCTTGCACTTATATTCTTGACAAAAATGCTTTGATATGAGTCTTTGCACTTTGCTCTGGGAAGATGCAAGTCCTCATAGATATAAGTTTATCATTTAAGACAATGTTTCCAAAAATCCCAATTAATCTTTTATCTAAACACTTCTGAGAATTACCTGTCGATTAAAGAGAAGTAATCCAGATCCACTAATGTGTAGTGAATACAATACTTTAGGTAGACAATATGTGAAAACTGCTTTGCAAGTATGATGCACTCTTTTGTTTCAAGGACAATGAGATAACACAAAAACAGTAAAATAATTTTCAACATCAAAACAAGTTTCTGAATATTTATGAGACACGTAACATGGATAGAGGTGAGCCCAGTAGACTACCACTTTAATAGACAGCTCATTTTAGTCAGATGTAAAAAAAGTTTAAAAAGAATTGAAAATGTTTAGATCTGCCTATTATTTAAATGTATTGCTTAGAATGAATTGCAGACCAGTCCCAAGTGAATATACAAACTGTTGGTGTTTTCTGAAAGAAAAATGAAAGCACGCCATGAGTCAGAAAGGTAGCTTTTCCAAGGTAGCATAAGAAGCAAAAAGCATATGGAAAATATTTGTGCAGAAGGGGTTTCATAATGTTGCAGATATTGAAAACTGGTAAGAAAAAGGTTTTCAGTCTTTCAGGTTTTCAAGTGAGTCCTGCCAATCATTGTATCTGAAGTCTGCTCTATAGAATTGAATTGAAGATACAGACCAGAAAACTCTTTTCTTTCGATTTGCATTAAATATTGCTCAGTAAAAAAAGTTAGTGTACTGAGAAGAAAAATACTTCTATATTTTCTATATTTTCTTCCATCAATTCTTGGTGAAGCTTAAGAGCATTTAAATTTAGTTTGTGAGTGAAGCATCTTAGGCAACATTGTCCCCTGAAGGTTTCTGCAACAACATAATACCAAAACATAATACCAAAGGACAGCAGCATGTAAATCTTTGTATCTTGTTAAGACACTATCCTTGCAATGGATTGACAATGAAAACTCCTGTTTTTGTTTTAATTTCTTAGAGGTATAAGATTATGATCATGGAAAAGCAATGTTAGTTTGCAGCAGTACTTAAGTGTGTTATTTTAAAATGCTATATGATGAACTGTAGTGTTTTTACCCACAGTGTTTTTGAAGACCTAGTTTCTTGTAATTTAACAGCTCAGTTGCTTGGGGGGTGTGTGGAGATGCTTGCCTTTTTTTTTTTTTTTTTTTTTTTTTTTTTTTTTTNTTTTTTTTTGGAGTGTGTCTAAAATAGAGCTTTAATTCATATTTTTAATGTTTCAGCTTGCTACCCTTAGTTAATTTATAATTTTAAGACACTAATTGTCCTTGAACTTAGCCCATGTGGCAGATTTCAATGAGACTGAATAGTCGGTTTTGAAGATTGAAGGCATATGTATGTAGGGACAATATGAAAAAGGAGGACTGTATATAAAGATTTTATCATATATTTGAAGTTGTATGTATTTGGTTTTGTTATTGTGGTACACTGATAAATTGCAATACAGATTTAAATGTAACTGAAGGCACAAGCATCAGTCAGTAAAATCAAAACATCTGAATGAGATTGTTTAAATGAATTCTAGAAATCTGGAATGCTACACATTACATCTAGAAAAATATCACCGCATTTTTTATTTTTCATTGTTTCCAAAAAAAAGGGCTAAATTTTGTATGAAGAGTTATCTGCTAGTTCTTCTTCAATGATTTCACTTCTCTTTTTCACACTCCATATGTCTGGTTTGTCACCCGTAAGCAGCTATACAAGCTTGCTGTTATCCTCTTTTGGCTGGGTTTTGGCATGAAATAAAAATGCTAATTGACATAACCTCTTCAAAGTTGCTGTAGAAGCAAGGGTTCTGTGGAAAAATACTAATGTAATGCATTCACAGAAAAACTGTGCAACACTGGGCAAAATCTTGAAAGCATAACTACCAGCTACAGCGTGTTTGTGGGTGTTGCAGAGTGAACCTGCAGGAAGGACAACTGTTGCTTCCTGGAGATCTCCAACTGAATAAAGAGTCTTTAAGATCCAAACCCTTCATCCTGGATGGACCGTACTTTCTTAAGACCCATGTCTGAATCGGGGAGTTGTAGAAGACCAGGAGATATTTTCTGCTTGCCTGCCTGACTTAACCAGAAAACTGCTAACCAAAGGGGCTGATCTGCAGCCCCAAAGCATGTGGCCAAGTCAAGCTCATACTCACATTACCTCTTTTGGAGGAGAAGCTGCCTACTTGATCCCACACTTCATATTCCTTAACCTTCATTCTTCTGTGGTCCCATAATAGGGTAACACTGTGCCATTATTGGTGCATTTATTCAGGTGACATTATTTCAGTTCAAAGTATCTGAAATAATGTGAGGTTTTGTTCTGTCTAAATAATTAGTGTGATTTTCTTTTATATTCTATTTTAGTTGAGAGCTTATGAAAATTAAAATAGCAATGATATGGTTCTTTCTGGACAAATGTTACATTATTTATACCCTCATTATTAATACACTGTGACTGTCTCTCTCTTTTCATTTCCCTTTCTTTCAGTTCCCATTTCCTTCTCATATTTCAAAAGCACTAGACCTTTGTTTGACAATTTAATTACACTATCCAAAATCAAACTGAGGCAATACAAGGGTTGCAGTCCAGTCCTGGGTCACAGATGAGCCTCATAGTTATGGAAACTTACACATTGACTAAGTGGGTAAATAAAGAAAATATGACAAGTTATGGGGTTTTTTTGTTTTTCTTTTTTGAGGATTGTGGGAACTTGCAAAAGGGAAATTTAGGCAGATCAAATCTGAAGATTATATTAGCTTGACTCCGTGAAACAAAATGTGTGAACTTTGTTGGGTTCTGAGCAGCAGAAATAAAGTACAAAAATGATCATGCCATGCTACAAGAACATTTAATAAAGTAAGATGAAGTCACTCAGGGACATCATGATGCCATTGTGTTTCTTTGATCAATCCCACTTTCACTGGTGTGGATGTCGTTCCCTGTCATTCCCTTCTACTTTTCATCTAATTAATCTATTCTGATTATTCAGCCTGTTGTAAAGGATATTCTGAAACATTCAGAGACCTGATTTGCTCGTAAAATAACTGACACACCTTCAGTTTGATCATTTTGTATTTTGAATGTGTCTTGTCAAACGAGTCTCAGATGCTGTCTCAACTCTGAATGTTGTATCAAATTAGCATTAAATCACTGGTTGCTGATTCTCTTTGCAGTCTGTACTCACAGATCTGCAGCTTGACATGAACTAGGCAGCATCTACCTTTAAAAATGCAGGGAGCTCAGTTCTTGTCTTCACTCTAGAATTCATTCCTGAAGGAGACAGATTGGTTAAAGCTTTGGACCTACTTTTGTATTACTTATTTTGTCTTCACAGATCTACTATATTGCAAATCGGCTTAGAATTACTGTGGGACCTTACAAGATTCTGTCACTAGCATATATGCCTAAGTCTTTATTATTATAGGGCTATCATTTTTTAAATCTTTTTAACAGAATTTTATGTTAGTAGTAATAGTAATAATAGTTTCAGGTTGTTATAGAAACTTCAGCATGAAGTTGATCACACAGGATTTCTAGTTTCTTGCTCTGGAAGCCCTTAAGCATCACTTGAATGAGGAAGATAGTGAAGGTGCTTAATATGCTGTTTTCGTAGATATCCTAGAGATCAATACATTAAGGTTGTCTCAACTGAACTTATCATCTGATTATGAGTAAGGAGTCACACATTTATAGGTTATAACAGGGAAAGATTGCATCAAGGACTATGATCATTTGATAAATGAATCATACTACTTCATTGTATACCAAATACAACTTTAACTGTAAGCCTGCATGTTTAGATCCTGTTTGTCCAAATCATGGGTATGGAGCTCGTGATCATACCCAAACTGTCCTGTATTTTTGAAGCTGTATAAAAAGAAAATCAATAATTCAATAATCAATTAGTTATAATACAATTTTACACTTAAACTCCAAATATCAATAAAAAATGCATTTTCCAGCAGCTTGTCCTAATGAATGGCAGTTTTTATGGATGAAGGACTTTAGGTGTGTAAGTCATCACATAGAGTTTAGTGGTATTCTCAGATGCAAAAGTCATTGCAGAATTTATCACTGTCATCACCATCACCATCATCATTTAAGAGTTTATGTTGGATGTTGTGGGTAGCTTTCATTTTTTAGGAAGTAATGTTATTCTGCGGTAGTTACTTTATGAGTTGTCAGATTCTAGTGAATTATTAAATGACAGCAGGGAGTAGCCTAGATAGCTGTTTTGTGACTTGCTTTTAATTAGTTTTTGTGTAGTTTTAGAACTTGGTCTGAGACTATGCAGCATTAATTTTGTATGATAACTCCATTAAGATAGAATCTAACTTTTGTGTTGGGTTTGCTTGGCCAGGTTTTGGTAGCAGGGGTGCTGCAAGGGTGGTTTCTGTGAGAAGTTGCCCGAAGCTTCCCCCATGTCCAGCAGAGCCAGTACCAGCCAGCTGCAGGGGAGACACTCTGCTGGCAAAGACTGAGTCAATCAGGAATGGTCGTAGCACCTCTGTGGTAACATGTTAAAGAAGGGGGGAAAAAAGTCATTGTGCAGTTGTAATGGGTGACAGAGAATAGCTGAGGTTCCCCTGCAGCCCCTGGTGCAGACCATGGTGAGGCAGCTGTGCCCCTGCAGCCCATGGAGATCCATGGAGACACAGAGATCCACCCTCAGCCCATGGAGGACACCCACACAGAATGCCCAAAAGGTGCCCATGGCTGCCCAAAAGAAGGTTGTGAACTTGTGGTAGGCCTGTGCTGGAGCAGGGACCTGGCAGGGATCTCTGTACCCTTGCACTGCTGGGGGGACGAGGTAGAGCTGGGAAGGAGGGAGAGGTCTGGGGAAGGTGTGTTTATGAGATATTTTACTTCTCATTAACCTGCTCTGATTTTGTTAGTGATAAATTCAGTTAATAGCCCCAAGGTGAGTCTGTTTGGCCCATACTGGCAGTCAGTGAGTCATGTCCTTATCTCAACTCATAAACCCTCCCTCGCCCACTTGCAGAGAGGAGTGATAGGGCAGCTTTGGTGAGTGTCTGGCATCTAGCCAGGGTCAACCATCATTGCTCTAGATATTTTGTAACCATATTGTGAGGCCGACTAAATCTATTTAAATGTGCTATATAGATTTTAAAAAGCATTCTGTTCTGTGGAAGGGGATTTAGAGTGTTGCTAAAGTGATGTTAAAAGAATGCTAGTAGTAATCTGATTCTCCCTTTAGGACATTAATCTTTTAACAGTAGTATCAGCTAAGATTGGCACTGATAATTCAATCACTCAAGTAGTTGAATTTGCATTTGGCAGAAAATGGTTAGAAACATCTACAACAAGTGCTCAAAACTACTCTTGCAGTTGAGCAACTGCTGTCACTGAATGGACGCAGAAAATAGCCATAAACTTTAAAAGAATATTCATTAAACATAGTACTCATGAGGCAATTTGTGAACTGCACCACATTAATTACACTGCTTAGAAATTGCCTTGTAATAGGGACTTTTTTCCTTAGAAAACAGTAGACAAGAAAAGACTTTTACAAAAGCTTAGTATTTTCTGTTTAATCAAGATGTAAAGGATTTGCTTTTCCTTTTTTGCACGTAGTTTATAGTGAAGTTAATAGCACCTGCATTATATTGTTCCTCATTATAAATCTATAAATCTCCTTCAGAAACATAAAATGCTGTGAAACCTGTCAACCGGTAGTATATTGTATTTATTAGGATCATGAATCCCTAATTTGTAATTTAGAAAAGTGCCAGCTCAGTGAAGAGGTTATTTACTGGCAGGTGTGTATATTTTGTATATGACTTTTTCATAAACCATTGTGACTTGTTTGCTGATGACTTCTTTTGCAGAACGTAATTTTTTGCCTTATCTCATAACTCCTCTGTAAGCAGACTGATCTTGATAGTTTTTGTCACAGAAGCAGCCAAACCACTACAATTTTTCAGAGAATAGCTTTCAACAGTTTCACAAAACGAAAAATATTTTTGTCACTGTGCTGTTAATTGCATGTACAGTGTTGTGCAAATGTTCATAACTTGTCCATACTATTTCCAGCTTTATTGTGTAAATCACCACCTCAGAGCAAAGTTCCATCTCCTGAATCTCCTTATTGCCCATGAATCAAACCAGAAAAGGGAGACTTTGCAGGTTGTCATTCAAGAATTGTGACACAGTTGTGCAGTAACTTAAAACACATGTGGAAATGACAGTGAGTGCAGATCTTCTTTTAGATGCTTTGCACATTTTACCACATAACTTTTTCTCCTTGGTAATGGCAGACATTACCTTTACTTGCAGACATTTACTCTGTGAAGGCTGGGAAAGACAATTTGATGTTTTTCCACATATAGTTTACTTCATGTATTCCTTAACTGAAACTTTTCAGTCATCATTTATAAATCCATTTGTGATGTACAAGGAAAATAGAGTATATATTACTTATTCTTGATGATCAATAAAGACAGTGATAAGGAAAAGAATAATATGAGTTTTATTAGGACATTTTCTGTTTTAAATAATTGTAAGGACAGTTAAAGTCAATACTATTGCTGAAAATGCCAACTTTATAGACCTTAAACATTACTAGTAACTAATATTTAAAGAAATAGATATTGCCAGAACTATTTCCTTCTTTACAATTTTTTGCCAAGGTGAAAAGAACCAAAATATTCTGAGCCCAAGATTTTAGGCATATATTAGTCCAACAGAGCACCAGAAAGTGCTGTAATATATTTAATACTGCTGCTGTTGAGCCCAGGGTTGAAATATAGCTCATAGTTTATTAAAAAAAAAAGCCAAAATATTTTTATTTCTTAAATATACATGTATACATGATTCATATTGGAATTATGTGCATGTTGACCTAGCTTCTGTTTTACAGATTTATTTTTGCTGTTTGCAGAGATTTCTATAGGTAATCACAGTCACTCCCTATTACAGGTGTAAATGAGCACCACTTTTTTTCAGATGGCACAATCACGGAGCCCCTTGGCAGGGCCACAGGGCTCTCTCCAAAGAGGAGGAGAAGGGAGGAAGGGAGTAAAAGAAGGCAAATTCAAACTATTTAACCCAAGGCACCTAGGGAAGGCCATTTAGCCCTTTCACAGGGAATGAGAAATCCTTACATTTAGACCATCAGAGATAATAAAAACCTGGAAACATCATGTCTACATCTGCAATGCTGGCTTGCATGGGTTTATGTATTTTATAGGGGTTTTTTAACAGTGTTTGCGATAAATTGGGCAGTTATTTGACATTCGTACAGACATCCTCAGAGACTTCCTTACATTTTTGCCTGTCATTACTGTGATACCTTAATTTGGGTCCATCCATGCAGCACAGGCCAGGGAATACTTTATTCTGAGTGGCTTCTGAGAGAAGGATCTAAGACAGGAATGTATTCAAGGTGATCTGAATTTAGACAGATGCCTTACAGTCTTATTTATACTAAAGGCAAAAAGCACAAAGGACATGGACATTGTCTTTGCCAGCTTTCTTTCTGGCTCAATCTGCAATAAATCTGCAAAAAGTTTTCTCCAAGAGACAGGTACTCACTTTGGATAGTATCTTTCCATGTTAGGTCAGCCAGAGTACACAGAGTAAATAGTACCAAAGAGTGCCTAGTATTCTTTATAGGAAATAGCCCATTTAATCATAATGAAGAAGAATTATTAAGCTTTTTCAAGGAAAATACAATGCCTATTAAACCCTGAAGATGATATTCTTTTAATAAATAACCTTTTTTAAAAGTTTGCTTGCTGTTTCAGGAGTTTTGGGGTTATTTAAGCGTGACTGGTAAAATAATCACGAATTAATGGGAGGCTGGTCACTACTGTAAGCTGCCAGTCAAAAGCTGTGATTATACTGAAGGAAAAGAAGGGCTCAAAAAAGAAGGTATATTAAGAAAGTAAAAGTAATTCTCTAAAGGACTGATAGAACAAGTAGCTTGGCACTTTATTCTTCTGTATTTAAATGCTTTGATTAAATCTATAAAAGTGCACCGAAGCCTTTTAATTTACACAGTCAAAAATGTCCATTCAAAAATGTGATTACATAAGAGAAGACTCCAGACATAGATAGGGATTTCCTTTAAAGCTGATCTTTAATCATAAAGGTCAAACCTTCGACATTAAAACACTTGAAGAGCAAGAAACATTCAGTTATTGATTTTAAAGACCCTGACCCTTGCCAAGTATCACAGTTCATAGAGGGTGTCGACCGAAGTACAATAATAAAAGAAAGCTAAAAAGAAATTGTTCAGACTCTTTTTCCATCTAAATACAGAGAAAAAAACCCAAAGCAACATCAAAACAAAAGGTCCCACATGAACAAAAAACAAAACGCCCACTCTGTAGGGCTAACAATAGATTAGATCTCAAACCCTACTGGGAATAGTGGAACAGGGAAATTGTTGTGGCTAAGCTGCTATCCTCTAAAAAGCTTTCTTTTTCCTTTTGGCAGTGATTCCTGTGGCTGGATGATAATATGGAAGCATAGTTTCTGTTAATTAGAGTGAGCTAAAAGTTTTTTCAGAGCAAATGATGTTCTGCTGGAAAATATTGATTTAAAATAACACCATGATATAGTAAACAGGTTTTTCTATTACACTGCAGGACAGCCTACATTCCCAAGCTTGCAGCATCAGCAGTATAGGACGCACCTGCCCTGTATCCTCCTTTAAGCTGAGAAACTACTTAAAGTCAAGGACAATGTCATGCCTGTTCTGCCAGGACCTCTGAAGTACCCTTCTCAAATTCATTGCTAGAATTACAGAATCATTATGTCGGAAAAGACCATGAAGAGAGACCAACTGATAACTCAGCACTGCCAAGGCCACCATCTAAGCCATCTCTCTAAGAGCCACATCTGCATGTCTTCTAAATATCTCCAGGGATGGAGACTCTAGAGTTACCCGGGGCAGCCTGTTACAGGGCTTGACAAGACTTCTCATGGAGAATTTTTTCCTAATATCCAGTCTAAACCTACCCTGGCATAACTTAGGTCCATTTCCTCTTGTCCTGTCACTTGTTACCTGGGGGAAGACACCAACCTCCACCTTGTTATACCCTCCTTTCAGGAAGTTGTGGAGAGTCTGGCCTGAGCATCCTTTTCTCCAAGGCTAAAACTCCCCAGCTCCCTTGGCCACTCCTCACAGGATTTGTGCTCCATCCAGAGCCTTCATCAGTTCTGTTGCCCTTCTCTGGACACACTCCAGGATCTCAAAGTCTCTCTCACAGTGAGGGGCCCAGAACTGGACACAGTACCCGAGGTGTGCCCTCACCAGTGCTGAGTACAAGTGGACAATCCATGCCCTGTCCTGCTGGGCACACTATTGCTGATCCAGGCCAGGATGCCATTGGCCTTTTTGGTCACCTGGGCACACACTGGCTCATGTACGTCTGACTGTTGACCAGCACTCCCAGGTCCTTTTCCAGTGGGCAGCTCTTTGGCCACTCTGCCCCCAGCCTGTAGCAGTGAGTGGGTTTGTTGGGACCCAGAACTTTGTCTTGTTGGACCTCATATCATTGGCCTTTCCCATCGGTCCAGCCTGTCCAAATCCCACTCTAGAGCAGAAGATCCTAAAGTCAAGCAAAGCAACAATCTTTCCTGTCAGGATCTTTGTTTGAAAATGGGCTAAAAAATTAGCTCAAGCCTTCACCCAAAGTTTTTAGGTCCCACCCTGTCTCTCTTTGACTCATTGAACTACTTTGCTCAAAGATTCATGGCATAAAAGAGGATTTTCCCTGTGAAGCATGGATGCAAGCTCCACTAACCATATGTATCAGTGGCTAGCTTCTTTTTGTCAAGGATACACATGGAAAGGGACAGAAACTTGAGAACTTGACCTGAACCAGTAGCTAAGAGAATTTCTGCTCCCTATAATGTGGAAACCTCAGAGGTTATCAAAATTGGCAAGCACTGGGCCTGTAATAGGAAAGAAACCATCTAGGCCATGCTCAGGAACCCTTCAAAACTTTCCAACTTCTGCTGAAAAGTGACAGCACTGTTTTCTGAACCATCTTCAGTCCAACCCCACCCCCCCCCACCCCCCCAGCAATTTTAGATTCACACACCTGCTGCCTCCCTCTTCAGAGGATGCCCATGAGTCCACCTTGTCTGAAAGATGGGAGAACCTGGACACCCCAGCCCAGGTTCTATGAGATATGACAGCTGGTTATTGAAACTGAGAATCTGAAAGCAGTAATGAGCAGGATTTCAAGAATGTCAGTCCTCACTGCTGAACCTTGAGATTCCTAAGGAAATATAATTTATTGAAAATGTTTCAGAATTTCTTGCATATCCATCAAAAGTTTGCCTATCCATGGTTTTAATAATAAAGAATTTCTATTTGCCTGATATAGTTGACAATATCCAGTAAGAAATCTTTGTTTCATATTGATAATTAGAAGCTTTGTAATTCAAAGTATTTTTATGCATGCGCTAAGACATGGGTATTTTCAGTTCCATGAAGTTATATTTGCCACATAAATGAATCAAAACAGTCTAAAAGTAGTCAGTCGACAGAAAAAAAAGTCTTGCATGAGAGGACTTTCTACTGGCACCTTCTCCGTGGATATCTGTGTCATACTTCTTCCTCCTGTGTCAGCTGGTATCTCCTGTTATTGAAGGAAAGTTATTTCAGCATTGTTGATTTTTGTGGAGTGGGCCGAAAAAGGTCTGTGTACCTTACTTTCATAAGATTTACTGTGGGAAGTCATAGAACATTCTTTTCTGCACCTTTAGGGAAGACCTAAATACTTATTTCTGAAGTTCTGAGACCCTCCCACCTGAAGGAGGTACCACTTGCAGAAAAAGTCATCCACCTACTGTGGTATCATCTTCTTCTTCTTGGCTGATCATGAGGAGCAGCCGGGAGAGTTTTTCCCATGACCCCTGGAAGTCCAGGCTCCCTGAGTGACCGCAGAGCACATCCAGCTAGGACGAATGAGCTATGAGACTAAGCAATAGAATGATTGCCATCACTGATAAGTTACCTGATAATCCTCAGGTGTTCATGCATTCATCATTTAGGTTGGGAATGACCTGATTTTCCTTGTTTCTTCATTGCCACCTTCCAGTTTGTCATTATTTTCCTGTAGGGTTTTACACCTTCCCATGTCAGTAGTTTTCTTCTTGACTCTGCCAGAGTTGTGTTTGTGCTTTGTGTCCAGTGCCTTGTTTGGCTTTAGCATGGACTTCCTCACATTGTAGCAGTTATTGAATCTGCAGAACCAAGCCAGGGACAAATAAACTTGCACCAAATTTGGCTCACAGACCACAGAACTCCTGCATGGGGGTAACAGGACATTATTTTTTGCAGCATTTGGCCTCTCTTGCATTGAGTGATTTCTCTGGCCATTGTACTTGTTGACTTGTATTCTTAGCATGCTTCTCGGGGGGAAAAGGGAAAAAAAAAAAGTTTTCCCCCCTTCTTTATAAAGTCAAAAATATACAAACTTTAGTAGAAAGTGCTTTGATTCTTGTCTTAAAACTTGTGTCACAGTAAGGTTAATACTTAGGAACTGTTAGGGGCATCTTTTTTTTTTTACAGTGGTTGGTTCCAAACAGAAATTAAAGGACAAATACCAGCATTTCTGGCCCTGAAATTTCTTGGGTAAACCTTGAGTCATTATGATAACAGGACTCACAGATCTTTACAAATTGTAGCCTCTCTTTTTGTACTGTCCTTTTCCTGAGGAACTAAGAAAGATGTTAGGCTGAAAAATATTTCAATAAAGCGTTTATGGCAGAGGCACCGAAGTCTTACCACTGGGGTATCCATTACAGCCTGTGACTTATGACCAACTCAGCATTTATCATGCTTGTCTTCCTGAGCTGTTTCTGTGACTGGCATTGCAGGAAAGCATGTCATCATTAATCAGAAGACAAAAATGTAAATTAATCTGTTTAATGGTAGCACAAAAAGGTTTCATTGGGCTGATTGAATCCATGTGAATAAGAGAACACTCTGATTAACGACTCTTAAACAGTTGTTAAGTTTAGTATTTTAGAAACATGGATTTTATGCATGACAATACAGTGATTAGCAAGGGATCTGCACAGCTTTAAAATACACTTGACAGTTCAATCAAATGGCGTGACTGTATCTCATTCAGCTTTAACCTTTGATGTATGTATATTAGTAATGGTATAACTATCTTAAGGACTGGTTTGGGCAGTACAGCATACCCAGCTGGTCCCAGGAAGCTAAGTCCACCAGGTTCTCCTACTGCAACAGTATTTTGGTAGGTATAGGACCTAAGTGGTGTAAATCTGTCTCTGATACACCATGTGCTGCAATCACATCTTTGGATTTCAGTTTTACATGAAGAATGTTAATTAAAATCTTTATAAACACATGAATGTGTACAATCTCATCCTGCTATCTTAATCATAAACTTGTTCTGAGGGTGGGTTAAATTTAAAGCCTGCCTTGCATTGGGTTTTATGGTCATGGTAAAGCAATGTGCTGCTTGTATTTTACTTCTCACTATAATGCTCTATAAGATATTTCTGTTATTATAGTAGGATACATAATAAACAGAAAAAATCAATTGAGGGGGAGGGGGAGTTGGCCACTGTTCCCAGGTGGGAGCATGCTTTGAAATTAGAAAATTGCAGCCACGTAGCCAGCGAGATGATGAAACTATCGGTGCTGAATCACAGCCCTGCCGTTTACTGTCCATAACGCACTGAGCACAAAGGCAGTAATACACTTTCCAAGAGGTAACTAAAGATTCTTCTCACAAACTGTGCTATCAAAAAAAACAATTTGTCTGACTGTGTATGCTTGGAAAATAAAATGATCCTGAGTGTAGGAGTAGTGGTACTGCCTCTAGTAGTTTAGTTAGGAATACTCGAGGGACTTCAGTTCTTTCTTTAGCATCTGTATAGTCTTAGTCTGAACAAGTTTGCCTTGGCCTCAGTTTCGGTAACTTATTACTGAAATCTTCCCAAGGACAACAGGGTCAGGGCTTCTTGTAAATGAATGTTCCCTGTGGGACCTGTAATGAAGAGACTGTTAACTAATTATCAGTCCGTTTGGAAGGCATTCATTTTTTAATTGACCTCAAACAATTCAAGGAACAAAAGGAATCTGAGCAAAGATGATTTGAGTCAGAGGCAAACAAATGAGTCAGTTTCTTTCTTGGGGTGGTTGCACAGATTTATTGGAGTCCACCAGACATAAAACGTTTTGAAGTTCAATATTCCTTTGATTAAAATTAGGAGAGCTGTGTCTGATGGCACGATCTGTGTGTTACAGACAGGTTTTCCTCCCTTCCTCCAGCTGTCATTTTCTGTGCAAATATTGCTCCTGTCATCGCTTGTTAGGCCAATATTACGATGGAATTAATTTAAAACATAATCTGTTTCCTTTTGGTTTGAGGAGGAAAGTTCAATCTGTGACTTGAATGTCAGGTGCAGTTTTACAGAGGCTGCTTGCAGGGCTGTTATACCCCACAGAGAAGATAATTACAAAGTCAGAAGGAGCCTTAGGACTTTTTGGTTAGAGAACAGGGTTTTGTCCAACAAAATGATATTTTAATTTTTGCTATTTGAATATTGCCTGAAATGCTAAAACTCATGTTTCTAATTTATTTTTAACTGCCAAACAAGTTAATGCAGAAAACATGATGATCCTGCTTGGGTTTTTTTCCGAAGTAAAGATGATTGTTAGTTAAATTCTTCTACAGCACTGTTTTCTCTTAGCAAATGTGTGAAAGAATGGTGTAAATGTATTGGAGAAGTGTAGCTTTCTCCAACAGAAAATTAATAATGTGATCATTAAGAGTTTCCTATGCTTCTGATTTCACCAGAGAGGTTAAATTTAAGACTTCAAAAAGTAGGTATTCAGAAACATCATCACCCATACTGAAAATGATCCAAATCTCAAAACAGTGGGCAAGGATTAAAGTTGAATGAGGATTTTCTTTTAACTCTGTTCATCATGGTTTTTAAATAGTCTCTTATAATAATAAAAAATACAGAAAATTGGGTGGAAAATGTTAACTTGGAAACAGAAGTCAAGAGGTTCCAGTCCTTTATAATTCTGAGAAGTTCTGAAGTACCTAATCACAAAACCACAGAAGAGCCCACTTTGAAAAGAATGCTGGCAGATCATCTGGTCTCAGGTGCTAAGGGAAAGGGAGCCCTGATGTGGTTCACTAACACCCTGTCCAATCAAACCTTGAAAACCTCCAGCAATGAGGCATCATCCCCATGTCCCTGGGGAGATTGTCCCAGTGACTGATTGTTCTCACATTAAGTAATTTCTTTCTTTGCCAAGGTGAAACTTCTCCCAATAGGATTTGTAACTTTTACCCCTTGTCTTTTCCCCGTGCGTCCTTGTGAAGAGAGGCCCCATCCTCTTTGTATCTTTCCTTCAAGTACTGTAGTACCTTGATTGGATCCCTCCTGAGCCTTCTCTTTCTCCAGGGGAAAAACCCCTGACTCTTTCAGTCTTTCCTTACACAGCAGATTCTCCAGTCTTTTGATTATCTTCATTATGTTCCTTTGGACCTGCTCCAGTCTGCATCTTTCTTGACTTGTGGGGCCCGGAATGGGGCCCGGTCATCCTGGTGTAGCCTGACAAGCGCTGAGTGTAGTGGGATGATCATGTCTCTGCCTCTGCTAGTAATGTCCCTAGGGATGCAACCCAGTATCAGATTTTCATCTGCTGCTGCAGGGTGTTGTTGACTCAGGTTGGCTGGGTGTCCACTGGGAGCCCCCATCCTTTTCAGCAGGGCAGCTCCCCAGCCACACAGGGGTCAGTGTGTACTGGGCTCTGGATATTCTGTTCCAGGCACAGGACTAGATACTTGTCTTTGTTAAAGTTCATACTTTACATAAATTCCACTGCTTTCTCCAGAAGTGGCTGAATATGAGCAGGTCTGAAGCAAATATTTCAAGTTTCAAAGAGCACTGGGAATGACAAAGCCAAATCACATCAATGTAACCTGTGAGATGAAGAATGCAGAGCTATCTTTTCCTCTTTTAGGCTCTGTTGATGCATACAAGGTGATCAAGTTTGGAAGCACACCTTTAATTTACCCCTTTTATTTAATAATTTTTATTCATTGCTGGATTAATGAAGCAGGGTGGTGACTCTGTTTCTATTCTCCCGAGTCATACAGTTAGCCCTACCATTCTGTGAGCAGACCGCTATCAGGGTTTGAAATTTATGATTAGGATAGGAACTATAAAATTTTGACTGCCTGAGGAAAAATTGCTTCCAAAATTGCTAAACTTGCAACATGACCCATAAAAAATTCTGCCTGGTGTTAAATATGTTATGTGATAACACTTCCTTTTCTAATAATGTAACCAAGGTGTTCAGGAAATCTGGTGGTTAAATTGTTAATAGTAATGTTATATTCCATAGGGTTTACTGATCCTTCAAACTGTATCTTCTGAAAGTAGTTACCACGCTCAGATCAGTTCTGGCATTTTGATACACAGTAAAAGCATTTATCCAGCTTGAGAGCTGTAAGTTGCGATTTTTTAAAGACTTCTGAGTTTTGTAGCACGTTTTAAGGACACCAAACAGCAATACATCTGAATATAAAACAAGTGCTTTATAAATTGCTTTATCACACTTCAAAGCAGCATTGCTAGCAGGATTGCCAAATTCAACTGCAAAACTTGCCAATTTGGATCATGTGAAGGCAGGTGTGAGATTACAGCTGTAATAAAACTGAAATTGAATACTGGTAGCTGAATTTGTAGTAGGCAATTGATTTGATTTATATAACATAAGCCACATGAGGAGAGATATGTAGGTCAGCATCTTCAGCTGGAAACAGTGGTTAGAAGAGTAGTGGTAGGTCGCTGGGAATATTGAGTTAATAGCTGTTCAGCCTGGCAGAATGCTGGTGCAGTATAACTACATTTGTGTCAAACTTGATTGGGGAGAAACCATTTCCAACAAGAAAAAACTAGTCAGTAATAACCAATGCCACTTGTGCCATAAAAATCGTTGCTAAAATTAGCATAAGAACCTAGACCATATGGAGTTTCCCAGGGCAAGAACTGGTACATTAGTTATGCGCACATTTTCAGCCTGCAAAATACTTGAGGTATGTAAATACACAAATTAGTGATTAAACTCTTTCTATGGTAATAGAACAATGTTTTACAAAATGCGAATTCTAAATGATCCAATTCAAAAAATCAGAGGAAGCACAATCAAATTAGCCTGCAGAGTTATTTTCGATCCAGACAGCCTCTTAGGTCACAGATCTGCACAAAAGAAGAAAAAAAATCCAAAATAAAGCACACGCCCCTCAATTAAAAATATCAAATTAAAAATTAAAACTATCTAAACTAACTAATAACAACAACCACCAAACCAAACCAAACAAAACCAA
>VZDJ01007754.1:10047543-10193390 GCA_008694505.1 Cyanoderma ruficeps
AAAAAAACCCCCCCAAAAAAAAAAAAAAAAAAAACAACAACAAACCCAACGACCCCTCTACTTTTATGCTGAGAAAAATGTGTCCTTTTTTTTTTTTTTGACAAGGAGTGGCCTGGCAATTCTAACATTAGTTGGAGGTTTGATAAGAACAAGCACAAAATGAGAATCATGCTTTTAAGAAGGAAAAAAATATTCAATATACAGAAAGAACTTTGTCAGAGAGTTTTCATTTGCCATTCCTAGGAAAGCAGATGAGCTTTTGTCCAAGTTATGAACTTCTGGAAAGTGCAGTCATGATCGGTATAAACATTGCCTTTATTTTTACAAAATTTACTTGAACATTTTAGGCATACAAAGACTCCATTGTGTGGACCAATGGAAAATGTTTTTCCTTTTGCTTTATCTGTAGTCTGGCCTGATCCCCAAGTGCAGGAAAGAGGAGGAAGCAAAAATCTCAAAACAGAATATGAAGAGTAGCACAGTATTTCCATTTTTTTTTTCTACAGAAATGCAGGGAATATATGAACTGGGAGGAGAGAAGAACTAGAAATGTGTTTTGACAGAAGTTCATCCCTGTACAGCAAAATTTTTGTGATGATGGTGGGTGGCTGGTATAGATGATTTAGGAAGACATGTTGTTGGGAGAAAAAGGCAATGAGGTAATGTAGAAGTTGTTTCTGATAAATGTGAGTTTCTACAGTCGAGAGCCTCATGAATGAAGGAATAACCACTGAATTAAAAGGAAGAAAGTTCATGATAATACGTGTATGAGAAAACAACACAGTAGGAATCTGAATAAGTGTAGCAGTCAAAGTGAGAAATAATTTTTGTAGCAAAGCAAAACTAAGACTCTAAATAAATCAGAGGAAAAAAAAATACTATTTCTCCAAAAATGACTGTTCAATAGAATTTAACTTTTCATAATACTCGGCATAATACAGTCTCTTAAAAAATTTAGACTCATGGCTGTTACTAAGCACAGTGCCATGATGATAACCATTAGTCCAGCTTAGAGCCTGACAATTCTGAAAAACAAATGGAGCCAGACAAAAAAGAATAAGAACTTCAGATGGAGAGAGGAAGGAAAAGTGAATTTTATAAAAATTCTTGTTTGCAATGGCACTAGAGAACATTATCATAATAAAAAGCATAAACTACCATTCTGACTGTAACTGGAAAGTAGGTATTTTCAATAAGGAAAAAAACCCTGGATTTACTGAGGAAAGAGGGTTGCAGACATGGGATGGTTTTTTTTATTTAATCAAGCACCCAGCACTGCTTCTAATTACAGCATATTCCAGCTTTACTTGTCTTTCTGACATCTAATAAAAACTCACATTGCTGTTACTGAAGTAACCTTTATTGTTTCGTATTATGGTACCTCCCTTACCTGTTGAATAGTTGCAGTTTAATGTGACAGAGATGTAGAGGCTAAGGCAAACATTAGTTTGCCACTATCTTTTATGTTTGACAGCAGCTGGCTCACCAGTCCCTGTATGTGTTGTTTATGGCTTAGATGTGTGACTTTGAAGACAGAGAGGAATTAATTTCATGCAGTAAGAGGGTGTAGCAGACATGGGAAGCGATCCTTACACTATTTTGATGGTTATGGGATATAATTTTTCCCAGGTTTATACAAAGTTTTATACCACAGTTCATTTGGACATGACTAGGACTTGTAGGTAGTACTGCCAAACAGTAACTGATAATAATAAAATGCTCCTTTCTGAAGATGTATTGCTGTGAGCTTTTAAAAAGTCTTGAGACTGCTAAAAGAAACCTCATGACGTTATAATTAGTATATTATGAACTCTTGCAGAAAACACAAATTAAGATGGGATGAGGAGTCAGGGTTGAGGAATGACTAAATTTCAAATTAAAAGACTTCATTTGAAAACTGAAGCATAAACTGAAATATGGTGAGGGCAAACTCAAAACAGTGTTTATTCTAAGCATGTGCAAACCTCTTTT
Source organism: Cyanoderma ruficeps (assembly GCA_008694505.1). Taxonomy (NCBI): domain Eukaryota; kingdom Metazoa; phylum Chordata; class Aves; order Passeriformes; family Timaliidae; genus Cyanoderma; species Cyanoderma ruficeps. Next base: position 10,049,515 of record VZDJ01007754.1, read on the forward strand.
TGATGCTGTCTTCAAAATGATGCAGCAACTTAATATATTATACCCCTGGGAAGCATAAAACTCAGGGCCTGGTTCTCCTCACTACATAATAAGAATGGTGAAAAGCAGCCTTAAAGTAGGTATAAATTGCATTTAAGTCTTCTTTATGGCTCAGCAGTGGTAGAAAGGAGCCTCAATATAAATGAGAATCAGATCCCTAGTATTTATTTAACCCTTGGGCTTTGTATATCATTTTATTTGCACCTTTAAGAGATTTGCAGAGGGATTTTTAATCAGGATTTGGTGTAGAGAAAGCTAAATGCTTTCATTGCCTTACAAGTAACTTTAATCATACAGGCAGATCATTCTTTTTATTTCTCAAGAGGAAATGGTAGAATTTTCTGCCTTTGTACAAACCAAGCTAAATGTTTCTGACACCCTTAGTACAGTGTCAATTGGAAATTCACATTTCATGTAATAACAGACCATTTTAATTTCATGAGCTGAAGAATTGGTTTCCACGTGCAAATTGTACTGAAGAAAGCAATATTGTCAGAAGAACTGGCAGAGTGCTTCAAGAAATAAATCTATTGAATTAAATAAGAGGCTTTCATTACTTTTTACGTTGCATTTCCATATAACATAAGCATTAATTAAACTCTTCATTGCTTTCTCCTATTCAGCAGAGCACTTGCTCAGTCTGACAAGAAATGATGCCCAAGAAAATCTGTGACACCCAAACATAATCATTAAAATGCACTTAAGCTGAAGGGAAGGAAAGGGAGAAGGGAAGAATGTTTTGGTGCACTTGGGCAAGCGGGACCTGTCTACAGGAATGAATAATTTCTGTTCTTTAGATTTTGACAACAAATGCATAATTTCTGTTTCGCAATTTTCACTTCACTTTTCACTTTCACTAGGTCATGTCACTTCGTATTTCTCCAGGCAATTTAAATACAAACAGAAAGCAAGCAATTGTTTTTCAAATTTTAAGTATGCTTCAGTAAATGTGGAAGGCTTCTTCAGAGTGGGAGAACACTTTTGGTGTGAGACAGTTTTACTTCTTGAAGTATCAAAACAGCTGCAAAGTGTGTCTACTTTCCCCTGTGAGGAATACCCAGCTATAGCAAAGTTGTTGATACAAATTCAAGATGTTTCCTCTCAGGCTCTTTAAGTCAAGCCTTAAAGAGCTCCCTGGGTAGCCCACCCAAAGTGAAGAGCCGTCACATATTTTTGGTTCTGGCAAATTTCTATCTGTATTCAAATATTTCTAATTCCTTCTTTTCTTGTGATTCCAGGGGAACATTTGAGAATCTGCCCTCAGGAATATACATGCTGCACTTCAGAAATGGAGGACAAGTTAAGCCAACAGAGCAAACTGGAGTTTGAAAACTTAGTGGAGGAGACAAGTCACTTTGTACGCACGACTTTCGTATCCCGGCACAAGAAGTTTGACGGTAGGCTGGATATAACTTACTTATTTTCAAAGTTATGGGATTTAAAAGCCATAATACCCATAATATCCATAATAAATTCCAATGTTCTTTTCTTTACAATTAGATATCGCATTTGCAGTTGTCAGTTTGGCTGAGATAAGGGTTAATATACAGCTGGTATGCTTATCAGCCTTGTGAGTATTGCCTTTAATTACAATGACATCAAGAATCAGGCTGTTAAGTGCCTGCAGGCTTGGCTAATGTTGAAAAAAGAGATTAGATATCCATAGAGAGGTTTATAATTTTTGTCTCCTAGTTTCAAATGCAAAATTTAGGTTTGTAATTATGTTCGCTGTTGCAAGATGAACTGTGGATCTCCCATGATTTTTGTTATTGCAGAGCAGTATTTGTGTAGTCTGCCTTTTTATAGACTTAAGGCTATTGTTTTTTTCCTGCATGATTTTCTTGTGATGTATAGAGGTTCTAAGGGGGCTTCTGGTTTCCAAACACTAAGGCCTCAAGTTGTGTTTGAGAGAGATTATCATTCAAACCACTTAAACAGTATTGAACACATCTTTTCTACCTAGAATGAACAGAAAAGAACACTTTGAAAGTTTTATTTCCTTGTGCTCAGCTTTTATAAGATCTTTTCAAGATCAAGGTTACAGTGTCACAATTTGCTAAGTTTGTCTTTGATAATGAGCATTAGGCTGTTTCTATGGTTGTGTCCATATTTCAAGTCATGGTTTTATCTAAATATGAAATCTGTATTTGTGTTGAAAGTTTCACAAGAAATGAGAATTTCTGCGTATGTGTCAAAAAAAATCAAAAAGGGTCTGGCATTGAGAGGTGTAAATCAGCATTGCAAAGAGAATTGCAGAGTTGCATGTAAGTGAAAAGCCTGCAAATAGGTGGGTAAAGCTGGCTAACCCCAGGTGATAGATCTTATGCACACTTTTAGGAGAATGGTGGAAATGTTATCTCTGAAGTTGGAAGCTTGCTTCAAAACTCTTTGGTCCCATTCAGAAAGAAGGGAATATGCCTCTAACTCCTTAGGGTAATTCTGTATTATTATCCAGTTAAAGGTTTTTTTCTTATATTGGTTCTCTCAATGTGACACAAAAGAAAAAATAAATTATTAAAAAAAGGTAATGGAAAAAGTGTAATGTGAGGATGTGCTGGAGGAAAGTCCCCAGCAGCAGATCAGATGCTAATGTAATTTAAAGAATGTCCTTGGAAGGTGGGGATGACTGAACTGCTTTGAATTGTGATGACTTCCCTTTTAATATGAAAGTGTAATATTTTTATGTAGTGGATTTTTTAAAATGTACTTGTCTTCAAAGTATCTAAAAAAAAAAATCTAGAAGTTATGTGTTGTATTACAAGATGAATGTGCAAGCAGAACAGACATTTCAAACCATCTATGGCATGCACAGGGCTTTTTTGTTTTCTAGAAAGAAACCGGGGTGATTGCTCGTGTTCAGTGACCATGCAGCACACTGAAAACACAGAGCTCGTTGATCACAGAGCTCAGACAACACTTTGCTAATTCTTTGTCAACTTCAGGTCTTTCTGTATTGCATTGAATCTAAGGACATTACAGCTTTTTCAGTAATCTGGAGTTCTGTGTCTTAATGGTGGTATGGTATGGTTGAACATTCCTGATTGGGTATAAATACTCCACTCTGGGATCTGCTCCACAGAAACTTGGACTAAAAGACTGAGTTGTTTCTTCTATCTTATTATTGATGTTTTAAAGGAAATTTGCAATGTGATGTCTTATCAGAAGAGCATTTGAACTTGGTGTATGCTTTCAGGATTTCAATGCTATTCTAAAGCTATTCAAAATTTGTTTACTTGTATGGAAAAACTGGTTCTTTCCAGAAGGGCCAAGACAGTACTGGAACAATATATTCACCTAATAGACTTCCAGTGTAAAATCAGCTAGATTTCTTGCAGATTAAAATATGATGATGCTTTTCAATATAAAGCAATATTAAGAGTCCATGTTTTAACTGTTCAAGTATAATCCGTTATTTTGTTGTTTTTTTAATTTGGTACTGTGATTGCACAAAACCATTCTGACACATGATTCTGCCATTTAATGCTAGTATACCGTAAATAGCAAAACAGATACAGCCAATTGTGATGGTTTTATGGAAGTTTTGCACTGTACCCGTGTTTGTCAAGAACAACACATGTAAGCACTAAAAGAATGTACGAATATCTGAGTAATGTTGAGATATAGATATCAGTGTTGCTCCCTTAAGGAGTTAATTTCAACTATAGTTGCTGCCAAGCTCTTTTTTGTTTAGACATTCAAATAATTTTGAGAACTCTTGAAAGGACATCAAAGGGATATCTTGTAGATTTCACAGTGGTTTTTTAATGCTGTACTAGACGTCTTACGGTAATGTTAAGTTTTGCAACATAAGACTTTTTAGAGACATGTGAACTCTTTTGAATTTTGATCTGATCTTCATAAGCCTTGTCTTTCTTAATTCATTTTCTGCCTCACAACCATATTCTTAAGCATAGATAGAATGATGTTATGATTTCCATTTTGAGGGCAATTTGAGATCTGTTTTCCTTTTCAGGATTTTTTTCCCAGATTCCTACTCGTGATTTAATCTCAAAGGAAGCTCAGTCTGCTAACTTGAATGTTGTCTCTTTAGCCTCTGATGAGACAAACATTCTTACACTGAATCGCAGAACCCAAGCACGGCTGAGGTGTGCTGAGGGTGGGTTTGTCACTCATCATGCTCCAAGCAGGCTCAGCTATCACAGGTCACCCAGAATCATGTGCAGCCGTATTTTTAATAACTCCATGGATGGAGACTGCACAGCATCTTTGAGCAACTTGTGCCAGTGTTTGACCATCCTCACAATAAAGTGTTTTCTTGTGTTTACATGGAATTTCCTGATTTGTTTTGTTTTTCTTAGAGTATACCCATTGCTGTCAGTGGGCTATATATCCCCCCACTAGATATTTATGCATGTTGATGAGATCCCCTGTGCCTTCTCTTCTCTAGGCTAAACAGTCCCAACTCTCTCTGCCTCTGCTTTTAGAATAGGCAGTCCAGTCCCCTCATCATCTTACTGCCCTTTGCTTGGATTGCACCACTTTTGTCCATATCCTTGTACTGGGGAGTGCAGACCTGGTCCTAACTCTCCATGCGTGGCCTTATCAATGCCAGGCTGAGATGAAGATTCCCTTCCCTCAGCCTGCTGGCGATCTTCCTACATAATTTTTGTGTCATTTTCATATTTTGTTTCACCTAAAGTGCGCTACTTCCAGATCTCTACAAGAAATAAATTTCTGTAATAATTAAAGGGAATAGAAGCTAAAGATGAAATTTATAACAGAGAACTTTAGAAACTACTAAGCGATTTGGAACCATCTATGATGAGAAAAATTATACCTTTCTTTTAACTGCCAATCAGTTCTTGCATCCTAAAGCCCTCTATAAGCTTTCATTTCTTATTAATTTATACTCCACAATTCTAAGGGGCCGTCACTGTATTGAGGCTTTTGACTGCTCCATTCTTCTACACTCAGTTATTCCCCATAGTATAAGAGGTTCAAAGATGTCTCAGAACCAAAGATCTGACAATATAATTTTTCATTCAGTTTCCATGTTCTAGACAAGGGGTGTGGGTTAGCATAAGTCACTACACAACATAATGCCAGCTGCCAGTTGTTTTTTGGCTGAGCCTTATGTGCAGATGTTTACATCTGTATTGCCGCCATCTGCATATTTGTCATTGCATTGACATACTGGATGGCTATTTCAAGCAAAATCAGTATCTGGAATTTCACTAATAGTGTGTGAGGATCCATAGAATCTTCTCCTAAGAATCTTGCCAAATAAATAAAGCCTTGAAATGAGAAAAGTTCCTATGAAACAACAAGTGCTCAATGGTCTAGCAAAGAGTGCAATGCCTGTTTTGGCAATGGGACACACACCCCCTTCCAAGCACTAGGAAAAGGAACAAAAAGCCTTTCCAGCAGATAGGAAACACACAGGAAGTGAAGAATTCCAGCAGATACGAATTTTTCTCCTACTTCAAGGCTGTGTAAGACTAACCCATACAAACAGACACATAACGATCAGCTGTTTCCTATTCCTAACAACAGACAAGTAATCATGCTCCACTCCTTGGACCTCTACTGTATACCTCAAAGCAGCTTAAAATATATTATGCTCCCAGTGTAGCTGTAATAGTATCATCTTATTATCACCAATTCCCTTGCATAGTGACATTGCTGAGCAGCTGTTTCACACACAAGCCAATTTCTTTTAAGTATTGCTCCATCAGCAACTGAAGCCAGTCCAGCCGGAAGGTTTTGTCATGAATGTTAATGAAGAGACAAGTAGCTGTTCAGTGACATTTTCTCACTGATCCTTTGAATAAGAATAGGGAAAAATAGAACAAAGAATTTTAATTTAAGCTAAATAGATCTGAACCTGATAAAAGACGCGCCGTCTCCTCATTCTCATTAAAAATTACACTAGCAGTCTTAGCAGTGGTGGTAAAAATGAAGGAATGTCAAAGAATAGCTGTCATGAACTTGAATGGATATGGATAGCCTTCAGCAGAATGTGTGAGGCATGGTGGCTTTTAAGGAAAATAACCTGAATTGCCTAAGGACCAATCTGTAGCTGCATTGATCTATCATACAGTGCCATCATTCCCCATGCTCCTTTTCTTTGCAGTCTAGGAGAACAGTGATCCATACCCATTAGTGCCGCTCATCTATATCTTACAGTCATTACCAGCAGTAGTGGTGTAAATTACAGGGCAGCAAAGAAAGTTTCACAGATGATCTCCCATAATAATACCTACAAGAATAGCTAACGTCCCAGACACCCTGTATTGCCTTTTCTTGCACACTTTATGAAAGAACTTGGAGAAAAATAGCAGGTTTGAATCTTTCCTTGATACTAGAGCTGAAAAAAAAGTGTTTTGTGAAGTTGGTTTCCAACAAAGTAAGAACTTTTCAAGGGGATGAACTATTGTAGCCAGGTATAACTGTCTCATTAAACTTGACAAAAAAAGAAAAAAGTGTGAAAAGTGCAATAAGGGAGGTGCTTAAAGCTGGAATACACTGAAGTTCAGTTGCATGGTGAGTGTAAGACTCCTTCTCTCTGTTCTCCATTCTTCCTACTCTTGCTGCCCAGCCTGCCAGCCTACCTATAGCTCATGCCTGTAGGCTCACTGACCTCTGTGGATTTCTGCAGAGGAGGGGGAGTACAGCAACACAGAAGGCCACTTGTACACTAGTGCTGTCATGGTCAGTGGGTAAAGGATAGATTTCCAGCAGGAATACTTTTTAATGCTTTGCTTTTCATATATCCAAAGTGAAAGGGCATGGTTTCCACATGAAGATTTTTGGCTTGGTTGTTTGGATTCTGGAAGCAGGAAGTCACAAAGGACTACCTTTTCCACAGACCTGTTTGGGAGGCAGGAGGCTTCTCTGGGGCGTGGGAAAGTCAAATAAATATATACTTACATTTTTCCAGTGCTGCCATGCCTGAGGCAGCATGTAGGCTACACCATGCCAAGGCTGGATTACCAGATATTTTGGGGCCTCCTTCTGGGCAAGATGGTGGTGGTTTGTTTGTTTTTACTTTGTTTCTTTTACAATATTTCAGTGTTGCTTTGCAACATGTTTCACATCGAATGCAAAATCCACTGCAGGACAGGTGGATTTTTAAAATCCACAACTGCTTGGCTGTAACAGTGCTAGCAGGGCCACAGTTTACATATAATTCATCTAGTGGTTTAACACACTCCATAACTTCTGTGTTTGCCAAAATTCAGACCTTAGAGCAAATAGAAGGCTTAAAGAAATGCAACATCTGTTGACTTGTAGCATGTAGCGGCTTGCAAGCCTTCATTGGACATCTGGCACAAGTTTCTAAGCATTAAAGAGATTCTTAGTAAGAGATTCCATACCTTAAATTTGACACAAATTTGAAAATAAAATATTCTACATCTGATCAAAATCCTATCCGAGCTGATAACAGCCTAAGAGAAACCTCTATTGCCTGCAAACAATTTTAGGCTCTAATCTTGTAAGACTTGCCCTGAGATTCTGTTTATCGATTTCATATATTATGTCAAAATTTGTCAACTACATTAAAGCAATTTTTTTGTTTATTTAATTAACCAGAAGAGGAGAGGTGACAAGCCTACAAAACTTGGATAGGAATGATTTTCCTAGTAATAAGAACAGCTTCCAGTCAGGTTACAGGTAACCTGGGCAAGCCCAATACTACATTCTGAGATTGAAAGACTACATTCTGAGATTGAATGTCTTCTGCACACTCCCTGCAGTTGGAAATGCACTTTGTGCATTTGGATGGGCTCTGCTCTTCCTCACTTTCATTTCCTAAGTGCAGCTGGTCAGAGGAACAATAATGTTCTAACCAGCTGCATCAAATTTATGAAGCTGCAAAGCAAAGAACGAGCTGTTACCCTGAGCTGGAGTAGGTGGGCATCAGCCACTCTCAAATAGATCTCATTCAAAGGCATGTTGTCCAGGTGTAGCCAAATCCAAACAGGCTTTGTTTGAGAGGGCAGGGATATGGTGTTTTTCCCATGCAACAGAAAGCAGAATTTGCCTTGCTGACGATTAGATATCCATGACATGGAGTGTTCCTGTAGGTTCCCTCAGTAGTCAACAGGGAATGAGGGGTGCAAGTCACATTAGTGTAAAGTTTACACCTCAAATAGATCTGGAAAAATCTTTCCCTGGAGTACTTATTTCTCTGTATGGGTTAGAAAGGGTATTTAGTTATGACATAGATGCCTATACTTTGGACTTACTTATACATTTGTTGAGATAAATTCCACCCCAAGGAACAGAATAAAGGAGTGAAACATCTAAAACACTTTTGAGGCTCCCTTCAGTGCTTTTTTCCCCTCTTTTGCAGAAGACATCTTCTCTCTCTCTCTCTCTTTTTTTTTTTTAAGTATTCTGTAGGGAAAAAGACAATTGCAATACTGAGACAGGTGGGCACTATAGAGGTCAGTCATTATCTTATGCTGGTTGAAAAAAAACCACTATCTTGTTGAATTCAAATGGCATTTAATCTTCAGTGAAGCTCTGAACAGTGTATGTTTTAAATATTTTGTGATGAAATTTGTTTTCTAAGTGTCCAATCCTTTAAAACATCAACCCATAAGTAAAATTACTGATTTAGAAATACCAAATCCCCTGCCATTAAAGATGGCAAAAATCCCCTGCACTTCAGATGCATGTGGACAGAATAGAATTAATAACAGACTCAGCCTCAAGTCCATAATACTGATGTCTTTTTGCAATTGTCCAATGGAGAATCTCTTACTCCTACATGATTCTTACTCTGATGTCAGGTGCTTACCTGTCACACAGCAAGGACAAAAACCATGCTGTGAGAATCAAAAATAGCCACTGTACATAAAACCCAAGCTATTAAAAAAGGGTATACATACATATTGTCAGCACTTTGGATAATAGGAACTGTAGTCTTATAATTTCTCATTTGTTGTCCCCAACCCTCATTAAATGCAGAAATACTATTTTTTAGATTAATCTCTTGGCTGTAATAGCAGGCATTGTTATCTTTTTGCTGACCTTCTTTCCCTAATTCTTTTGCCTGTGTGTTCAAACAACTGGGAAATTAAAAGGAAACTTAGTGTATCATGAAAAGGCTCCTGTATACTGAAAAATGATTTAATGACTCTCTGTTTCTCTGCTTACCTGTGAGATTTTTAGAGTTTCTTTTAAATTAAAGTTTCCTTTTTTCCTTTTTTTTTCAATTTTTTTCTTTTTTTTCCCCCTTTTTTCCCCTTTTATTTTCCTTTTTTTTTTTTTTTTNCCCTATGGTTTACCAGAAAAATGTGGAAGTGTCTGTTTTTCTGGGAGGAGTATCTCTGAGGACTGTCACTTTTTCTGAGAGGAGTGTTTCTGGGAGGACAGTCACTTTTGGTGGTAAGATAGGCACAGAAGGGAGCTGTATGCCTAAATGCCTATGTGCCATAGGAATACTTTTAGAGATAACTTAAAAACAGGCATATGAAGGTCCACTCTTGCTATACCTAGTGGAAACTTTGAAAATTTCATATATAAGTCAGAGCCACCAGAATTCATAAAGGAGATAGGAAAGATGTGGCAGGAGATAGGAGATATTGCTTCTCAAGTCTTCCCCACTTGCTTTACATTAGGTCTCATTCTATACCAACAGCTGAGAGGTAAAAATAAACATATTCTGCCTAGACTCCCAGGGTGTAATCTTTCTTGTCTGTGTGGGTGCTGGTAGAAAGTAGCAGCCATGGTTGTCTGCATGGGCAGCCCCACTGGGTGCTGGTGAGGGCTGACAAAGCTGGTTAGTGTCAACACCATAACCACCACCGAGCTGGTCTTAAAGGTGACACCACCATAAAGAGCGCAGTTTCTGCTGGCCAGGCTGCTGCAGGTAAAATAAACAGAGACCACAAAGACACAAACCCCATTAGGTTATCCATATTGCAGTGTTTCTTGCCTGGTTTACTGTGCATAGACCTTCAGGTGTTGTTTCTGAAAATTTTGAACATAAAACATTGCATGGCACCCATATTATGGAAATATTCCAGTTTTCCTAAATACCTTGAAACTCTAAATTTCACTGATTCTCCATAATGGGTTTTTTGTAGATTATTTTTCTGAATATTTCTGATACAGTTCCCACTCATTTACTTCTTAAGATTTTTACATCAATAGGAATCTTTATTTTCAACTTTCCCACCTTTTCAACGTTACACTGAATAGTTTTGCTTAATGTGTTTATTGTATGTGCATCACATGTTTACTCTGGGATATGAATATATTGGTTTGCAGGCTTTATCAGAAATAAAGTCTTTAATTTTCTTCTAGTTGTAACCCGTGTGCTTTAGGCATTCAGAATGACGCAGCACTAAAATGTCAAGTGTTTCAGCAGTGCACAGGTCAGCTACCTGTCCTTAACAGCAGCTACTGGAAAGGCAAAGCATAGGGCAGGAGGTGAACTGGCAAAAGGTGGTGGGGAGAGGGACAGAGAGAGGGGGGACCAAAAATACTGTGTCATAAGCTATCTGTTAAACTATAATCATGTAAAGAACAGTATATGGCTTACAGGAACAATCTGAGAGGGGTAACAATGCAGCTTCTGTGGAAGAATCTGCACATTGGTGGAGAGACAGATGGTGGACACCATTGCTGCTTGAAGTCTGCTTTGAACCTATACCTTTTAACAGAAAGAAAACCAAACCTTAAGGCCTGAAATATATCTTCTTTAATATATGGCAGGTTCTGAATTTAACATTCCTGGGTGAAATTATTCTTTTGTGTTATTAAGGGAGCATGTAGAAGCCATTCACTATTCCTGAGCTAGGAAATTCATCAACTCACAGCTAAAACACTGTCCTTGCTCTTGAAGAGCTATACTCACAGTGAAAATATTAGACATATGTAAAGCAGGAAGGAGGTGAAAACAACTAATTTCACAAATGTAGGACATCTTCAGTCAATGAAACCTCAGCAAGATCATGTCCAGGAAAAGGCAACAGTAGGAACTTGTTGAATACTGACATCAGTGAGTGGGCACAACGTATGCAAATTAATTTTTACCCTGATAAGAGCAACTGGTTTGCACAGGTGCTAAAACTGTGCTGAGGAAATCAATTCTGTTATCTCCTTTTTCCTTCTTCTGACATTGAAACATTTTCACCAGGATATGCAGCTTAAGGAAGGCATCAGTTTATACAAGTTTGTTGTATAGAAGTTGAACCAAAGTTTGGTAGGTGTAAAACAAGGTGATGTCTGCTTGATGTAAACTAGTTTTTTGAGCAAAATCTCTGAAGGGGAAAAATGCAACAAGCTTTCAAAGCATAGCAAGAGATGAATTCATGTGAGGGTATACAGACTCTAGGAAGTCTACTGTAGCTATTGAGACTAAGTAAATATATTCAATCTGGGTTGTTTAATTTTCAAAAGCTGGAAAGAATTTTTGAAAAAAACACCTTGTTTCAATCACCACAAAGGAAGAAGCAAGATTTAGAGCTGAAATATGTATTTCATGTCAACAAAATACTATACAGATTTAGTTATGAATTTCATTAAAATCACATCTTTTCAAAGATTTCAAATGAATGCTAAAGGTTTTTTTCAGCTAAAAAACTGAACATGTTGCCATTAAAAATGAAGAAACAAATTATTATCAAATCTTTTCCAATAATATATTTTGTAGTACAGTGAAGTTCTTTGAGTTTGTGAAAAACACCAGGACTACATTTTTAATTTTTACAAGTTTCTAATGTTAACACTTGGTCAGCTTGCAATCTTTTCTTGGTCAACAAGCAAATCTGAAACACTCCCAAGAAAGCAGTGGTTTCTTCAGTATAAACTGCTGTATGTATCTCCATAACTTTCCTGGCACTCCTACAAGTAAATAACAAAATAATTTGACCTCTCATTAAATAACTTGCAGAGGGAACCTTGTCTCACTTTCTAGAGTGCATAATGAAGTTTCAGTACAGGCCATGAGCTGAAGATGCTTTTAGTCTGTGAAGAATGGATCCCAGAACCTCAAACATTTCAGGATCATTTTTGGGCTCTACTCAAACCCAGCTAACTGGGATCTGCTGCCTAGTGAGCTACAGCTGGTGGAGAGCTACAGTTTTGAAATTACTCTGCTTCTTAGTTCAATGCCCAGAGACATCCTTTTCCTACATGATATTTAGAATTCAGCTTCCTGTTTTCATACCAAAGCACACATGATACAACATTTTAAAAGGCCACTGTGTACTTGCAAGCATGTTGGTATTTAGCTTCTAAAAGTTGTGATTTATTTATTCACACATTGAATTTTAAGTCTAAATAAAGGTATAGAGGCTGAACCATTCTAGTCTAATTGCATATCAATGAGAAGTTAAATATCAAGTGAACATTAAGGAAATTTAAATTAAGAATTTGCACAGCTTAGATTAGAAATTATCCTACAACAGATTTTTCTATCCCCCACATTTATTGCATCACACTCCTTGAGCAAATATGGGCATATCTTTAATATTTTCAGCAGTTTCAGTGTCACGTAATCCCCGTACATATGAGATCACTGGATCAGGAACCTGTCTGCATGCCCTTGTACAACAACTCCTTTTTATGCCAAAGTAAAATATGATGAAAATAAGAGAGATTTTGGGAAATGAAAGAGAACTAGAAAGAAGTTTCCTAATGGCTCATGAGCAATGCTTGTTGTGGAGGTAAGGAAGGCACTACTGGTCTCAGAAATCTAAGTGTACCTGTATTCTCTTTTTCTTTGATTTTACATAATTCTTTGATAAGAAAGAAATATTGCTATTTGTTCAAAGTAATAATCAACTAGTTCTAACAACAGAGCCGGAGAGACAGTACTATACATGCCAGAATAATATAATGCTCGACTGTTCAAAGGGAACCCTAAAAGCATAGTGATTTATTTGGATTTTCTGGCATCTTACATTCCCACATTCTCTTCCTTAATGTAACTGGCTTTTTGAACTGCCTTCTTTCATATGCATGGAAATCCACGTCCACATAAAACTAGAGAAATACTTGTTCTGTTCTTAGCCCAAGGATAAGCTTGTGCTGGGCCTAAGTATATGGAGGCTTAATGCCAGGACTTTGCATGGGGATCAACTGCATTTTCAGCTAATGCATAAAGTAAAATGCGACAAGCCAAAGCAATGTTGTGCCCACCATTTACAAAAAAGTCCTTTGAAATGAAACTCCTTATCCTCACCTTCACCTGGGCTATGCTTGTGATTTATGTAGCTGTGTTGCTGAGAGATGCGTTTCTCAAGCGTGATCTGGTTTTCTACTTACGCATCAGTAAGTTGCTGGCTGAAACTTTATCACTGTTGTAGTGCTGTGCCTAGGAGGAAATGGGTTTGTTCATCTGTTTCTAAAGGGGTGCATGAAAGAAGAGTGATGCAGAAGAGGAAGGGAAGTTCAGAGGTGAGAAAAGGACAGATGAGACATGACTGTAGTTTTACGGTGGCCTTAGCCCCATGAAAGGATGGGTAAATGTTGAAGCCTGAAGGCCATCTCAGCAAAGGTCTCTCACTGGGCAATCCATAGGGCTTTGTTGCCCTTGCAGCCTGAGGATTTATTTGTTTAAAGTGTCAGGATCTGGTGAATTGTCTAAAGGTATGAACAGGAGTAGGAAGCTGTTGCCTGAGGATTGTTTACCAGCAGGGAGTTGTAGTTGTTATGGAATATTATCTAGGACATAAATCTCCCCTCCTGGCACCTGCTTTTCCTATTCAACTCTGAAGAGACTGCAGAATGTGAGTATCTGTAATTAGGCCTTCAAATGCACAGCTTGAAAGGAAACAATCTTAGCACAGCATAAAGACAATAGCACTTCCCTGGTTTGACTAAAATTTCGAAATGTCTTAATCTCCTTAATTTGCATCCCTAATGATGCTTTTTGCAAATTCCCTAAATAGAGACTGTGTTAATATGCAGGCTGACAATGCCCTTATTGATACTCTGTGTTGTATTTATTTAGTTTTTGATATTTTAAGCATAGCCATGAAAACTATTATCCATATTTAATTTTGGAATAGCAGTGATGTGAGAGGCTTTTTATGTAATCTCTGGAATAAAAACATATACAACATTGGGGAGAAAAAGGACAGAAGCAGTGACCATTTACAGGGATGGTCTGTGCATCCCTAGTGCAGAGGTGTAATTGTGCAAAAAAAGGTTTCCCTGGATAGGGGATTTGCAGTTCTCAAGACTCAGGTGATAATATTGCATGTGAGTTTGTGCAGTGCTGTTAATTTTATGTAAGGACATAAATATCGATCTTTCATTTTAATTGTTGCATCATTACTAGACCTACAGGTAGTAAGATAATTTTCTGATGGCTAAAGGCTGCACAGATAAAAAGAAAAGACAAGTTTTTTGTAACAAGTACATTTTTAGATCAAAATATTGGAAGTAATTTAAAACAACAAACTTCTAATGAAAAAGGAAAAATTAAATTATTTTTGCTTGCAAAGATTTATAAGGTACTGCCTGAAGTTACTCTTGTTTGAGCCAATGACCTTTGTTTCCTTGTCTAAAACTTGTGTAGAATTTTTGGAAATTCTATTTAACATCTCCTTTTACTACACAGACCTGATATTGTCCCTACTTGAAATTTCCTTTATTAATATGATAAACTTATGTTGTCTGGTTATAGTTAAACTTTTATTGTTCAAGACTTGTAGATGCTGAAGCTTAGGGTCAACCACAAGGCCACCTTACTGTGATGGTCGTGCATACCACCAGGCAACTTTAAACCAACTAAACTGACTTAGCTTGTAAAATCAGCAAAAATGTGCTGTGGTTCCTTCAGATAAAAGAAAAGGGTGGAAGAGATAAAAAGACAGTGGTGAAAATTGAGTGATCTGTCCATGTAGTATGGCAAGTAACTCTTGAAGATGAGAATAAAACACTGTCACGGGAGTAACAAAATTAGGAGGTTGAAATTTTGAGAAGGGGGGAGTCAATAAGTAGGCGCTTATGTTTACCTGTGACATAGAAACATCAAAGTGCTAATGTAAATTTCAGGCTCCTAAGAAAGGGCCAGACACTGCTCCCATCAATGCCTTAGCACTTAGTCTGTTTAAAAGACTTCATTAGACTACCCAGAAAAACAGCACACTATCAAATTCTCTAATAGACCATCTGTGAACAACTGCAGCAAGCTCTTCAGCAGCTAAAAGGTTTCTTCTCAGCTTCTGTTTGCAAAACATGTGTGAGTTAATGGAGTATCACATTCACATGGCGCTGGGGCATTGACCTGAAGTCTCTTCAGGAAATAGATCTAGGTTTTACGTAGATGTACTGTGCTTTACAATGGGAACAGCCCACATTTTCTAATAAGACCATAGTGTTATTTGTTATATTTGTTATGCTGTATTTTACTGTTCTGTCCCTTCTTGGAGGACAGTTATCTTTCAAATAAGTCTCATTTCTCTTTGTTTGCTAACTTAAGTATCAAGTAAACCAGGGCCAGGGCAGCTCAAAGTTTGGAGTAATGATGCCAGTTTGTGTGACTAGGGGAAAGAAAATAATCTAATTTGTTTCTGAAGAGTTCAGTGTCATTTGGGAAGGAATTTAGAGATTAGTTTAGAAATGTCTAGACAGTAGAGCAGTTCCAAGACCACATTCTGAGATTAGTCACACAGATTGTGAAGACTGAACTATTTTTGATGCTGCTGTAAATCTATCTGTAATACTTTAACTGTCGAGTGTAGAACATGCTTACGGATTGTCAGGATTTCCTGTTTCTCCCTTCATCTCTTCTTTGGTGAGATATGAAGAAAGAATGAAAACAAGTTTAGCAATTATAATCCAGTAGCTAAATAAATGTGGTCTGAAAATTACCATCCCCAACCTATCCACTATCAAAAAAGACCATTATGAATTGTATATCCATTCTCTGAACAACAGAGCTTCCTTTCAACTCTGCATCTGCTTCAACCTTTCTGAAATTAGACTGAAAACACTAGGCTGAAAAGAAAATTTGTAGTCAGATTTTGCAGAGCTGTGCTGCATTGTCATATTTTAACCAAACACATAATTCTCTTCAGTCACACAGAAAGACTTCATACAGATTATTCACAGAAGGATGAATATGCAAAAGATCATTTTCCCAGAATGACGGAGATGGAAATCATAGGTGTTAAATGAGAATGTGAATCACAGATCTCTAAATCTTTGAACCACGAGGATGCTAACTTTCAAACAGTTAGACCATATCAGATCTTGACAGTTCTTTTGTATATAAAAGTATCTCAGGCGTATTTTTTCACTCCATTTATTTCCATTGTACTATTTACATTTTTTCTTACATTACATTATTTTTCACAATAATCTAAATCAAGATTAATTAATAATTAAAAACTTCTAACTTCTCTGTGAAATGGAAAAAAAAATTCTTATAATGTTCATATAATTATAGAGGTGATAAAGAAACTGAGGCACCTAAAGGCAATCTTACTTGCCTTATGTCACAAAAGCTGGTAGTGACAAAATTGCAAATGGAACAAATTCTGTTCTTCATCTGCATTTTCTCAGGCTTTATATATACCCCAACCCTCTTGATGGCAATGACATAAAAGTTTTAAAGACATAGTTTTTCTTAATTTTCATTGATCCAAGCTTTTGCTGTAAGCAAACATTCTTTTTTTCCCTAAGTTTGAATTTCTTTCATAGGCTTTTTTATTATTTTTAGTAAATTCCTTTCAGTTCAGATTTTTGCTGTAGAAATGTCCAGACCTATGCACAATATTCAGTGAGTTCACCACATTGCCATAAAAGAGGTTTCTTGTGTACAATACCTTTTACTTTGTGAAATGAAACTGATTTTTTTCCATGCTGCAACAGTGTTGCACTTTCACACTACATTTGGGTAATTTTCCCACAGGTATTCCTGTTGAATTTTTTCTCATTAGTCTTTAAGGCATGCACTTGCATTTTTCCAGTTAGAACCTACTTCACTAGTGATTGCCAGTTTTTATTTTCAGTCATTACAGGCTTTTTGTTTTTCCTCTATGTAAGTTGTTGTAACACTTCCCATTTTGAAGTAATCTACAAATTTAATTACTGTGCTGCTTAATCCTCCATCCAGGTGATTATTAGTGATTCATTTGAAAAAAAAACCCAAAAAAACTAAAAACAACAAACTATTCTTTATCTGACACAAGCTCTTTGGGATATAATGCTAACATCTCTAATTAGGGTGCTGAAATTCTGCCATAACCTCTTCTCATCATTGATCTTTCAAAAGAACACTGCTCTCATATCAAATTTCTGCTCTGCAACTTCATGACAGCTTCCCACAGCTGAAGTGGATCACTGAACCCCAGTTATTTATCAAACAAAGCAAGCTTTTTTTTCCAGATATGTTACCAAATTGCGGTAGACTTGCAGCCTTTTAAAATTTAGTTCTCATGAAAACATTTAAGGTTGTCTGTCACTAAAAATGTTTCCATGAGTACCATTACTGCATTGACCACTCTATTTTCTGGTTATTAAAGTGCCTAGCATATCTCTAAAACAGTAAAAGGCTACTCATACTTGATTTCCTCAAACTTTCTCCAAAATGAACAAATAAATGCATTACTTCACTAGGACTGGGTGGGTTTTGATTTTAGCCAGTGAATTCTGCCCAAGCCACTAAGACACCATTCTGTGTGAGCTAACTGTAAATTAGGAATATTGAAGTTAAGCATATTTTCCAGCACTTCTTATCTGCTAGGCAAAACCTCCTGACTATAAGTTCTGTAGGTAAGGACTCCAAATACAGTTTCTCTTTTAGAGATCTTGCTCACTTGACAAACTCTTTATATTTACCATATTATTATATAGAATTGGAAAACCAATGTTATTTTTAACGACAGTAAAAAGTTCAGATCAGTGGTACCTAATTTTTACTTTTAAAATTATCTTTTTCATAAAGGCAAGAGAGAGCTGCCTTTTAAGCTGGAGAGAGATTTTATGCTGCTGTCTTCTGGTAGGTGCATGATTTCCAAGATCCAGCTTTGCCCATAAATATCAGAGGTGGAAGGAGGGTATCGCTTATCAACACATGCACTTAGTAAAGAGCAGATTCAGGCTTTTATTCTTTCTCTATCCTCTCCAATTATGCTATTTGGCAAATAAAAACCATGTCATTTGTCCTCTAGGAATGTGTTTGCATACGACAGGTAGTGAAAAGTAGCAGCAGTTGCTAATTAATGTTCTTTGAATGATAAGGACACTATCTGAGAGAATTAACTATTACATTAATTGTTTTCTTGCTGCGATATAAATAGTTGTAATTGCATATTCAGGATGTCCACATACCTATATAAAACAAACAGACAAAGCAGCAAAAAAAAAATATTTCAAGAAAGAAAGAATAGGAAAGGAAAAAATGAACTATTTCATCTCTTTAGGACCACAAGTAAGTCCAGAGGCAAAAGCACAGGTGACCTAGTCCTATGGTCAGAAATGTTTAACAAAAATAAATACAAACAAACCGAAATTTGGAAAAATGCATGCATTCTATATCTTCAGCAGATGAAGATAATAGGAAATTTGTTTGCAGATACTACAAATACACCTAAATGTCCGTTCCTTCAACTGACACCATAAAATATGTGTTATTAGTTTTCTGGCTGGCCTAGCACCTGCCTGTTACAGCACTTAGCTCTGAGCTATCCAGCATCTTAAAGCCCTGTTCTCAGAGGACTGATGGGAATCGGATGTCATTTTCAGCCTTTTCTCTTGAAATGTCTCACAGAGAATACAAGGTAAGTGTTTTTCTATTCCTTGTACAGCTTGAAGATGGCTTATTAGTGAAATGATTGATTTATGCTTTGACCTTTACTGTTCAGTTACAGATCTGTTTCTCTTTGCCTCTGAAAGACAGAAATGCATGTTTGATAAAGTAGACCTGACACAATTTCAAAACATGGTATTTTAAATGGAAACAGTGAAACCTGGTATTTGAAAATGCTTCATGAAGGATATCTTAATAAAAGTGATGGCATTAACAAAAATACCTACAGTAATTACTTGGATATACCTTTATGTGACCTGGAAAACTGTCCCAGATGTAAATGCATTGCATATAGCTGTATCATCTTATAAACATAAACAGTTATCGTTCACAGAAAACTGCAGTAAAAAATGCTTTTAATCAGACGTCTTATAACTAATATTTAGAATACTTGAATGACTCTAAAAACACTTTCTGTCTTTATTACTGAGTAGTTTCAAGAGTTAGTTTTATTTAGTTTAAAGCTTTGATTTTGGAAATAAAAGACACTCCCAAAGAATGAAATGTGGAAATATTAAAGAATTTATTATTTCTGTTGCTGTTTGTTAATTTGCAAGTATGATCTTCAGAGCCTTTTGCTATCCCTAGAAACAGCACTCTGAAAAAAAAATAAAAATTACAAATCTAGGATGTCCTGAAGTGCAGCAGGTGTTGGCTGTGTCATTTCAACATCACTTTGGGGTTCAACAGCCTTGCAGGACTGAGATTGTCAGTTTGCAGGTGTTAAATTTAAAAGACTGTGAGGCCAGCTGCATTCAGGCACTGCGAGTGTTCGCGGCAGGCATTCAAGGGCAAATCATGCTTGAGCAACCTGATTGCCTCTACAGCTAAATGACTGGCTCTGCAGATGAGAAAAGAGCCATGGAGGTAATATACCTTGACTTTGGTGAGGTTTTTGACACTATCTCCCACAGTGTTCTCATTTGATAGCTGAAGAGACCCTGGCTGCCTAATCTGATTGCTCTGTGAGTAGAAAATCGTCTGGGCTATCAGGCTCAAAGGGCAGTGATCAGTGGCTCCATGGCCAGCAGGCAGCTGCTGAGGAGAGGGTACCCAACACGCCAGGGGAGGAGTGCTGGGGCCCTTAGTGTTCATCTACGACCTCGGTGGTGACACAGAACAAACTTTTTACATGGCACAAAGTTGAGGGAAATGGGTGTCATTAGGAATTTGAACTTCAGTCCAAAGGCTTATCATGGCAAGCCCGTCCATACTTTTCCCAGAAGCAGTTCAAAACTGGCCTATCACTTTCTATTAATTAAGGTATTTATGTTGTTCCCCCTTCCTGATGATTCTCTTTCTTTGTTACATGGGACTTAAACGTTAAAGGTAAGCGTTAGGATCCAATTATTAAAATGATTAGAGAGATGTCTCTGCCCAAATTAAGGTACAAATGAGACCATATGCCAAAGTCAGTAGTACAGACTTTTATTTAACTGTAAATATGAGGTAGAGAGATAGATGGGGAAAAGAAAGGCAAGAAATGAGAAAGAAAGAGAGTAACAGAGAAACAGATCAAGTGGAAAAGAAAAATCACCACTCCATAAATTCTGTCAACATGACATTGATCCTTTTCTAATCTTCTCAGTGTTTGCTGACTGGGCATGAAATGGTAGGACAGTCCACCCAACACCAGGTTCATAGGGTTTATATTATGCTGAAGGTAGGTGGAAAATGTCCCCATGAGTCTTTGTGCCCTGCTAAGATGTTACAGCCATCTCTTTTGTCAGCATAGCTGAATCGATGATGACCCCTTATACACCATCAGCTGAGATGAATACCCTCATCCTACATGTGAATACCCCTGTAGTAGGGAGGGGAGTAACCTGGGTGGTTACTACAAGTGGTCAAATGTTTGAGTCATTAATCAGTGGCAGTCCAGTCTCTCATAGTCACCCTTGTGACACTAGACCTTTTCCATTTAGCTTAGTTCCTCGTCCTCTGTAACTTTGGTTCATCTCCTTCTCTCTCCCTTTCTCCATCTCTTTCTCTCTCCCTCTCTCTCTCTCTTTTTATCTTTTTTTTCTGAATGGTGATGACAGCCAGTGTGTGGATGACTTCATCTGAGCAAATTGTCTCAACTCCCTTGATAGTCAGTGGAGAGAAATAGGAACGCTCGAGGTACAGTATATTTCCTAATTTAGAACAGGTTAGATGAATACATCTTGCAAGTGGCTCCTTTTCTTTATTGACTGTACAAGAAATGAAGATGAAGCTTCTCAGATGCATGTCATAGGTATCTAAAGTTAGGTACAGTGATATCACAATATATCAGAGTGATCACAATCAGAAAGAATGATGTTGCCACTGTCCCATGATAATAGAAGCTATTTCTTCTTCATGTTTAAGGACATGTCATGTCTTCCATGTTCAGAGTCCTCTACCTAAATTTCTATGCTGGCTTTTTTGTTTGGTTGGGGTTTTGTTTTTTGGTGGTTGTTTTTTTTTGTTGTTGTTGTTGTTGTTGGTTTTTTTTATTTTATAGGTTTTTTTATTTTCTTTTAATTTATGGACGCAGTGTATGAGAACATTGCTTCTATTTGTGCATATACCAGATTTCAAGTCCTGAAATTGTTTCCCATACTCACAGAAACGGTTGAAGGATCACAGTACTGGGCATCTCACTGCTGGATTTCCAGATGCAGATTTCACTTAACGGAAACAGAATAGATTAAATACTAATTTTCTGGTTATTTTCTTAGAGTATTTTATGTTCCAGTTAACGCATTAGCCTCTCTTATGTTGAATACTATCAATGCTCCCCAGTCTGAGAGGTATTATAATGTATCTGGCTGGTACAAAATGCTTCTGCTGTGTTTTAAGTATAACATTATGCAGCCAATGAGATTTTAATGGCTCTTTATCACAGCTGGACTCCAGCAATAAATGCATCAAGACTTTAGACACATTCTCCTTATATGTGACTGAGGACAATGAAGGAACCCAAATACATGGGACATATAATGAGATTATTTTGATCTACAATAGAATAGCCAATGCTACAGCACTATTTTCAAACTCCTCAAATTTAATCTTGGCTTGTTTGAGATTTTAATGCAACAGAAAATTGATATTTGGCTAATTTTATAGCTATAGCAGCAAACCTTCAATTTTTTTCTTTCCAGATATTCATGAAATCTCTGATCATTGGGCTTTTTCAATCACAAATGATAATGAAGCCATCTGCTTTAGAGATGTAAGAGATCATCAGGTATCAGGTTTCCTATTCTTTCAGATTTCATTAGAACTGTGATTTAAAAGAGGAGAGGTTGACCTACGATTTGTTTATTAATTTGGCGACTGATTTTTTTTTTGTCTTTTTTATTGCAGTCATGTTTTCACCCTTTTAAAATCATCCTTACTGCACAAAATACAGCCCAAGTGATTTGCGTGCATGTGTGAGCAGAAACTTAGGTCTATTGTGAAATAACATTGTACAAATATGAACACATTTGTCTTTCACTTTTATTGAAGAGTATGGAATTGAAAAGCTAAACTTAGAGCAATTCTTGGCCTGAAAGTTATTGCATGTTTTAGATCATTGAAATAAAAGCCATTTTCAGTGTCAGTGTAAACAAGGTTAAATGTGAAAGAGCAATTTTTAGCTCTTTTCACACTGCATTTTACAAAACAGCCTGTAAAAGCAGTTTTGTTCTACCTTTTATGAATTTCGTGTAAGCAACACATTCAGAGATTATTGCAAGTCACAGAAAATACAAGAAAATCTCTCATAAAGGAAAATTTCTCATCTCTTTTGGTAAACAGTAATAACTTTGCCTCTGAGACAACAGTATTCTCAATGTCCCATTCCCATTTAACTCATTGAGATATTAGAACTAAAGGCTACAAGCCTCTCTGTTTTGCATTTGGCTTCTTGGTAAAATGTTTGAGTGTGACAGTAGAAGGAATGTAATACTGTAATGCTGCTGTAGCTGGATGCTACACTGGGGGTACTTGATCTTTATCTTTCTTAGAAACAAAAGTGCAGGTATGTATTTGGGTTAGCCCCGTGTTTTGAATACTGAGGTAGTCTACATTCATATTGACTTAGATTTTCACTACAGAGAAAACTCTCTCTTCACTTAGTCCTTTTTGCAGCATGCATATATGAATCTCTGTTTATCTCTTCTGCATAGCAATATTTTCTAGATGAATAATTTCTGAGTTTTGTGGTTTGTTTTTAGATGGGTTTTTTTCATGTACAATTGGTTCTGTAAAATGCACAGAATAAGTCTATTCTATAATATTTTAATGTTTCTACTTTCAGTCAAATGTGATGCCCCCAAGCAGTGCTGGTGGCAAGTATTGAAGAGTTTAAATATTACTGTTGAGGCTTCTCCAGCCCTTTCTGTCAGGAAAATTCCACTTTTCCTGAGCAAGGAAGGGCCCTTGTTCATTTTAAGGATGGTCTGCCCCGTGGGAATGGCAGGACAATCCTGCACAAGCCTTGTGCTCCAGAACAGACACTGAATATTTTGAAGTCCATACTCTAACTGACAAAAAGATAAGTGAGTATTTCATGGGAGGCAAGGCGGTCAGTCAGGGTTTATAACACTGGTTTTATGACTTAAGTTAAGCAAGCTTCTGCTTCCTTACCACTTTTGAAACATCTGGGGTGCTTACTTTGACTAATGTCCCAGTCTGAAATCCATTTTCCCTTCCCTTTCTGACTGTTACATATTGTTGTAGGTAGTTTGACTGGAAGTTATTGCTTAACCACTTGTATTGATTGCTTAACCACCAGTAAGGTGTTCCTTTGCAACACACACAAGCAGGAGGATTTAGCATATTTTTGAAAATGGTACTTTAATCTCTTACCCCTGGAAAGCATAATGTAAAAAGTAGGAAGCTTTGTCCTGACTGCAACTATCCATGGTCATTGTCCATAGTACTTATAGCATACAGTGGCAGTGTCATTCAGCAACAAATATTATAAAATTCAACATTACAGACTCCTCTCACACAAAAATCAAATCCCCTTGAGGTACCTACACGTCATGTTTCTCCATCCCTCTACATTACTCATAATCATGAGGAGCGTGGAATGTGGGGGGAAAAGAGTCAGTTTTTGGGGAAATTCTGGCTCAACTGGTTTGGGAGTGCACCCCTGAACAATAACAAGACTGTTAAAGTGACAGAATATTTACAAGGATATTTGCATTTTGGCCTTACAGGAAAATTCTTGGGGTTTTTTAAATGAAAATTTGGATTTAGGAAAGTACATTGTAGTTAAATTGTCGTTTGATGTTATGCTAAATGGTTATCAAAGTTAATCAAATGTGTTTGAACTATTTTCTTGGGAAAGAAGTGTCCATGGTTAGCTTTTATTCTTTCAGATTCTCTGTTATTTCCCCTCCAGACTGCACACAATGAATTAAAAGGGGGAATTCTCACACCAGAGAATAGACATATGCCATTTGAGATATTTCAGCATTCCCAAGACACATGCAGAGGTTAGGCAAATATGATACAGTCAGAAGGACCAATCTCACAGTGTTCAAAATAATAGTATATCTTTATGTTTCAGCAACTGATTCATATGCTGAATGCTTGTTCATGAGCAACATTTTTTGATAAATACTCCTCATGCCCTATGAAACACCACCAGTTATTCCTCCTGGCCTTCAGATGCCTCTTCAAAAGGGCATGGTTGAGGAAGACGTCACATGTAAGCCTCATTAGCTCTGTGGGGACAGCTTGCACGTGTTAAAACACCTCAAATGGTACCAGACTCCTCCACATCGATAACTGAAGTGAGCCATCAGCTTTTTCAAGTGCAGAATAAGAGATATGGACTGAAAACTTAGGAATGATGGTTATCTTCAGCACAAATGGAAAAGGCAGTTTCACTGTGATCAAATGGTAAAAGAAAGGACAGAGCATCTCAAAACACAGTGGACAGAGGTTTTGAGGCGTCTGTGGAGCTGTCAGGTGTGTCAGGTGGCTTTACCAGCTCATGACAGACACAGCACAGTTTCTGGTTTGGGTTGGTGGGTGTGAAAAGTGTAAAATAAAAGCTGTGGAATAATTATATGAATACCAATGAGTCCCATAATGAAGATGCTGCAGTGAATCCAAGCTGGAGTTGCCTAGGCTACATTCAAGAGCTGCGGCATCCAGGGACATTTATCTTCATGCCTTTCTTCATGTGGTGGAAGATGGAAAGGGGGAAGTTAGATACTACTTTTAAACCAAGAGAGAGTAAAGTATGATCTCAGAGGCCCAAGCCGTGGAGGTCAGGAGGATTAATAACTTAGAGCAATAAGCAGTAAGGATGAGGCAGAGGGAAAGTAATGAGAAGAAGACAAACTGTATGTTTTGAGAGTTTTTTGACTGTCACTAAAAAAATAGCAATAAAATAAAACCTCTTGAGAATGTGGGGTTGCTCATCAGTAGGAAGCTAATTTATGCGTGATTATACCTGACATTTCTTCTTGCTGAGTTTTTTGGAGGGATTCTTTTTTTTTTTTTAAACAATGTTTATTTTCCTGCTCGTATTTGAAATAATGCATTTTCACTGATGTAAAAGCCAGAATCTGCATATAAATGGCAGTTCTTCAACATCACCACAGGAAAATTTCATTTTCTCATCAAAGGATGATATTATTATTGCATGCACTTAATACCGAATGAAGTGTAAACCAGAATATTTTATTTAAATGCAAATTTTGAAAAATGACCCCAAGAGTATCTCCGAGTTCATTCAGTATCAAAATGCTGTTATTGGGTAAAATGGATAAACACTTCACCAAACAATGATTCAGCTTCTCTATATATTTATCTTTTAACATACATTTTTTGAACTAGTCTAAAAGCTAAGTTGCTAAAAACATCTTTATTTATGAGAAGCAATTTTTGAACAGAACATAACTCTGTAAGTCTTTAGTTTCATTTTGAATCCTGTTTGAGAAATATAAGTATGCATGTTCAGTGCCCTTGTTATGGAAGATATTTATCAAGGAAATGGCTATTGGTGTGTCTACCAGTATGGTGCAAGAACATTGCTTGTCTTAATGCCAATTTCCCTCCAATTAATTATTGCTACATATTTTTCTTGTTCTAAATATCTGATATTGTTTATTTGACGTTGGAGTCAATACACTGGGCTAAAAAATCTTTTTATTGTTTGTTGGTTGATTTTGTGGGGTTTTTTTCATGAATTTTTATTTAAAGAAAGAAGTGCTTTGACTTTTTGAACCCAAAAGAGGACTCATCCAGGAGCAAGAAAATGGTAGTGCTCCACTCTCTTTCTAATTTCCTTTTGCTATAAAAAAAGATGCTTCAGTGATAGTTTCTGGTATATTAAAATTAAAGCAACATACCACTTTCAGTACTCTTTTCTTGCATCCAAAAAAGCAACAAAACTGGTGTCGGGTCTGGAGCACAAGTCTTATGAGGATTGGCTGAGGGAGCTGGGGGTGTTTAGCCTGGAGAAAAGGAGGCTGGGGAGAGACCCTAGCAACCTCTACAACTCCCTGACAAAAGGCTGTAACAGGGTGGGTAGGTCTCTTCTCCCAGGTGACAAGTGGCAGGATAAGAAGACATGGCCTCAAGTTGTGCCAGGGTAGATTTACATTGGATATTAGAAAAAAATCTTCATGAAAAGGGTTGTAAAGCCTTTTTTCCAGTCTGCCCAGGGAAATGCTAGAGTCACCATCCCTGGAGGTATTTATCAGATATGCAGATGTGGCTCTTCGGGACATAGCTTAGTGGTGGGCTTGGCAGTGCTGAGTTGATGGTTGGTGTCTTTTCCAACACCATGATTCTGTGGTTCTGTTCTTAGTTGTGGTGGCTATACTCAGTCATACCTGTCATTTTCTATTTGTCATTTTTAAATTGGGGTAGCATTTAGTAACTTTATTAAACTCATGATACACCTGGGCTGAAAGAGACTGCTAAGTGCTGCCAATACTTTTTTCCTGTCTTTAACGATTCAAGAACCACTTTTTGGTACTAAAAAGAATGAAGTTGCTAGAATTTGATGCTTTGCATCTGTAAACAGTAATTAAACATCTGTGAATAATTGTACATTAACAGACTAGCATTGAATTAAAAAAAATAGAACAGTGTCATTAAAACACAGTGTAGCGATGCACAACTATAAAATTCTTCACTGTTGTAAAATAACAATCACGAAAAACAGCTGCCTTTCAGAGGGATTAGTGCTGATGTCATTACAGCATTCTCACTTTCTCTGTTTTGCAGTGACATATGATTGTCTACTCCCTTTAACTCTTCATCTGGCACCAGTACTGGATCTATCATATGCCAAGCCTCATAAATGCACATCCTTTTAATGTAAAGTCAATAAATCACCGGGTCAACCACCCACTAGTAGAGGCATTCCTGAGAGACAACTATTCCTGCTAGTAGAGACACATTTTATTTAGAAAGCAAATCCTTCAGTAGATGGCTTTGAGAGCCTTTGTAAGAGTATCCTCCATTTCTTTTGAATTCTTCGAGCATGGGTGGATAAGCATCTGGCTCCATTAGATGAGAGGGTCCATTACTTATGCAAGAAACATAAATAAATATCTCATTGGACCATGAGGGAAGTTTTACAAAACAAAATAAACCAAGCAAACAAATTTAAAAAATAAAGCTAGACCAACAGTGTCTGTCATAATATTGTGTCACAAATATCCTTCTTTGTTCTAGCAGCCTTTTGGAGAACTGCAGTATATATGATTATCTCTGGTTTATATGTCATTTTTTCCTTTACTTTCCCCTTATTCCTTTAGAAAATTTAAACCAGTGTTTGGATCAAATAATGAATGAATATATTTGAATAGCAGCATCTGCCTGACTGCAGTTTTCAAGTGTCAGGTAATCTTGACACATTACCTTTCTTAGAACCCTGTTGCAACACAAGGAGTAAGCAGAAGCAAACAGGAATGACAATTATGCAGTGAAAAGTTATAAAAATTGGCATTAATGGATCTCTTTGGGCTGAATAGTCTTTTCCTTGAGATTTTGAGTCCAATCTTCTTACAGTTAACAGGAGTCGTTATACTTATAGCTTTGAATTATTTTTTGCTATACAGGTAGGAAGAGACAATATTAAGGATACCTGTGCTTAGAAAGGGACCTTTCAAATCCACAGGTTTTGCTTTCACTTTATTAGGATAACACAGATTAATGTTTGAGCCAATTGTAAGCTGCTAACAGCAACCGTATTATAGAAAGTTCTGCAACTTGTCGAAAAACTTCAAGCTTCATAAGCTCTACTTAATGAGCTCCTGTTCTGTTATAAATTACCAACTCCAGTATTATTGCAAATCCAAATAAACTCCCTGGTGATCACAGATTACAGTCACAAATCCAAAAGGTACAGCAGAATATACTTTTCTTAGCTAAATTAATTATTTCAGTTCTGGGCAACTCAATAGTGAGAACTGAACCACCAGCTGGCTAATATGTACAGTCAAAACATTTAGCAGCAGGTTTTTACATTAGTAACAGCAAGAATCCATTTCATGGAAGACAACAGAGAATAAATGATTCTCATTTTAAGAGTCCTTAAGGCTAAAGTGCTTTATCCTCCTTAAATGTTCTGACTAACTAGCACCACATGATGTCATCAAGATTAATTTTATGTAGGTAGTTTCTTCTGCAGAAATACTGTAGAAATGTGTACAAGACTGTGGGAAGTAAGAAAGATGGAGGAGAGCAATTCATGCAAAATAAAATTTTCCAGCTTCGTGTCCAAGTCTTACAAGTCTTTGTTCTCTTTGAAGTGTGAAGAAATCTCCTTTCTCTAGTTGCTGATGTTGTGATTGTAAGCTCAAAGATCGAAGAAACTAAACTCTTTCCTGTTCTCAGAAGTTTTCTTTTCCATGAGTCAGTATGTAGGATAGATTTTTTTAGAAAGGAATTTGCAAAAAAATGATGCAACTTTTTTTTAGAAAGCATACAAAAGACAGAATGTCTAGGAATGTGCAGTGTTAGTTTTCTATTCAACTGGGCCATCAAAATACTTGGTGGATTGGGTTATGGTGGAGCTTTTTGGTTTTGTCCCATCCCCACACTCCCCACCTCCCTGGAAATACCTTTTATCATGTAATTTGAGGAAACTACATTAATTGTAAAAAACTTTTTTTATTCAATGGCCAACCAGTAGTGCTTTAACTATCTGAACTTCCAAAAAAGTCAAAGGAGGCACAAATCTGTTATATAAGCATCAGTGTCCAGTTTCATTGGGAAAAGAAACCCTCCAGAATACCCAAAACTTATCTCTAACAAGGCTTGTTAGAGACATTGATGAGTCTGATTTGTTTCATGTTGATCTGTTTCATGAGCTCACCAATCCAGCCTTATTGCAGTTGGCAGAATTGGTCTATTAATTGTGACGGAAAGATAAGACACTGGACATTTTGGAGACCCACATTCTTCTGGCATGACAGTTTGAGGCTAGGAAGATTACAGTAATGCATTTCAAAAGACAGTGGTTGCCTGTGATAAAGAAATTGAACTGAGTACCTGCAATTTAGCCAAAATCATCAGTGTATGTTGTCATTTTTTTCAGCTATACAGTGGGATAAACTGAGTAGCTCTCCAGATCCACTGCTTTGTTTGCCTGAGCATAACTTACCTGAACACACATAGAAAAATTGGACAGTCATTTACCTTCCTGTGCAAGTTCTGTGTGTGAGATGGCCTGTGCGTTCCACAATACATTCTCTGTTATCTCAATGGTTTTAGCAACTGGTTTTCAGCAATTAAATTGGGACCCATAAACTTGCCAGATCTTCATTTAATATAACAGGAAGCTTCCACATTTCCAGACGATGTCACAGATGTGTTGGGGCATTTTGAATTAGACCCTTTATTACACACTTGCTGTGAAGGCATCTACATTTATATTTTTCTTGTCTGAAGCTAATCTTCATGTGGGCACCAAGAGATGCATTTGGTGATTTAATATAATTTATGCAGGACTTGACATTCCCTAAAAATAAACATAGTCAATGAGGAAAGTAAGATCTTAAAAAAGAGAATTTCAGAGCAGAAATATTAAATAGATGCTTTTTTCATGTTATGCAGGTAACCTGGAGCTAAGATGGGCAGAGTCAAGTCAGTTGTCCAGTTGGAGTATTTTAAATTCCCTAGATTATCTGTCACATCATTATGGGACTGACAGATGAACCCCAGATACACTGGAAATCTACAATATTCGGACATGGTAGCTGGAAACCAGGCACAACATTTTGAGGGGTGTCAAGACACTGGAGACACTAGACAGACACTACGTCCAGGCATTCTTTCCTCTTACATAGACAAATTTCCCTTTCCAACCCAAGTGTTTCTGTGATTCTGTGAAATTCTGTAGTACCCAGAGAGACATACTAAAGAATGATATGCAATTTATGAGTGCAAAGCAGTCATTTCCTGATTGATGCACACAACATGTAACTGGGACTAATGAGCTACTAGGCTAGACATTAGCATGATCCTGCAATGAGATACTGAACTGGGTATCTCAGCTGGGTGACCACTCAGCATTTAGAGGTGGGACAGGTTGATGGTCAGCATTGCTGGCTTATCATTTCTGCTTTTTGCCTTTGTGATTTATACCTTCCTATGTCAGATTTTATTCTTCTCAAGTCCTTCATCTGCTAAGCAATTGCTTAGCCATTGTTCAGCTATCTCTGATTTTGCTTTCTTCGTATTGCATGTTCTAGCTAATGAACTTTTCTCCATCAGGCTGAGGTAAACCAGACTTGTCTCATAGAGTGCAGACTGCCTGTTACAGAAGTGAGTGCAAGGTCTCTGGGAGAGTTGCCTTTTTCTGGGAAGGTAGCTGGAAGCCAGAAAGAATACTACACTGCCTGAAATAATGCTGAGTTTGGGCAACTAGGTCCTCTAGAGGTCAATGCTCCTCCAAATGCTAGTTCTTTGATGCGTGCAGTCCTAGTGAAGTCACTTTGAACTTTGTCCAGCCTATAACTGAAACTCTGACAAACTGTGTTTAGAAATCCTAATTTTGGAACCACATTGATAAATTAATTGTACAGTTATGCTTACTGAAAATACTTGCAGGAATGAGTAAAGGAGATTTTTTTCCTTTTTTTTTCCTGAAGAACACAGTATATGTTTTAAAACCAAGAAATGTCACAGTGAGAAACACTGAGAAAGAAGAAAATGAACATATTTCTGTGTGACAAAATACACAGGCAAATCTAACAAAAAATGTTTAAAACACTATTTGCAGAATGTAACTGCTATTTCACATAGCCCACATTCCTCTGACTATCCATGCAATATCTCTACAGACATTTTTTCTAGACAGAGGGGCTCTGCTTTGTCCTTCAAAAGAAGGGTCTGGGAATATGGCACCAATGTCAGTGGTGATGATTACATTTTCACTGGGAATAGCAATAATTAATACAATATCTGTTTATTATTTTATAAACTTGCCTGTGTAATACACAGATATGTGCAGATT
This sequence comes from Cyanoderma ruficeps, assembly GCA_008694505.1. Lineage (NCBI taxonomy): Eukaryota > Metazoa > Chordata > Aves > Passeriformes > Timaliidae > Cyanoderma > Cyanoderma ruficeps. Next base: position 10,080,741 of record VZDJ01007754.1, read on the forward strand.
AAAATACTGCCAAATCAATTTTTCCCAAAATTAAACAACTGCCTATGAAATTATGATAAATAAATGTATTAAATAAATTTTTAACAGAAAATTTGAAAAAATTATCTCTGATGGAAGTATTTATTTAAGTAATTTTTTGGCTTGCTGTTTGAATACATTGATGGCCTGATTTTTATTTTCATCACCGGGAAAGGATATTCTTCCATTCCATGAAGAGTAAAATGGAAATCAATGGAAATTTTGTATTTTGCCATGGCATTTTTACCAGGATTATTTTAAATATTGTCATAATTATGTTGATAATATTATGATCTTTTTTCTTATATTTTGTTTTAGTCCATAGATTAAAAATATGTTATATAGACCTCCATACAGCTTTTGGAGTTGGGAAATGACGATGCTTAAAAATGTTTCGATTTGTGCAGGGACAAAAAGATCTAGGACAGGATGCTGTGTTGCTTAAGCATGCACTTTTATCTCACAGGAATCAGTGGGCTATGGAAAGGTGATTAAATTTAAAGTATTGCTTGCATGCATTCCTTGAAGATGAAAGGTGTAATTCTGGCCTAGTCTGTCCTGTCCTATTCCAATCACTTTTATAGTTTTCCGTTTATTTGAAAGCTGATTAGACAAAATACATGAGGGGAGGATGTATCCGTTGAACAGTGTATATTTTTCCTGTAAATATTTAATGAATTTGAAAATTGATAGCTTCAAAATGAAAATTTTGAATTAAACATTCTGTGGGGAATTTGGTTATTTAAAAATGTTTAAAATAGTTTTTTGGAGAAATGACAAAGCACAAAATAATCTCAACTTAAAATAAAAATGTATTACTTTATTTGGGGATGTTTTTTCCCTTTTCTTTCTGAGTAAAGTAATTTACTTTGCCTGAAATTTAGAGAATGCTTTCCTTTAGGTAAATCCAATATTTTTGACAAAAGAAAGCTGAATCCAGTCCTTACATTTTGCCACTTTTAGCACGCTGAGCTAGTTTGCCAATTTGATGGGTCAGTGTTTCAAATTGTTCAAATATGTCAGGGATTGAATCCCAAAGTCAATTTTCCAGATATTTGGGCAATAAGACATTGGAAGGAAATTCAGAGCTTCTCTGGGAAAGATAAAAAATCTGAAAATTAGTGTTTTCATTGAATGTAAAATATTTCCAAATATTGAAATAGAAGACAGATGAACAGCAGGTGCAGAAAATCAGACTAAAAATCTATTTTCTTTAGAGCAAGAAAATATGTGAAGGAGTTGGAAAGAGACTGTGGAAGGATACCCTATCTACCTAAAAACCTATGTGGACAACTTTATTCTTACAACCTTTCAAAGAAAGGCAGCTTATAGCTTTTACTCCCTTTAAACAGATTCAGTGTTTCATGAAAAATTTTGTTATGGGCAAACCCACACCTTTCATACCAAGCCAAATATATATTGTGAGTATGGTGCAAAGATTACTAGTTAACCAAATAATTGTTGCTCTTCCAGGGACAGAAAAGAACACAATCATACAAAAATAACCCAATGCTAACAGAATTTGAAATGTTACATTCCCAGTATGGGTTCATGTGTAAATGTGCCTCTTTTCCCTGGGGTTATGCTTACCCTTCCGCTGTTCCTCTGGTTTTAAGACCAATCAGCACTCATCTTCCTCAAAAGTGACATCAATATTACAGCTTTGTACCAGCAGAAGGCCACTGCTGGTGCAGGGCAATGCTTCCTCCATGCTCCTGTTTTTTCTTGTGGGGGATATTTGCTTGCAAATTTTCCTAAATGTCCTATTGAGTTTGCTTGCTTTTTCTTCCTTCACTAGCTCCCAAGGCAAATCTGTGTATAGGATTGTACATATATATTCCTGATCTTTGCTCGTTGTCGCCCTTGAGCCGAAGTCAGCTTTACCTGAGACTGTGTCCCTGTAATGACCAGGGACAAACCTTTGGTGATTTATTTCTAAGTCTGGGGCCTGTCTTATCCTCCTCCTATATCAGCACCTTCACAGTCTATGCCACCATCCTATGCTTGCACCACACTACCTAATGCTTTATTCTAGAGCCAAAGATGCTTTGTTCTGTGCCATTTATGTTTTAAAACCATGGACAATGTTCATTCAATACAGAATTCACTGCTTGCTGTTACTATCCTTTAATTACAGGTATGTGTCTGTGTGTGTGTGAGTCAACATTATGATTAATTATGATAAATACTTCTGTGCCCCCACAGATCTAAAGCTAGTTAGAGATAAACCAGAACAAGGTCAAGATGGAAAGGTAATCTCCCACCAAACAGAATAATTTTTACAATCACATTGCTAAATTCAGAAATTAAAATGTTAATTGTAATCTAATCCTGGGCTTCCAGATAAACAAGATAAGAGACTCTTGTCCAGCTTTGACTCCTCTGAATAAGAATGTATCTCATTTTTGTATTTTTGGTATGAGTACAGAGAGATGGAAAAAGATTTTTAAAAACTGCACTAATAAATGTCAAATTAGCAGATGCTCAATGGGCAACTAACAGCAAATGTTGGAAAAATGCTTTCAGAGATACAGAGAGGTCTGTAGATCAAGGCAGTAAAATCAGAGCATGGAGGTAGACTGTTCTAAGGAAGATTTGAAAGGATATAACAATATAGCACATCACTTACATAAACATTGAAGATTTGTAGTGTGGCTTCGTTTCTCCTTGTAACTGGATGCAAGTCTGTTACATGATGGATATTTAAAATTTTTTTGTTGTCATATGGGATTATATGACATAATAAAATGATGGCCACTTGGCCTCATACAGAATGCAAAAAATAAAATTGAAAATTTACAGATGTGGAGTGGTTTTAAACATATCACATTGGTTTAGTGAAAAAAGCTTTTTTTCTTTAGAAAAAGGGTTTAAGTCAAAATGAAAAAAAAGCAAAGATTTGTGCTATTGCACGTACGGGATTTTGGTTCCTTTTCCATTGCTTAACTCAAGCTTTTCATTATATAGGTTCATATTTAGACAGTCTCACCTTTGGATAAGAGTAAGAAGAAGGCATGGATTTGATATTGAAGGAAGAATTTCACAAACATAGAAAGTTTACAAAGTAAAATCCCTTAAGCCATTTCAAAGGGCCATAGTACCTTATACTCCAAGAAGTTTAAGCTTTCTGATAGTTTTGACCTTTTGGTTGTATTTCTCCAGAGTGTTATCCCACTGTAATTTGTTTTAAGCAGGATAAAGAAAAACAGGAATCTCATGCAGTTCAACAAACACAGGTGTAAAGGCCTGTGCCTGGGGAAGAACAACATCATGGACAAGTACAGGCTGAGGAAGGACTGGATGAAAATCACCTTTGCAGAAAAGCCCCTGGGGGTGTAAGACACAAGCATACTGGAGCAAGTCCAGTGAAAAATCACTAGGATGATTAAAAGGCTGGAGCATTGGAGATATGTGAAGAAGCAGCAAGAGCTGTGACTGTTTTGTTGTGGAACAGAGAAGGTTGGGTCCAGGGGAAGGATTGTATCAACTTGTACAAAGTTGAAGGGATGGTACAAGGAGGATGAAGCCAAGTTCCTCTTAGCGGCAGGATTACAGGCAGTGGGTGCAAACTGAAAGAGAAGAGCTTGCCTCTGGATATCAGGAAACACTTTTTGTCTGTGAGAGTAACCAAGCACTGCCACTGGATTCCCATGGAGGTGGTAGAGTGTCCATGCTTGGAGATACTTAAAATCTGTCTGGACACAGTCAAGGACAACCTGCTCCAGATGGCCCCATTTGAATAGGAGGTTGGTGCAGTTGACCTCCAGCAGTCCATTTAAACCTCACCTATTCTCTGATGTTGTGATCATGGTGCTTTAATGTTGGTGACTTGTGCAACTGTCTCATGTCATAAGAGGAGTACAATTTCTGAAGAGTTTTTAAAAGACTTTTTATAAGAAGTCTTTGCCAACTATAGAGACTTGAATAAAATTTCCACATCACAACAAGAAACTGGAAGGCATTTTATTATGAAGGAACTTTAAATGTAAAATACTGTTATCTCCACTAATGCTTTTTTTTTGGCTGTTGCTCACTAAAATGCTCTGTGATAGTGAAGGTACAATATGAAGTTGCTATTAGAGATCCAGAATTCCAGGTACAGCTGTACACAGATAGAAGTTTGTAGTCATCTGGTGATGTTTCAGTACTTCCATACTATTCTCAGACTGAGTACGACTTCCATCAGCATTTTCAGTTTGGACAAGCAGCTTCAGAAAATGCAGTTTTATGGACAGCAATGAAGATTTCTCAACAGTATTTTGCACTACAATTGTCATTTTGTACTGTTGTTTTCTATATAGCTGAGATTTTTGTCGGATTAATTTGAATGAAACAGCTGTTCCTGGGTCAGAACAAGCAAAGTCAGAAATTGAACCAGGTCCCATCCATCACACTGTGAAATACAATTATTCTCTTTCATCTTATAATTTAAATTCTTGTGAGAAAAGTTCCAGGGAAGTAAGAAAAAGATGTACTTCTATAGAAGTACAAAGTAGGTACATTTAACATTGTGTGTCATGCAGCGAAGATGCTTTCCAGTGTGTGTTTCAATTCATGCCAATTTGCATTAGAAAAGTGTCTACGTAGTTAACTTATTTAAATAAGAGCTTTGAAGAGAGGCTCAAAATTTTGCATAAAATATAGATATTCAGCAGTGTTTACTGAATTAAAGAAAGTATCTTTCAAGAAGAAAATCTATTTCGTCACATATGTGCCTGAAGATTTTTTTATGGGGACACTATGCTGAATGGTTGAATTTGAGTTGATAATTTACAAAGACAAGAGTATAAAAGTAATTTTTAAAAAGGCCGTGTAATTAAGCACGTGAAAAGCAGCCCTGGTAGTATTTGGCTTTATATTTGTAACTGTGTTTATTCACAGAAAAAAAAAAGTTGATGAGAAACCACAAGATTTTAAATTTAGATTTTTAAAATATTTAAAAAAAAGAAATTGATTTTTAAATGTAATTGTTATTAATCCAACTGTTGTTGAAAGTATCTCTCTGAGATACCAATTTGTATTTCAAAGAGATAATTAACAAAGCCCCAACAGTGTATATTAAATATTTGTGTTAGGCCATCCACTTCAAATCTAAATACTGTTTTGAAGACAGAGAACTCAGAACTATGAGTAGACGATATACACATTTGATTGTATCCTGTTGACCCCATTTTGCCGGGACATTAACTTCTATTATGCAGTTCACTTGTGTTTCACCTGATATGTCAGCTGCAGTCTGTAGTAAAGAGTCAAAGCTTCACAGAGCATTCAGATAATATAGCCAAGATTTGCTGGGAGATCAAGATGAAGTATTTTCTCTGAAGCACAAAACAGAATGGTTTTAGTGTAAATAAAGTTGTGCACGGAAGCGTGAAATTGAGAAAGTTCTTGAAGCCTCTGGGAATGGAGGGAGCTAGCGCTTCTGCCACATTTGACACCCTTGGTTGGGTGATTTCTCTTCAAAATGGGGTGAAATAGGATAAGAAATCAAGAAGTGCCCATTATGCAGACCCTTTAATTTCTTAGAAAGTTATAACATTGAGAGCCAGTAAAATGCATGACCAAGGGAAAAACTATTCTATCAGTAAAATGTTACAGTGATATAAAGTGAGCGTATCAAAAACCTCACTGCAGTTTAGTTTTAGTTGGTAGATATTTTATGGTTTGTTACAGGTTTTTTAACCGAATATATTTTATTACTAGCAAAATTCTTCATTATTATTAGTGCTCTTTTGCTTTAATTCTCTAAGCAGTTCAAAAGTAGTACTTATAAATTGTTTCACAGAGCTTTGAATTGGCTCCTTCTTGACTAGGCGTGTCCTTGCAGCTCAGCTAGAGCATGCAAGAAACTAATTAACCGATGTTTTCCAAAAGAGGCAATTTTAGAGTGTCTGAACAAAATGCATCTGTGTAAAGTGGTACAAGGTAGCAAATGGGCAGGGTGTTGGAGAGCTCATCCAATTGTAGATTTAATCTCAAGAGATGTTTGAGGTTCTAACATGTCATTCATTCAGAATGGATAACTAATAATTCTAGATAAATTAATTCATAAAATAAAATGTAGATGGCTTAATTAAAAAACCTGTATATAGTCACCTACTGCCATTTGAAATACCATAGGATACCTTTTCCAGCTTCCAGCTGTTACTTCAGAAAAGCATAGGCCCTGGTATAACCCATGACATAATGTCTCATGCCTTGACTATCATAGAACATTACAAATAACACTGGACGTCTTTATTTAGTCACCTGAATTGGCACCAAAGTCATGTTACACTCTTGGAGAAGGATAGTTGGAGACTTGCTTATGTTTAGGGAATGGTGTTCTTTGGGTGGGACTCAGTTGCAAACTAGAATGCTCAAATTTAGTTGTGTAGTACACAGGTGCTTACAAGCAAGCCAAGTGTCTGACTTCCCATCCCAGTCAAAAGACCTCTAGCAAATACAGACAATACAGCCCAACAACCGATTTATTGGTAGCCAATCAATGTCCATACTTGACATCTCAGAAGGCAGTAGACACTGCTTTGGCAGTTGAACCAACATCAGGAATTAGCTCTCAAGGCCCTGACTGAATTCTGGTTCCTGCACATGGGTGTCTGTAGTGGTGCACATTTTTGGGTTTTCTAAAGTTCTGTATATTTTGTTATATGTTTGTAATGGTTTGTTCCTACACCCCAATCCTAAAACCCCCCAATGGTCTTTCCCTGGTGATAGACCTTGTCAATCACCTTGTAAGATCTTGAAAATTCTGGGGGAAAAGCCCTAGGATTCAGAAAGGTACCCTGGTACCACCTTCTTTCATTGTTCTGTTAAGTTTCCCCATTCTGGGTCACACCCTCCCTCCACTGGGATTGGTTCCAAGTTCTCCCCTGCTCAGTGTACGGCCCCTGTACTTAAGGTGGGAACAGAGGGGCTGCTGGGCTCTTTCGCCCTCTGTCCATCTGCACATGGAGGTAACCAGGTGGAATAAAGCCAGGAGAAGCCTAAGCGAGAGTCCACTCTTTCTTCCATGCCATCGACCATGCTTCAGCCTGAGGTTCAGACCCACCAAGCCTCTCTTATATAGTGGCCAGGGAGCCAGCTAGCCGGTGAAGCTGCTCCCAGGACGCTTCTATAGGTGTCTAGTGTTGCTTAAGCCACTGTAGGCTTTCTGGGACATTATAACAGGGCTGCCAGATATAAGACAGAATTTATGTCACTTTTGGAGTAGCAGCTGAAGGGCAGGTGGGGTACCTTACCAAATTTCAAATTGTGCTCAATATTTAGGTTCAGGCAACTTAATTAAAATTTTCCTCCCTGATGATGATTGTGGGAGCCAGGGCAATTAAATAAATATGGGTATCTTTATGTGAGAGTTGAATCATATCTTTCATGTCTGAGGTTTTTTGCCATATGAGATTCCCTGTTCTTAAGCTGCCAGCCCAGGAGGACATGAATCTCTCAGAGATCTTGCATTGCTTCAACTAGGATCATGCCAATGTTTCAGATAAAAGGGTGTACTGAAGGCCCTAGACACATTAGACAACTGTGGGAAATCTTTAAATATATATGTCAGTGAAAGGATAGCATTTCAAGAGCTCCACAATCTGAAAGTGACCCTGAATTGAAGTATAATGGTAAGTAGTTTGTAGGTATGTTTGTTAAGACCTCAGGGTATTTAAAAACAGGAGCAGAAAAAAAAATCAGTGTTATATACCTACACTTAAAAAATAGTAATTACAATTCTTAAAAGTGTTATCCTTTCAAGAAATTAGATAGGTCAGGTGTCCCCTAAGTAGAATTTACTAAGATTTTCATAACAAAGATAGACAAACCATACAAAATATATGTGAAATTCAGATATTTATTTACTGTGTAAAAATACCAAGATTCTATTATCTGAGAAATGATCAAATCAAAACCCTAAATCCCTGAAAGGAAAGAGACTGCTATTCATTACAGAAATGTTACTATTTAAAAAGTTGAGTGATAGTCTGGAATAGTTGAAGAGCACAAGCTGAAGAGTAGAGGGACAGGTAATTGTTTTCCCACCAAATGAGGTGTTCAATGCTGCCAGCTTTACTCTTGGCTGTATTTGCTGTAGCATTCTCTGTCAAAGTACTTAAGCAAAGATTTGAATCTTCTCTGGGAACATATGAGAAATGAACTGTGACTTTCTAGGTATTGGAAAGAAAGACCACCGATACCAGTGATTTTTATAGAGAGAAGAAAACAATTTGTGTTTGAACAAAATGTTGATACCTGGGTACACTATTTAGTGCACATGTTGTTTTTTCGTCTTTCCTGATAGAGTTGGGGCTTTATAGTAGCATTGTCAGTGGTATGGTGTCAACTAACTGAGAATAATAGTTCCTAATAGTTTCCTAGTTAGAGACTTTAAAAGTTGAAATAAAGATGGAACATTTGTGAAAGGAGAAAACAAAAATCAGATGCTGATATGCATAAAAATAGATTTGAGTATAAGGACATTGCTTTTTGGGGGTTCAGACATCTACGTCTTTTTACTTCACCAATACTTCCTGCCATAAGGAAATGTCAAGATTCCAAGTCTCTGGCAGCAGGAATTCTAACCTCAGACGTTCTTTTCCTTTTGCTGCTACTTGGAATAGTCTATGGTTTAGTTACATTCCAGCACAGAGTGACTGGAATGAGTTTATAACCCATCCATTACTCGTCATTTCAAATTGCTGCCTATTTCACTGCAGTGAGCCTGGCACAAAGTGCCTTAGATTCTTGACAGTTCCTTGCCTTTCCCATATTTATTGGCTTTGATTGATTGGCTAAGTGTTTCCCATGCTCCCATGTCCCTGTTGGTTTTGTTCCTTTGAGTCTGTCATGATCTCACAGACGGGCTCTGTAGTAACAGTTGGGACTTGTTATCTTTCCTGTGTGTCCTGAGGTTTCTGGCACTCAACATTTAGCTTGGTGCAAAAGCTTGGTCCCCAAGAGCAGCTCCCTCCATTGTACAGATGGATTCAGCTATACTTAGCTGCTTATCTGTAGGTGACTTTAGACTCTGGCATTCATAATAAACTGCCTGATTTACAAATCGTCCATCTGTCTTCAGACAAAAAGTATCATTTTTATAAGTAGACTGCAACTTATTTTCATTAGTTATGGCAAGGTTTTTATTGTAAAAATGAGGGAAAATAAATCCTCTCTTTGACTACAGAGGGACTAAAATAAATCCATTGTTTGGCTCTGATCTGATAATTTTCTATTTGTGTTTTGTTTTCCTTCCCTTAAATTGGCTCCATTTAATACTGAATTAATGGGCTGTCTCTCCCTTGGTCCTAATTTCTGCATCAGAAATTCTGATTCTAATGCCACACGTTGTTGTATTTCCAAACTCCTGCTATTCTGGCAGATGTGATTTGATACCATGTGTGAAGGACTTGGATCAAAGTAGACTTTTATTTATACAAGGCGGGGAGACTATATCCTGTGAGACTTAGTGGCTTATCCTTATTCATTTAGTTTTAGTTAAATAATTATGCTTTGATACACAGTCTTTAAGACTCTTTATTCTTAAGTGGGAATTCAGAAAACCATGCCTAAGCAACTTAGCAGCATGTATGTACATTTTCTGCTTTTTCTTCGCCCGTTCTGCTTAGGAACAACCTATATCCCTGTTACCTGTGGCTGGAGCCTCATTGTTTGGAGACTTCTGCTGTAGGAAGCCTGACTCCTCTGGCGGCTCACTTTCCACTACAGGGATTCTCAGGAAACAGAAACATTGATTATATATACTAAGCCTTCTCAATCTCTTTCATAGCAGGGGATGACTAAACAAAAGAGTATGTGAGCACCATGAGATGTCAAAAATGTGTAAGCCCTTCCAGAAGCTTTGACTCTGTGGTGCTGCAGTAGAGTACTACTGAAAAGACTCTGCAGTGTCCTCTGCAGGTTCTGCATCGAGTGCACCAGTCTTACATTTGTGGGTACATGAAGATATTTTTTGTCAGCTGTAATGAACTTAAAATGTCATCTCTAATCTTGTGCAATTGTTTTGTTCTGCTCTGTGTTGCTTTGCTTTGAATGGTATTTTTTAAAGCAACGCAACCTGAATTGTTTCAAGGTAGAGAGACACAGATGGCTGTGAACTGATCTTGTTAGACTTTGTAAAAATAAAATGACAGATGTACTTTAGAAATTGAGTACAGGTGCTGCAAAGAGAAAGTTATTACTTTGTATCTGACTTTGTCTGGAGACAGCTGGTGCTACAACTTTTTTTTTTTTTTGATAATGGTTATTCAGATATTTTATTTATTTCATCTGATATGTCACTTTTAAAACATAGTTAAATTACTCTGAAGATGTTACCAAGTGTAATAAACAGAAGAGGATTTGATTCTCAGAGTTGCCAAGTATTGTAGAGTCACAGAATCATACGTAGCACATTTTAGGTTGGAAGGAACCTTAAATACCATCGAGTTCTACCAACCCTTGCCATGGATAGGGTCACCTTCCATTAGACCAGGTGCCTCAATACCTCATCCAGCTTGGCCTTGAACCCTTCCACAACTCCCAGTGATTTCAGTTTGGTTTTGTTTGTTTGTTTGTTTGGTTTTAATTGAGTACCTCAAACAAATAAAAAAATAAAGTGAAAGCATTTTGTTCCAAGTATTTTTCTGTATTTGCACCTGAGTCCAGGCTAATAAATATAAACATAGCTAGGCATAATACCTATATATATTTTGCAAAGGAGATGGTTTTTTTGGTATATTAAAATACTGAAAATTAAATTCTTCTGTACATCCTTCATGGTACTTTATATCATATCTTCAACTCTCATTTAACTTTATACCCTAAACAGAGCTAACTGCAAATTAATACCTTTTATTAAATCAATTCAGGAAGATTTTATGGGACCGTGTGTCCATATATCATCACAATTTATTCAGAAATAAAAACAATTGCGTCTTTTCTTAGATTGACTGACTTAGCTGAAATGGAGCACAAAAATATGTTTAGATGTGAACCAGAAAGAGAAAAGTGAAAAATTAGCTACCATTTAGAAGCAGGTGTGTTTGGTTGTGTCATTCTGCTAGTCAGTAAAGCAATTTGAGAGAAAGCGGTGTATGGCAGTCGATGAAAGAAGGAGAGGTTAATAAAGCAGAGGTGGGAAGATCATTATTCTGCGTGGAACTGACAGAAACAGGTGGTGAATGCCTATGCAACATTTAGGGCTTGTTGGCAGGGTGTCACTGGGAAAAATGGAATATGCAATATCTTTATTCAGTCCATAACTTTTACTGTCCAGTATAATAATGGGTTCTAGCTTCCAGGCTCATATGTTGAAGGTATTTTATAGGTCTCACTTAAGGGACAGAGAGAACAGTGGTAGACCGTTCCATGAAAAAATGGATGACAGCTGATGACAACTGGATGTTTCTGTCCTCTGCCAGTTGGCTTGTCTCTTTGAGATGTAGTGTTCATTTGGTTTCAACTGTATGGCTTCTACAATGACACTCTGTGCAGTGACTGAATTGTGTTACAGTCTGGGATGAATGGCTGTAGGGCATGTAGCTTTTGATGACTCAGTTGTCCAACTATTTAAAGGTTAGCATAGAATGTAAATTGAAAAGTTTTACTCCATAACGGTCTCATGTCATTAGTATTTGTTAGTTTGGGGCAATTATCCCTCTAATCCTGTTGGGTAGTTTGAAGATGCTTTCTAGTCTAGGAAAAGGCAGAGTGCAGGAAATTTTCTTGTGATACATGAACTTATTTTCTGGATCAGTTGCTACATCTTAATTACTTTTTTTAAAAAATAGATTTCAGAGAAGAGTCATAGGTAACACTAAAAATGTTCAGATAAACTTGGTTGGGAGGTTTTTTCATGGCAGAGGGCAGTAGTATAAGGCTATATAGAATTAACGTATAACAGATCTGTTACAAGATACAAACCTGTTTTGCCAAAGGAGTACTGATTGGAGGTCATCTTGTAGTTATTAGAATTATGGAATCATAGAATGGCTTGAGTTAGAAAGGACCTTAAAGGCCATCTCGTTCCAATCACCCTGCCATGGACAGGGACACTAAATCAGGTTCAAAGCCCCATCCAACCTGGCCTTGAATCCTTTCAGTAGTCTGGTGTCCACATCTTCTCTGGGCAAAGTGTTCTAGTGCCTCACCACCCTCATGGGAAAGAACAGCTTCCTGATACCTAATCTAAACCTAAAATTTAAGCCCTTCAAGGCTTTACAGAAATCCAGGTAAATCACTTCTCTAGTCCTTCCCTTGTCCACTGATGTGATCGCTCCATTATAGAAGGCCACTGGCTTGGTTATGCAGGACTTGCCCTTGGGGAAGCCATGCTGGCTGTCTCAAATCACCTCCTTGTCCTCCATGTACCCTAGCACAGCTTCTAGAAGGATCTGTTTCACAACCTCCTTGAGCACAGAGGTGAGGCTGACAGGTCGATAATTCCCCGAATCCTCCTCTGCTCTAGTAAGGTAGTGTTTTCATGAAATCAAATGCTCTTACATTTGAGAATCTAATTGTATGTCACTTTTTCTTGGTTTTGTTGGTGTGATTGCTAGTACTATAACTGCATAATACTCCAAGAGAGGCTTACAGGCGTTCAGCTGGGCACTGCATTTAGGAAACATCCTATTAATGCTGCAGAAAGACTTCATGGAAAATACTGAACTAGTTACAATGAAGGCATCTAAAATGATCAGTCCTCTTTGAAACATAACAGCTTGGTAATTATTAATGCACTACAGTTTATTTAGAATTAGTATATAGAAATACATTGTGAATTCTTATTCTGTGTTCTAAATTTGCTTGTATTTTATCATTTGTAGAAATTAACATCACTTATGTTAAATACTTAAATACTCTTTGTGTGAAATGCTGAAAGTTTTGAAACAGCAGTAAAACTTACGTTCTGGTTACTGATATATCTCTGATAATGATGCTGGCAGGTCTGGGTAAAATAATATTTTTGTGATAGTGCTATGTCTCACTGGGTGTTTTAATTAACCACCAGAATTAGCAGAGCTCTTTGAAGCAATGGTAATGCAATGCCTGTATTCATATAGCACAATAGATAAAAAGATGCCAGAAGTTATCTTCAGTTTTCTACCTAGGTTTGGTGTAAGTACTATAGATGTGGAAATACTGTAATGGAAGGCAGCTAATCAGAAGCTTAATTTTATTTTTTTTTTAATTCATGATGATGCATTGGTAGCACCCAAAGTCTGTAATTGTTAGATATAAATAAATGGGCTGTGGCTTATTATTTAGTTTAATTGTATTTTTCAATCCTGATTCATAGTTTTTAGGCTGGAAATAGTATTTCCAACTAGAATGAGGCAAAAGTTTGCTTTTAAGCCTGTTCATTAGTCAACTTTGAATATTCTTTTTCCAGTTTCTAAAATGATAGCATAAAATCTATTTCCTGTAAGGATTTTAAATGTTAAGAGTGAAACTGATTTTGCAGAAATCTCACACAGTTCTTAGTATGTGCCTGAATTGCACTGTACGCAGCAGCATAAGACTTGCTCTTTGCAGTTGTTATTCTTTCCCATTACCCATAATTCCTTTAAAGGATTTAAGGGAATGAATATTTGTAACAAAAGCATGAAAAGTAGTTTACTAGTTAAAAGTGATAATTGAAACACCCACCATTCATTTGAATCCTAAAATTACCAAAATGAGTATTTCAATATGACAAATCTACAGTGGTGAAGGTTCTGGATATTAAGAGAGGCAATGAGGTGCTCAAAAGTAACCGAATGAGTGAGGAGCTTCAAGGCAAGCTCAAAGAGGTTACAGAGATGCATGTTCAGTAACTACAACCAGTACACTTCAAACTCTGTATCTCTGTAAGTGATTAAAGTGGTGATAAAGGCCTGATATAGGCCTTTGAAGTTATAATAATCTTTTAAATGTCATAGATAAATGGCTAGGGAAAAGGCAGGAAAAAAGTACCTCGTATTTTTTGAGTCTCTTCACTCCATTCTTTAATATATATATATATATATATGATGGCTGGAAAAAAATGTTAGCAGTTGAACTGAAGGTACACAGCACTGATTCACTCATTCTTGTCTCAGAGAAGCTTAGCTAACTGGACAGGATTCACACCTTCCCTTCCCCCTTATTCTAGGTACAAGGATGAGTTTAACACTGCATTCTTGCCTCAATAACTTAATTGAAAACAAGACATTCTGAAACCAGAGTAGAGTTGCCCATGGCACTGAGATTGTGCCAGTGTCATTGTAAAAGTTTATATCTCTGTCTTCTTTTGTATGAATACAACTCTTCTTGCTGGGAAAGTCCCTTAAATCCCTTAATAATGAAGGTCTCCTGAGAGTGTGGTTTCAGGACTCAGAAGGATGCCCCTTCATATGCTTTGAAGTCCTCTGAAGTTACTTGAATGCCCATTCCCTTTAGTGTAATTTCCATTTGACTCATATGCTGTTATAAACCCTTGTGTAAAGAAATTGGAACAAACAGTTATTTGTCATTTTTTCAAGTGTGATGGCTGTTGGCAAACTCAGTTTCAATTAAAAGGAAGACTGCTTTGGGAGAGATTTGAGAAAGCCAGATGGACTTAGGTATTGGCAAGGAGAAGAGGTCTTGAACCTTATTCTTTTCCTTCTTTAACTCAGCCAGAATTATTTACCATCTACTCCTCCTGCCTTTCTAGAATACGATACTATGACCGAACTGCCAAGAGGCTGTATGCATACTGTTCTGGACCATGACTGTTGGCAAATATGTCTTGCTTTTGTGGAATTTGAAGATTACTTTGGAGGCAAATGTGAATTCACTCATATTTTTCAAAGGGTTTTCATATTTCTTTTTTACTTTACCTTTTTCTTCCTCTGCTCTGTTATGCAGAGCCAGGAAATTTTCTTTGGTCCCTTCATATTTCATTAATTGTGACAGTGTGCCTCGGGAGACTGCGTCACTCCAGGTAATTTCATCAGTGTCAAAATGGATGTTAGCCAGTGGCCTTGACACTGCAAGTTAATCTTTTATGAAAGATTTGAACAGACAACAATAAGGCATGGGGTGGAACCTTTATACTTGACTGGGGAGAATTCAAATGTCAAAAGCATACAGCATTCTCTTTAGTGTTTTTCAAATTTTCTCGAATTTCATTTGCGACAAGAAACGACAAGAAACACACTTTGAAAAATCAAAGCTGTAGTGGTAATTTTCAATGAGTTGTCCAATTTACATTTCAGAATATCTCCTTCTTGCTCCTTGCTTGGATGTAATAAAATGCCATAAAGTCTGACAGTCACCCATACATACTAATATATTAAGTGCCAGAGAAATAAACCCACAAACTTTAAAATGGTGACTTTTATTTCTTTAAAAAGAAACTTTTGACTTTTTTGACTTTATTTCTTTAAGTGCTATATAGTAATCACACAAATGCAGTGTTTTATTTGTAGAGTAAAAAACTTAACTTAGTACATGAAATGTGACAATACTGAAAACAGTTCTGAGTCTTTACAATATTTTAAATGAAATGTCATTAAATATTACTTTGCTTATGTCATTAATACAAAGGCAAAGATTTTTACAAGTGAGGTGTCTGAGATGTGTGTTGCTGGAATTTTGTATATTATTTTCCTCATTTTGTAATAAAAATGCATCCAAAGTGTGCCTTACTATGTAACATTTCAGAACATTTTAAGTAATAATCTGATCTTTTTTACATTTTCTGGTAATTCTTTGGATAAACAAAGAAACAGATGATCACAAGTTGTATAAAAATATCAGAGGTTTTTTTTTCCTTCACTTGGGTAATTTTGTTTCATTTATTAAGTTTGTTTTCCATAATAATTTCTGCAAAGTCCATTAATGATAAATGATCTGGGTGTGTGAATAAGGACTTACACAAGTTTATCTGGTTACAGAATGTAACTACAATATTTTTTGTAAAGAAGCTCACTGTTGAACTGTTAGTTTGCTTCTTTCTAGGCATCAGTAAATGCTGGATATGCAACCCTACCTGATATGGGCTGCAGATGCAAAAAAAAATAGTTAATGTAGGTTCAAGATAAGTTTTTGTTTAAGAAACAGATGTGGGTTTTCGGCCTCCTAACTAGGTTCTGTTCATGTAACTTAACATTATATCAAGAATTGTCTAATGTTTAAAATAATAATTATAAACTACCAAATAATAGAAAAGCAGTCCAGATAAACATTAGCCATGTTATTTAGACAATTAGCTTCCAGGGAGATCTCAGAAGATGAGGCAGAATGGTGAGTGGAGGAGCGCCTTATCCAAAGTATCATCTTTTGTGTCTGCTGTCTTACTTTATGTTTTGCCAACTTGATTTACATACTTAAAAAGAATTTTCTTTTCATCAGTTTTGATTGTGAGACCAACTTTAATATGGGGTCCTTGTTTTTGATGAGTTAATAAGTCTCCATCTGTTAGAACTATTACTGGTACATTAGTTGGTTGCCATGAAAAAATTGCCCACAATTTGTCTAGACCTAAAGAGTGGTATGTGCCCGTTGTTGATCTGAACGGATCCCTTCTTTTAGTCATTACCCATAGCATTCAATAGCAAGAGCACTGGCATCTTCTACTTGAATCTGGGTTTTGGTTATTTATCCAGTAATTCTGTAGTTCCCTGTTGCACCTTCAAGCACAGTTATGTTACATTTATATCTTTACTTTTATTGCTGCAACATAATCTTTAGATAATTATATCAGTGTTAAGGGCATCAATGTACAGTAATGACTGTCTCTTGTAAAAGAAGGGAGTTTTTGTTTTGATGGTCACAAAACCAACAAGAGAGCTTTAAAGTATGCTTTATCTATTTTGAAAAGCAGTATGTATTTGTAGTTAGTCTTTCCAACAAAGTGACATGTACCAGAAGTGTGGGAGGAAGCAGAACGTGACAATTCAGACTGAAACCTACATCCAACTCACCCATTGAGCTGTAGAGCCTGTTGACTGACAGATGAGTGACAGCAGTGAACAGGGAGCTTTTGTGTAATCAACCATTGCTGGGACATTCTTTTCCTTTGTAAGTCTGTTTTATAACTAGATTTGCAAAAGACTGGACAAAAGAAGATGTTATTGCGAATCTTTCTTCCTTGGAATTATTTACTTCCAAATGCAGGCAGGGGAACATTGCTTGTTAGTATGTGATATGTGTGCATTTGCAGGCTTCTTGGCTGTTTTCTGGATGAAAGATATCCCAGTTATCTGTATAAGTTACAATAGTATCAAGGATATAATAAAAATTGCTTACAAATAATTAAAAACAAGAAAGAGATTATAATTTCAAATGGTATGGAGATAACCTCTCACTCTGAAGCTTCTGATTCAGGTGTTGCTGACACCATGCAAATCACATTCTGCCTCTCATGATGAGTTCCAGGCTCATCAAGAGACAGCTGTAAAAGGAGTTTTCTCTCTCCAATCTTCTTCTTCTGAGCTCTTTCCTATTCTGAGCTCTTAAATTTTTGTTGTTGTGGTTTATCCTTTTGATATATTTATGTGTGAAAATAGTACTTTATTCTCTCAGCTACTGGAATTATTTTTACAATTTATGTATATTTTTAATGATGGAAAGAAAGGCATGGCAAAACAGTGTTTTTTTCGAAGAATAGGAAAAATGAATGGGTGTTTCACTTGTTTCTAAGGGTGTACAGCATTTAGTAGCAAGAATGGAAATACTTCCACATGTTTTAAACACAAAGTCAGAGGAGGAAAAACCCAAAACCAAGAAAAAAAAAACTTTGAAAGAGAAATTAATCTGCCCAGCCTTGACAACATCCAAAGCATAGATGTGTAAATATCAGCCAGTTCCCATGGAGATAAGCATTCCAGAGAGTAATTTATCTTACTCTTCTTAGATGCCTTTCTTAACTTGAGATTAATTTCCCTTTGTTGTTGATTGTAAAGTGAGACTAGAATGACTTGTTGAAACTTAAAAGCCCAATCTGGAGATGTCTAAACTAGGGCTAACTAATCTATCCTATCATTTAAAGCAGAGGGTAGTATTAGACAGCTTAGTCTGAATTTCTACATATTGCATTTCACTGAGTAATTGAATCCAGCAACTTCAGATAAAGCTGACATAAAGCTGAGCCAATATTAAGGCCAGCTTTAACTCATTTATTGCATAGGGTCTTGTCATCATGTACCAATCTGAATTCAAAAACCTGTATTATAATATGTGCTTCCACAGGAAATGCATGGGTGAACTTTCAGCCTTCTATTTTTCTCTCTAATCCTGAGCTATGACATAATTTGTCCCCTATGCTAGTGATCTGGGTTTTCTGATTGTGAGTGATGAATGCAGCTGCTAACACCCTCTTTCATTCTAACTGTTCGTGTTGCTTACCTGTCACCTGGTTCCAGATTTGAAATAGTTGATGGAAATCATTTCTCTGCTTCAAACATGTTTTAGTCCATTGCATATGCAGCAGCTTTGTTCACTGCCAGCCAATAACTTTCCATATCATCTCAATATACCATTTCCATGTATTAGGTGTGAAAAATTCCCTCTGAAAGCTATGGGTTTTAATCTATGAGAATCTGGTGCTTGGTGTATCTTGAGTTTCATTTTCTCACCTACAAAATATTGCCATATTGAGAATCAGTTAATAACAAATGCAGCAACTTAAATCCTGTCTTATTCATCTGTTTCATTTCATTACACCTGTTCAAAAAATTTCTGCATTAGCTTTCTGTAAAATTTCTTACAGACTTAAAAGTAGCTCTTCCCACCCCCCCTTACCCCCCTTACAAATGCTCCCACAATAGTGCTCCAGGTATGCTGTGGCTCTCTGACCATCTTTTACCACACGTGACTGGTTTCCATACAGGCATGTATGCATCAGACTGTTCATTTAAATGCCCTCATTATCAGCTGGATTTGGCTTTTTGCAGCTATAACTTTGACTGTAGAGTTAGCCTATGATCCAAATCTAGAAAACTGATGCCATCCTGTCTTTCCAGCCTACGTTTATGGAAGGTATGCTGAAGGTATGCTGGAGATTTTTAATGAGTTTTTAGCCAGCCAAGTACACAGTGTCTACTGTGAAGAAAGCCCTTGAAGTCTATGATTTTAGTACTGAGAACAGCTAAGATTTAATTTATTATGTAATAGTAAGCATTAATCAGACAGAATCACATACCATGTTTTGGGTTGGTTCTTGAGACAGATACAGTTTGACTGGTACAGTATGACAGAATTTTTTTGTTTCTGAGATAGGGGAAATTGAAAAGATTGACTGATCATCTAGTATTATTGTCTCAAAATATAGGATAATTTAAAATAAGCAATAGTTGCAGTAATTTGAAGGTGTTTCCTAGCTTGGACATTTGATAAGCTTCCTATGTCTTTCTTCTTTTTTTTTTTTTTTTCATTTCTCTCATTGTCAGTCTTGTTTTCATTCTGGACTGCAAGTATGGCACTTTCCCTTCCCACTGCCAGTGGCCGGGGCACTGGTGGAAAAAATGCATAGTTATGGAGAAAAACCAAACATCTACATAGGACTAAATGAGAAATATAGAAGTTTGAATCTACAAGGTAGATTCAGAGGTCTAAGAAATCCAGACAGCCACATATAAGGCAAAATCACAAGTGTTGGGGAGAAGGTGGTGGTGGGCAATAACAGGTGGTGGGTAGCAAATAACTTAAATTCAGGAGAGAGTTAAGAGGAGGTTGGCTGTCAGCTGGTCTGGTTAGTTCTTATACAGGAGTACAAGTGCCTGCTACATGTAGGAAGTTAGGTTGTTTTCTTTGACACAGCAGTTCTCTCTTTCTACCTATCAGTGTATTCTGACTCGCTTTTTAACTTAATTCATTTGCTATTTATTTATTTATTCAAAAGACAATGTGTTTCATACTAACCAATAAGAATGGTAATACCAAAATATCTATTTAAATATACTTCCAGGTGATTCAGTGAGATGTGCTTATGTTCACAGCTAGCCAATATAAACGCACAAATGACAGTATAGGTGTGTTAATGCTTTGTGATACTTATGTTTGACATGTAAATGTGAAAACACTTTAATAAAACTATAGCAGTGGACATGACTGGATTTTTATTTGGAATTAGGTTTTAGAATACCTAGCATGAGGGAATGCTAAAATTAAGGTCTGCACACATGAATGATAATAGTGTCTTTTATGCTTTTATGATCATGTACATTTTTAAGAGAAGCCTTTATCCAATGCCTTGTTCTCTCAGCCTGCATTGAAATAAAATGCTCTCTGTAGGATGTCTGATTCATTTATTTCTGGTTAGAAGATGTGTAACACTAGAGATTGAACTGATGACTGTGAAACAGAATGATACCATCATTAATGCCACTGTGTTAAAAGTAGTATCTCTATAAGTGGAAAAATTAGACGAGCTTTCAGGAAGATATGCCCTTTTTCCATTCTTAAGTTGAAGCAGAAGATTTTAAAGTTGAATTTGTACTATTTGTACAATTTTTGAGAATGTACTGTTTCTCAGATATCTGTCAGACCATCTCTGTAGGAAGAGGAGTCCTACAGAGCAGAGAGCCACGAGAGGTGGTAAACTAGTTGTCTCTTAGGGGGAAGAGAAAAAGAAAGATGTAAACTATGGCAGACTTTGGAGGCAAGAAAAAGGAAATTCCTGGAACCTACACCTAAATTTCAAAAATATATTTTTCATCTAAAGAGTGATATTTCCATCTTTCTGGGTACACCATGAAAAATATGGGGTGAGATTTGAAGAACTGTTGTGTTTTCAGTTATAAATAAAATCAATTAGAACTGCTCTGAATGATGACATTGTTATAAATTAGTGTATGAAGAAGTCAGGTCTCAAGTGATCAAAAACTATATACCCAAAACTAGTAGGCATCTTAGCACAACTGTTAATGTTCAAGCTGAAAAATGGCTGTAACAAATTGAATCTTAGGAATTTCTAGTTACGGAGTTTTCATTCACCATTCATTCGCTATAGCTAACCCACCATGGAAACACTCCTGAAGGAAATAATTTTACTTTCAATTCAGGCTTTGAATAATGTGTGCTAAATAAGGTATGGGTCAAACAAACACCGAATAAAGAAAAGAACAAAAAATACTACCTTGAATAGCCATAAATACAATTAAATATTTAGAAGAAGAAATATAATGAGTCATGTAACTAAAATATTATGATGGATGTGTCAAAGAGGCTATAAAGTCGCATATGCAAAGTCAATTTTTCTGACAAACTTCTGAGTGCTTGAATACATAACTATGACATTCTGCTCACAAAGGGGTGTGCATACTGTAGATTAATAGTAATCTGCATATTTCCAACTTCTTAGAAAACAATCTGCCATCTGATCAGCTATAACTGTGTTGGCAATGAATTAGGATCATCAGCATTTTTCCAATCAGTGACACAAACTGCTTCAGCTTCAGGCAGTAGAGTAAGTAGCAGTAGTAGACTATGCCTCATCTATGTACCAGCTGTATGGTTAATGTGACATAAGGAATCTAAAGTATAAAGATAATAATGGTCTTTGAAGTTCAGTTAAAATTTCCTCAAGGAAATGTACCTTACTGATTAGGGGCACTTCTGCCCATATAATGTTTTCATGCATTTCATGCCTCTTGTCAATCAAAATCAGATACTTCATCTGATTAATCCTGTGTCCTGTGATAAGCATTCATTGTGGTTAAAATCTCACTCAAAAGCTCTGATCTTTGACTCTTGATTGCAGGTTGTATTAGAATGTTTCTTTCAAAAGTCTTGGAAAACTGGACACTCTATTTTACATTATGTTTGGTACTAGCCAATTGCTCTGGGAATTTTTTTCCCTGTTTAATCATATAATCCATCTCTCTCGCCCCTCTTAATGGGTGAGATAAATGTAGATTCACCAGTATTTTATTTAGGTTATTTTATGGAAGGAGGGAAGTCTCTTTCCACTTCCTTTAAATCTCATTTGTATTTGTTTTACGTTGCTATATGTAAGCAAGAAATTTGCATTTATTATTTTGTATGCTATGTACCCTGCATGTTGAAATGAAAGTCAGGATGTAATGAGCAGAGACAGAGTTTAATTCAGAGAATTATTAAATATATCAAATGCCTAAAGTAATATTCAAATATTTGCACATTTGAGTTTCATCTTCTTCAGTGATATAGTTGTGATTCAAACAATATTATAAAAAGGGGAAGTAACCAACAGGAATATGTTGCCTGTAGAAAATATCGTATTGAAATTTAAAAAAAAAAATAAACAGAGTAACCATTATGTTGCAAATCCACTCTTAAATGAACTGTTATTTCTTTCATTAAGAAGGCAACGTACAGACATTATTTAAAGGCTGCTTAACTGACTCCTAAAGAATTCTGTTTCCATCAGCTTAGCAAAGTGCCACAAATCCCTAAAGTTACTGGCCATGAATCAAGAGAGTTGTCTCTATTGTGGAATAGAGATGTGCTGCTAGCATCAGATGTGTAAGTTTTGGTAGAAAGAGAGGTGGTAACTATTACCTGTTACAGGACAATGTATCTACTAAAGCATCACAGAGTTTAAATCCACAAAATTCAGTTAAATATCTAATCTGGCCTTTAGGTCTCTCTCTTGGCAACATCTGAGCCTTCAGTAGACCTCGAGATCTCAAATGCAGTGCAAATATTCGTCTATAAAGCTGTATGTGACACCATAAGACCTGTGCAAGACATTAGTTGGATAGAAACACTCGGGACACTAGGCAGCATGCCGATAGGAGAAAACGGTGTGCAGTCAGAAGCACATCAAAGGAAGAAGATTATTTAAATGAGATGTGCAAGATTTCATTGTGGCAAATATTGCCTTTTGGGAGTAAAGCAGGGGAAAATAAAATCCACATTCTTTGCCTAGATAGGGGAAAAGATTCTTTTCAGATCCCAAATTAGCAACCAGTACGATCTTGATTACTTGGGCAGCATTTATATGAAGTGTCAAACATCCTAATTATGATAAGCCAACAATACTGAATGGAAAAACTCTTCTCCTGGCAGTTGCTGGTAACAGCTACCCAATATTTTTCAAAAGAACCTCAGATGGCCTCATGATTCCCTCTGTGTTTCTAACCTGAGGAGTAGGTAGTAGCAAGATGCTGCAAATATAAATATAAAGAGGGAATTTAAGTTGCAAACATGCATTAAATCTGCATGCTCTTTCCTGTCCTTCATGTTGCACTCCTTTTCACCTACCATGATGATATGCTGGATGAAATTAATCTTGTTGGGGATCATAGTTACTCAATAAGAGAGGGAATTTTAAAAATGCTGTTCCAAATTTGAAAGTAGCTCTTCAGGGAACTTGCATGTGATGGAGAATTAAGCAAAAGTTAGAAATGTGACTGAACACAGTTCTTCAGTACCTTTATGAACCTTTCATGTTTTCATTTCATTTCAGAACTGTAAAGTTGGGTAAGTTTGACGAGGTTTCAGGAAGATTTCCAAACCCCTGACATTTATTGCTGTGGTCTCTGGATCCAGGTGTAAATGTGCTAGTGTATGTTGGCTCATCCAGACTTTGGACAATGTCTGGGATTAGTTCAGTTCCTCCTCCTGTGTGTATTCTGGCAATGCCAGCAGGCTGGGGAGCCATATGCTTCTATATTAGTTTTGGCAAGGCTGTCATTGCTTCAGTGCAAATTCCACGACACATTCATAACATAGAGCCCACTGATGTCACAGTGGTGCTGCTGGTGACATTACTTTGAAATCTGAGAGGTAAGGCAATAGAGGATTCTTTTAATGTTGTTGGAAGGGTGAGTATGTTTTCTTTTCTTGTTGTTTTTGTTTTGATTTGGTTTGGGTTTTTTTGCTGCTCATTTCTACAGAACATGAAAACTCAAGTCTTAGTTTTGCCTTTGGATATGAAGCATATGAGAAGTCAGTGCAGCTGAAACCATACCTTGTCTGTTTGAGCCATTATTGTTAATAAATATCCTGGGGTTTAAGATAGAAATGGCTTAGAGTTTTACTGCACATCCTTGTTCCTATTAAAACGAAACCACTTCTTTTTCTTAAATACCCTTTCACACAAAATAGGCTCCTGCCCATACAATTTTGCTAGCTGAACTGCGTTAACTGTTGTTCACATAAAATTATACAAATCAATCCAGAAAAAGAATTATTTTAACAGTATTTCACAACTGAAAAGCTATCTAAAGAGGTCAGATGGATCAAAATAAAATTTTGATTGACAAAAGCTACTATATGACTATATTCAGAAAGATTCCTCATCAAATAATGATGAAAATTGATACTTTTTGTAAAATAATAATGATTTCTGAAAGCAAGTTATACAGCAGAGTAGGGAAAGATATAATGGACTCAACTGTTCTTGCAGATTTCTATTTTTACTGAACAATGCTGAACATAAAAGCAAATTCAGATTGACTGTGAGAACTGTGGTTTATGACTTGCTCTCTAGGTGTTCATAGAAAGTGTTTTAAGAGAGCACTTTATTTTAAAGGCATTTTACTCTTAGCATATCTCCTTACAAGGTAGTTTTTATTTAAATAAGAATGGTCCATTTTATTTTATGGTACATGTAGTTAAGAAAAAGGTAGCATTTTAATGTTGTATGAAAAATAATGCTTCTGAGAAGCTGAACATATGCTTGAAAAACCTAGAAGAGTCTGGTTACTTAAGCATAATCATTTTACTTCTTGGCTTGGCATTTATACCAGAATGTGGAGAAACCAGCAGTGCGTCTTGAAACACTGTGGAGCAGTAAGGGATATCTTGGAAGTTACTCTTCTCTACAGAATCCCACTCTTTGCCAGACTTATATAACATTAATATAAACATTTTCCTGGCTACCTGATTCACTTCCTTCTTGGTAATTGAAGGTACAGACTGTAGCAATTAACTTGGTCAGGAGAATGACCACTGTGGAAAAGAGTAGACCATGGCAAAGAAGAAGTATATTCTTTCTGTTGGAAGAAGGATGTTCAATTGCATGGTTTAGTATCCATGGTAACGAATATTTAAAAAATCTTTCTGAAGTTTCGGAAAAGAAAAAATTCCACAATATATTTTTAAAATGCTCTTTGTTTATTCTTCAACACAAAACATTTGCTTTTAACTTATGCATAATACCATGGAAGGAAATTTGCTCTTCAATCCTCTATTGAAGTTGATCCAAATTGCTTTATTTGTGGAACAGCTCAGAGACATAAATCTACCTGACATTTGTCTTTGCAAATTAATGCAAGTTTTATTGTAGTTAGATAAAATCCAGTTTCCATATATCCCTTATTAAACTAAGAGGAACTGTAGAACTGTATTTTCACAAGTGTAAAAATGTCAAAGCAAATGTGTGCAATCATTCAGAGGAGAAGAATATATAGGTCTGTCATCCATGAGAAATATCTGGGGTAAGAATATTATATTGACCTTCCTTCTGTCTTAGGATTTAGCACCACAGACTTCCAGCTGACATTTTCTTGTATTTCTTATATTTTAAGCTCTTGCTGTTAAATGGTTATTGGCTCAAGACCACTTAGGAGTAAGGCTGTGAGAGTCATTGAATCTTCCATTTTGGGCACAACAGCTAGAGGAGTATGTTTAGTCTTGCTATCTTCCCTCCATTCCATAAGCCCACTTATTTTTAGTTATTTTTATTTTCCAGCCTTGCTGCAATGACTAGGACTAATGACAAATTCATCCAGGGATTTGTGCTAGGCTGAGTGAATATCTGAGAGAAAGGCTTTGGAACCACAACGGAACCAGTAATTTCCTATTAAACCTGAATTTTGATTTGTACTATGAAGTGAATCTTGCCACTGAGCATTGAAAATGAGGTTGCCCAGGAAAATATTTGCTAAGATATATGTCTATTTTCACTAGTTCTTAGAGCAAAAAAAGGTAAAACCCATTCTCTGTGGCTGGTAGCTTTGTCCAACATAACTGAGTTTGACATTTGCAAAGCCATGACACTCAGGAATAAGGAAATATAAAACGCCTTATCACAAACCAAATGGAGTTCATTGAAGAGAGGACGGACTCCACAGTATTTTGGGACTTTACAGGGTGAAAAGGCAATGACTAGATGACAGTTTCTTATCTGTAAGGTTATAGATTCAGAACAGAAGAGTACTCTTCAAATTGTGCTGAATATCTAGTGTGAAGCTTATGAAGAGCAAAATTCCCCACAGTCAAGTTTCTTGCATATTTGTTTAAGGTTATTGTTCAATTGCCTAATTTCTAGAACTAAAGCAATTTAAAAGGGAGTCTATTAGGTGCAACATTCCCTTGACATTTTCTTTCTCCTTGGTTCTGTCCTTATAATGCTACTGTTGATGTTCCTTCTCTGACATTTATTTTATTCTCTTTGGTAGTTTCATACTTTTGTGAAGAAAATAACAGGTTAACAGGTTACCCCTCTCAGTCTCATGCAGTATTATGATTTATTAGCAGCACTGCTTATTATTTGGATGAAAGACGTTTATCTTGCTTCCTGCCCAGAAAATAAGTGTTGGTTAAATGATGGAAACCCAGTGGGATAAGCTAGTCTAATTCTCAAATGTTTATATTAATCCAAACAGGTAAATTTGCTTAACCACAGTGATGCATCCACAGCCTCAAGTCAGGAGGAATTGGGACCTTTCTCTAATTAACAATGACCTTAAAAGTCTTTATGTTTAAAAATGGATTAAAGATAATGCACTGCTACACTCAGTAAGACAGATTCTGTTCATGGCAACTCAGAATAAAAATGGGGGTGATACATAATACATTTCTTCTTTAGTTGTTTTAATAACATTGGGCATACAGCCTTCAAAACTTAATAGGGAGATCTGGAGGAGCACAAGGACATTTTTATTTTCAGCAGTTTGACTGAATTGGATTACCTTTTTTTTTTCTTGCTTTAAATTATCTGTATGATTCCATATAGACTGCCCTGTGAACTTTCAATTAAAAACAAAACAAAACAAAACAAGCAAACAAAAAAAAACACCCACCACCAACCATTTGGTTTTCTCTATTTAATTTTCCTATGGTTTAGTCTCAACACTAACTTTTGGAAGTCAAAATTTTGACTTCCAAACCTCAGAAGGCATAATAGTCTGTTGAAATACTGTATTTTCCCAAGCACCTTATGTAGTTTGATTTCTCAAAGTTTTTCAAGTCCCATGAGTTTGATTTTTTTGCTTGTGAGGGCAGTGAAATGTGGTTTGTCGAGGCTGGGAGTGTCCCACTTCAGGGACAGAAAGATGAGGCAGGTACACAGCAGCAGAGGGAACAACTCTTCTCCCTTTATTCAAAAATCTGACTCCATTATATACATTTTTACAGAGGTCAAGAGATTGGCTACTTCAGGTTGCCACCTCTCAACCTGGATGGTGGACATCACTATCAATCATTTCTTCTATCAGAGGAGAAGTATGTAAACATTCTGAAAGGAGACATTGTTTACATGAAGCTGCATGAGAAACTTCTGCACCAAGACAGAAGGCAGAAAACTCAGAGGGCAACAGTGAAATAACCTGTTNATTCTAAATATAATTTTGAGGAATGAATTTTGATCAGTATCTGCATCTTTCCTATCTATATATATTTTTATCTATTTAGAAGAATAGGCATTAGCAGACCATTTATTGAAAATTTTATTTACTCTCCTTTAATGTGTAGAACCCATTGCTCAGCTGCACCATAAATGTGTTTGAAATTAGCTTCTGAAATGAACTACTGCACTTGTTGACTCTAACATACAGATATTCTAGTATTTGAAACTAAGTTCAACAAAATATTTTTTATTTATGTTCTATTTTCTCTTTTTCTTAATACATAAATACATCACTGAAAAGATTTGTTTTTCTCCCATCACCCTGAAAGTATACAAAGTTATGCTTCTTATATTTTCAAAAGGGAGAATGAGTTATTGGAAGATTTATCAAGTTATTTTCTGAGCTCGGACTTCCTGAGAGTTTCAGTTGTTGTTGGTATTTTAGGCACAGAGGAGAGCTACCAACCACATACAGCAAGTTGAAGGAATTTCAGTGTCAAAGAGCAGAGAGACTTTTTCAACTGGCTCCCTAGTCTGAAACTGTTCAGTCTGCTTTGGTTTCTTACAGCCTGTGCAGAGCAGGATCTTTATAGACACGTATCTCCTTCATATTTATACTCCAAAAATACACCTTAATATCTGATGGAGAAACAAAATGTTCTCCAGAGGCTCTATACTCCTTCTACCCTTAGAAATTTTTCAGAATATGTTTCAAACACAGACAGATATGATTGGTGATGCATAAATGTATGCCAGCACCTTTTATGTAACAGTGAAGTTTAGCAGGAATGAGGGTGTCAGAAGAGGGAACAAAAGCTGACTGGGATGTAGGCAGGCTGTGGAAAAGTTTCACTCCTTCTCTTACAGTACTTTCATTGTTAAAAAATTTCTTCAAGTGCTGTTAAGCTAAAGAAAGAGTATAAAAGGAAGCATAAAGCTTTGACACAGTAATTAAGGAAAGAATCTATAATAAAGGACTCTTAGTGGTGCTTGATGCAAGAATTAACTTTTGTATACTACATAAAACAGTCCTGCAAGAAAATACAAAAATCAATAACCATTTCCAACCAGTTTAAAAGGAAAAAAAGTGTTCTGAAAGGTTTGCCAAGGATATGTTTGTACACTGGTGGAAGCAAACAAACAAAGAGTTTTTCCCAAAGTCCAGAGTGTAGTATCTGTACAAGTTCCAGAAAGGAAGGATGAGAAAGTACTGCAGAGGTGCCCACTGCACAGTGTTTCCCACAACCTGGCTCTGACTGAGCATGGTGATTGGCTTGGATCTCCTTGTCTTTTAATATTCTAGTGACAGGAATTAAAGCTCCTAAAATTGTCCTTAGGAAATAATACATAATGACATCTAATACACAGGTACCAAAATCTTCTATTACCCTGTCATCTTTCCGTTGTTTGGTAGATAACATTTCCTTGAGCAAGTGACATATCTAAAAACTTATGCCTGCAGACATAATTATTTCTTTTATTTCACTTTGTGGAAGGCTCTTCAAAAATGTTGAGATCAGGGGATTAAAAAAATAAACAACCACAAGAAAATATAAAAAAGCAATTAATAAAAAATGGAATTGGACCATAATCCTGCAGTCATATTTTCAAGGCTACACAGATGCTATAGAGCTGCTGCTGTACAAATGGCAATTTGTCATGGTACTACTGTAAAAGGCATCAGGGTATTTTTTTTGAAAAAGTTTCTCCCTAATTAGACAAAGTGATTGAATATAACAAAATGCATCTTAATGCCATTGAGATGACTATTATAGAAATTGAACAAAAATAATAAATGAAGATAGTTATATAAAAACTAAAATGTTGCCTAGTTCTTTAAATAACTGAAGTCAGTAATAGTGTGTATGGGCACAGGCTTAGTTCCTGTAGGAGGAAATTACTGATATTTCAACCAGATTAATTGCAGACTGGTGTACTTAGTAAATTACATTAATTTTGAATCTTACTGTCATCCTTATCTGGTCTCTCAAGTACCTCTCAATTCACCATGTAGGAAAAATATATTCTTTTGCTGAAATTTGGGGCAAGGGATGTGCTTCTAAACCAATCTTGCTTAGACAGTATAGAGGGTTGGGGTCACTGTGGCTTGTGATTTATCTCCAAGGAAGAAGAAAGTATTGCAGTAGTGGGAAGGTTTCAGTGGGAAGGTTGCTTTCACAAAGAAAAAACAGATTCCAAGAAGTGGTCCTCCTAAAAATGCAGTTTATTTTAAAAAGTCCAACCTTTCATTGTACTAATAAATTCTGAAACAGCATTTGGATGACTTAGGTGTTACAAAAGTGATGTATTATAAAATGAGGCATGTGATTCTACATTATTCAGTACCTTTTCCTAACCTGGGAGAAAATCAAACAGGAAAAAAAAAGAAAGGCAAAAAAAAAAGAGAAATACAAAATAAAGAGAAGAAATAACCAAGGAATGATCAGTTATCTTTGATTTTAGGACTGCAGTTTTATTTGAGGAATATATGCTATAGTACAGCTAAACATATTTTTCAAATTGCTTAAAATTAACACTAAATGTTGTTCCTGCTAGATGAATTCTCGCATGTAATGACACTGAAAAGGATCTTGAGATCAGCCTTGAAAATTAGTTACCAATGTAGGTCTACATAAGGAGTATTACTTAGCATTCAGCATCAGTGACATTGTTAGTAAAGTACTACATTCAGTTATGGTGATGATGTTGTAAAAGCTGTTGATGGAGATGAATTATGAGAGGATTAAAAGAATGGTTAAATTCAGATTTATCTCTCATATTACAAATTTAAAATAGCTGTCTAGCTTAGCAAATAGAAAGTGAAAGGTGTCTCATTCTAAGGCTCCAAAAGAATTTTATCCAAATTTTTTCAGGCAATAAAAAGCTCTGTAATATAGCAGCAGTAAAAATAGCATGTATGTGGAAACTGAAACTTTGATAAAAAAATCAGTCTATATAAAGGCAATATATTTCACATGAAGTCTCTGGGAAAATGTGTTCAGTGATATGGTAGTTACACCATGACTTCAAATTCAAGCCACGACATTTTTCTCAGACACATACAATAACCCTAAGGAATGAAGCCTTTAATTCCTGAATTACTGCATGACTTTTTTATAGCCTGTGTTATGAAAAGACCAGATGAATATAAGAGTTCCTTTTGGCCTTTAAATCTTAAACCTCTGTGAAGAGGACACTGAAAGGAGAGTTCACAGATTTTTGAACTGACATAGGAATCTAAACCCAATGAAAGAAAAGTGAATGAAATATTCATCTGCTGAAGAAGACAAAAATTCCCTTGTATCTGCTAATTTCGTCCCACATGCCTTTTTAATTATAGCCCAAATACATAGAAAAAATTACTTTTTTCTGATCAGTAGTGCTCAGCGGTGTGTAAGGTTGTCATCTAATTAAATCTGCTTCTAGATCTGCCTTTATTACTTGTGTTAGTTTAAAACAAAATGGATTCATATTTGTAAGAAAATATCACAATTATCAAATGTCAGATTTTTTTTAGTTGAATTAAATAATTTCATGTTGAACAATCACTAAATTTTTATTATGTTGCTCATGATCCATCCAATATGAATTTAGATGCTATGAATTGATATTTCTTACATAAAACCAGACAAGTTCAGTAGTGTTTATTTTCATAGTTTCTATATTTGAATAAACCACATAAATACTTAAAGCATTAAGTGAGCCTTATGAAGATGAGCTGTAGTTTCTCCAGTAGCATCATAAGTACTGATGCAAATTGGGAAAGAGACTCCCATTTTATGCTAATTACAAATCACCTTGACAACTGAAGAAATCCCTTTATAAACTTAGAATTCATTTACATGTAATTAATCAAAATGTTGTTTGAGAAGACATAAATTCATTTCAAGGAAACATCAAGTATTATTTCCTCTTTTAAAAGTATGTTTGAAGCATTGTATGAAAGGCAAATTTTTTGCAGGTTTCCAAAACTTAAAATGCAAATAACGCAGGTTTCCAAAACTTCTTTTGTGTAAGCAAATGAAAAGACAGTGGGATGTTTTTGCCAATGATATTTTAAAAATTTTGTTAATTATTAGCTGTTTTCTCTCTTATGGAATATTTTAGCATATTTAATGACAGAATACACAGGATCATTCTAAAGTTCATGTTATTCAGATGAGCATATCTTTTTAAAAAAAATTAAAACTTCTATTTACTTCCGACAACAGGAATTGCATTCTGTGCCACTTGTTCACTTTCCACACGCCCACAGTCCACAAGATTGAAAAATCTATTAAAAGTCACATGTGAGTGAACCCACTAGCCTTTAATGTGCAAGAATACTCATCAAGTATTTATTTATCCCTTCTCTGTTCTAGTTTTACCAACCAGGAGTGAGTGCTGCATGAGTATTGTTATACACAGGATTACCTGTTTCAGGGGCTGAGCCCCTCAGAGTTAGTACTGCTGTATGACAGCCATGCAATGCACACCACTCTGTAGTTTTGCAGCTTTGCACATTCAAAGTAATTCCTGCCCATTCCAGCTTAATTATTTGTGCAATAATCCAAGATTTTTTTCATAAAGCCTAATTAATTTTATGGTTGGGTATAGAATTAGTCTTTTGTTGTTTTGTAGAAGCAAGGCAGGCTTCACGGCATCAGAAACAGTTTGAAAGTCTAAATCAGGTGTAATATAAACAAATAAGATGAGTCAAGAAACTGGAACTAAAGCTTATTGGAGAGAATATAATTTCACACTCTCTTTAATGTGTCAAAAGCTTTATTGTGTCAAAAGAAAGAACTACATAGCTGTCACAAATTGGGCATTCATAGAAGAATAGAAGTTGTCATATACTCTTTTAGATTAAGCTTTTGCAATACTTTACATTGTTTCCCAACAAGCCTCTGATCCTAATTATCAGGTACTGCATAGGAGGAGGGTATTGTCATTGCATTAAATCACTTAGTAGATTTTTATTTTCACTCATAGGGGTTTTTTTGATGATACACAGGTAAAATTTGGTCGACAGGTTCTAAAGAAGTGCAAATGGAGGAGAGGGACCTCCTAAGCAAAGGAAGCAGAATATAGGGAAACTATTTTAACAGTTTTCCCTCCTGTTCCTACATGCTAGTGAGCTTTCAAAATAAACTAAATATATAAATATGAAAACTAAATATATTCATCTATTGTACCTTCACTGAAATATGTTTATTCCAGCAGCTCATGTCATCAGTAGGAAAAGATTGCCAGGAACTCAGCTGGATGCCCCACTGAGATGCAACTAAGTATATTTGCAGTTACCAAGGGCTAAATTCCTGTATTTGTCTATGATACAAGAGCTGATGCCTTTAAATTAAAACATGTAATGTAGTTTTACTTAAGCAAGCTTGGCCAGGTCTGAAATATGAAATAAGATGTCCCCCACATCACCGTCCTGATGCTGCTTCCTGCATCTGACAGGTGTTTTATCACAACAGAGGAGAAGCCATACGGCTGAGTGCAGAGGTCTGTCTAGCCCAGAATTTGTCTTGACAGTTGCCAGTAATGGATGATTACAAGTGTGGGACAAAGAGTGATCACTCACTGCCTTGTTTAGGTTTTAGCCCACCACAGAAAATAGCTGTACTGGAGACTAACATGCTGCATTTTGACATATTTTAAAGCTACTGCTTTAGAAACCACAGGTACCACTTCAGCTGTTTTCTTGAGCTGTAGGAATGCTGACAGCAGCTGTACACTGAAACCTGATCTAACCACGGTACATTCCCCCTAATTGGCAAAGTGTTAGCTGCTGGTATTTAGGGACTCCTCATTTCTATTTATTTTTTATTTGATCTTCCTTTGTAAGTGGGCTAGGCTGTACACTGAGTAATTTTCCCCCCACAGCTTCTAGTGATAAACACCAGCTGTCAACAGTGAATGCAGTGACATGAGAAGCATACAATGATTTTCAAGACAAGGTCAAATGACAGGTAGTTAAATAATGTAGAAAGGATAATCTTCTGAACAAGCAAAAATCTGAGGCTGGCACAGTGTTTTTCACAAAATTTGCAATCACCAGATGGCAATGCAGAGGTCAGGCTCCCGGACACAATATATCATGTAGCTGAATAAATAATTTGTGTATTAATGATACTCTATGAAAACTAATTTTTGCTATTGAGATACCTGCCTGACCTTGTAATGTTACTGTTAGCACTCTTTAAATTGCTGCCTGAGCTGGTTTATAAGGTACTACTTTAAATCATATGTTCCTACTAAAGTTAAAAATTTTACTCTTATACACGTATAAAGGTTTAATGATTTTGAAACCTAAGGCTTTTATTTCTGTGCTGATCTATGTGCTTAAAAGTGTCTTATGATGGGAACATGACAGAAATTATATTCTTGAGAATTTAAGCAGAACTTAGCTGCTTCTGGGATTTTATCTGGCCAGTGTAGTGCCTTTCCTTGCAGATTCCTTTTTCACTTATGCCTGGCTTCCTGTGTTTCATAGTGTCTCTTGAGAGGTATTCCTTTACATTGTCCAAAAGCCTACTTTTAACTGGCTAATAAAATTAGCAAAATGTTTTATACAACTTTAGAGCTTCATTTCAATTTTCCCTTAAGCATGAGATTCTTTAAATTTCTTTAAATTAAAAGCACCACACTTATTATGCAAAAGTTTAATTGAATTCAGTAAATATCTTTTCATTACCCCTTTAGAGCAAAAACAAATTAATGTTTTTCTAAAGTGAACCTCTAATGTATGTTAAAAAAACATGCAGTAAAGTGATAATCTAAAATCAGTATGTAACCATAGAACCCACAGTGAGCTGTCACAGACATAATAATATAACACTAGAAGATTTTTTAATGGAAATGTCAAATACAATTGTGTTAATAGGAAGTTAGCTCCCTATGAGGATGGAGGTATAATTTAATTTTTTATTGTGATTTTGAAAGATTCCTTTCCCTTTATATATTATATTTTAATAAAGGAAATTAAAATATCAATCAAAATCTATTCTGAAATCACGTTGAAGGTTTTGAGGACCTAGGCAATGTAGGAAAATTCACAGATAAGGCTGCCACAATATCCAGAGATTAAAAGCAGAGAAACAACCCCCAGGAATTGCTTGCCTTTCATGAATTGTCAGTTGATGATGAGAGATGAGGTGATAGTAAAGTGAAATATTTCTTCCTAGTGAGCTGAAGGTGTGATATTGACTTTTGAAGGTGCAAAGATAACTTGATTAGACTGAATTTATTCTGAATTTGCTTTCTAGTTTTAAAGAGACAATCTCCCCTTCAGTTAATGGCATACTAGTAAGCAGAACTTCATACATTGTATTGTTTCCTACACCCAGAAAATTCTTCAAAAGCAAGGAAGGATTTACAAATTAGTGCCACTACGCTGCTTTCAAAGATTACAAAAATGTTTTTGACCATCCTGACAGAGAAAATGGTTTTGAAGATGGGTTTCATATCTATCTTACTGTTCTGATAATCATCTTATGACCTTGATCTTGAAAAGGAAGTACGAAGAAGTGGTAGAATTTTTCTCAGTAGCCAAAAAATAAATCATACTACATTCTTTCTCTGCAGTTTCTTTGTACTATTCATATTCCTTTTTTTAGCCTTCTTTGGAAAGTATAAATAAACTGTAGGATTCACATCCAGCAAAACAAACAAAAAATGAAATTATTGAGATTATTGAATTATTGAATACTTGGAAATTATAAAAAATTCTGGCTATGAAAGTCAAGTATTTAGGTAATTTAGAGGAAACTTATTGAAAAAATGACATTTTACTCCAGTTCTAAAACAACTCTTTTGCAATCCCAATGTCAGTAGCTACAACTTGTTCAAATGCAATTCATTATTATTTTCTTTTTTCTAACATTCAAATAGGAAGAGCAAGATTCATTTCACTAAAATAACAAGTATGGATTATATTGTAATGTTACATACGCCAAGAGATGCATAGAAGGTGTCATCAGGGTCTAATATTACTATTTCTGGCATTTGAAGATGACCTCTAGTAGTTTAGCATATGATGTTTTTATGGGCATTGCTACCTGGAAGCAGAGAAAATTTATAATATATGTCTCTCTCTGCTGAAAAGGTTTGAGACTTTGAATTGGTTTTTACTTTATAATATATACTTTTTTGTCATTGAACTTGTTGCACTATTCAACCTACAGTATAATAATAACTTGGTACTGGGCAAATTATTGTTTGTTTCCATTGCGACCATCAACACCTCTAAAGGATCTACTTATTAGCATAAAGTGGAAATTATTGAAAAGCATAGCTGTTGCAGTGAGAAAGGAGTCCTTGTAAGCAGTACTTCTCTTTGCATATTTTCCCTTTTATGATCTTAGTTGCTGGCTGACACAACTTGAGTGTCGCTGACAGTCCTGAGCTGGTAAAAAGCAACAGGGACTGGAACAAATGGGTTCAACTTGTGAATTCTGTATCTTGATTTTCTGATTAGAAGACAGTTTTAAACAACTGTATTTCCTGCACTGATACATAAAATACACGCAGATCACATTTTTAGCTCCAATAGAGGTAAAGAATCATTATCTTCATATTTATTTTTTTTTAATTCTATGTCTTCATATCTACTTTCCAACTGAAATTGACGATGATTATTGAAGAAAAGATGAGCAGGATACAATTGTAGTCTCATTAGAAGTAAAATTCATAGTTAATTTAATTACTCTGTATTTTTTCCCCATTTACACATTTCAATGAACTTTATGTTCCTGAGACCTCAAATGATAGTCCTAAAGAATGAGGTCTTCTGTGTAACTACAAAACACTTATACTACAGAAGCAAAAGCCATGTAAAACATAATGATTGAAATTATTTTCTCTCCTTTGTAGTACCTGCAAAGAGCAGCAGAAGGAAAGTTTAACCCAACAGTGCATTGTGGTTAGTGTGGCTGTGAATAGTTAGAGCCTGATGGAATGCTTTTCAGGAGTTCTTAGCTTTTGCAAACTTTCCTTGTATAGAATTGTGGTGAGGGGGACATTTACTCTCAGTTTTGCAGATTAAGTTTTATACGAGAAACATTTTAGCATGAGGCTGCCATAGACATCTAATCAAGTAAGTCCATGGGAAACTATCAAGAAAACATTTTGATCAGAGATGTCAGGGAATTCTTTGAATCTACTGCCTTGAAACAGAACACAAAATATTGTTAAAGCCTTTCTGATTCTCTGAAGCAGATTCTCTAATACTGCCAGTAGTGTAAAATTGCTCTGGAAGTGTCAGTCTTTTTCTCTTCACTCAACATCAAGCCTACATGATCAGTTTTGGGTAACTACCATCAGTTACAGGAAAAGAATCATTAGCAAAGATTAGTCCAAATCTGTGTTGTTAATCAAAGTGCACCAATGCATTCTTTTGAAACGTGAATCTCACATAGGAATGATGTTTTCGAAAGAGGGATTTGTATCCATACATGACAACTTTGCTTAAGATACTATCAGAATACTTTACAGCACTGCTTTTAATTATATTTATCTCCCAACATTTATCTCCCAACATTTATGTTAATGTTGACATGTGAATTTCACTAAAATTCTTTTCAGATATATTTTTCTCAAGATTGGTTTTTTCCTTTCATGGAGCCACACATTAACTTTAGATATAATAGTTCATTATCATGGTGCAAATTAAAGAAGTAGCCTTCCAATATTGTAGAAGAGGTTTTACATCTTGTAAAAGAAAAACATAAGAGCAAAGGAAAGTCTTTACTGTCATACAATGAGTTTAATCACTATATGAATTCCTGAATGTTTAAAGAATACAGAAATTTAAGGTCCAACCTGCAATACAAAAGGTGAATCTACAAAGAGATAATTATCAGTTCAGAAATACAAAATGACAAACAATTGTGGAATCAGGCTGATTAAAAAGGCTAAGAATAATCAAAATAAAAATAATAGTTTTAGATGCAAAATGCCACATGAATAGTGAGTTGGTAAGCAAAAGTTTTGCATTTCTAGATGTACTTATTAAAAAAATACTTCGTAAAATGAAATTTAAGAAGAAAAATATTTTTATGGCTTTTGTTTCCTTCAATTACCACTTATTCAAATGAAAAAATAAAAATTAACTTGAAGGCAACTGAAAACCAACAACAAACAGAAACAAACAAAAAAAATATATAACAGAATCAAACAGTTCATAAACAAAATCGCAACACCATTTTGTAATCCTGTAATGAAGCAAAGATGCACTAACCTAGTGGCATCATACTGAAGTGTCTGGGGCATGCTTAGTTCAAACTAGAATACAGTTAATTATATGCTGGGAATCATCAGGAAAAGCCATTCTTATACCATTTTCATAATATGACTCATATATGCGCCATTTATGCTGATTTACAGGGTAGGATATTTCAGGAACAGCAATCCTGTCCCACTGACATTTCATGTGTCAGAAATGTTTGCTCTATGTGGTGGAAGGGATGTGGGTTTTGCTGCATAAAAATCTTGCTTTTCCCTATTTCCCACAGAGGAAGTTGTACAGTCAAAGTACAGTTTCCATCTTCATTTTCTTCTGTGGTGAAATTCTGACTAAAACGTGGCTAGTATTTTACTTTATCTGTCACTCTGGAACCACTATCTGGAGCGTAGGAGATAGCAAGGGAGGAGAAGCATGTAATTTGTGATGGTTATGATTCTGTATTTCAAGGTAGTCTATAAGGAGACATGAAAGGATGCAAGGAGGAAGACTGAACTCATTTCGTACACTAAACCCTGTATTCACAATTCTTCAGAAGCAAAAAGTTTCTATCTGGATATATACCTTTAGCACCAAGTGGCTAAACAGGCTAAAATTTTAACACATGCAGGGTCTCACCTCTAACTGAATTCTCTTTGGCAAGCTGCCTTCACATCCTGTGCAGTCACATTTTTTTCTATGGTTTAAGTGTTTTTAGTTGTGCATGGAGAACATTTATGTACAAAAATATCCTTGTAAAACGGGTAGTGTTCTCTTCTATTTTTATTCCTTTAAGAAATGCTAAATATAAATGCTCAAAAAAATGGAAGTAAAAAAGCACAAGGAAGTAGAAAGCAAGTTAAAAATACTTTATCAGCAAAGAAGATACTGTGTCAGAAAAGTGAAAATTATACTTCTTGTCATACGTCATTTTGAATCTTTGGAGAATGCTTAGATAACATTGTGATGGGCATTAGCCTGAGAATACAAATCTAATTGCTATTAAAATCCATCAGTGTGGGAAGGACTCCACTTCCTTTATGTAAGAAACTCTGGATTAACAATTTCTGGTTAATAAGGAGGTAAGAGAAAAGAGAAAATTCTTTTTCTTCAGTCATCATTGTAGTTGGAGAACTGAGCAAAGACACACTTTTTGTTGCTATTGTCATTTGTAAAAATGGCATTACTGAATCTTTATATTGTAGTTATTGGTATATCCAAGTAGTTAAATAGTGTTAGTATCTCAGAAAATCAGAGCATCCAAGGGTGTTCTAATTAAACAGTTCGAGGATTTGAGGGCACAGATCCAGGACATGATGTAGGTAAAATTTATAATGAAAGCGTGTAGTCACGTGCTTGGGATCCAAAACAAAGTAATCATCATCACATATGAAGACTTCTTTTTCCAATTTTTTTATGTGCTCATATGGGCTGCGTGCAACTGGTGAAGACTATATACCTTCCTTTTTGGTTTGAAACAATGGGTTAGTCGGAAACTGAGTCACCACACCTGATGCTTCCCAAAGCAGCATTTACAGGAAAAACTGCAA
The DNA here is from genome assembly GCA_008694505.1 of Cyanoderma ruficeps. NCBI lineage: Eukaryota > Metazoa > Chordata > Aves > Passeriformes > Timaliidae > Cyanoderma > Cyanoderma ruficeps. The sequence goes on from VZDJ01007754.1 coordinate 10,120,009, forward strand.
ACTTTATCTAGGCCACAGTCAGTAAGTGATGAATGAGGTCAGTGGTGGTGTAACCCCAATTCTTTTCCCATGGGTGCAATTGGCTCCCTTGGAAATATTTGCTAGCTGGGTTCAGAATATGCAAGGGTTCCTACCAAATATCTGTAGACTAATAGCTTTTTCAGGACTTCTGTAATGTTGTTTTGTCAACCTTGAATTGGGAATATTTGGAACATTGAAAGCAGCAGTGTACTGTTTTCAAGATGTGTCGTTATGATTCGTGTCGTTATGATTCGTGTCGTTAATAGAGGTAGAAAGTATTGCTTGTTAATGTATGAAAGTGTAAAAATTCCCTCTCTTACCAACTTTTAAAACTAGCATCTGCATTACAATAAATCAGAAATTTGACATTTGAATTATTTTAAAGCAGTCTGCTAGCTGCCTCATGACTTTTTGAAATACCAACTTTATGGTATAATCAACGGAGGTGTGATAAAAATTGCAGAGAGTAACTGATATAGTATATTTCCCATAAAATTAAATAATGTACATTTTTTGAGCTGTGAAAAGTACCAATTAACTATCCAATATCATATATGATTTATGAGTCCCTTTTGGTATCAAGAGGCCGTATTTTTGCAGTAGCATAAATGAAGTGCAGACTAATACAAAATGAAGCTTTAGTTTGCATTTTGCCTATAGTGAGATCAGAGTTTAAAAGAACTTAAGAGTTCAAAAGATTTTAGGACCTTAGGACCTTAAATATAATGCTCCTTTGCTGTGTTGATTTCAGATCAGTGTAATTCTCTCAGCAAAATGGGTGTTTTTCTCCAGAACAAAAGAAGATATAGTACTGTGTTCTCTGAGAAGTCCTATGCTGTAATAATGTATTTCAAGTTCATACGATTTAGTTCTATATAATGTCTCTAAAAAACATCAGTGGTGTAAATAAATATATGGAAAATAAGCGATGTAGATCTATGTTTGTGTGTAGCAAACACATCTAAATTCTTGTGATAATCAACTTTGTAATTACCAATGAATAACAATGCTCCCTAAGTGTGCTCTTCTGTTAGGAATGTTTTTACCATTGCCAAAACCAGAGCTTTACAAGAAGAAAACAAATCAGATGATGAAAATTTAATGCATTCATATAGTGGTCCTTTTTCTCCCTACCAAAGAAATCAAGCACCTGTTAATAGTATTTAGACAAAGAGGAAGAGGGAGAGAAAATGTAATTTCAGTGCACTATCCATTAGCAGGAGTTTTTAAATCATCAGCAGAAAGATGAGAGTATCCTTTGATTTCTTCCATGCCTATGGAGGAAACAGGAGAAATTTACAGTGAAATCAATATCTCTGTTTATATAGAGATAATACAGGTTTTTAAAAGGCTATACCTTATCACCCTCATTCCAAATAAGAAAAAAAGCAATGCAAACAAAACCCAATCAAACAAAATAAATATTTTTTTTTTTAAAAAAGGTACTGATTTTTAACAGGTTGATGAGGGCAAGAGTAAGTTGCTCTAAAGTTACCTCAAAAGGCACATGACATTTTAGCTCCAACCCTCAGTTTTTTAAGAATCTTGATGTTTAGAAAAGAATGAAAAAATAAGAAAAGAAGAAAGAAGCAGACATGACTGAATGGAGGTCTGGGCTATGGACTGCATTTCCAAAGCCCTTCTGGCTGATTCTGCCAATTAGTGATATGCACTCTCTAGCCAGGTAACAGCTGATCTGCAGCAGTCACCAAAATCACATACTCTGGTACTGTTGTGCTCTGTAATGCATAAGGGGAAGTATGATTATGTTATTATCAGTGTCAGCAGATTTAGATGTTAACTGACAGAAATACAGTGAAATATTTCTTTCCATGGCAAAATAACAACAGGTAGAAACATCCTTTAGTGATGATGAAAATTGCATCTTTCCACCAACTTTTAATAAATTCAGAACCATTGACACCTTTTTGTTGCTGAACTTGCCTTTGTTGGTCTTATTTCCTTCTGTGAAAATGTAAAAACATCCTACACTCTCTATATAGGAAGTTTGTATGTTTTGGCAATGTAAAACCCCTTCCTTTTCTCCCCATCCCTCCGAGGCACAGGGTTTTGCTTCATCATCCCAACTCTTCAAAATATGGTCACTGGGAAATATTTGGCTTAGTTTTCAGCCTCCTCATTTTTTACTCAGTTCTGAATAGTAGTAAATATTGATGGCAAATAGATTTGCTGTTTACTCTATACAAAAATAAGGTTCATATTCTCAGTTTATGTGCTGTTTCGCCTAAGAGGATGCTCACACTTTTGTGCTGTTTGTATAGGCTTATCATATATGGAATATATGGAATGTACAGTCAGAAGGAGAGTACAGAACTGAAAGTCCTTTTTCAATCAAATGATGCTGAAGATTAAGTAAGAGTCCACTGTTCATGTTCATTTGTGTTATAAAATATCTTAAAATTACATATTCTGACATCTAGAAAGATTTTTAGTTCTTTTTATTGAAAATGAGACCTCATAATTTTAGAATCATTCTTACCGTTTATCCTATTTTAACTTGCCCTTTTGAATGCATCTCTTTCTTCCTGTACTCAGCCCTTTTTTAGCACTAGTCCCTTGAGTCAAAAAGAACCAACATGACCTTGAACATGTATCAAAGCAGATGTAGTAAATTTACATAGTATCATGCAGTTTTCCTGGAAAATATATCACCTAGTGGAAAATTAGGACAGACTTATGCCCAGACAACATGAAATGAAGGATAACTTTGGCCAGAGGTCTTTGACATATTAAACTGCTCTTCGTGAGAAATTACAACTTTTTGTGCAACTTTTTTTCCCCCTGAAACTAGAGTCAGTGGATTGATGTACTGAAAATGTGGTGCTAAGTGAGACTTATTCACACAAGGAGGAACCACACAAAACCACATTTTGCAAATCTTCGTGCTATCTGACCTCAGATTTAAAAATCAAGTCACTTAAAGCAGTCCCTTTTTCCAATTCCTTCCTCTTTTCCCTTAGTGCAACATGCGCACACCAGTATCCAAAATTGTATTTTACGTTTATTTTCATGTTCTCTTTAATTAAATGCAACTGTGAGCTTATATTTTTTTCCTGCTGACCAAGGACAGCAGCAGCAGACTGACATCATGATGTGCACTAATGCTGATGCTGGGTGATATCAGGCCCTGTCAAGTAAGTTAGGAAAAACCCTACATATTTTCTGTGTTAATCCCACTACACCATGTGCCCTATTATACAGTAGTCAGCAGCTGGAATCTTTCTGGTGTCAGAAAAATAGGAATAAAACACGTCTCTTGTGGCTATATGCATGGTATCCCAGAAGTAGCTCTGAAATCCACTTGTGTTTTGAATGTTCAGATAGCTCCAGCTGGCTCAAGTCTGTCTGTTATTAATATTATTAGTAGAAAGTGATCTCCCACTTGGTCTGATCCCCATAGTTCATCAGATGTCTGGAGAGAAGAAGAAAATCTGAAGGTCTCACAGGTGGGCAAAGAGGATTAGATGGAGCTGAGTCAATTCAATGAAGAATGCTAGCTTTGACACAGTGCAGCTGTGTGTTACATCAGTGCAATGCCTCAGTCAGTCAAAAGCATAGTTGACAGAAGATAACAGAATCAAATATCTACACCAGGTTTTTTATTTATGTGCTTTGGCTACGAGAGAACAGAAACAGATATTCAGTCGCTGAATTGTGTGCATGTAGAGCTACAGCATTAAGCACTGACCTTCAATTTGGGTAACTGTCATTTTTTCCCTTGTGGGCTGACTAGAACTTATCATTTTGCAAAAGCGAGTGTGGAAACTGCTCTTTACACTTCAGGTCTTAAAAAGTGAAAAGCTGATATATTAATGTTATAGGTCAGTGGAAGCTGTCAAGATCTGTGACAGCCGGTACCATTTACAGATGTCTTGCTTCTGTCTTTGCTGTTGTTTTATACTATATTCCTGAAATAGTAGGCAACTAAACAGAGTAGAGAGCTCAGATTTTCAGCCAACGGAGTTGTATTTGTCTAGCAAGTACACCGAGCTGTAGCCAGTTATTCTTTCAGGATGTAAGGGAGATAAAATTAGTGTTCCTCTTGAAATAGATTGGTACAGATGTTTCTGTGTTATAGCTACTTTAAAATACCAAATGCCAAACTCCTTTGAAACCAACAATGCTTGTTGCTGAAATTCTACATCAAGCAAATTGTGTACAGATAGTAGGAACATGACAAGAGTCTGAGGATGATTAGCATATATGAACAAATCATTTCGTGTTTCAACATATTTGACTATGATATGGTGTTTTCCTAGGCAGTTTCTGAAGTAGATTAACACAGATATGGAGTTGAAAAATGTATTTAAAATTTTATGCAGGTTAATGTTAACAGGCAATTGAAAACAGAGAATAAGTTGGTGCTGACTAATCAGGTATGTCTATGTATCAGGCATATGTTTCTTTTAAACATGTAATCCTGTGGGGTTTTTTTAATCTGGTACTTTAAAATGATTAGTTCTGGCAACAGTATTGGGTTGCCTTTGTTCTTTAAGGGTCTGTTCCAATACCCAATAAAGAGTAGGATGAGAAAACAGAAAAGTGGCTAGCTCCCCCGAGACTCCATTTTTCTAAGTAGCATCTGAAAAAGTGAACCTGAGTTTATATTCATGGGTTAGAGGGGGGAAAAAGTGCTTGGGAATTAAAAAAGAAGGAAAACAAAAAGAAAATTTAATTTGTATCTTTGAATTTTCTTACAGAAAGGACTTAGAAATTCCTACCAATTGAAATATTTGGTAACTTCATAGAGATATTAGAAACTACTGCTGTTTAGCAGTGTCACAAATTTTCATGTTAATTAGTTCCTGGGATAGATTCCTTTTCATGAGTTACTCTTCACATAACTATTTTTCTGGTTTATTTATCTGCCAGCTGTTATTTTTATTATGGTCACAGGCTTCCAAGGAGCTGAACTTCTCTGGTAAACTAAGCTGTCACAGAGGCAATATACTTTTATATTTATCTTTTATTTTATTATTTCATCTGTGCAATGCAACTTTACCCCTAGTATAAGGGTTGTCCACTCCTAACTGGAGAAACCTTTAAGACAGATTGTGCTGGCCAGAGAGTGGTGGCTGTTTTTGACTTAAAAGAAGATTGGTCATTTAGACAAAAATCCTTAGGAGAAACATGAAAACAGAGCTGATACTTTGCTTATTGCCGAGAATGAATGTGTGAAAAACTCTGAATTTTGTTGCTGCTAGTGGGGGAAAGGAGGAAGAGGGAGAGCGATTTCAGCATCTTTGTTCATTGATTTCCAGCAGTGAATCATGTGTTCCCTCACGAGCTGTTTAGAAACTTAAGGAATCCTTGACTGGTATCTTCTTAAAATTGTGAAATGACAACCCCATGAGCAGTTGGTCAACTGCTTCAAAGAGAATAGAATTTAGTCAAATGCAATCAAAGTCACACTGAGGTACTTTATCAGATTTATGGACAGAACATCAGGGCCAGAGCTTGATGAGTGGTGGACTGGTGAGAAATTATGGGGATGGGCCATCCTGTACCACCCTGGCCTGGGGGAGAACAGGGTTGGGCCTTACAGAAACACCAAGACATCTGAATCAAAGAGAAGCACTTCTTGTCCCTGAGAACAAGTGACGTGGACTGGCTCACAGCTATACTGCCTATGACTTCACTACCTCCCACACCATTCCCTTCGTGCAAAAAACTGTTTTGAACAGTCCAAAATGGAATCAGAAAGTGGACTAACAGCAACAAGACAATGCAATGTCTGATGACATGACTTCCTTGACCCTTTAATTATGCCCTTATGCCTGGTCTCAGAGGGACTCTAATGTTTATCTCAGAAGCTGCAGGTGGCTCATCTCTTCAGGCCTTCCCAGAACCTCCTCTTCTTCCTAGGTAGTCTCTTTGCCAGGCACATCACTTGACGGTGCACATCCCTACCTCAAGTTCTTGGACACATTTCAACAGAAGTTTGGCTGTTGCTACAATGACAGCTTGACTCCATACCAACTGTGATTTCATTTTGTGAGGCTCCCTAGTATCTCTGTGCTTCTGTGCATACCCGTGCTGGTATGCAATTTGCATCTTACATACACACTTTGGGCTATGATGCCTTAAGGACTCTCTTTACAGAATCTAGACTATACTTCATCATGTTAGAAAACTGGCTAGATTTGGTAACCTACTAAGCCTTTCCCATCTCTCTTATTAAAAAGCAAATCACCATTTTCTGCAGCTACCAGTCTGTGTTCACCTCTGTTGAGAATGGAGACCTGTATGAGCACCTTTCTTTGTCTTGTTTCTCAATCATCAATGACAAAACTGTTGTAATAAAAGGTCAGGGCAGAACCAGGTGTTTCCATTTGGAAGAAATCATGTTATGTAGCTCTGCCTGCAAAAGGACCTTCGAAATCTTCAATAGCAGCACTAGCCTCATAACCTGCAGCTACACTAATGTAAAGAAAAATTCCTTCCTCTACTACATCTCTTCCTTTGCTACAGGAAATTAACTTTAAAGCTTTAAACACTGGCATTGCCCTTTAGTCCTTTGTGTTGCTAACATACTCTTCATAGCAAGTGCCGTGTACTGTGCTTGGAACAGCACATACTCTTGGAAATTCTCCTTCAGGTAACATCACTGTTCCTGATCTCTCCTCTGTAGCCCAGGACAAAAATGTTACAGTGCAGTTGATTAATCTGGAGGGTTTAGAGCATCTCTTGTGCACAGCTTTGTAGCCCTGAATGCCAGTAAGACCTGCTAGATGTGGCCAACCTAGAGCTTTTATGGGAAATCACAGCGGTGCACTCAGAAAACTGGCCAGCACTCTTCCTGCTTGTGGGGTAGTGGTGACATGTAGAGCATTTCATATAACCAAAGACAGCCGAATTTCAGACTCTTCTTCCAAAGAGTCATCAGTTTCATGAGGATTTCCACTACTCAAGGGTTTAAGGAACACTGCATTACTTTTATGGGTACTGTAGCCAATTTGTGCTGGCCAGTAAATCAAGAAACCCAGCAGTTCTTTCTTATTTCCACCCATACTATTTTCCAGCACTGAATTCTTGTAACAGGAAAATCTATCACCCACCAAATACGAAGAAGTACAGCTGTTTGCTTGGTTTTTTGTATTTTTTTTTCTTGAGAGAACTCAGTGAAAGCATACTGAATGTTTTTAGACACACATAATAATGAGTATATGTAGAAATTAATTAAATTATCATTCTGAATAGGATACTAGCAGATTAAAATATAATTATGAAGTCAAATATAATTTTCAGTATATAGATCAATTTTTAATTGCTAGACTAATTACAGAAAGACAGGAGACCTTTGAAATCATTTGACTGAACAATTAATCAAATATAGGGTTTGCATTTTTCCACTCTGGTCCCTGTTCTTTTGCAATTAATACCAGTCTTCCCATAGTCATATAATAGAAGCTTTTGATTTAGTCATTTACGAGTTTAACTTCTTGAATAAGACCAATGAACCATTGCATTAATATGCTAATTGATACTGTAAGGGGTCTGGAAATTATTAAAGTCTTAAAATATTTATTGCTATTTTGCTTTCAGCCAATGTAGGAAGTCAGCACAGTCTAAGTTTAAAGACTTGTTTGTGAAAAGATTTTAAAATGGGAAGAACTTTTAATAGTATTACAAAAAACATTTCTGATTTGGACATTTCAGCCACTTGAATATTTTTTACTGAAATAAGACATTCCCTTTTGGGTATAATGTCATTCCTTTGGGATGTTTTTGCTAATTAAACCAGCTGAAATGTGAGACAGTGTCATGCAGCAGCTCAGACTTTTTCTCTAACTGTGAAAAATAACACAAAACGTTACGGAATTACATGATCTATTGTAGTGACAGAGTTTCTCATCAGTCCATAAATGAGAGTCTATGGGGCTCTGTCATAACTCATGAACATTGTAGGGTACCAACATTACACAGAAGGAGTTATAATTAAATCACAGAGATAAGTTTGAACATAAAATATTTTACAGCTACAGAAAAAGTAGCTGTCCTATGAAAATCAGGATTAGATTCAGTTTTGAATTTCTTTTAAAAAGTGAAAATCAGATTATATTTTCTGATAATAGATTTTCAATAATCTGTGACTTAATAATAAGTTCTCTTAAACAGCAAATAAGTACTTAAAATAGGCACTGTAGGATTCATTTCCATTAAAAGGTACAATGTAAGGTCCCTTAATCTGGTTACATAAGACCATCCCTAAAGAACTGCGTCCTTTCGGAATCTGTTTGAAATTGTTCACTTTATATACAAGGAGCACGCTGCAGCTCTTGGTGCTTTGTGAGAGGTGGTGCCTTTTTTCAGAGGGAGATACAGGTGTGCTGATTTTCAGATTACAGAGGGGGAAATGCAAGAGACAGATGTTGACTGTGATAAGAAGATGATGATGTATATATGATTAATATATCACTAAGTATGTTTTGGGACAGTCTGTATGACCTCTTTATTCAGATTAAAGGCATGTGCTCTAAATAACAGTAGGCTTTTAATTTAATCAGTGTTTGTCTTTATACTGCCAGGACTCAAATGAAAATGTCATGGGCATTTAGTTTGATGGGACCTTGCAGCTACTACATCATTCTTGTTATGAACAGTAAATTACTAGATATTTGACCTTTCCAGCTATATCCAGTTACACTGTAGATAGAAAAATTATAGGGGTGTAAATGTTGTCATTATGTGCTTTGATAATACAAATCAAATCCTATTTTGCGGATATTAACTTCATTTTATTCTTGAATGCTGTCATCTGTTGTTCACATGAAATCATAGCCCACCCTGCTTTCATGAGACTAAATTTAAATGTATATGAAGAATATACTGTTTAACATACGTGCTGCATGTCAGTTATGAGTGAAGCCAGGTATCAAAAGTTTGATATCCCAACACCAGATTGCTTGTAAACCCTGCAGAAATTCTGTGCCTTGGAAATTAATTTCCACGTCTACAAATTAAAGTCCTGACTTTTATTGAAACCAAACATAAAAATAAATTAAAAATATAAGACTTTATCTTACTTCCAAACGCATATAAGAGCATGTTGTACATGACAAAATTTTGGGATTTGTGTTTTTTATTCCAAAATCAGTCAAAATCTATCTTGATAAACAGGAAAACTGCAGTCAGCTTTGTTACACATTCTGAGAGTTATATCATGACATATACATGATGCAAGCAAACCTCCTATTTTGGGGGGCTAAATATACCGATAGAGCTCTGACGCTCTAGTGGAAGCCATCTATGTGAGCACTTCCACAACAATGCAGCTTCTGAAAACCTAGGTGACAGCTTCTGCAGTCTTGTAATGCATCACTACTTTGGATAAATGGAGGTGTCTAAAGGTAAATGCACACTCTTGAATTAAGTCAAGTCCAAATTATGTCATAGTTAATCAAAATCCAGGAACAGTTCAGTTATCTGACCACAAGATCAAATGCCACATGATCTGTTCTTTGATACCTGCTTTCACACCAGATATTTCTCCAGGGTGTTTTTATAGATCTTGAACCATAATCTCATGTGATTATTCAGGATACAGCAGGGGTTCTCAAATGGCATTGGAAGCCTGCCTTTATAATGAAGAGAGTGACTCACCTGCTTGATTGTGGGAGAAAGGATCCCTAGAAATGCTTCCAAGGACAATTGCAAGAAATGGGTAACATATATGACAAAATTATACAGGGACCTACATTCTGGACAAAATTTCAGGAGGGATAATCTATGCCTTTTACTTTTTTCTTTGCTTCTAACAGAAAACAACATGCCACTGATCTAATAATTTGTCTTCCAACCCAGATTATAGAAAACATTATGATTCTGGAAAGAATTGACTTCATACCAAATGGGGTTTTTGCACAATGAAATTTTTCTTCTTCATCATCAAATTTCTTTAAAAAAAATGTTTATGCAAATCACTTTTACTTTATATCTGCTTTCATCTGCATGGCTTTCTTTTGAAAGCCTAATACAGATAAAGAAATCATGATGCACTGTGTGAAATTTCAATAAGAAAAAGAAGTCAAAGGGAATTTAAAATTGGACCACCAATCGTAAGACATTAGCTACTGAGAATGCAAATGCAGTGATCACAGAGAGGAAAAATGGGACAAATCACTTTTCTGAGCTAAGAGTTCTCAGAGGTAAGAACAGAGAGGAGGTTTTCCATGGCCTTTCTGCAGATAAAGATTTTTCTTATATATGTAAAACATGCAATTTTAACACTCAATCCATTTTTCCAAAATAGGGTCTTCTGAAATACTTCTGGGTTTCCTTTTATCTTGAGATGACGTACATAGTCAGTGTGGGCAAGGGGACTGTCAAGACACTGTATGCCAGAAGTGTAGGAAAAGAGACTAAATCATGAAATGTCTGAATATGTTTAATAAAGTGTTCAAGAGACCAGAGAATATACTAGAAGTAATTGAAATCTTTAAACAGTCTTATAATTAAGTTCATGCAGGCTTTAATTATGCAATCCTTCTGTGAGCATTTTCAGGCTAACTACTACAGTAGGGGGTGGATTTGGGGTTTGGGTTGGTTTTTTGTTTTTGTTTTTGTTGGGTTTTTTTAACTTTCATGTAATAACATGAAACAAAAAATTCTATTTAATAAAATATAAAAGCCCGAGTTTATGAATTTCAATTCATTTCTACCAGACAAAATTGTTTTGTTTAATTATTCTGCTGAAGTAGTCTTCCGAATTGCTGAGATGTATAGACTTAACGGTAAGTTTGAAGAGTACAGACCCTTCTAAATTTGCTTACATGGATTTCTCTCTTCAAATTAAACTTGGTCTTGTATAATATAGAGAAAACTTCTGAAGTCTTGACAAAATACCATAGAACAGATGCAAGTTAGATCTATTGAAAATCATGAAAATACTCTCCAAAAAGACAGATGCCATATGTCTGTATCAGCAGTTTGAACTGAAGCTATTCCTTTTAAAAGTTCTTATTATAACAACATCTTTAATTTTATTACTGTTTACAAAGTTTAGTTTTTTGTTTGCTGAGGGAAATCTCATCTCTTTCCTTTCATGCTTTTGAGTTGTGATAAAAATGGGCGTTAAGTATGTGTCTGTGTTGGTTTAAGACAATTTAAAGAGGTGGACACTCTTAAAGGAGTTACCTCCCCTTAGTTTCGGCCAATCCCTTTTCACCAATTAGGAATGAATACAAGCAGACATAAGTGAAATTATACTAGTTTCCTAACATGCAAAACAGCAACAGGCAAATAAAAAGCAGCAAATAATTTCTAGATACAAAACTTCTAAATCCCACGAAGTCCATGGGAACAAAGAGACACACAAAATGGCAGAAATACCCTTTCCAAAAAGCCCCCACTGCTGACTGTGTGTATGGACACAAAGGGGAAATGGCATCAAAATAAGAGATAGGTCAGACTTAGCAGAGTGATATCTGGCTTAGGCATCCTGCTCTCATGTAAATGCAGTGTATACCTACTTTCATGATGAAGTGAAGAGCAGAGCAGAGTAGCTACTTCGTTTTCTGCTGCTGAAACCATTCCCTTTCCCTCTTCTCTGGCATCATCCTTGCTGACCCTGTATCCTCCATCTATCCACAGCTAAGCTTTCTAGAGATATACTAAGGTTTTTCCAATTGATGCCTTCATGAATTTCTCTTCTTTTTGGTTAACTTTCTTCAGACAGATCTTGACTCACAGCAATATGAATTTTCCAGCTGAAGAACTTACAGTTGAAAGTGCATTCTATGTTTTCCAAGATGAAATAAATATTGGAGAAATAAAAGTAGAGGTCTTGAGTGTGCTAGGTTTTAGTTTAGGAGTGTAGAAAGATTTGATGAACACAGACTGAAGTATTTGTCTCTTGCTAGGGTTTGGTGCAGTGGGATGTTTTGCTGTGCTTGTCACTAGGTTTTCTGCTGCCATACAATTAATTATGGAGCCGGGAACTTCAGTGTGGAACTGACTGAACTTGTTCCACAACTGGAAGCAATACAGTTGTGCTGGTATAGAACTGAATCCAAACTCATCAAAACTCCTAGACAGCAAAGTTAATTAGGATCATGCTAATGAAATTAGAGTGCTTTTGGGATTTCAGGTGTTCCAATTTTTTTTTTTTTTTTTTAGCTGGTGCTACAGCAGCTTCATATAATCTGTCTCCTTTAAGGATGTTTTGTATGTTTCTGTACCGTGCTCCATTTAAAAATACAGATATGCTAAAGGAAATGGGATGAATTGAGTGCTTGCAAATATGTTTGTCATAGATTAGAATATCAATGCATGATGAAATACTGCTTTAAGAAAAATAAACAGGGTTTTTCTGTTCATTAATTAAGAGATGAAATGTTTTTGGCTGATTTATGCAGCTCTGGAATAACAGCCAGAAGTGTAAATGTGTATGTGCACCACTTGTGGATGAATTCATGTAACTGAACAGAGACATCTAAAGTATACAGGACTGCATCTGAGTTAATCATGCTTACTTCCTCTTGTAATCTGTAGAGAACAACAGAACTTCTTGAGTGTGATTCACTGCATCCTAAAATAGTCTTCTAAATCTGACTATAGGATTACACTGCCTGTTTCTCCCCATAAACCATATAAGAATCCTACAGTGACTAGCACAGATATAAATTACATTGCACGTATCTTGGGTCAGAAATCCCATCCTAAATCACAAAAATAGATTCTCTCTTAGCACATATTATTAGGATCTGAGTTTCCCTGGAAATAACGTGATAATGAATAATCAGTGTAGGCATCAAAATATCTAATTAACTCTGTAATAATAACATGCCTCCTGTGTGCTTGCCAAAGTGCTTATAAAAATGATAAATACTTTTAACATTTTCGTAAAATGTACGTTAGGTTTTCTTCCAATCGTATTAGAGAAGTTTTCAAAGCAAAATATCTTTACCACATTGTGTCAATGTGATATTGCTTTCAAACAATTCAGGTGGCTCAGGTTGAGTGAATCTGAGTGTCTGCAATCATAATAATACTAATAATAGTATTAAAAAGCAATAAAAGGTAGGAAAATTAGAAGAATTGTTATAAAAATGTGGTAAAGGACTGTGTGATTTTTCTATTCACTTGCTATCTGGACTAAAGGGTAGTTAAAAAAGATTTAACAAAGATTAACAAAGATTTCTGGCTATGCTAAGGTAACCTAGGACTAGGCCATTTACTTTTTTTTCCATATTCTCACACATACCTTCCCAGGGTTGAAGTACTTGATTCAGGGATGGGATCATCTTTATGAGGAGCAGCATGCTTTTATCAGAAGAGACTGAGGAAGACCCTTTCCTGATCACCTAATAGTGTTTATGAGTGTATTGATAATTTATTTCCAGTGTGCAGGATTATCTGATTTGGATGTGTTATTCCACATTTATGGGAGGTATTCAGGTAAAGAATTTAAGTTTAAGGCAGGGATGTCTAAAAGCCTTTCCCTATTTGTACCGTTATTTTAGAATAAATTAATTTCCTTTTAGATCTATCTATTTGTCTGCAGAGAGTATGAGGAGACTTTAGGTTGTTACTTTTAAGTGGGTAGTATACATGTCCCTATTCACTGGAAATAGCATCCCCAAGGCATAATTTAGGTGCCTTACGGCCATTCAAATTAGTAGGAGTCAGCTCCACACTAATTTTCATGTTATTATCACTTTTGTTTCCAAACCTGAGTTAGGCAACCTTGAAAATTATACCAAGAGAAAAGTGATCAGACTTAGAGAATTTAGGGTTATAAATTATCCAGAATGGGGCATGGACTACCCCTTAAGGCAATTATTTATGTTAGAGAGTTTTTCATGCTTCTCCATCATAGGATGGAGGCTTTCTTTCTTTTTCCTTTACTGTACTCTTTCCAAATTTATCTACCTACATCTCAGTGTGAGCTACTTTGCTTTTGCTGAATGTAGTTAACATAATTTCCTGGGATCCTTTTCTGTAAAGGAAAACATAGCTGTTCTATGTACAGTACAGCAGTGATTTTTTGCACTTGAATCACACCTGAATTCCAATATCTCAATATCTTAGATCACTGCCTGTCATGAGGTTTTTGGGGGTTTTTTGTTTGTTTATTTGGGTTTTTTTCAAAAAGCATAAATGGTCATTTTAGACATAGCTTGTCATATTGGAGGAATTAACACTGATAAGACAAACAAGCTGTCTTTCTGGTGAGTGTAAATCTCAGGAGGTTGAACTAAAAGTATGATGTATTATCAAAATCATTGCATAAAAGAGAATGATGACAATGATGATAAAAGAAGCCTTGGGAATAAATGATAGCGAAAACAATTTTAATCTCTGATGCTAAGTATTCTCTGAACAGACCCATTTAACATTCTTTCTCATAAATCCTATACACCAGTTTGGTGCAATGAGGTAAGAGCATTTCTAAAAGGAAAAAAGTCTTTGTCTGTAACTGATAATGTAATAAACAATGACGGAGATTGTGTCTTGTCCAGTCTTGAGATCTAAGATATATATTGCTTAGTGCCCAAGCAGAGGGCATGTCAGCTGAGTGAATCTTCAGCAGAAATCAATAGCTGCTTTGTATACAGAGGTAAATATAAAAAGGATTACAAATAAATAAAGTGAGTACTAGGAATTATGTGGTTTCTGGCTGAATTTGTTGTAGTCAGAGCTGACAGTGGTGCTAAAATTTCCTATTACAATCAGTGTTTTCAGTAAGTTGAGTAGTTATGAGACAGATAAGGCAGATATTAGACTTTTAAAAGTTTTATCAAGCTTTGTTTATGGCCCTTTCCATGCCTTGCATTCTTGAATTTGAAGTATAACTCTCCTTATGAGAAGGATGAAGGTTTTCTTCTTGTTTTAATAGCAGCAAAATTCAATAAGTGGGAAAATACCTTATTATAGATAATAATCAAAATATGTGCAGTGTTTCCTATGCACTTTCCTACTGAAATGCTTAAAAAACATGAACACTTGATTTCAAAAGAAAAAATGTAAATATGTTGTATTATGAAAAATTTATAGTGTCAGGATATTTTGCTGGATTCTTTCCTGAAAACTTGTAACATAATTTACACACAACCAAATTTTCGCTTTTTTTACTGAAACCACTTAATACATTTTGCCCCTCTCTTGCACTCTCTTTTTAAATGCTTATCTTCGGTAAATAGATTCTATAGACTTATTTAGCTTTGCCTCCATTTATCAGGCTCTATCCTTGCAGCTTGAAAAGATGACTTTGCCAGTGCCATTGTGCATTCCTCCTGCTTCTCACACCTTTCGAAACCTTCTCTAATAAAGGGTTTTCATTATTTATTGCATAATGTTGCAGCAATAGAAATGCATAAATAGGAAGATCTCTTTGCCTGGTAGTAGATGGAAATGTTAAAAGTAAGGCTTGCCTTTTGTGTTAAAATAAAACATCTTACTGCTTCACAAAAGCTCCTGTAATTGTCATATGTGGTAACATTTGAAGGATGAGAAGACATTTCATCTGGATATGCTATCAAAGGGACTTTACTGATACTGTAAGTGAAAAGGGAGAAATACAGTGAGCTATTAAGAATGCTAAATGTCTTCTGAGAAATCAGCTTACTCATCTAATAATACTTGTGGTTAACTTTGGAAAGAGAAATTAACAAGTAGCAAATTATTCTGTAAACTGAAGTAGCCCAAAAAGGAATGCTTTCTTGTGGATTGATCTCATTCTTTTAATAAGAAGGGAGAAATAGCTCATTCTGTGGTGTGGAGATGCCTTTTCTGACCAAGTGGTCAGAGTGTTGTGTTCCTTTCCTTAACTCTTGCCAGTCTTCAGGCATACTGTCTGCACAAGGGACAGAACAAGGTAATTGGTTTTCCAAATTTCATTTATTCTTCTGTTGCTGTTCTGATGTCCTACCTGATTTTGGTGGTCATGGTAAATACTGATTTTTTTTTTAGGGGATGAAGGAAAAATTCAACAAACAGATTGCCTTCTTATACCAGCCACAGGCAAGCCAGACTAAAATATGAAGTTTTTTATGGAGCACTAAATTGAAACTGTCTTCGCTAAAATACAGTCAAATGACAGTGCACAGGCATGCTTTATTTTAGGTCATTTCCAGTCTGTCAGAAAAAATTGGGGATATCAGTCCTCCTCTCTTTTTGATTATTCCATTATCAAAAGAATGGGGAGTGCCAGAAACATACATGTTGATTTAGTGTTGCACTGATGAAACCATTCTGTTTGTGTGATGTGTCATTTTTCATTGCTTTTTTATCAAGGTGTTTCAGCTGCACCCATCCAGGTCTTGTAATTGCTTCAGTTGCTTGTGGCAAAGTTANCAATTGCAAAATAACTCTTGACTGCTCCATGTTGGGTCTGTTAAAAGAGAAAGACAGTGCAGGATGGAGTTTGACAATCCAGAATGCAATCATAAACATATTAAATGTAAAGTATTAAGCATGAAACCCCAGTAGAATGTTTATTGGAATGGAAAAACACCTTTTATGTTAGAAAGAGCTATAAAGTCATGTGGGAGCCAGACGTCGCATCTGTAGAATATCAAGTGGAAATCTGAAGGCAGACCTTGTTACACATACCAGGTAAAACTCCTGAATTTCAGCAAAAGCTGTGTCCCCAGTTAAGACTCAGTGCACCCATCAATGGTCCCTCAAAGGCAGAGATGACTCCCATTTGAGTCCTGTCCACAGCCATTCCTGCATTGCTTTGAAATGAAGTGGCAGTGCCGTAGGATAGGGCTGTGTATCAGTGGTAATTAGCAGTTACTGGAATGTGGAAGCTTGTTCCTCCTGCTGTGTGGACAGCTGCTAAAACAGATTTAGGAAGACACCACAATTTTTCCTGAAGCCCATTAGGTACAGATTTCAGATTCTTGTATGAGCCATACATTATTTTAAAATCATATATCAAAATTAAAATTAAGAAAGACTGAAAATAAAATGTGTCTTGTGTCGGGCAAATTAGTATAATATAGTATTTCTCTCTTCTAAAAGAGAAGTTGTTAAGTATTTAACATACGAAAACACAAGGTCATATGTGTACTTGTAATATGTGAGAAAGAGAGAAGCACAACTGGATTGCTACATGACAAGTTTAGAACTAACAAGTTGACCATAAATTCTCAACTTACATTTTTCAGTGACTTTATGTCAGAAAACTAACTGGAACATGTTACCAAAAATAACCATTTTTGTACCACTCTGACTTTTTCATACTATGACATTCACAAATTGCTACAGCTCAGGTAAGACTAAGCTCAACATGATTATGTTCAGGAGCCAAGAAGCTCTGACATGCCAAGAACTGGGGTCCCAAGCTGTTGTGAAAACATGTAGCAGAGGCAGATATGGGAAATCTATGGAAAGGCAGAAAAAACAAAGAGCCAGGGACAATGTAAAACCTGTTTTCAATATCTGCCTTTGTTTTAAAGGTGTGCTTTGGAACTGTATTGGGTGCTCTGAAGTCAGAACAGTTTTATTGACATCAGCACCTCTGGTGTGACCATCTAGCACCAGTCAGTGACCTTTGCTGGTAACTGTTCAGATTTCCTCTACGTTCTGGGTTTGGCATAGCTTAGGACTGAAAGCTGCTCAGTATTTGCTTCAGAGAACCTGAAGACTGTGAAAGATGAATCTTTGAGTTGTCAGGTTGATCACAAAACAAAAATAATGAACAGACAATACCACAGAATTTCTAAGCGTCTCTGCACCCTTGTTTGAGCAGGAGTGAGCTCCTGTGTGATGGAGCCTACACAGCTTGCTGAATACCTCTTTTGCTTGTTTTCTTCACATCCAGTGGGAGACACTACATTTACAAAGTAGCCCATGTATCCTTACTGTGAAATTTGGGACTGATTAAAAATTATGTTCCCAGGCCATCCAAGGGCTCTGTCACTATGACAGCATTGCCTTCTGTGTTTGTAATTAGCAACCCACTGCTGCTGCTGCACTGAGTAGGACAAATGATCTGATTTCAATTTCCTGGTGACACCAGAAACATATTCTTCTTAATTTCTCCAAAGCAGTTAAGCATCTTCCAGGATCCACTAGTTTTTATGTAACCCACCCAGAGAGCTATTTGAGTTTTTGCTGTTGTTGTAAATTATTATTGCGTGTATATGAAGCATATGTTATCCCCTAAAGTAAAATCACTAGGGCCACTGAAGGTAATAGTGACAGACGTAGGCTGTATTAAGACCCCTGAGTAAGGATCTATGTTTGTGCCCTTTTGAAACAATAAGGAACTATTCCAACTTCTCCACCCTGGAACAACATTCAGGATCCAATTGCTGTAATAAATAGTGCTATTTCCTACTTAGATGGTTTATATTTCCCCAAATTAACATGAAAAAGGCCAATAGTTTCTGTTGCCAACTTGGCAGAAAGTTAATTTAAACTTTAATTACAGGAAGACGTTTTGAAATTCCTTTACAACATTTTTTAAAATTGTTCTGAATTATAGGCTTGTCATATTCATTCCAGACATGTGGTTTTAGAAAGGATATTCTTCAGGTTTTAACTGAACAAAAAATAAGTATTTCAGTCTGTCTTCTTTGGCAGGATTTCATTTTTGATTGTTCATTTGGTATTTCTTCTTAAGTCTTCAAAAGTTCCTCATTTCTGATCCATGAGATGCCTACAGAAACAAAGCAAGCTATGTCAGTCGGATCAATGCAAAACAATATTTCTTTTTATATTGTGTTGTTTACAAATTTTTCTTAAATATCTATATTCTCTAAGTCCCAGAGTTCCATGGAACTGTACTTTTCAAATTTTAGAGCACTTAATTTTCCCACACGTTGATAGTCTATGTGTGCTTCAATGACTTCAAGACTAATTTTGTGTGCTCCATTCTCTTTTGATTGCTTTTGATACCTTTTTATTCACTTAAATCCAGTTAATAGTATTGAATTTTTTTTGAGTCAGTAGTTTTAGAAGAACACATTTTCAGTTCTTTGCTTGAATAAACTTTTTTTTTTTTCTGGCAAATTTTAAATGCCATCTTTACTTTGATGTGCAGAATTTTGTACATGCTCCAAGATGTCTATAAAGATATTGGAGACCAAGAGAAAATGAGAGATGTAAATATCTCTTTCTAATCTGCATCTGCTTTTAAGCTAAAGAAGCTGTCAGGAAAATTAATCATATATTTTGTTTCTTAGACACATTTCGTTCTGCATTATTAATAGTTTACATACAAGCAGTGAAAACACTTCAAAATTTCACAGATGTTGAAAATATTTCATTTTAGTTCCATGTCTTTTACTTAATATGAACTTCTCAGCTCTTCAGAGTGGTTGATAGGTATTTCTACAGCAGAGGACTGAATTTCTCTTTGCTTTTAATGGTTATCTCACAAGTCCAGTTTGCCATTATCCTGCTTCTGAGAGGGAAGCACTTAAAAAGGTGTAAAATCCTGACAGGTATGGGCATTGATGTGCTTTCCATAACCATAACTGAATGAATAAAACTTTGCTATAAATTAAATATTAACCCTCATGCATAAGATTAATAAATATAAAATATTGGTATAATGTTATTCATAATACCCTATTTTTAAAAGAGGAGTAGCAGATTTTTAGATATTGTGTAAATTGCTTAGGAAAAGATCATGCAATTGTTCCAAACAGTGAGAAAATTATAGACAAATACATATTTTATTGCATATTCTAATGAAGTCTTGAGGATGACTTTATGGGATTTTAATTATGATTGGAGTCACACATCTTAGCCTTCCTTCAAGATCAGGCAGGAGGGATGTGCAACAGGAGGAATCAATTATGCCAGTGCTATGGATTTATGCTGCTGTCACAGAAGCTGCATCTACACTGTCAGTTTGAATCATTCAATTTTTCAATCCAGAAACCTGTTCTTCCTGGTTGTTCACACTTCATGCATGCAGAATCACACTTTTGGACTGCACCAACAGTGTCTGTGTGCAGATCAGCATCAGCAAGGTCTCTGCAGGCTGCCCCAAGGATGGCTCCAGCAGGCCAGGAGGGTTGCCATGCTTTTTGGTATACAGCAGTTACTTTCAGCTTCCAGACATCAAATCAAAAACTTGACAGGTACCAAGGAAGCCATTTAGCATGTCCATTCCATATAGAAATATTAATTTTTAATGAATCATAAAAATACTGCTACAATGCCTCATACCCTAAAATTAAATTGACCTCAGATAAGTCCTTTATGACAACTGGTGTCACACAGCAAGAGAATTGCTATTCATGGTGTACTGAGTATCTCGAAAAGGCTTGCAAAATACCTATTACAGCCAAATTATAAATAGCCTGAAGATGCAAGCAGACTAATTCAGAAGGGGCAGGATGGGCTTGAATCATTCAGGACTCATTTGGTTAGGGGAAGGGTCACTCCCTGGAGCATATCACAGAAATCACATGACCCAAATGTGCACATATATCCATATATATGTATATGCTTATAGACAGAATGGCAAAGCTTGGTTTTAAAATTCTAGAAATGTAGCAGGCATGAAGAACTGGTTCTTTTTCTTGCAGTAAGACTGAAATGTCAGTTTCATGGACATCTAAAAATTTGTAATAATGTAAATGTGACTTACATTTTTAGAGAAACTTTAGACGTCTTCCCTTCCACCTGTGATTTTGCTGTTAGTAGTGTTCATTTGCTTATCAAAGATAACAATGAAATTTTCACCAGATCCATTAACTTATGATGATACACTTATTTTATCTATGGAAGTTGGACCAGAACCAACCCTTAGACATCTAGACAGAAAATCATCTCTCTGGAAGTAAGAATATTGGTCTCATCACTGGATCAAGAATGGCAGGTTTTTGGCAAAAGCTTCAAAAATCATGTAAAAATATATGCTTCTTTTTAACTACGTCGGGCTAACATTAGCCAGTTAATCTTAGCAGTCTATTAATATTGCTCCTTAAACACAGTGCTAGGCAACAGCACTCTATATCACCACTGGTTGCCATAAATCTGCTTTAAAATTCTGTACTAACAAATTAAAAACATTGTGTAGAAAAGATTTTGCTTAGAAGGCAAAGAGTGAGGGGCAGGCTACATAGACCTTCCTTTGAACATAGGTAGGATGGTGGCTGATTTTTCTCATTGTTGAGTGATATAATTCTCAGGTGTCACTCTTTTTCTTCATAATTTTATGTTACTGCACATGTACTTATGCATAGCTTAGTGCCTTGACTTATTTATCTTTAAATTCCACTAGACAAAGCACGAGTTCACAAAATAACTTCCTGACCTAACTATAGCACAGTATATTCTTTTTTTTTCTATTTTACATGTATGTAGATTTTCTCTACAGTAAAAAATAGTTATTTCATAAAATATTATATATGAAAGTTGTAATTTTTTTCTGGTAACAAATTAGTGGATCTTAATTAAGCACTATTCAAATAGTTGAAATGTTAATGGAGAGTGAAATTATGAAAAAGATAAGCATTATACTGCAGAGTGCTACATTCAGTGCTGGAGAAAAACAAAACCAAATATTCTCACATTGCTTGTTTATGAACATTTAATAGATTGAAGTGGTGGATGAGGAGAAACTTGATGGCATAATCCATTTTCACTTTGAAAGAGACTCCAGTGAGATCCTTCGTAAGTGGCTGTTAGCAGTGGGATGTCAAGCATAAGATTCAGAAATAACCTCAGTGATGTCTGACTAGTAATTTAGAGGAAAGATTTCCATACTTGAAGGTGATACAGAATTATTCAGGCTATGTAAGGAAAAAAAAAAAAGAAAAAGAAAAGTAGAACCTCAAAGAAGCTAGAAAGATTAAGGAAATGGGATCACGGTTTCAGATAAGTTCACTGAGAAATGCTAGAGAATCTACTTAAAGAATATGTGAGGTGTTTAACTGGCTCAAACTTAATTGCTTAGATTCAGGAAAAAGAGGAGACCAAAAGACCTAATAACTTCTGTTGAAGAAATCAGAGAGAAAAATAGAATGGCTAGAGCTGATAAAGCTATTAAAATTAAAAATTTAAAAAAAAAAAAGAGCTGCTCCCTTGAAACATACAAATGAAAGGATCAAAACTCTGCAAAGGGAAGAAGTGATAAAGACAGGTAGAATACAGGAATACAGAATTTTTCAGAAACTGTGGATGAGGCACAATGATCTGTCCTATACTTTAGAAGTCACAAGCTTAAAAAATAGTAACATTTGGTTGAAGCAAAAAAATAAAGATTCTCTCCACCTAGAAACTATATAGGTACATTTTCTTCCAAGTTGTCCCAGGGCAATTTAATTTAGAACTGCAAAAAATGTGTGTATTTCCTTGCAGAAATCTTCACACCTGCAATGGTTTACTCAAATTATTCCTCTCTCTGTCTCTTTTGTTTACCAGCCTGGGAACTATAGCGATGTCTTGTGGTGTTCATCATCACACAAGTAGAAAGAACAGCACACTTTTGTTGCATGCCACAGAATAAAGGTCATATTCTAATAGGAAGGGACATTTTTTTCCATCAATGTCCACACATATACTTATGTCAGCTTAAAACTATGGAGTTTATTTGCAGATAAATGAAAAATGAAAGATAAGTTAAATTTATTCAATAAATGGTTCATTTTAAATGAGAATGCTTTAAGAGTAGATCACCTTTATTCACTGAAATTGTGTGTGAACTGAAAATATTTTATATGAGTGGGAAACTGATAAAATTCCCTGCTCCATAGTTACAGTTTATATATCTATGCATTTACACACTATTTTCTCCTTCTCTTTCTTTCTTTCTTTCCATGTCCACAAAGGAAAAATGCTTGGGCCCACCATCAGTAGATGTGGAATGTTGCAGTATTTTCCATCCTTATTTAATAACTCTCTCAAAAAGAAAAAAAAAAAAGGCAAAAAAAAAAGCAAAAAAACCGAAACCGAATCCAAATCATGGTTGCTGGTTCTTTGAATAGTCTTTGGATTTTTAAATCTTAAGAGAAAACCTTATGTACAAGAGCACAGTGTATTATAAATATATCGAATAAAAGAGACACTCACATAAATCTGTATATCAGTTTATACTCATTGATTTCTCCTTATGTTTTCACAGGGGCTTTAACAATGATCAAAATAATAAAGGAAAGTCCCCAGCTTTGCTTGTTGCTGCCTACTTCAATCATACCTGAGTTGAATTGGTTTCTTATTTCTGTTTTAGGAAACTTTTGCTGGTCTCTGTGTGATTGGTATAGGAAAAAAAAAAAGACCTTATTTTGAAAAATTTGAGTTAGGAGTTATTTTAAAATTAGATTTATTCTGTCTATGAACCCCAAAATATTTATAGCTATAAATACCTTCATCAGGTTGTGTTGTAAGTTATTTGCTCCTGTTTCTTTTACACAGAAACATGAAAACTGTTACCATGATGCACTCATTCTTCATGTTGTCATCATTGTAAATCACTAGGGACTATACATGGCAATGTACTCATGAAGAAATATGCTCTCCATCATTTATTATTTGTATGGAAGTGTAGATTCACTTTTCCCTTAAACACCTTGGAGGCTGAAGGGAAGTTCTGGGATTTGGTTTGCCCCGGTAGCCTCAGCACTGTAGACCCTCATGTTTGCTTTCAAAGGTGTCATTTGCCCCTTGGGTCCTCCTTGAGTCATACCTTGCACAAGCACAGAGGCCCCTGCCAGGGCACCTGCAGTCACCTTCAGCTGGGTCTCACAGGGCCTCAGCCTGGATTTGCATCACCAGGGGAAACACGTGAAGAAACAATTTCTGTGTGCAAGAATGGACTGCAAGGTTATAGACCAGTTGTAGATACATTGAAAATTTGTACCACAAAGGGACCTTTTGTGTGCCTTCCTTGTTATCTCTAAAAATACAACTCTGGGAACAGTCTCCTTTAGATATTCCATGTAACAATCATTTTATTATTATTATTATTTACTGGGTCAGTCATCTGTAGGCACACTACAATACAATTAAAGTTCCTTTTATATTTATTACATAATTATTTTTCTTTATGCTGTAGATATTGGTGGGTTTGGGAACTGTTTTACTAAAAGGGCAAGTTTAAGAAAAAAAGCCTAATTATTAAAATTTATATTAAAAATGTTAATCTTATGTTGTTAATATTCTAATAGCTGAGGCTGAGGTATTTTTGTCTGTGAAAATGTATTCAAAAGCATGCAGCAGTTTGCTGCTAGGCTTAAGGTGTAAGAGTTTCTGAACAGTCTGTAATGAACATGTAATCCAGGGAAATTACCCATTCTTAAGCATAGGTTCTTTAATATAGTTTTGTAACCTCCTGAATATGGTGAGTGTACTTGAAAGGACAGAAATCATTATTTCCCAGAGACATAAATGTTTCTCTTGCCAAGACTTGGAAAACTTTGAATAATTGGGGATTAATGGAATAGATGAGAAAGTCATAAACTCTTCCTTTACATACAGCTTAACTCATTGAACATGTTTATTAACTACCTGGAATGACTTTGTGAAAAGGACATATTTTTAGGAGTTAGAAGTTTAAATTAAGATGACCATTTTCCATATGAGCTTGAAACACAGTATTTATAAATATCCTGGTTTAGAAAGGTATTTCCACTGAAGAAAACGTATGCAAAGGTGCTTAAAGTAAAGCTGACTTTAAGTTCAATTAGGAATAACTTAAGAGAAAGCATGCCAATAACTTCCTCTCTGCTTTTGGGAAGCTTGTACACCTCTGCTTTACACTCAAGTACACATTAATTTTTTTCCCAAATAGGATATGTGAACCATTACATGGCTAAACCAGGGACTGCTGTCCATACCACACCATTTTTTATGGCCTTATACACATAAATGAACTAAATTTATTTTGATTTTTTTAGGGACTGACATCATGCACGAAAAGGAACTAACTTACCAAAAAGTGTAAAGCTCTCAGGTGAGACATTCAACAGCACTGAACTCATTTCCAAACCGTGTTGTGCCATTGGAGGCCATTTTATGATTTAAGAAGAGTTTTTCTTTTCCATGACAAAATTTGTTCCATTTCCCTTTCCCATCCTGATGCTTGCCAAATTCTTCATGTTGGATTAGATGAGATGCTAGAACAGATGTTACTATCTTATGAATTCTGGAGGGTCACTTGACTTCCATAAATTTTTGTACCTGCAAATATTACTCCCAAATAGTAGCTGTACTGAGAACTCTGAAAAAAATTTTATATATGTGATGGGACAAGTAATCCTCAGCTAAAGAGAAGACTTTTTTTTTTTCTTTGAGCAGCTTTGAAGGTTACTAAGTAAACAAATTTTTGAAAGGTGAAAGCTGTACTTATCAAGACAGGATGTTCAGAAAGTGACATTTTGTGGAGCTGGTATCACACATACTGCCTTTGACTGTGCTCCCCAGATGGATTACTCCTTTGCTGCTGCATCAATACCCAGTGGCATTTGGGAGGCTTCTGGATCTATTTCTTCTTTGTCATTTCAAACTTGAATTAAATTTAACTATGCATTGTTTTGAAAATAGCAATCAAGACCTCAAGTATGAGAATGTCATAAAAGGGGGTTGTTAACATTTAGTAGAGAGCATTTAAGGTTTCTGAAGTGCCACTACAAAGTCTTCTAGAAATTGATCTACCAGTATGGTACCAGCACGATAAAACTAATAAATAAAAACAAAATTTAAGGTGTGATTGGGGAGAGTTGAGCAAGTCTGGTGATGGATAGATGACAGGCAGACTGGCAGAGAGATGTGTATACATGTGCATAAACATATGAGCTGGGTGTCCCTTTGTGCATTTCACTGTAGCAGTTTGTGCATGTTTCTCACTCCTCTTTCTGACAGGAGCTTTTGAAGAGATTAACTGCATAGAGACTACAGAAGCATCTGTATTTTCTGTTAAAATAAATAAATAAATAAATAAATAAATAAATAAATAAATAAATAAATAAAACCACCAAGTTTTTAAGCTGCTCTTGTCTTGATAATTTGAACTTTATAATTTTTATTGGGATTTAAATGCAAAGGGGACTGCAAGACTGCTGTATGCAGGTCTGTAATGGCAATAGAGAAGAGTACTGTTAAGAAAACAGCAATGCTTAAAACTGAAAATAAAAAAAAACCATAATTTTTTATTCATTTGCATATTTTGGATTTTGTCTTGTTTCTTCATATTTGAAAATGTGCAATCAGTTGTGTTCCAACTACAAGAGTCTTATTACTATTTGAACCAGAAAAAATAAAATGAAATCAAATTAATTTTAAAAAAAAAATTAAAGGAGAGAATTCTATCTAGGAGGATTTCCTTTAAAAAGGAAAAAGGGGCAATAGTCTATAATATCTTATCAGTTTCCAAATTTTTCAGGGTGTAGAACAGGAAAGCATTGATATCACCCTTAATTTAACTAGTGTCTTCAAACAACTGAGGATAGGACAAAGTATGTATAAAAAATAACAAGATCTGATCCAAAATCTGCATTTCTAAACCCTACAAATGTTAGTAATGATGCATCTTGTGTCATTTTCAAGTAAAGGGCTTAGTTGCACTGCTCTTTATTATGTATTGCACATGTGAGACTCTCATAGAAGGCATAAATTGATTTGGAGAGTCTGATTAATGTTGGGAGTGATTTATTGGCTTCGCATATGTTTTCCTAAGTATCTGTGTCTTTCTATTTCACTCTATTTCTTCAAGCATCCCATAACTACTTCTTTCTTAGAAAAGTTCTAACTTCTTCCTGCTTCTGTTTTTCATTGATTTACCCATCAGATTTACCCAAGTATCTGCTTTTGACCTTTGACTGTGTCAGTACCATGTAAAGCATGGCCTTAGGGTGGATGTCAGAAGTGGAGTGCTGTTCATCCTTACCACACTCCTGGCATGGTTTGTGCCCAGAGCACAGTTCTTTCTTTGCAAGAAGTGCTCCAGAGATGTTTGTGGAAAATGCCTGGGGAGCAGTTCCCAATGCATGGTATGAGAAGGACTGCACCAGTCCTGGCATTGGTACACAGGTCATGAGTCCCACAGCAACACCAGTAGTGTCCCAGCTGTCCTCATGCTGCCCTCTGGCACTTGGAAAAACAAATCAGAAACACAGAATGGCTGGGTTAGAAGATAGTCTAGAGATCATCTAGTTCCAACCCATCTGATGTGGACCAGGACACCTTCCATTAGACAGCCATCAGTTTCATTCTTTGCTATAAAAAATGTCACTCTAGCTGATGGAACACCAGTGCTATATCATGCAGTTTGAAATTAAAAACCCCACCCCTACAAATAACAGTGTAGTGTAAAAGGAACAGCAGCCAGATGACAACCAGTAGATGGGGTTATGCAGAATGTCAGCTTATGCCACTCGTCCTTTAGGGCAGAGGACTCTCTGTGACCTTGCTTTATTCAGCAGTGTAGGTATTGTCTCTTTGCACACAGTGGTAATAATCCTGTTGTACTGTAAAAGCCTAATTTGGATTAGCAGAATTCTGCTGCAGGGGAGGCTATTAGCTGGGTTTAGTTGATGTCAGTCCCACTCCAGGTGCTCCTGTTCCTTTGCTATATGTTTTTGTGTGTTTTTTGTGTTTGTATGGAGGTGGGATTCCTAAAGGCTTTTACACAGTCCTTTACAATAGCTCTTTGGATTTCTCCTGTTGGGAGAACTGTGCTGTTTCAGAAGTGTTCCTTTGGAAGGTACATTATACACTGGGAGTCTGCTGCTAGCTGCTGTATTTCTGTGTTTGTGCAGAAGAGAGTTTGCCCTTGCTTGAGAATGAGAAATTAAAAAACAAATTTCCAATTGCACTGTCTCAGGTGTTGAATCTTATCTTATTGGAACAAATGTACAGATAAACCCCTATGGTGTGGTCTCAGGTTCAACAAACAGCTTAGTTATTAAGGTTAAGCAGTGCTCCTGAGAGATATGCTAATGTCCACCTCATTTTTAACAAACATAATTTGAACAGTTTTGCAGTCTGAAGACACACTGGGTTAGAATGGCTCACACAGGGATGATTAACAGTTGGATCTAGCACTTAAAGTACAAGGGTCTTTTGTAAAATTATTTTAAAAGAAGTTTATGTAGCAAATATCCTTTGAGCAAAAATGCTAAAAATCTTCTGATTTACTTACTGTATGTCTTTATATGCATATAATATTTTTGCTATATTTTTCTTAATATACTTTTCTTTTGTATATTGTGTATATTTTTAAGTATTTGACTTAGTAATTAAAATATCCTGTGTTTTTGTCTTAGTCCAAATAAATACTGAAAAATATACAGCTTCATTTTGAAATTTAAATTATGCATCAAATTAAAAATTGGAAGGATTTCAATACTGACTCTGGTGCAAAAAGTAAAAGATATTCTAATACTCATGCTATGTCAGTGTTGGTATGTAAATCCAGAGCAAAACTATTGCAGCAGGTAAAAGATAAGTTTTAGAACTTTTAACATCATGTTATTGTGTGCCTTATTATAGAAAACACAACTACAGTCTAACAAATATTGATAACCTCAATTCTTAAATAGCATTCGAGTGATAAATCTTTCTTTAAAATATTCTTGGCTAAAGGGAATTATGTAGCAAATTTCTAATGTCTAATAAAGCAAGACATCCTTCTTGCCTGGAGAAATGACAGCATCAATTGCTGAAGAGTAACCAAATCTTCAATTGTGTAGAGACTGGATATAGATTGAACAGTAGTTTGCAAAAAATTGCATAAGGGGCTTCATAAGTTGCCATGTCTGTTTGGTTCTTTTAGACAAGTTGGTCTTTTGCATAAAAAAGAGGTGATTTTTTAATTGTTGAAGCTGCAGAATAATGTCAATCTCCAGTCATCAAAATAAATTGTCTTCTTGTTGTGCACGTGTTGCCAGAAGGCAGCTGAGGAGTTGCACTAGTTTTGTTTTCAACCTCTGCAACTGTTGTACATCAGGATTATATATCAGGAATGTGTATTATCACTCCAATGTAACAAAGCAACACAAATTTTGTAGGTCTGACCTACCACTCCTTGATTCTTGATAGATTTGCTTTAGTGACCGAGGATTCTTTGTCTACAAAGATGTTGCTTTATTACAGTGGAGAGATAATTTTAGAACAAGCAGATGATGTCAGATTATCATTTATCCAGAAAAGAATACATTCCTCTCACTGATGCAGGTGATATTTTCATTAATTTATTAATTTTTTTACCAATGAGCAGACTGACTTTTCCTAAACTGTGGATCAAACTAACCAGTTTTGGACATTTGCTTCAAAAAAAAGGCAAGACTTCTGCAGCTAATTTTTCCCTGCATCTTTCCTTAGCACATTCCTCACTGTATGTATACCATTCTTTTCATGTTAACATGATCTTTTCCTGGGTGCTTTTTATTTATTTCTGTTCCATTAGAAAGGGAGAATGGGCTTGTGGAAGAAGGCTTTAAACCAAAAGTACAGTTTCTTCTTCCCTGAAGAAGTATATTACTCCTTAATTTTGTAAATTATTTATCTGTGTGCTTAGCTGTGCACTGAACAAACCATCCATTTTATTGATGCACCTTTTAGGAATGTTTAAGAACAGCTGCAGTATATCTGCAGAAGAAGTACACAAGTTTCAGAACAATATCTTAATATTGTATGCCTTGGGATGCTGGAAAGAACACCTGAGTGGGAGAGCAGTTAGCTTCTTCAAGGAGGCAGCCATATTTTCTCCAGGTTTATTTTATCAAAGGAGAACTCTCATGCAGGAAAAGCTTAGAAGAAGCATTTGTAGAAGATCAGTCAATAGCACTGATTGGAATTTAAAAGAATGAACAGATGGTCTTTATGTGACTGGAAGTAGCAGGATAAAAATTAGCTCCTGTTTGCTAAGACAGCTTAGAGTCAAGAAAACACACCTGTTTATTTTTCTGATAACAAAAATATTGTTCATACAATTTTTATTTACAATTATCTTTGCAGTTAAATTACTCTGCAGTGTTTTAGTCTCTTTTGTAATCAGACAGATAATCAGCTTTAAACTACTTAATATTATTCATATAAGTGTTTTTCCCCATGGGTCCAATAACATTAATCATAACATCAGAATAGCAAGGTGATCTTTCCAGTTCCTTTAATCCTATTTACACCATATGGCAAACACAGTCTGACTACAAAGACAACAAATGCTCTATCTTCACAACTGGAAAACAGAGTTTCTTCCAAACAATAGTAAATGAAATTCCACTTTTCTCTGGAAGGTATTGATGGTAGGTCCTCATATTGTTTATCTTCCTAATGAAAATTCCTTAAAAACAAAAGGATAGGCATTACATAGCTTTCCTCACCTAAGCCAATACACAGGTGGTGCTCTGACAAGAAGGTTCACCTCGTATCACCCTCTGACTACCCCTTCTTAAAAGGCATCAAGGGATTTGCTATGGCAAGGCCTAAAACCAGTTCTTGAAATTTAGTGGAAAGCAAGACCCAATTCCAAGGATTTCTAAATATGTTCTGAGTTTCAGAAACCTGAGAAGCGTGGCTGCAGCATGGCTTTATTTGGAAACAGATTGCCTTGTACGTTCAAATGGCCTTGTATGCTAGAGTGAAAACAACTTGACTATATAACAAATACTATAGTATTTAACTTCTGACTTTGAAACACAATTTCAAAAAGGAAGATAAAATAGCATGAATTTCTGTGTGCCTTGCTGAACTCCCTGAAGGTCTTCCTTTCTTGCTTTCACGCTTCTGGAAATTTTAAGGGAACTGGAATTGCTACTACAGTTTTCTGAAACTGAACTTTCTTACCAAAATTGTTCAGGATATAATACTCCTCTCACTCATGGCTTTTAAGGAGTTTCTTCTAGTCCATATTTATTCTATAATTCAATCAGAATTTAACATTACTAGACCATACCTCTTAAATAAGTGTAATTCAAAGTTTTCCTGAGCTCTGGGTTCTTTTGGCATTGGTCTGTAAGAGGAAAAATGCACATGCATCATCCCTCTTTGACTAGGGAACTTCCTTGAATATATCTTTAAACATATTTCTTAGCCTTTGCATATTTTACTTTGTTCGTACTACTCCAGACATTTTAAAATGTAATAAGCAGCAAATAATAGTAAATACTATGTAACAATAATACAAATTCATAAATAAATTGTATCTTTTAATGTGAGTTGTCTGCCATACTTGATAATAAAAAAGGTTCTAGTCATTAATGATTAGAATTATATGAAGATGATATCAGTTAGCCATAGAATTAACCAATTAGGCATAACTATGCTTTTACTTAATGTGATTTCCTACATTTCTTTTACCAGTGTCATGGCCTAACTCCCACTGTCTACATTCTGAGGTCTCATATACCTTTCACTGAATGAAAAAAACTTGATTCTAAATACACGTATTATTTCTAAGATGCTGCATATTTTTTAAAAGTTATGAAAACCTAGTACTTTCCAGCCCATAGAAATTCCTCAGTAAGAAATCAGTTAAAGCTAATTTATAATTAGATCAGTATCAGTTAATGTGGCAAAACTTCATGGTTCTTTGAATCATTGGTCATCAGGCTAACAGTTCATAAATCAGGTCAGGAGCAAATCAAAAAAGATTTATCATGCCTTCAAGCCAGGAAATACATTTGCTATATCATTTACCAGACTTCATTATGTTACTGACGACCATGGGTAGGAAATTGTAGCAAAAAAAACCCCAAAAACAAAACAAAACCCCCCTCCCCACAAAACTAGAATAGAAAAAAAGTAATTAGAAGACACTTTAGCCTCGCATATGCCCCACAGAGTTTAGCAGTTGGAGACCAGCCCACACTGTGAGTGAATCTCATTTAAGCTTCCTTGTCTTGTTCTGGAAATTAGAGAGTGAAAAAAATATACCTTGTTAATAGACATCAGACTACATTTCACCCCACTGAAAATTTTCCTTATCATATGCTAAATCTTATTATCCATATGGTTGTCATTTAAGCCATAGCTAACTCATTTATTGTTTATTGTTCTTTAATTTTGTCCATACATAACAGAATTTCAGAAAACTTAATTCTTTTCATCTATCACTACAAGTAACAAGCATAAAATTAACTAAAGAAAAACATAGCTTTGCACAGATGGCCAAGTGCTGTTGGATAATGGTTCACATGTTGTCTTTCATCACCACCTGGATATATATTGCCTCTTAAGTAAAATATAAATACATATGTATAAATACATAAATACTGAAATGCTCTCATCTGCCTGGCATGAAACCTGATTGTACTATCAAGATCAGCTTCTTTTTTTTTTTTATCCACCATCCATCTACAGTTCTACAAAACACTTAAGTCAGGGATAAAATTAAGAATTATTCTATGGAATTACACATAGGATAGAAACAAAATGTATTCCAAATTGGAAGCTTTCCTTTGAAAGTGTTTTGATCCTAATGTTAAAAATGCCTTAAGAGTTCTATTGAATCAGAACTGCTAGGGAGAAGTTCAGAGGACAAAGAAGTGATTACCTCCTTCTTCTAAATTTGATGCTGTACCATTTGGTTCTGCACAGCAATCTTGATGGCTTATGGGAGTTCTTGACAGATAGATAATCCATTCAATCAATTAAGTAATTATCATCTCATCACTCTTTGTTTCACTTATAGCTCATTTTCGAAAAGAAGTTTATATTTTCAGCCTCTTTAAATGCTTTTAGAAGTGCTCAAAAGATGTTCTTCAGCAATTGCCCATGGGATTAATATGTGCTTTATGTATTATTTCCATGGAAACTTGAGATAACAGGAACAGGGGTTTATGATATGTTACATCCATCTTAATTTAGTTTAGGACTTTTTTTTTAGGCTTTTTTTTTTGTAGGGTCAGTTTTCTTTTAACAAAATATTAAACAGCCTGAAAAATGAAGATTGAAAAGGCAAATGTCCTTTAATATAGTACTATACTGAAGTCCTTTTTCACAGTACATTTGCTTCGATCTTAGAGTAAAATAAAAGGAATCTTTTTATTATTATTCTTATTTCTAGCAAAGCAGAGACTCATATCTCTTGTAAGTGTTCTGTGATGATTTGAAATTTATCCTGAATATCTTGGAAACTTGCTCCTTGACCTTTTTCTTGTGCTATTAATAGTTAATGAAAGTACTAGTTATGGACAGAGGCGACTTTTACTAAGTGAATCCAAAGAGCTGATTGGATTGATAGATTTTTAGGAGACATCTTTAGGAGCTTCTGTGTTTGCTATTTTTGAAATTATAGTGTTGAAGCAGTTTTCTCTTTCCTATCTGGCTATATTTTGGTTCCCAGTTCTACATATGTATATATTTGTGTCTGTGTGTCTCTGTGTGTGTGTGTGTCTAAATGAGACTCCCTATTCAACTACTGTTGTTACATAGTATTTTTGAACAGGTAATGTAATATTCTCCAGAGTCAGACTTTTTATTGGTCGCTTCATGTTTATATCCTTTGGTCAAATATGTATTCATTTCTAAGTAGATTCCACATGAAGTTTTGAGATAATGAAGAACCTGTAATAAATGAAGATAGAAGAAATGAAACCAGCAAGTACTACAGTTGGAGATAGTGGCATGCTAGCAAGAGACATTCATTAAAAGATTAGGTTCCATTTTGCTGTTTGCGTGTATCGCCTTGTAAACACTAAGAAATACTATGTCAGACGCCATACAACTTCATCATGGAGCCGTCAGGTGAAAAAGCACACTTTGCAGATCCAGAAATATACTGCATGGAAGGCATTTTTACAAAATATCAATAGAAAATATACTTCAGGGAACAGTTGTGCTATGTAGAGACAGAATTACATTATAGTCGTCTCCATTAAGTTGTCAGCAGGCACCCATTGATTCCATGAAGTCATTTCCTGTTTGCAATGGGGGCAACAGCAATCAGCTGTATGATGGAAACAACTGCATTTAGTTATACATAATGTTTACTTATCAGCAGTTTAATGCCAATTGCCATATCTCAAGTACAACTTTAGAATATTTGCATATTTATTTCACAGTGGGGCCAGTTTTCACTAGAAAGCCTTGTCGGGTATAAAATAAAATAACTTTTCATTTTGAAATTTTGAGTTATTTAGAATTTAGGCTGGAATTTTTCAAGAAGGGTAAATGAGTTGAAACAATTTTTTAACAAAGTGTTTCAAACCAGAACATTTCTATTTCACTTCTCCTATTGTTCTAATTTCTGTAGGAGGAATACGCTTGAAATTCCTGGTTTGTTAATTCTCCTTTTTTCCATCTTTGAAATGTTCCTATATGTTTCTTACTCACTACTGTTGTAGAATACATTGATTTTGGCACATGGTTTCAAGCCTGGGAAAAATAAATATGGTTTTGGCTGAAACAGGGAAACGTGAAGATAGCACTTTGCAGGAAGTGTTTTCTGTAGCAGGTGACACCTTCATCTGTAATGATACTTCTGGCTTTCCTCATCTCCCTTCTCTCACTCCTTACATCCTCCTCTCAAATTTTGCTCACACTGTCTCTTCAACTTGGTGTCTAAAAGAGGGCAATGGAAAGGCTTGAGTATATTTTTCTCATTTTGTGCTCTTTATTGTGTGTTTCCTTCTCATGCTGTATTTGGGGTTAAATAACATACAGAAAAACACAGCTGACGAACAGGCTCACTTTCCTATGGAAAAATGCACTCTCATGAGTAGCTTTCAAAGAAGGCAAAGTCAGGAGCTGAACTTCAATGATCCTTAAGGGTCCCTCCCACCTCAGGATATCCAGGACTTTGAAAGCAGGGTTATTACCTGTCCATGATTGTGGGTTTGGAAAAGTAGAGTAAAGAATCAAGATACTCAAGATAATTATCAGTGTAGGCACCACTTTCCCATATTGCATGTCTCATGGGATCCACAAAGTCTGGATATCATGGTAAAGCAAAAAATACTAGTACCAAACAGTGGAACAGAATATCGGAGATTTCTATTTTCTTTCCAAGTCATTGTAAATAGGTCTACTGCCCATCCAGACAAATTATCTTCATTAAGCAAAAGAAAACTTCAACATGAGACCGAAATTAACAGAAACATAAATTTTGTCCCTTTACTTATAAGTGTTTGATTGAGCTATTTCTTGGAAATTCATGTTTTCTTGTTCATGTGCAGGCAGACTGAGAAACTATGTTAACTTTCCTGAATTTTATGAAATGCAATTTTTGTTCATCCTGAGTTTTTTTATGAAATCATGGTTAGATGATAATTATTAACTTTTAACCAAGGTGGCACTAAAACAACATGTGGGATTAAATTTTCTTTGAAGTGCATGCAAACTGACTACAGATATCTTCCAAAGACCATAAGTTTGAAATCATTTGATTTGACATAATCTATGCCTTTCAAAATGACTGCCTCACTCTTTTCTTTGAAAAAGCCATTATGTCAGAGGTGGTGTCTGATGTCTTTTATCATAGAATCATAGAATCATAGGATCTTTTGGGTTGGAAAAAATCCTTAAAATCATTAAGTCCAAAAATCTAGCATTTAGGGTGTGATGGAAAGTGGCAGACCTGGATCCTCTGACATGCATATTCTATGAGAATTTAATTTCATATTTCTCAGGTCTGGAGTAAAATATTCTTGAAGCTGAGTTTTGTATTATCAGAAATGTAAAGCATATGGAGCCATGAAGTGATGTCTCCAGAAGCCTGACTTTGTAGCACTGTATGCAGATAGCAAGCTTGCCTCTCAGTTCCTGAACCCTCAGAACAACAAGCAATGGATGTCTGAAATGCAGATCATAATGCAGCATGGTTTCTCCATGGGACCCTTTCATAGCTTATCCTTTTTGGTGCAAGGATTGTGTGAAATACAGTGCACTTGCACATTTAATGATTATTGTACCATGTAAAGAGACAAATCTTAGCCAATTTAACCCATCTAAATTTTAACCTACCAAACCAATCCTAACCAATTTACTGCCTGCTGTAGAGCATTGCACGAAGGAGACCTCCAAAGTCGCACACACTTACCCACAGGAACCTCAAATTTCAGCTGGAAGATGAAGCTGAAGAATTCCTGAGGAACTCTGCATTGTGCCATGCCCATCAGATCAAATCACCTGACAGTTTAGGAGTCAAGAATCTAAGCATCTACTAAACGTACAAAAAGAAAAATTTTTCAGAGCCCTGTAATTTTTAATGAATGTGGGCAGATCTATGTTTGAAGTGACAGAAATTCCTCACTGGCACAGAGGCTATGCAGATTCTATTCCATGTCCTTGCACTGGGCTGAAAGTGGGATCTGTTTCCAGTTCCAACTTTTCTTCTAACTTCTAAAATTATTTTGTCTTCTATATCATCTTTTGGGGCCATTCTTACCTGCAGTGCAGGGTCTGTCTGCCAACTCTCATTAAGATATATTTACTATCATTTGCAAAAGTAAAACTGTGCCATTAATCCTCCCTTACAGTGTGACCTCATTTGTATATTGAGATGGTGCTGCTGCTGTTGCCAGTACCAGTGCTTTCCTCCTGAAGGTGACAAAATGCCTTGAAGATGCTAATGAAGTGCAAGTCCCAGCACCCCTGCATGATAATGAGATAACTTAATTCTGCAGTATTGATGGAAGAAGTTCAGGTGCAGAGGGGCCTGATGATTGTCTCCAAAGGGCATAATATTTTGAGATGTAATAACTTATAGGGCAAGATTTGAACAAAGGCTTCTGTGTAGCACTGTTCACTCCTATCAAAAAAGATACTACTGTGGCCCATTTTAGATATGAGAATGTTTGTTTTCTGTTTTTCCAATTATCTCCTGTAAATTCAAATGCATATCAATATGCTTTGAATTGCCAAAAAATTAAACCTATTTCCATAATTCTTCTTCAGTCTACCTTAAAAGAAATTACATAAATCTGGGTGGCATCTCCATCTGTGGAGATTTTCCAAACCTGGATAAAGACTGGATAAAGCCCAGAGCCCAGAACCTTACCTGACCTCCTGGCTGGCCTTGCTTTGAGTAGGAAATTGGACTAGAGAACTGAATGTCCCTACGTGCCAATGTTTTTGTGTTGTTTTATTACTAGAAGTTACATGACTATGACAATTACATACATGTATTATTAGCATAATATTGTGTGTAGGAAATGAATATTTAAAATACGGTTAATGGGGAATGCATTCTATTTATTGTTACATAATGCCATAACACTAGAACTTCTTTGCTTTATTGTAGAACCTCTTCAGTATTAAATAAGCATATGATTTAATTATAACTAAAATGTTTCCTAATAAAACCAGAAAATTGTTATGAAAGCTGAAACCAGAGGATGGATCAGAAACTATTCTGGGTACCTGTAGTGCATACTTTCAAGTTGATTTAAAAAAGATTAGAAAATGAAAATGAAATTATAATTCATTATTGCTTCCATAATAATTGTAAAATATGTTTTATCTGTGAAGTTTCAAGAAGTTATGCATAACATTTTTATAATGAATGTGGATGAGTTTACTTTGGGTATAAGTTTATCATTAGCTTGCATCATCCAAACCCTAGAAGCCTAGAGACTTCAGCCTAAATACCGTATCCTTTCTACAGATTAATGCATTAATTGGCACACAGTGTACATAAGCTTATTTATTTAATGAAGTCTGTGATGGTCTCTGTGGGTGAATACACTCATTAAAATATTGCAAAACATGCCTAATACTTTTTCTTTCTTAAATTCATAGAACTTTTTTGTGTTAATTCTTGATTATTTTCTGAACTGTTCAAGCTTAAGGAAGGGCTAATCCATAATAGGGGAAATCCAGGGAACCTCTGGAGTCAAGGCTCTGCTCTCTGTTTCTCAGCCTGACTTGCGCTGTGTCAATAGGGAACTGACAAGAAACTCCCGTTTCACACTCTGTGAAGTTTCAGCAGATGAGGATGCTGCCCTTTGTATTTAAGAGATTATTTCACCTACTGCCTGCATAGGCAAGGTAGCTTAAAAGTCGGCTGTCTGATGATGAATAACTAGATCAAAGTTCTTTTCAAGGTCTTTTCACAGACAGGAAGACAAAGACCAAGACCAAGACCTAGTGCCCCTAGTGCAGTTCACAGTGCAAAACTGCACGCTGTCAATCTAGTGAGAAAATTCTGCCGGCAAAGGTTGCTACAGAAATCAGTACGAAGAGACTGCCAGTACAGTAGCTTACTCCATAAAGTAAAATAAAGGAAAAGTTAAAGGAACAAAACTATTGTACCAGGACAAGCATGTGTTGCCAGTTTCTGTAGCATGTTGCTTGCAAAACTTTATCCAGAGTTTGAACCTGCTTAGTGGTGACTACCTGTATGTAATATCAGGATCTGGTTGTTCTTCAGTGCAGGTCTGTAAAGCACAGCATCTAAGAAGATACTGGGTAAAAAAAATAGGCTGACTCTGATATATCTCAACTTTATCATCCATTCTCAGATGTCCAAGTAAAAGCAGAGAGCATTATCTGATTTTGTTTATACCAGAGAGTATATTTAGAAGAGCTAAAAGAGAAAAATTGAATGCAACACAGTTGCCTCCTTTGATTTTACTTACATGAAATATTTATAACTTGCATTCACTTTGTGATTTCCACTCATGTTGAAAGCATACAACTTAATACTGATGTGAAAAGCATAAATGTTAGTATTTGTCATCTTGTGAATGGACCACAGTTACTATCTGAAATCTGACCTCCTGTCTGTTGTCTGGTTTCTTAAGTGGAACTGTTGTGGGACAACCCTGCATACAGAAAAATAGTTGAAATACTCTAATTTTTAGCATGTATTACGTATATTGGATACTTCAGTAATACTGACAGGATTGTAAATACAGTGGATAAGCACAGTCCAGATCGGGACCATACAGCTGTGGCCAGCTAGAAGATTCTTTTTCCTAAAGGGAGATCGACAGACAGTCCATGCCATGCTCAGGCAGTGTACTGACTGCCCAGCTTGGGTACCCTATCCTGTTCATTAGATATTCTATGAGTACATCAAGACAATATGTCTGCAAAGAACACGTGCCTGTTTTACACTTAACAGACTTTCAGGGTCAGGTCCAATTAACTTAAAACCCTGGTGGCAGCTAGCAAGAAACCTGTGTTGGGGCATTGACCTTGAAGAGGTTGGCTTCACAGCAAGATTTAATGATTTTTTTTTTCCACAATGAAGAGCAAGATAACAGGAGGTGAATACAATTAATGACAAAATTAATCTTCAGCATAGGTTCTCTTTAATGTTTCTTCTGACACAGCTGCACCAGCCCAAACAAGGTTTTCTTCTACTGCCTCTAGTTTTCCTCATTTTCCATGCGCAGCTATGGCAACTGTGTTTTTCTGCCTTTTCCAGTTTCTCTCTTTTGCCTTCCTCTGCACAAGGGGAAGAGGTATAGTGACTTTCTTTCTAGAAGCCCTCTGGATTTAGAATATGC
The DNA here is from genome assembly GCA_008694505.1 of Cyanoderma ruficeps. Classification (NCBI taxonomy): domain Eukaryota; kingdom Metazoa; phylum Chordata; class Aves; order Passeriformes; family Timaliidae; genus Cyanoderma; species Cyanoderma ruficeps. The sequence goes on from VZDJ01007754.1 coordinate 10,159,350, forward strand.
AGCCTGAGCAGCCTCCTAACTTCTGGTTGTTTGGTAGATCTTCAGAGAGCAGACCAAGAAAGAACAACAGGCAACAAAAACCACTGGTCTCCACACTCCCTTCATGCAAGGTATTTGGTGCCCAACTCAGACTTGGGGATTAGAGGGTTTTGTTGGGATAAGGATGTCTTGAAAAAGTCTCTTCATGGATCTGATGTGAAGGTTGTGCAATCACACATAAGGATCCTGTGGTGGTGCATGACTCTCTCTTACTTTTTTCCTGCAGCAGCCAGCACTTACAATGCAGATCAATAAATTTCAATTAGCTACAGGGCCTTAAAATAACCAGGCTTAAAATCTGTAGAGCAGCTTTTAGCACTTCCCTTTGTCGTTTTTTATCTTAAAAAAATTAGCGAAAGTGAGGTAGAAAGTATTAATATAATGCAGTTAGATAAAAAAATTCTTCATTTGGTTCCTTTCAGTCTTTTTCACTAGTATGATTTTGGTTTAACAAGACACCACTGTGTTCCTGTAGAAAACCAGCATGCAACAAGCAAGCTGTTCTTTGCAACCAGCTGGGCTTGGTGGGTGCATTTCTGTTTTCTAATGGGATTTGACCGGAGATCAGACTGCACATGGGCTAAGGTGATGTTTTATACATGATACTGCTGGACTTCCTGCCATATCAAATAAAGCTGATATGAAAGGTTTAGCAGTGACATTCCGTATGTGAGAAGAGATTATTAGAGGTAGAGAACAGGAGAAATAACCAGAATCCAACGTGACTGAGATGGTGGGGGAGGTAAACTCAAATCTTTTATTTCATGGCTACTGGGAGTTGCATTTATATCCTGGTCATACCTTTGACTTTATGGACATTCTTATGAAAAGGTTTGGAATTTAGCTTTTGAAAATTGATATATGTGTTAATTTTGTAAATTTTTTTAGAGCACCAGCTTTATAGATGGGCATCCTGATCTTCATGAGATTTCCATAGTCTTATGGGTCTGGGCATCTAGAGACTTTCAAAGGAAATAGGTTTCAGCACAATGGAGAAGGAGAACCAGTTGTGTTGTGTTTTTTCTTTTTTTTTAGAATGGGAAATTTTCCTTCTCAGGATTTATCTTCAGTGGGATCTTTCTCATTGCTGTATATCCCACTTGAGTTAAAAAGGCAGAAGCTTAAATAACCTATGTATAGTAACAACACTACTACTTAATGTTTGTTTCTATTTATTTTAGCTGAATGCATTTCAAAGTCCATGTAAGATTACCATATGTCTAAGCAAACTTTGGCATATATAACAGTGGATCAGATCCTATCCCTTCTGAGTTCTCATCATGATCCTGTAAATTTAAAATGATCATTTGTTCTTAACAGGGCTTTTTTGAAAACATAAAAAATAGGCAATGATTTGTTGACATGGATGGAGTACATTATATTGATGAAATATCCATCTTATATCCAGCTGGCAAAACTGACATCATCAAGTCACACATCCATTCTAATCTCAGGTGGTGGTGGGAATAAGAGTGACATGGTGTCCTTTCCTATCCTTACCTGAAATACGTTCCTCACACACTTTCAATGGCTGTCTATTTACTGTTGTTTCACGGTTTCCAAAGCACTGGTCTCCATACGCTGCTTTTCATTTTTAATAACCCACAGTTAACTGAATCATCAGTCTATCTTCTAATATTCCCTTTCTTTGTTAAAAACATGCACATTGATGTGTTATTTGTAGTATGGCAAATATGCTGTTTCTGAGATGCTTTGATTTGCCGTGCTGGGTGAAGCACCAGTTGTTTAGAAAACGATCTCTGCCTCCTATTGTAAAAAAGCCAGTTGCACAAAGAACTGCCTGCAATGTGTGGGTAGGGGGTCAGCGATCAAGCCAAACTATACTTCAAATTTATGTCTCAGAAACTTTACTATTAATAATTTTTACTGTCAACTTTTAATATCAAAGAAGAAAGTACAGCACAGTGTTTTAACACACTCCAGAACACTTTATTAAATAGCATGGCAGTATGCTGTTGTAAATTGAGGTCAGGATGAAGGGTAGCAGTACTTTACAGGCTTAGGAACTCAGTATTTCGGTATACTGCTGGGATAAGAGTCTCTTTTCCAAGAGTGTTTGCAGCTGGCACCGTGTTGTGGCTTAACCCCAGCCTGCAACTAAGCCCCTGAGAGCCACTCTCTCACTCCCCTACCAGTGGGATGGAGGAGGCAATCAACAGGGTCAAAGTGAGAAAACTCATGGGGTGAGACAAAGATAGTTTAAAAGGTAAAGCAAAAGCTGTGCACAAGAAAATAAAAACAACAAAATCTTTCACCGCTTCCCATGGGCAGGCAGGTGATCAGCCATGTCCAGGAAAGCACAGTTCCATCACAGCTCGTGGGGAATTGGGAAGACAAACTCCACCACTCCAAACATCCCCCATTCCTTCTTCCTCCCCAGCCTTATATGCTGAACATGATGTCATATGGTGTGGGATATCCATCTGATCATTTGGGGTCACCTGTCCCAGCTGTGTCACCTCCCAGATCCTTATGCACTCTCAGCCTCCTCATGGGTGGGGTCAGGAGAGAAAAGAGGTTGACTTGTTGCAAGCATTCCTCAGTACTAACTAAAGCAACCCCTTGATACGAAGAGTTTCCAGCACAAATCCAAAACACAGTCCCATACAAGGAACTGTAAAAAAAATAAACCCTGTCCCAGTCAAAACCAGCTCACACTGCAATCAAAAACTCCAGCTCATTATGACAATGATAATAAGAATAATAATAAAACTTAAAAAAAGTAAAACAAAACCCCAAAAATAAGTATTTATCAGAGATATATGTAAAAACAATGATTTTGTTTATCTCAAGCAATAAAGGCTGCCAAAAGGGATCTCTGGGACACCTGAGGAAAGAAACTCTAATGCTAATTGGCATGATTTAAAAAGATGACTTTGTTATTGCCAACAGTCTAATTAAGTCATTATCTCCCCAATGTTGAGGCAATCACACCAGTTATAATTTTAATAGATGGATAACAAGGTATGCCTCAGTGTACAGACATATATACAAGAAGATAGGCTAGAAGAAAGTGAAAACAGCTTTCTAATCAGTACATTTTTTCTATTTTTTATGAAACAGCACTCCTTAATGTTATTTGTCTGGTAAAGGAGCTTCATTATATTTTATACAAATATGTAGTAGCAATTTGTCATGAGGCCACAGAAAACCAGCAAGAGGAAACAAAGCTATCTACATATTCTTATTTTCACCATTTCTAAAATTTAAAAATTTGAATTTTTAGAGAAAACAAGCAGTTGTTAAAGGGAAACAGTTTTGTGACTTTTTTTCTCCCTATACTGTATGTTTGCTTTCCAGCAAATGCCCCTGTATGAAAGAGCTCTCTCTGGTGTTCACCCAGAAGTTGTCAAGGCTGTAAGAATTAAAACACAGATGTACTCACTCAAAGATTTGCTGCAATGCTTTCCTTACATCTGTTCTGAGTACACTTCCCACTCTGAAAATATCCCATCAGTATCAAGCATTTTTACTTAACTATTTAGCAGTGCCCTGTAACGTATTACCCCTGCTTTTACCAGCCTTTTTGCTAAATCATTTGTGCTTCAAATGAAGAGAGAAGGAATGGAAAAAAGACTAAATATAAAAATATTTGCTGCAAGTCAAAATACTCATTTTCATAAGGACATGCTTCGAGAGAGGAGAGAGCCTTTAGCTTTGGTAAGTCTTTGGAGTGCACTTTGCTCATACAACACTGTGATGCTCAAAATAGCAATTACTTTATTCCCATTAAAGAAGAGAGTTCCAACCTTGCAACGGGATTTTTTTTCTTCTTTGCAAGGGTTTTTTATGTCATGTGTGGCCCTTCTGCTGCATTCTTGACTTGACATTTGTCAGGAAGGGGACAAATACAGGCCCCAATACCACTGATACTCTGCCACTCCAAAAGAGAGCAGTTCTGCATGCTTTGTTTATTTCTTTCACAAAAATATTGATGCTTTGAAATCAAGACTCTGTCTCCTTGTGTCACTCAAGGAACAAACATCTAAATGAGAAGGGGAGTAGCCAAAACTCCAATGACAAGGTGCTCTTACTCCATGTAGAGATCAGAGGTTCAGTCTTTACTTTGACTCAAGCAAGATACAAACAGAAATGGGTACTGTTATAAATGTATAATGTTCTTGTTTCCAGATTTTTAGATGCAAAATTCTGAGATGTAAATTTCAAAAATTCTAAGTGGTCTTATTAAACTAGAGGAAAAAAAAGTGGCACCCTCAAAAAAACTGAAGTTTAAAATTAAATGTTTATTCTAATACACAGTTATTTTTATTTACACTTTATTTTGAGCAGAAAAACATAAAATTACTAAAGATGAGCTTTTGAAATACATCTCTTGTTTGCTTAGCTGTTAGCTGCCAAGAGATCTAGCAAATTTAATAGAACTGATTCACTTCTATGACATTACTACGATTCATCCCTGGATGGGATAAATGGGCTTTAGAAAATGACACTGCCAGGAATGGATTAAGACAATTAACTTGCATAAGGAGTCAAATCACTGACCTCTACTTTGCTGCACCTCTCACGATTGCCACAATCCACTGGTAGAGAGATGGAAGTGATAGCCTTTACAGAGTAGAGCAGATGAGTGCTCTTGTACAGAGAACAGCTTTTGAGGAGTTGGATTTCATGTGGGTCACTCCAGTCACAGTTTACTGCTGTCTACTGCTACGGCAATTTGCATAGGGGAGATTTTTATACAGCTTGTTAAAACAAGTGTAAGGGAATCACTGTCAGACAGGAGACTACGCAATGGGAATGTTAACAAGCCAGCAATCTGTCATTTGCTCTCTGATAAGTTTTCTTAGTAATCTTAAAGCATAAACTAGTCATAACTTACTATGTAGAGAATAAACAAGCACCACACTATCCTTTATTCCACACAAATGTCTCCAGCTCTGGAAGAGTAGCATTACTGTAAAAAGGAGCTGGTAAGGCAGAAGCCATGCCCATGCAGTGGTTCTCCATGTCACTGAAAAATTTGCCAATGTGCTTTGCTGGTACCTTCAAAAGGGAAAGGAGAAGTAGTAAACACAAGAGGAGAGTTCTACAACTGCAAACAGAGTCATAAGGCAGGGTTGGATTTCCATGAGGCTCCCAGTTCTTGAAGTGTAAAAACATGCACAATGTGGATGAAATAATAGTCATTTTAGCATGAGTTTAAAAAAACAATCACAGCTGGATGTCAGCAAACCATTTTTAACCCTTGATGTTAATATTTTCCCTGTAGATAGTGCATGTGTAACAGAGGGATGCAAAAAGTTACGTGCTTTCTGTGCTTTCTGATATTGGAACCATGGAATGCTGTGGCTGATTAAGGAAACATGTCTGTACCTCATATAAGGGAACATCTGTAAAGATTTCTTTTTGGCTCTTGTATAGGGCTGTAATTAATTTCTTTTTAGTTTACAGAAGGGATTGAGCTATGACTTGAATCTAACAGTTCTGATACTCATAGATGTATATCATGACAACTGCTGAATTTTGACTCCAGGAAACAGTTTCTCTGTTTATTGAGAACACGTGTTGAGAGGAAAATTCCATTTTTTGGACAAAGGAATGCCTTGGCCTTGCTGCAAGTTTCCTGCCTAGTGGGCCCTCAGTGGCTCTAGAGCACACCTGTCCTGCTATAGCTTTGCTTATGCAACTGCTCTGTAGTAAAACAGTTTCTTTGGTGAGCTTGTTACTTTATTCATCTAGAGAGGAGAGCAATCCTCCACATTAGTGCTGTGACTGCTCACTTGCCCCGTGACTGTGTTCTGAGTTCTAATCTCCAGCTAGAACAATGCACAACTTGTGCTGTGTTAGCTGCACACACCTGAACCAGTTAGCATGTAGTATGAGTGGCCATCATACAGAAACAAAAACTTCCCTACACCGAAGAAAATTCTAACTTGTCATTTGAAGTTAAACCATGTCTTCTTTCACTTATTTCATGCTAAGCTCCATAGATCAAAAATCTTGGAACTGAGAAAGGATGAATATGAAATCACATTAATCTGTAACCATGAACAATTAATTCCCTGCAGCTTTCAGCTTTCTGGTGTGGGCAGCACATGCACTCTGCAGAGTTTCACTCATCTCGTTGATCTCCTAGATAACCCACCCACTGCACTGCCTGGGTACACTGCAGCTTTGTCTTTTCCTAATTGCACTTTGGGATTTAAATAAGATGTGGAAACATGGGGAATGGGTCATTTATTCACTTTCCAGAAGTGGTCTAATCCAATAGAGCCACCTTAATGAAATGCCAGGTACACTGGTCCTGTCCCTAGAGTTAGGAGATTGTAGGAAAATATGACCTTCTATAAAAAGCTGCCTAAATTATCTTCCTGGAGCTTGTATGGTATTACTGATGATTAAAAAGGCAGAGAAGTATTTTTGAAGCTCATTTTTTTCATAAAAGTTCTTAATTGGGAAAGAATTAGAGCTCATGCTCATATTATTCTTTGTTCAGTAAAGCCTGTAAGAAGTCACTCTTATCCCAGATGATTATTTTGAAGGACCAAATTTCCACAAAATTGCACTTCAGAGAACACTTTTTCTGGACTACTATTAAACAATAAAAATACATACTGCTTGTGTTTGATAAGGGGACATACTTTAGCCACTACCTAAAAGACATTATTAACATAATACCTTCAAAATATGCAAAGGGTTGTATAAGCATGCAATAATTATTCTGCCTTGGAAACTTAGAAATCTGCCTGGTTGCTAACAAATAACAGTCAGAACAATACACTGTGCTCAAGGATATGTATTTATATATATACATTTGCATTTTAAAGTTACAAAAATTTTCATACACTTCAAAGATCCATAATACACATCTAAATTTATATTTTTTAGAGTATATGAGGTAATGCAATTTAATTGCTACAGTTGAAATACAGGCTTCTTTCTGTAAGAAGTCTAGTTACAACAATGGCCTACTCCTTAACTTTTTGGTTCCTCAACTATTGGTATCAGGTTGCACCAGGGAAGGTTTAGACTGGATGTTAGGAAAAATTTCTTCAAGAATTGTCAAGCACTGGAACAAACTGCTCAGGAAACTGGTTGAGTCACCATTTCTGGAGGTGTTTAGAAGATGTGTGGATGTGGCACTTGTGGACATGGTTTAGTGGTGGATTTGTCAGTCGCTGGTTAACAGTTGGACTAAATGATCCTAAAGGTCTTTTTCAACCCGAATGATTCTACAATTTTACTAATATTTCAGTTGTCACCATTTATACAGTGCCTATAATAGTCAGGGCCCCTACTCTCAGGTATTTAAGCACCAGGAGAATTTATATAATTATTAATGGTAGTTATAGAAGACGTATGCTTAAGAAAGCGCAGTGCAACAATTGCACATGACCAGGGCACTGCCAGTGGTAAAACAGTAGCAAACAAATGGGGCAACAGCCTTGTTTTAATGTACTACATTATGAGATGTGAAAGATAAGCCTGAGTGCAAGTAGATAAACAATCCAATACTCCACTGGGATGTTGTGCATCACAGACGGAGTGCAGAGCAGATCCTTTGAGATAAGAGTCATCATATTTCCCGAGTCTCAGCAGAAAATGAAGAGCAGTACGTTTAAGCACGCAGACAGATAAGCTCAATTTAGAAGCTGTGTTGAATGTCAGCAAGAAGTGGGTAACATAGAAATATGAAAGTAAGGAGAACAGGATATTCTGATGTTCTCCATGCACTAAGGTAAAAGGAAATCTTACTCTATGGCAATGTTTGCCTGAGAAATGTATTTATTATGATTAAATACAGTCTTTCATATATGTGAAAACCTGCAAATATTCACAGACCAACTGCACCATTTTGGTGTATGGTACATTAAACCATATATTTAGTAATAAAATTTTTTAACATTTTATTTAAACAATTAATTACACTACCATTTACGAGATACATTTAGGGGAAAAAACTCCTACCAGTTATACTTTGAATTTTCAGCCTCTGAATTTTTAGCTGATATTTTTGGCAATCCAATACAACTTCAGAATATTTTAATGGTTTCAAGTAATGCAGGGAAAAATGAAATAAGAAAGTAGTGACACTTCTTCACATTTTCCATGTCATTTCCTCCGTAAGAAGAAATTCAAGACCATTAACTGTTAAAGTGACCTGCATATGATAGAATCATTGAATGGTTTGGGTTAGAAGGGACCTTAAAGATCTTTTTAGATCATCATATTCATAGGATAGGACCTGATACTTATTTCCAGTAAGACACCGCAGATTATTCTCACATAAAAGGTTAAACATGTGCATAAGCGTTTGCACTAAGAAGGTATTAAAATGTGCACTTCATGCACCCTGGTAGCAAGTGTTGAAGAAAAATGAGACTGAAGAATTCCATTCTTTAGACCTTGCTGCTTATCTGGCAATTTTTAGGTGTCAGCTCACACAGCCAGTCTGGAGAAACACCATCAAACAAAGGGAGAGAATCAACATAATAATTATTTGGAATATTTCTTATCAAAACTTATAAAATTACAAAGAAACAGTCAGACCAGTGTCTCACTGCTAATACATGAATTGGCTCTTCAAGGTTGAATGCACTTAACTCTCAGTGATATCAGGAGAAGGATACTGAATTACCTGCCTTTTACCATAGGTTTGGGGAACAGTTGCTGTGCATCAGCTAACACACTGTTGACATTCTTGCATGTTAAAACCTGCAGATAGTGTTTTCAACCCACTGTCCAACAGAAGTGATCACACAGTCCATTCTCATCTGCAACTAGAAGTTTCCTCATCTTAATTTCTCTCCTAAAACATTTTACATTCCCTAAATCCACTAATATATTTAAAATATCTTTAAATTTTATTTTGAAAATAAGTAGAGGAATTCAAAAGCATGTGTAGAAACATGATCTGCAAAAAGTCATTGCAGATTGCCTCTGATTCTAGTAGGTATGATAGGATTTTTTGTAAGTGTAAATATTTTCACTGCTTTTCTTATAATCAGATTACAAGTGGATGTTGGATCCTACCTCCTAGATTTCTGCCTTTGGAGTTCTCATCTGAAGAATGCCACAACAACAAAACACAGTAGTGTATGTCAGGCTAAAATGTTTGATTTCTTAATTGGTGTGAAGGACCTGTCTCTCTTGGTACATTGTACAGAAAGCATTCCAGCCTTTGAGTATTTTCCAGATATATCAGTATCCTAGTTTTACTGCTTTGTTTGATCTGGTTTGGCTTTGAAACCAGGTTTATGAAATATTCTTTTTTTCCCAAATTAAGCTATGACTTTTTCTTTCCACATCTACTTGACAGAAGAAGTTGCGGACCCTGGTTGATCTGTCTAATGAAATATGTAATGTTTCATTACATTGTGTTAATCTTTCAAACACACCTTGTGAATCTGCATTTGCCAGATGAGGTTTGCTTTCCCTTTGGGTGCACTACCTGAGCCACCACAAATACAGGAGCATGACTCGACTGCAGGCACAAAGTCTGTGCAAGGCTGCAGGGTCTTAACATAAAAAGACTAAACCCAATGCAGCTGGTGGGGATTTTCCTAAGGCATTTACAGCCCTCATCATGCTAATATATTGCAAAACACTTAACAGCTTTATAGGCAGCACACTTGTTAGACACAGAGCAGAAGTCCCCAGTATATGAGAAGATGCCATATAGTTTGTGATAGCAGGAATGGGCTCAACATCAAACCACTTTTCACGCAGCTGTGCCCAAACAACTGAGCAGCTACACCCAAGTTTAGATTCAAATACCTAGATCCAAGTCTCTTGTGACAAGTCTTTCCCCCTCTATTAAACACGAAAAAAAGGAAAAAAAAATCCCAAGTCTTGCAATTCTGGTGTCCTACAGATTTTCTAGAATAAAAAATCCTTTCTGCTCCACATTTTTTTAGGTAGTAATGCTGATACTCATAACTGTGAAAGGTTAGCTTAGAAGGACAGCAGCATTCACTACTCCAGTTCTGTCTAGTTTCTTAGAAGACAAAATAAATCAAACAGATGCAGAAGTGAGAGAAACAGATAGAGCAGAAAATGCAGCATCAGTGGTGAGGGCTGAATTGGGCATCATTGCTTTTCAAAGAAAGACAGGTATTACACACAATCTAGTCAGATAGTCTGACACTTGACAAACTTGTGGTAGTGTCAAACTCTCTGAGATATTATCATTAGCTGCCTTTGTAGTGATAAGGTTATTGCAATAGAACAAAAATAGAACATTTTGAGAGGCTAAGGCTAGCAGACTCAAGTGAAACAGATTAGAACCCATAATCTGCTATACACATCTGTTTTGACATAGCCTGTTAAAAAAAGTGTGACCACTCAGCACGTAGCTGTGGTAGCTGAAAGAGAGATATTTCAGCCATTAGCAAGAAACAAAACCCAGTATGCTGGGTGTTTCTAGCCCCCAAGTCTATGAAGAAAATCCCTATTCATTTAGTATTGTTTATCACATCAATAGGTCACTGTGTTAGTGAACACAGTTGTAAAGAGCTCTGGTTAACTCTTTCTCCCTTCTTGTTTTACTTGCACGTAATTTTACATGTGTTTTCCACTGTAGTGTTTTTCATGCTGATGGAATACATATTCAGGGTTGCTGGTATGGCTCTGCAGCTGGAAAGGTTTGAAGATGAGAAATATGAAGTAAATATGAAAAGGATACAGGAAAGCAAGTGAAGTTAGGAACCTAAGTGTCACATTTCAAATAAAGCTGGAGATCTGACTGAGGCAGGGAAAGAGAAGCAGTCCTCAATGTGCTTTTTTGGTTTTGATCTCATCAGGTCATTTCTAAGTGTGAGGGTGAGGAAGAGCAATGTTAGGTTGGGTAGGACAAAAGAGGGGAGAAGAAACTCCGGGAGGTGGCAGGACCTCTGGGTAATTCTCATTCCTTTACTGTCAGATTGTAAAACCTGATGGCTGGTACACCCCCTCCTCATTTGTTCACTTGTTAGATCCTATATTTTATATCAATTTAAAGTAACTAATTTCATACTATTTGGTGATAGATATTAAAAAATTAGCTTTGTTTCATATTGTAATTGCTAACTGATTTTATAAAATATTTCATTCAGGTAGATGAGTTGGACATTTTTATTATTTTGGACAACTAAAATAATAATTTTTAAAAAATATGGTATCCTTCAGTTCTCTGCTGTGAATTTCTCTACAGCTTCATTTGAATAAAGTTAGAGTAGACACCCTTTCCTCTGTAGTCTCTCTGAAAGACTGGGAAATAATCCAACCAAATGCAAGATAAAACTACTGAACAAAAAATAAGCTCAAGTTTAGCATTATAATTAAGTCAATGTAAAATTGACACAAAGCCAGCATAATGACAGTCCCTAGGTACTGGATTCAAGACAGAAAATTGTGTTAACAGAAGAATGCTTGCTAAAACAGAGAGAGAGGGGAGAAGACACCTAGAAGAATATTCTGCCTGTATTCTGAAGCACTAGCCATCAAGTCCTGCAAGAGGTCTTGCTGCCTTGACAGGTGAAAAGTTTAGCAAAACTTATTGCCATTATAATACCTCTGCTGAAAATAGCAGGGAATTCTCATCAAATAATGTGAAAGAAGCCCCTTTTGTCAACTGGAGACAAGAGGTTGACTGATGAAAAAGTTTTTAGTTACTTTATATGATATACCCCACAAGTCCCCAGAGAGGTTATTTGCATGCAAGTCCAGAGTACTTGCTCAAATGCAGAGAAGGGATAGACTACTATTTGCAGAGAAGAAAAAAGCTAACAGAAACCTTCAAGAGTTACAAATAAACTATCGGAAGATAGAAATTGTATGGAGAAGAAATGTTTTAATTGTTATTCCCCTCCAACTACCAGTTAGTGAGAGAGTCTGAAATTGAACATCAACATCCTTTATTTTTATTTTTTTTAATTATTTTCGTAGTTTGAATTCTTGTTTCTATTACTTGTCAACATTTTATGCATTAGGTCTTGGGTATATATAATACTCCTCATCATTGTGTTGATATGTGTAATATTATTAAAACAATACAAAAGAAAAAAGTCAATTATTTCTGGACAGGATGTTTCATGATCATTTTAAGAACCTCTTAAGACTAAGAGTCTGCTGGGATTAAATGTAGCTTTTAGCTCTTCCCCAAACACACCCTAGGCCTGTTGTATTTGAAACCTCGGTAGATCAAATTCCTGTCTACCCAAGCCTGAGACTTGCTTAGGAAGGCACTTGATCTTTCTGCTCTCCTTGATATTATGTCTCCAGCTGCAAGCAGTGTTAAATTCCCTTTGTAAAATCAATAATGATAAAGGAAGCATGCAAAGATGCATCATCCATGTTTCACTCCAATGAAGCACCCTGTCCTATTTTTCTGTGCATCTCTGCCTTAAATCTCAACAACCTGAAAGTGCCAGGTCATTAAGGTATCAATCTCATTCCTTCTGTTTTATGGAGACATGTAAGATTTGTGGACCATAAGGTAAAATCTATAAGCAGAGATTCATGGTGAAGTTCAAGGATAAATAAGGATTTCTAACTAGGTTTTTTAAAGGATTGATTTTGAGGGAGAGAATGATCTCTATTAAAAAAAANAAAAAAAAAAAAAAAAAAAAAAAAAAAAAAAAAAAAAAAGTATGCCCAGGGTCAAAAATTAAAGAGACAGAAGTCAGGCCATAGAGAAAAAGATTTATCCTTAAAGTAAATAGTAATTCCAAAATTTCTGGTTTCTAAGAAATGAATGAAATAATTGAATTTCTGGCTCATTACAACATTTATTATCCCAGCGTAAACGTAGAAACAGATTTTGGGGAAAAAAAGTAAAAATCAGTAATAGCTTATTCCTGTTTCTGAAAGAGCCACTGGAAAAGCTGTCTATTCTCTGTCTATTAGTGAGTGGAATGTATAATTAATTTGCTCTTTTAGCTTGGAAGAGGTCACCTCTTTCTGTGACAGTTTTGATCAAAACAAACCATCACACCACTAAACAACCTCCTGCTGTGAATGATTAACACTCAGAATTATAACAAAGCAAAAAAAAAATCAGCATGTTTTTCATGGCTTTAGCTTAGTGTTGTAGCTTCAGCTTATATCTTCTTTCATAGTAGGGCTATTTTTTTGTACTTGTAAATGTCTCACAATTTTGACAGAATCATAACAACCATAATGCATAATTTACTTTTCATTATAAATTTTAAAAACTTTTCAAAGGTGTCAGAAATTTTATTGGATGCTTTTTTGGTGCTATAAATAAATGGAAAACAAACCTCAACGTTTTTAATACTTCTGTTATTTCTTTGAAACGATTGTATTGTGCATGAGGTGTAGGACAGCATCTCTTCACACATTTCAGTATAAATTCATGCTAGTTGTATTAATGTGTAGCTGCTCAGAGGTAAAAATATGGTTCTTTNTTTGGTTTGGTTTGGTTTGGTTGAAGGATAGTATCTTGGTGTTGATGTCGTATCATGTGTATCACAACAGGCTAGAGACAGAAGTAATGTAAAAAAGCTCTGATATAAGAGTATTGTCCCTGTTCAACACACTGAAAAAATAATCTGTCAAATAATACATTTTAGTGGTATGGTGTAATTAATGTGTTATGTATCAGTAATTTATAAACACTCACATATTTGTGAAACATGAAATTATTTTCAGCTGAGAGTTGGAAACATCAAAACTGTGTTATTCTGCATCACTTGAGCTCTTGACCAGTATTATCATCTATAAAATTCATTTAAATATTTTGTGGCGTTAAAAATTGCACACATTTTGCCACTGAGTTAAACCAAAGCAGATATAAGTGTATTAAGAGAAACAGGGTCCCAGTAGAATCTATGCATATTGTTTCATTAATTGAATAAAGTACTAAACATTGCAAATTGTAATGGATTTTAAAAGCTACCCTAAAATAGCAATATTATATTGCAAATGGTGACATCTGTCCTTCAGACGTCGATGTGTGAAATCTCAAATACCTGAAAACATTTAATTGAATTCAGCTCAGCAACTCACACATACAAGTTCTGTGTTGGCTGAAGCGTTTGCTGGATCAGACCATTGTTTGGCTTGAATTACACATCCAAATATTTGTCATTTTGTTGCCAATTTGTTTTCCCCAGTTCCTACTAAGCTATACCCCAGAAATACTGACCATATTTTCAGGCCTCATGCCATTTTGCCCATTTCACATCAAATCAAGTGTCATCTCTGTAAGTTTAAAATATTTACCTTTCTTGAAATTGAATTTCACTATATGATGTGGCTGTGTAGAACCTTATGCAGTGAATAAAATTGCAATGTTCAAAGTTAAAATGACATACATGAGGGTACTCGTGGCGTGAGGCTTGGTGTTTGTTCTTGTGGAGGAATAACAGTAATTCTGTTTCCTGACTTGTGTTTGAGTCACTGCTGTGCCTGTCAATAAGGAGCTTGTCTAATTATTCTCTGAATTGACATGAGGCTTGGGTTTCCATTATGCAGCTGATAGAAATTCACCACAGCAATATTGTAAAATAGAGGCACTATTTCTAGTAATTAGTTCCAATCAGATGGTTGTTCCCTAAACCACACATACCTGCTTCTTACAATCTAGAATTCCAGTTGCCAAAGGACAGAATTCTGTTTGCTTTTTATTTGTTTACCTGGTCCCGTCACGCTGATACTTGTAAATATTTGTGAATCAATGGATTCCTTGTTTACAAGCTCCTCCACCGAGCTTGAGTGTAAATCTTCTTATATGATTCTTGGGCAAATTATTTCACATTATAAGCATAAAGAATTGACTGTTCATTTACACTGCAGTCATCTTACAATCTATTAGACATGTCTTAAAAATCTCACTTGGGCACTCTGTGAGAAAGTCAAGGTTGTAAGGTCACAGATTTCATGTTGAACAAACCCCACATTAGTTACAAAAGAGAGAGCCTATAGCTGTGCAAGATCTTGTGATTGGGGTTTTTTTTTTGAGGAGATCAGCCATTACCATACAATATTTGCATCTTGAAACTTCATTTCAGTATGGTATCTTTAGGTTAATCTGTACAGAATGTGAGTTTTCTTCAGCTAATTGTTATTATTAATGGCCTGACTTGCGCTGCTGAAGAATCCTTAATCAAGTAGATATCGTGTTCCAAGTCTGGATGTGAAAAAGAACTAGTCAGGTTTGAAAAGGAATTTTAGGTGATTTTTCTCTGGCATCTCAGGACCCAGAATAGGAAAATAGATTATTCCCGATCTCATCAAGGACTGTGACAATTACTGCCAAGATAGATACTTGCAGTGACACAGTTATTGGGTAACATTACGTTATGACTGGGCAATGTACCTTTCAAACCTGCTACAGAAATTTTTGAATTGATGCTCGAATCAATGCAGTAAACTCTAATGCATTGGTTTGTATCTGTGTTGAATTGTTTTGTGCGTACTAGAAGGAGCTTCATGACGCAGTTTTGTTTCTTTATTTTAGCTGGATCCAATTAATCAAAACAGAAACTCATTATTGGTTTGTGCCATTATGAAAAGGCTTTTGCTGGCAAAGCCTTTCAGCTCCACAGTGGAGTTCCCGGTCAAAACAAGTAGTAAGAGAGAAACCAGATTTCATGTGTAGTATTGTCATCTCCAGCAAGAGAAGAAAGCACCATGATGAACAGGTTATTCATTATTCTGGATTAGTTTTCCCAGGTTTTTCTGCCAGAACTGTTCCACTTCCTGTGCCTAATCAGGTATTATTTTTTGAATCAATCATCCATATCCCAAGTCACTCCTGTGCCTACTGAATTTATCCTTAATAAGTTTATCCGGTGTAGACATTCTTCAGAAGGGGACAGACATAATAAATAAGACAGATCCAAATCCAGTAACTTCATCAAATGGAGCATCTCTGAATGAGGAAACAAAACTGGACTCGAGCCAGCCAGAGGCTACAGGAAACATTGGGATTATTCAGATCACATTGATGGCTGGAAATGGCACATCCTGCAGTCATCAGAGCAATGATGGCAGTAGGAGTGAGATGGAGATATTAACTCATGTGGAGGTAATACTGTGTGACACCTGAGGTAGCAAAAATTAAACTCAACTTAATTTGACAGTGTTCAAAATTAGTCCATTTAATCAGGATTCCTACGTAATGCCTTTCCAGCCTTCAGCAATGACTGCTCTAATAAGGATTGCTGGTACGTATTATGCCCCCAACTTTATTTCTCCTCCTTCCTTTCTTAACAGTTTGAGGCATTTTTGCTGACACCCATTGATCAAGATTTTTACTCTGCTCTCAAGCAACAAAATATGAAAGAACTTGAATTTGGGGAACCAAAGCTCGAGGTAATCTACTAAGTGGGTTTAGCAGACTGACTGCTGGATCCTGGCTGACCTGCTTCCCCGAATAGTGGCTATGGATTAAATGTCATAATAACAGCTGTCAACAAGCAGTGTGCAAAAGAGGGTTTTTTTGAAGTCACAATTACTCAACGACCTCGGCTTGGTTCGCCTACCAGAGATGCGTTTGATGTGGTGTCTGTTGCCCTCCCACCCAGCAGTGCCACTGCTCTGGGCACCACACATTGCAAGATGAGTCATGCAGCTCAGCAAAGCATATTCTTCAGCTCTGGAAATGAATAAAAATGATACCAGCATGCTGCTGCCTGGGATGTACTAAAACTAGAGTTTATTCAGTTCAGCAGGAAGCTGATTTCCTTTGCATTTGGGATTGGTGTTGGCAGGAGGTTGGAAGTGACCACTCCATGATAGCTTTTGTCTGTAATTGGCCTTTGCTATCCTGACATAGTTGATCTCAGTGGGAATAATTAATCTTTCACCCACTTAGGATATTGTCTGGGTAGCTGAGCTTAGAAACATCATCTACAATTGCTCTGAGCCACAAAAAATTGGCACAGAGAGAGGTGAAATGAGAAAGGATAGAGGTCTTCTACAGTCATCAATGCAAGACCATGCAGGGAAAGAAAACAGTGCATTCCTCTGCTTTCGCTGCAGAGTAGCTGAACAAAGTGTTTTCTAAATAACAGTGTAAAATGTTGGGTTGATTAAGATCTAGGATATGGAGAAAAACATTGCTCTGTTTAGAAGGCAGACATCTAATACTGAAAGGGGAAACATGATTTTCCTGGCTTAAAAATGATAAGAGAGTTACCTAAAAATAAGTTGTCTATAAGATGATTTTTAAAGGAAAATACACAAACCTTGTTACAGCTCCAGTAATGTATTTTCTTGCTGCTGTGTCTCTCTGCATTTAAATTCCATCATTTCAAGTTTCTAAAATGACATATAAATCAAGAAATCCAGTATTCTAAGAATGTCTAATGTGCATGAGGATACACATTTTGACAGTGCAGTAAGCAATATTGATTCCGCCAATTCTCAAAAAAGCAAATGCAGGAGGAAAAGTCTCCCAAGTGTTGTTTCTTGTGCTCCCCATGTTCCAGTCTTACATGAGGAAATCCATTTGCAAGTATGTGGACATTGCTGTTTTGGACCCCTCTTACATTTCCTCATGTGCTGTAAGCAGCCACAGGTGACTAAGAAGGGAAAAGATGTGTTTTTAACCTTTTGCTATTGCTGAATCCCAAGGATGAGGCTACCCACCATCACAGGGACTGGCAGATTCTTTCTACTGCCTGAAAAATCTTAGCACGGCTAAATCAAAGCCACTGTCCTTCAGCCTGAGTGGATCAGGACACACTGTACTGATTGCCTTATGTTAAAATTCTCTTTAACTCTTCATAAGCTATTGGGACTTCCTTACAGATTTAAAAGCAAAAAGAAAATTTGGAGAGGTTGAGTAAAGAAAGAGTTTAACTACCTTCTACTCTTGTAAAATTTGAATGCATCCAGAAGTCCTCCTCATACCTATGAGAATTTGGATGGAAATTTAATCAAAAGTTTTCTAAACCAACCTTCCTGTCTGAGTAAATAGGATTTTCTATACACAGCGTTTCAGGAAAAGCATATTAACAAATAAAATAAAACAAAATAAAACTAGATTTTTAAAATGAATTATCATTTAGCTTAAGTATACACAACAGAATGGACTTGACTTAGTTCTCTTCTTTAGAGATAATACACCATTTAGTTGATTTAGAATTTGGGGTTGGTCCTGAATTGAAAATTTTTGTTTTGAATTGTTTTCAGTCTTTATTCCAAGATAATTTTCCATTTAAATTTATTTCATTTTTATTAACTAAAATTTTTAAATTAGATCTTACTTTCAAGATGAAGTATATTTTTCCTTGATTAAAAATTAATGAAATATTCAGTACAAATACATTTTTCATTTTTTGATGCAATTTGCCAGCAAAGCACAAAGGTATTTTTTGCCAAGCTCCTATTACAAAATATTTAATGGATCCTACACTAATAATACAACATGATTTTTTACTTTTTTGTAGGTTTGGTTCTGAATGCATTAATTTTTATATTTCCAGGCAAGCTCCAAGAGCTTAAGTGCATGTAAAATACTATTACGAGGAATAGATATTTTTGTCTTTGGTTTCCTTCATTTAAATATCATGGTCCTGCTAGCTGTACTAATGCTAACAAATTAGCAGACACTGATGAGTTGATAGGTTTGGCTTGGGGAGAGTTGTGGGAAGGATGAAGAGTTTTATTCTCAGACCTTGCACAGAGAGGTTTTGGGGTTTTTTTAAATTTATTTTAAACAATTAAAAGACTCCTTTCACTGGAATGATAAAATGGTTAAACCTTCTGTATTAATTCTTTCAACTCGGTCAGTATGCATAACATAGGGGTAGTTGCATGGATTTTGTATGTGAAAACCTTACAGTTTTCATAAAGTAATAGATAATCATAGCAGGAAGAAAAGATAACTAAAAAAGATCAACTACTGCAGTAACAATAAAAGAACATACAGGGCTATATAGAATTCAGTTATTTCGATTTATAGCATGTTCTGTTCTTCTTCCACTTCTCTAAATTCTGGTTAATAGATGGTAAAAATATTAGTCTTTTTAAAGCTGTCCAATTAAAGAAAGGTTTTTTGTTGAGAACTCAAGAATTTGGCCATGTTATCCAGGGTTCAGATGTAGCTCATGAAAATGAAACTTTACCTCTGATTTATTTTTTTTAAAGTCTTAGCAATATTGATTCTTACCTTTTTGTCTAAGCTTCCTTGGAGATCTTGTTAAAGTTTCACAGCTTGCTCCTTCCTCCCTGATGAGGGTTGTTGTTTCTCTGTGGTTTTAACAAATAAGGTCTTGAAACTTTGAGGTTTGGGATTTCTCTAGGGTATGAATTAAGGAATTCATGTTTCTTTCCGAAAATCTTCTCCATGGACTTCTAGCAACTTGTTGCTATTGCAGCTTCACATCTTTCTTTACTTTAAAAAGCAAGAATTTACTTTTATAGTTGCACACTATTAAAGTAAAGAAAAAACATGCTAGAAGATGAAAGTTAGAAACCAGGTATGCCCTCTGGCCATGTCAAACCTATTAAATCTTCATCATAAAACTAATCTTTCGCTATTTTTCCCCTGAAGCAATAGAGTGTGATCTCATTGTCTTCTACAAACTAAGAAAGGTCAGGCCAGCCTCCCCAGTCTTTGGATGAATGAAATCCTAAGAACTCATGTGCTTAGGATGATGCTGATTAAGTTAGTGCAGAAACAAACAAGATCTAGCTAGAACAGTTTGAATTTACTTTTCACAGGGGTTTATTGCTGCTTCTCTAGGTAATCATTACAGCCCCCGCAGCTGAGGCCTAATAACAGCTTGTGGGAGCCCTCCCACTCTGTTTCAGGGCAAACCAGCTGTATTAACTCAAGTCACTGTGGAAGATGGCTGAGGCTAGCCCAAACAGTGAGTCATTAGTGCAGCTCAGCATGGGGATAATGAGGAGCAACTGCTACTCCAGAGAGCTACAGCTCCTAGTGCTGCATTCGAGGAGAGCACATCATGGTTCTGGAAGCTACACTGCTACTCAAAACTGATGGCTGGAAGGAGTCCTACAACATCCCAGGTTGTACTGGGAGATGTGATTCTTGTTCTTAATTTTCCTGTTTATAGGACCAAAGCTCTTAAGACTTCTATGGGGTTAATAGTGTTAGATGTCGTAGTGGGTCATATAGTACTGTGCCTCTCTTTTGGTTAAAAGAGTGGGCCCTCTCTTTTTCTCAACTTCAAAAAAAATTAATTGAAATAGGAAGTATTTTTAAATAACATTAACATTTCTTAATTGATATTGCTTTGGTTTTATAATTATTTCTCTCCCTGCAGATGAAAATTAATGTTGTTTAACAAAAAGAATAAATTGAGTGCATTTCTTTAAAATCAGTTTAATTTTATTTTACGTATTTTTTGTCCATGGGTAATGCTTATTTTCTGATCAAATTTGGACTGAAACACAATCAATTTTTTGTTTTATTTGGGAAATACTCAACTTCACATAAATGGAAAAATACATTTTCTTTTTCACAGCACTGCATAATGTTGTTGAATGCTATTAGACATAGCCATCACTGTCAAAGACACCTATATTTCTAAATAAAAGAAACTCAGGAAATCATCTTGAGTATTCATATATTTTTTGGGTAGTCTCCTGATCTCTTTAGGACCTTTTTAACTTGCTCTTTCAGGTAGTCTTAGGTGTTGTGACCATGAGACTTAAGAACAGCAAATGGTTTCTTTTTCTTTCTACATTAAACACTTATATTTTAGTGGAAGTAAATGACAGAAGCTACACAATCAGTTTATTAGACTGCTTGTGCATCTGTTTATTTAAGTTTAGCTATGCCTTGTCATACAGTATCTAATAATCTTCTTATTGATGTTTCCTGAAAAGCATCTCTTTCTTGTGACATCCATTGCCATGTGAAATCATTACTTAGAGAGAACAAGAAGGGGAAGGTGAAGGTTTTCCTTTGATCATTTGTGTGGAGCCAGGGACAGATGATAGCTCTTTTTACTCTCACAAATGAAGAAATGTATGCAATCTTTGCAGTAATGTCGTTACTTATTATTTATTATGTGAGGGAGACAGCACGCCTCTGGCAAATGACAGATTGAGTTGCTGCCAGTACTCTTTCCTCTGGCCATCGCTGAAGGGCACATATTTATTTCCTACCAGGCTATTTTTGTCACTGCTTCCTATGCAAGAAAACTTGTAAAAAAAAAAAATCTGATAAGTGTCTCCCATGTGATCTCAAAGAACAGTACAAGGAGGATTTCTTAATTCCATTTATAATGACTGAATTGCAATTTCTTAATTACTAAATGGTATATGTACATATTTCTGTGCAGATGTATATGCATACATATATCAACATCCAAGCATTTATCTGAGAAGTTACATTGACATCAGGGAAATATATGTCTGGTAATAGGTACTGTCCCTTTTTTCCTAAACAATTTTTTAAAAAAGTGGACAGTAACGTGTTAATGCTGATATTCAATTAATGATGTAGTTTAGAGTCTAGATTTTGACTAAAATTCTGGTAATTTATTATTATTTCTCTCAGACTGAGGAGAAGTCCTGCAATACACTGTGGATCATTTTGTTCCCTTATTTTGTGGCACTGATGAACAGCAGCTCCATAATCCACCTGTGTGGAAGGGCTCATACCAATTGTGATTCATAAATGCTATCCTCCGTTGTGCTGTTTTGGAGCAATACTCAATCCAGGTAATTATGCTCCATTGCCTCTGCTGCAAGCAGACACTCTATAAATCCTTCAGCCAAGGTGGGCTTGTCAGGCTGAGAATAATGTGCAGGTCCTCAGAAAGGATTTATATTCAAGGTCCGTTTGATAGGTGTGTTTTCCAGTTTTTCATTTCTTAGAACTGATGACAAACCAAACTATTTGGTTATTCCCTACTGACGCTGCTCCAGTGATGGGATGATCGAAAATCTGTGATTAATTTAGAGTCACTTGTGCGCTACTACTGGGCAATTTTGGCAGCCTTACTTCAGTATCGATTTGTTGTATAATTTACAAAAGAGAGACACACCAGAGACGATGATGCTTTGAAAGTTGTTTGCATTCTTCTTGTAGACACACACCTCTCCACCACATCAGAAAAATCCCCGTGATATAAAATGCATTTGAATCAAATAGTCTTGCCCCTGCTGCTCTGTCTTTCACCGATGACAGATTTAAGTCTGAAATAAATTAAAACGATCTTTCAGCAGTGTATTTGCAAAAGTCTGTCCCCGGAAGTTGCTATACTATGGGCATGTTGGTGCTGTAAGACCTCACAGTCTCAAAGTCTGAGAGATCAAGGGGTGTTTTTCTTTTTTATACATTCAAACAAGAGACCTTTTTGGTCAGCATAATTAAGGAAGAACATGATCCCATTTAACAAATAAACACATGTTATGGTCATGTTTTAGAAATAGCAATTTTAGCAATTTTTCCTAGAAAAACATTAGTGTTTAATTCATTTTTCTGTTTTAAAAAGTGCAGTTTCTTTTGAAATCCATGCCATTACTATGGTGGGTAAAAGATATATTAGTATTATATGGGAGTGCATTGTTGGAGCACATGAAAATTCATCCGATGGGAATGAAGGATTCTAAAAATTATAGTGGCGAATACAGGATATAATTTTAGATAATACCTTCTATTTGGAAGTACCATAAAAACAGTGTGGAAGGTTTAGTGAGGCCTGAGGAGAACAGCCATCAGTACATGGAAAAAAATAATGAGTCAGTTATAGCAAGGAAATGTTCCTCTCTAGTAATTTTGATAAATGGAGTGGGTTAATCTTCCCTGACATCTTCAAAACTGTGATTTTTTAAGCAAATAGAAGAGATTAGTTCTGAAAAATGAAACTAATTCACTTCCCTTTCTTATTACTAAAATCGTCAAAATATGTAATGTATAATTCACTTCCTTTTCTTATTACTGAAATCATCAAAATATGTATGATATGTAAGATATGTTAATCATTTTGCAAAATAATTTCCTTTTGGAAATTTTACTAAAATGTTTTTATTTAGTTTTCTTGTTTTAATTTGAATAATGAAATTATTTATATGAATCTAGATAATAACAAAACCAAAAAGACCTGTAACATTATATGAAACAAATGCCTTTTTAACTGAAGATGAAACATACGTGCTGCTGCTAATATTAAAAACAATGAGCTCATTTTCTATTCTGATTTGTGCGTTTTTTTAGATTCTCAAACTGCCCTGTGGGACATGAAAAGAATACAGGAATAAGCTAGTTTGGAGTGGGCTGATTGATCGTTTGTTTGTTTCTTTGATTTTTTAATTTTCTTTTGTCATCAGATATTAAGCCAAATATATTAGTACCTATACCCTGCTGTTTTGCTACTATACATCAAACTCTATTCCATGTAGTAAAATACACAGCATCACACAAACAGCAGGTAAATATGCAGCTGTACATACAAAATGAAATCAGAATGCAATCTGCAATTTTGGATGGCTTGATCTGCAATCAAGCCTTCCAAACCTATTGAGAATAGAGATATATTTAATGTGATCTGTAAAGCTGATGTCTTCAGCAAGAAAAAATTATACATTTTCAGCAAAGGTGCAATATATGCAAACCCATCCATCTCATGGTGGACTTACCTTGTGACTGGTTTTGATAAAATTTTATTTTACCTATTCTTGACCAAACTGAAGGCATCAGCCACTTGGCTGATGAGGACTGTCCTCAGTGAGACGGACCGCTGCCTACGGCAAAGGCTGCGTTCAACTGTGTTGCTGCAGGTAAGGGAAGGTCCCAAATCAGGAGCCAGTGGCAGGACAGTGGTAACAGAATATTTGTGATCATGGCTTTCACCGGTACAACAGTTTTTTAACTTCCTTCCTAAGTGTGAATTTACCTGCTGCTTTCACCAACGTGCATTATCTATATCAAGTACGATTCTCTGATGACACCACCATTGATCCTGGCATGATCATGAAAAGAACAGGACTCCACAATATTGTAAACTTTATGGAAACTTCTCAAAGCATTACATTTATGTTATATTTATTTTATAAGGACTTTACTCATAGGAATCCTTATTATCTTCATTGATGCACTGGAGCCTAGATTAATTCTAAGTAATTTAGGCATCTTTCCAGTATATGGAAGTCAGAAAACCTTTTGCCTAGAACCCCACAAAGTCAATGAGGGGAAAGAGGTACACTTCCAGAGATTCAGATCTTATACTGCAGCAGATTGCAGAAACTCCATATTGTACAAGAAATCTACAGAGGTTATGTTCTTCATTTAAACTCCTGAAAGGTGGGTGCAACTGGTGAATCTGGTACCACTGTATAATGATATATTTTAAAGACCAATACTTGTATAATTATAGTAAATGAAATAATTTGTAGGACTTCAACTGAAGGTACTCTCAGTCACACTGAACATAAGATTTGTGTCAAAATTCTGAAGCAAGCATATCTGTATGCCTCACAAATTACACTGAAGAAATTTATGTGTATATTCAGTCAACCAATGTATGGTGGCCTTGAAAGTACCTCAACTGACTGGATCACTAACAGAAAAGTCTGTTTAAAAATCCGTATGTTGAACTTTTCATAACAAGGGATTTAAACTATCAATGGAATTATACATTATGTTGTAGGGGGGGCTCATGGAATTAATGAAGAAATGAGCAACTTGATTGTTGATTTTCAAGACAGAACTGGTACTTTTCTAGTCCTATCTAGCAGCTGCCTTTCTTTTTTATCACAGCCTACTTTTGAGTGCTGGGCAGCTGGGTAAGAGATTCACACAGACATAGGGAAGGGAAGTTAAGGGTTATGACCAGTTAAGCAGTGACCACAACAGCATGAACATTCCAGGCAGGCAATTTCATTACAATGTAAGCTCATATTTAGTGCTGTTCCAGAATGTTTTTATTTTAGTTCTTCTGACACTTTTTTCATATTAAAGCAAAGGAAAGCATGAGGTTTTGCATTTTGTTTCTTTATTTCTTTTTAAGTCTGACAAAAGAAAAAGGTGAAAGGCAAATGACAACATTTAAAAGAAAGATGGGACTGGCAGGAAGGTTAAGGAGGCTTTTTTTCTTCAACATGGTACAGCAGCCAAGATATTTAACACATTTACCAGAGTATGCAAGTAGAAGTCCATCTGATGGCCCAATAATGAAATGACATGCAATATTCTGTGATTGCCCTCAATTACCCTATGCAAAGCAAGAATTAATTACTAACATTGAAAAAATTCACCTTTGTCCCTCATTTCAGGCTCTCATTTATAGTGAATGTTTCTCAGGTTGTATTAATAGAGGTACTTGATAGCTGGGGGTTTTTTCTTTCTTTTTCCTTGTAGAGAAGTCAGTCCTCTCACATGATAACTGTAGTCTAATCAATCAGTGGCTGAAGTAAGCATTAAGGTGTATACAGACATTTTAAATGTGCTGAACCCACCCATGTACTGTTTGGCACTTTGTTGTCCAGAGTTGTAGTACACAGGATATTTAATTTAATCCATTTGTTTTGCAACAAAGACTGCCACCACCAAGTTACTTGAATGTAATGATATGAATCAATTTGAAGGCTGCATGAAAAAATAAATAAGCCAAATAAAACCAACACAGAGATTTATCACATTTGTCTGTTTTCCCTCGTTGAATCAAGAGATGCATTTCTAAGTGAAAAGCAACGCTAAATGATCATTACCCAAGGTTCCCTTTGATTCCCAAGTTGCCAGTATAGTATTATATTGGTGGAAGGAACTGTCTGCTTGCATGTAATTTTAAAATACGTTCTGTCTATACATATTTAGTACAAGCCTAGTCATAAATGCAGAGCCAGCACCAGAAATTTAAAGAGAAATTACTCAAAAAAAATTATGAGAATAATATTTCTCCATTTCATATTTATTTTATAATTAGTTTAAGTCTTTATTCAGGCTTAATTGAACAGGTAGAAGTGATGCTGTAGTAATAAAAGAGAATGTAATGATACAGAAGAATGGAGACAACATCTTTATTTGGTTCTAGACATTTTCTTCCAAATAAAAAAGGCTTAGGAGGTGTGTATACATACAGTTACAGATGATTCTGAGTTACACTAAGATTTTTTTGCGTACTCTGGTATAACAGTGAGGTGCGTGCTAAGACTGAAGACAAGTGTACAAAGAGTAGTGGTGGCAGATGAGAAATCAGCTCCATAGAGTCAGCAGCTGAAATTTCCAGTCCTCAGTGTCATCTGGAGAGTGCTAGTAGTGAACTGCTGGTGACGTGAAAGCAGCTTCCGAAATCAGTCGTTCAAGTTAACCTGCTTGACTCTACTGTGAAAGGCACTGTAAATACTCATTCACTCAAGGAAGTGTAGAAGGAAATTTCAAAAGCTCTTTTTTCTGTTTCAACAAAAATCCATGGAAAGAGGTCTCTCATCCACGTGGACACCTCTAATGTGTTGGCAGTATCTGAAGTAGTCATTCAAGGTTCCTTTATAGAAAAAGAATAGGTACTTCTAGAGTGCCATTCCCCTCCTTTCTTAGGTAGAGATCTGGTACAAAGCACTTTAATAGCTCTATAAATGTTCCTACTTCTCACTAACACACACAAAAAAAAAAGAGGTCTGGAAAACTAAATTTGTTGCAGGTGTCTACGGTGATCTATAGGTAGATGAGATATATCCCATCTCCGTGACTTAAGAGTGCTTCAATCCCATTTGTTGCTAAATCAAACTAGTTATTTTGAGTTATAACTGGAGATTAAGGGGGCTGATCCTAGCCATTTCTAACAGTTAGAAGATTTCAGCTGAAAAGAATTTAAAATAAGCTGTTCACCTTTGCACTGAAGGAGAATGAAATCTACCATACACCAGCTTCATCTCCCATCAAGAAAGCTGTGTTTTACTGTAACAGACTGGGTGGGTATCCATGTCAATTTGGCATATTAACCCAGCATATTGTGAATGAGTCCAGGACAGACAGCCAGCTCACCTAATCCTGTGAGGGTATTTTTAATTACTTTCTAAATAAATGGTCACAACAAAGATGCTTCAGCAAGACAAAAGCACAATCAGACACCAGTCACAATGAATTCTCCTCAATGAAGATTCACTTCATTTTATGTAAATCCTGATTTTTTTCTCTTCTTTACCATTTTTAAAATTAATATTAGTGAAAGATACCATAAAATTTTGGATTTTTTTCTAAAACATCTGTATTTTCTTCAGATTCTATCACCACACTTTCTTACATTTCAAGTTGCGGAACTTTTTTCAGGATTTTTTTCTGCTGAAGGTAAATGTTATTTTCTTTTTAGAAAAGTAGAAGTATATAAACCCAAATAATTATAGAAGTTAGACCACAGCTCTGGAGTTGAGGTTCTATCTTCATGGAAAGGAGGATTAAAATCCTTCTCTTTCATACATTACAATCTGAAGTAAGTTTCTATCCTAAACTACAGCCTTCACAGAAACAGGGTACAGCTGTTTAAAAAGACAAGCTCAGTAGATTTACGTTAGGGTTTTGTTGTTGTTGTCTCCCCTTGTTTTTAGCTTATTATTAAGCTAAATGGAGACAATATATGTCTGAGACTGTAATTTGTTTTAATGAGTTGCAAACTCTGCTGACCAGCTTGACACATAGACACGCTAAAAGCTTTGCTGATCTGAGGCATTTTTAACAGAAACACTGACCCAGAAAAGTAAAAATATAAATAGAAAAACCTTAAATCCTTAGATTTTGTATGCCTGTGGCAGAATATTCCCAACACAGTAAATTGTTATTCCATACAAGAAAATCACTGCTCTAAGTTTTATTCCTGACTTGACTTAATAAAGAAAAGCACTAGGCTTGGTGAGAGAACCAGCTGGCACACTGGTTGATGTAAGGTTATGTATAGGAGTAGTGCTAACAGAGACCTCTGAGAGAGGAGATACAGTGGGTATCAGCAGAGGATCGTGTAAGAAGACTGAATGAGTCAAAACTACAGTGCTTTCTCCCTGGGCAATCCATGGTGTTAAAAGCTTCTCTTTAAACAAGAGTGGGAGAAAGGAGTGAAAGCGGAGCCGCTGTCAATATTCACAAGAGCACATGGCTTATTTTGGTAGGTCAGTGGAAGCATTTCAGTTGTTCACACCCTAGAAACATAAAAATGCTGAGGTCAGTAGAGACCCTCACTGAAAATCTGATTATCTTATTGTCTGACTTAGTCCTTTTTAAAGACAGTATATGCTGGTAAAAGCTAGAGGCTTTGTCGGATTCAGATGATAAATAAGTGTTTGTAAATTGTTGGTTATGAGATCACTATGGTTTACAAGATAAAGAACAAATTTGAAGCATGGTCCTGAAAAAGCAGTAAGTATTTATTTGCCCTTCAGGGTGAGGCTATGATGAAACTAAGGAGAAATTGAATGTATCATTACAACAGTGTTAATATCTGACTATATTTCACCTGTAAATGAATAGGCTTCTACATATACAACCAGTAAGAATGTAAATTGCAGAAAGAATAGATTTGTTTTCCATAGGTTTACAGGAATCTTTATATTCAGAGAAACATCCCTAATGAATGTTCAATTTGAACACAAAGCAGTTAAATGAGTGAAAGTTCACAGCAGTAAATTGTGGGATACATTGATTTTCTGACCTGCATACACAGTAAATTTTTCACATTGAGGCTACCCACAAAGTCTTTTGTTTTCCACTTCTCAGATTTCAGTTTGAAATCACTGAGAGAAAGCTTTCAGAATCTCCTTTTAGAGCCATCTTTTGGAGGTGACCTTTGACTTTAAAGCAGGACTTCATATACCAGAAAATTACATCATTTTCAGGGATCTTTTACTTGGCCCAGTAGCTGAGATAGTGAAACTAGAGTATTAAAATAAAAACTGCCTGGAAAATCAGTAATTACTTAGTTTTAAGATTTCTTGAGCAATGATTGAGGAAGAAATTAAAAATCCAATCTTCTCACTGAAAAGTCAGGATCCCTCCAGTTACTTTGCTTTCTTAGTTTGTGTGTCATTGACACAAGGATCCTGTACATAAAGGTTTTGATCAGGATGTAGAGAAGGTTGAAATAAAAACAGATATCAAGGCAGAAAGCAGTTTTTTAGTTTTATAGTTTTTTAGTTTTGTGAATAGTGTCCTCTCCAAGGGATTTCATCCCATGAAAGCTTATAGGAAGGCAGGAAGCATTTGGTCTTCATACTGCAAATAACCAATTTTAATTCAACTCTTCAGATCCAGCTCTTTCGCTGTTTAAGTTTTGGGAAAACAGCCTGTCATTTGCATTGCTGACTTAAGATGAGAGTTTTGACAAAATTACATGTTTTCAATATTTTTCTGACTTCACTTTTCATCACAGAAAATTACTCTTCAGGAATTTCTGAAAAAGTAGAGAGAAGGAAAAAATAGGACTGAAACTGAATACTGAGTGCTTTACCTCTGTGACAAGGCTCTTTCCTGTTCTGTTAAAGCAGGTGATTGTTGAGACAGCACATTTTCATGCATGTACACTGTTTTGGTAGAAGAGGACAGTTTTAGGGCTATTCTCATCATTAGTTTCTCTCTAGCAGAGATTGTAAATATAATTTAGGGCTTCATTGTCAAAAATTGTGCTGTTATCATGGGGTAACTATCACATATCAGATGCGAAGTATAATATTAAGGTGAAAACAAGCCAGTGTCATTTAGTACAGAACTAAAGTGAGTCCTCTAAATGACTAATAATTAAAAAGAACAGGGACTTAGTTCTACAAGGAAGGCAAAGTCAGGTAATGAGGACTAGCATGTGAGCAGTCCCATGGCAGGGAAAAACAAAATCTTTATTTTATCTAGAAGAAAGGACTAAAATTTATTTTATTATTGCCCTTTTTTGTTTGTTTGTTTTGTTTTTTTGTCATGCTGTGCCTAAACTGACATAACAAAGAAGTTCAAGTTCTGGTTAGTTCCTCGAAGTGCTTCCCATTCTGTGAGTGAAATTGTCCACTGAATTAAAAGGAGGAGGCTTCTTACAGCTATGCAAACATTGCATTTGGACTAGATGATCTTTGTAGGTCCCTTCCCTTTACCACTCCCAGTTCTGTTGGAAGATTCTTACAGAGCCTTGCTCCTTGATTGCATTTACTATTAACTGCATTTTTGTTTCCAGATCCATATATGTCCAGTCGCTACTCTCCTGGGTTTGCACCTATATGGAATTTAAGATGAAATAATTCTTTTCCATCCCTCTCTAAAAGTATAGAGCCATATACTGTAAATTTATTACTTTCTGCATAGATAGTATTTATGTGTAGTATAAAGAACAAAAATACAGAAATATTTTTTGGTAGGGGGTTTAAAGCTTGTATAGTATTTGCATTTTTTGACCAAAAATGTCACCAAACACCCATCTTTTGGGAAACTCAAAAATATTCATGTTTCTGTTGACACATTTTCATATGAATCATAGCTCGGAATAAGTCTGCAGCGACCAATCAGCTGTTAGCTGGTGAAAGAATTTCTGCAGTAGAGAATCTTATGTGTACTTGTTGTTCATGAATTACACTTCAAAACTACATATTGTGCAGAAACACTGTGTTGCTTTCGTCTTGGTTAACTTCTGAAATGTGTCTCTTCTCTGGCTCTGATATGCCTCTGAGCCATTTGGACTAAGTCCAGGTAAAATATTTTCAGTTCAACAAATCAGCTTCCTGCTGTTGTACATTGCTAGGAAGTACAGAAAGGTGCTCTCATACAATGTAAATAGTAACAGATAATATGAAACTGACTCATCTGTAATAGAACACTTCATGTAAACCAAAGTATTCATTTCAATCTTTGCATACACATGGTGAGAATTCAAGCATTTAGACAGACCTTAGAGTATGAAATTCTATGGAGAATATCTTTAAATGTAAAGGTTACTAGATCTTTTACACTAAAAAATTGTCTGAACTTCCATGATGAAAGTGATATTTCAGGAAAACAGAGAAGCAGGAAAATTATGTCTAGAGCCATTCCGAAAGACAAAAAGGAGAAGATGGTGAAGTTTGGCAGCAGACTTTTGAGATAAAAAACTGTACTGTCTTGCTGACATTTCCAGTGACTGTACTGCAGGTCAAGAGGGTCTCAGAGGCCTAAGAAGCTCTAAAGTTTTGATAATTTTTTTTATATTTCTGAAGAACAGTTTATACCTTTTGAACTTGCACAATACTCTTTTAAACTAGTCCTTTTTTACATTAGTTATTTTTTTAAATTGATGGTGTCATATAAAACAAAGAGAGCAAAACAAAGTGATTTTCCCTTGAAGATAATAAACCCACTGGTCGAAGTGCATTATAGCACCCTATGCCCTGTTATAAAATATTTGAATAGTTAAAACCCCCAGATCCAACATCTTGCAATGTGGTTTGGGGTTTTTTTAAACCAAGATCCAGTAAAAGGATTTGAGAGCATTTAAGCATGCACATTTGAAAATGTGATTCTGAGGTTTTACATGATTTCGCTGCCCTGTACTTGGAGAAGCAGAGCTTCCATCACATACATCTTACTTTCTGACCTTCAACTTTTGCACTTCCACACCCCTCAAAACATCACAGACCAAATCGGAATCAGAAAACATAGGTGTAACAGTGTGTCTTTTCGGAGTGTAGCTAAGGTCTTTCTAGATCCAGTCAGCCTCTCCGTAGAGAAACTGCTTAAGAACTATTCAGGCAGCAATTCAAGCTCACACAACCACACACATTACAAGGCTAGTTCAGCAAGAGAGGCAGAAGGCCCCCAGCCCCAAATCAATTTCCAGCAAACACTTATTCCAGTCTGCCAAAGGTGAGTCTGGAGCCGGAGAGAGCAAATGTGCTTTTTCTCAGTTATATAGGGTTTCAGGTTTGTGGGTGGTACAAGAGGCAGGACAGAGGACAAGTGACCATAGGGAAGAGAGGAACAGGCCACCAATCCCCATAGGCAATGGGGAAACAGGGAAAGGGGATACCATGGGGTGGATGATGGACTTGCAAAACCCAGAGAGAAGATTGCACAATGTCTGCAAGGATCCATGGGGGAGAAGCCCTTTTTTAAACCTGGGGTATTTTTAATCTTCACTTTTCCAGGGAAGGGCAGTTGGAAATTCCTTTAATGGCACGAGGGACTCCACACATAGGTACTCCTCCAAATCACCAGAAGTTGCAGATAATGGTTAATTGTGGAGCAACTCTAATGTAACCTATAGGATGTGGTTTCCCCAAAATGGCCATGGTGATTTCTTCACATCACAGTGCTTCTGCTGTAGCTGTTGATAGCTGCAGCACTTTCCTACAAAAACTTGTCTTCTGCACCTGCTTTGGCATACATAGGTAGCGCTCTGTATTGATCAGGTTCTGAAGATATTAGTGTTCCAATACCAGTAGACTGGTGTTTCTTCTCTGGTTGTACAGAGAAATCAGAGAGGGAACCTATGTATAGGAAACGGGTGTAAGAAAGGACTGACATTTCAGTCTGCTTTCATTCTTCAACGTCATTACTGTGGGAAACATTTTCCTAACTATAGGGTTCTCATGTAATGTTTAATGGTGTCAGAAATCCCACTTCAAATTTCTTGTACTCGATCCTCTTGCCTTGGCTTAGATGTCTCAAAAGACAGATGAATACTGCCCATTGGGCTTGCCATTGATTAGCCTGCTGCTGAGTAAGGTAATTGGGAAATGTGTTTTGCATATCATTTACCAGTGGTGTCACTTCTCCCACTGTGAGTAGTTGGATTTCAGATCTCTCCACAAACCTTCACAAGACCCAGCCCTTAAAAAGCCTCTGTTTAGTGGAGTCTGTATTTCATAGGGCTAAAAAATAGAAGTGCCCACTATTATGACAATTTGCTTGCATTTGGGATTTTCTTTAAAGGTTTGGTTTTATAGGTTGTTTTTGAGAAAGGGTAGTTGCTCATACTTGGTACATTTTAAAGGTAATTACATTTTAGCCTAAATAGCTGACATTATTTTCAAGTAAAATGCTAGAAATAAACTTAATTTGTGTTGAGGGGGACCTGACCACACTCTAACCAAAAAGTAGTACTTAGCACCCATTTTTATCTTTCAAAAATGGTTTGCCATGATAAGCATTCAACAGGTGTTCTTTAATATACTCTTCCCAAGTCAGTTGTGACTTTATAGCATATATTTATTAAGACATGGAAACATGTTACTAAAATTAATTTTTTCCCCTCTTGCCCACTTTACTGATGAGAATATGAAAATCTCTGTTCACTTGGAGCCATTCTGCTTATTGCTTAGGTATTGCAATGTAGAGGTCATTCAGTGTTTCTTTTGAAGGTAGATCAAACTAGCTCTTTGCACATTGACAGTGAAGAACCACTTATCTGGAAGACAGTACAAAGAAATGCTTCCAGGTAAAACAAATTCCTTTTGTTTTTAAGTTGGTTACCTCTTCAAAGTTAATGTCATTGCTCTTCTTACCCCCTTAAATGTATTTTAAGGAAATTAATATGAAATGAAGAGGCAGACTGAAAAAGGTCACTGCCAAGCACTCTCTGTTATCATGTTCTTTGAGAACAGTTGGTTTGAACCTTGAAAAGAAGAAATACTGCTCTATGCCTTTACCTTTTGATGCTATAGATGTTTTATAATATTGCCAACTACAATATCAAGAAAGAATATTTAAGTTATTTGAATACTCTAGGGCAGACAAACATATTGACATCCAAGACTGATCCTATTAATGTACTTAAAATGCTTTATCACATAACTGTAATATAATAGAAATGGTTGTTGCTCTTGCAGTTTATATCAGTTATTGTCTGTATCAAGCATCTTGGATCTCTCTCTGCTGGGACTTGATTCAAAGCAGTGAGGGAAACTTTCAGACTGATGAGTATCTCCCTAAAACATCACCTTGCACCATAAACTTTCCTTGGTAACAAGTTGTCACAGTTTTAATCCCAACTGGAGATGAAACACCATGCAGCCACACTTAGCCCCACTTTATCGGCCCCCTTACCCCCACCCTGGTGGAGTGGGGAGGAGAATCAAAGTAAAACTTGTGTATTGAGATAAGAACAGTTTCATAATTAATAAATTAAAGTTCTGAAATCATGACTAGTAGTAGTAGTAGTA
>VZDJ01007754.1:10193444-10296622 GCA_008694505.1 Cyanoderma ruficeps
CAATTGTTCCTAACCTGCTGACCAGTGCCAGTCCCCCCTTCCCAAAACACAGATTGGCCACTTTTCCAGGCAATGTTCAATTCTGTACTGTATGTGTCTGCATTTGGGTATTTAGAAATTGGTGTCTATATATGGCATTTTATCTAAGGCCTGATTTTAATCAGAAGAGGGCTGAGACGTGATTCATTTTTATACTTATGAAGAACTGTTTATGCCCTTCTTGGCCATTTGTGCCCATTTGAGGTCCTTTAGGGCACCTACAAGATTGGCAGATGTGACAGAATAGCTAGAGCCATGTATAGCACCGTTGCTGTGGCCTGTTATTCATGACCAGAATTTCAGTGGTCAGTAGACAATGTGAGATGTTATATGTTTCAGCTACAGTTATGTATTCTTAAATTAGGGGCAGATAAATAAGAACCAAATAAAGGAAGTTATTCCTGATAGAAGTCTAAAACAGAGCAATAGGAGCAGCATCTTTATGCATCAAGACTTTTGAAAAAGTTGAGCTAACAAAACATGTGAAATGAAAATTAGTTTTGAGATCTACTTAAAGTGTGGCAAAAATAAAAAAAAATCTAGAGGGAGTCCACATATGGAGCAGTGTTGTTTAATATATTCATTAATTACAAAGGGATCAAGTGCACCCTAAGCAAGGTTGCAGAGGGCACCAAACTGAGCAATGCAGTTGACATACCTGAAGGACAGGATGCCATTCAGAGGAACCTGGAGAAGTGGAGAAATGGACCCATTGGAATCTCCTGAGGTTTAACAAGTGCAAGATGCTGCACCTGGGTCAGGGGCACCCCTGGTATCAACACAGGCTGGGGATGGACAGATCAAGAGCAGTCCTGCCCAGGAGGACTTGGGGATGCTGGTGGGTGAGAGGCTGGACATGACCCAGCCATGGGCACTCACAGCCCAGAAAGCCAAACATGTTCTGGGCTGCAGCGCTGTAAATGTGGCCAGCAGAGTGACAGAGGAGATTCTGCCCCTCTGCTCTGCTCTGCTGAGACCCCACCTGCAACACTGCATCCAGCTCTGGGACCCTCAGCACATCAAAGGACATGGACTTGCTGGAGTCAGCCCACGTGAGGGCCACCAAGTTAATCAGAGCAATGGAGCACCTCTCCTATGAGGAAAGACTGAGAAAATTGTGAATGTCCAGCCTGAAAAAGAGAAGGCTTTGGGGCGACCTAATTGACACATGCCAGTACCTGAAGGGAACATACAGAAAAGATGAAGAGAGAGTATTCCCAAGAGCATGTAGTGACAGGACAAGCTAATGGGTTCAGATTGAAAGAGAGGACATTTAGATTAGATATCAGGAAAAAGTTCTTTATCGTGAGGGTGGTGAGACACTGGAACAAGTTTCCCAGAGAAGCTGTTGATGCCCCATCCCTGGCAGTGTTCAGGGCCAGGCTGGATGGGGCTCTGAGCAACCTGGTCTAGTGGAAGGTGCCCCTGAGCACAACAGGGGGATTGGAACTAGATGATCTTTAATGCTCCTTCCAATCCAGGCTGTTCTATGAATCTATGATTTTATTATTCTATGATTCTATTACATTCTATTACATGTACTTTGTTATTTTGTACTTTTGTACATGCTATACTCTTATTGAAGGTTATATTTTTTAAGAAAACATATAATTCTAACCTTATCTCTTATCTTGAAGGGGACTCCTAGTGATTTACTACAACTCAAAATTCTATCCCTGTAAGTTCTCAAATCCTTAGAAAGTAGAATCTGAAGAGTTGCAATCAAAGAAATCAGCACTTTTTCTTCACAGTAAAGAAGAGAGTATCTCTGAATGCACTGCCATGGGAGCTCATTTCAGGGTTACTTGGTTAGATGGTTTGCTCTCAAGCTTGATTGTCGTCCAGCATTTGATATGGGATGTGATGTGCAACTGGGAACCCTTTTGTGCTTCCTATTTCATAGGATTCTAGTATCAATAGCTGCTTAGGGGGCTTAGTGTCCATTTCACTTCTTTCTGTACATATATTTCAGCAGTATCTACATTAAAGAAAAAACTGGAGTGTTTTGTTGTGTGGGGTGGTTTTTTTTGTTTGTTTTTTTTTCTTTTCCTTTGTAATTTTGCTGGTTTCCCTGTCTCAGGAAGTCATGGTGAAAGGAAGAAAACTGGAATTATCAAAACCAATGCACTCTCAGTGGGTTCAGGTATACTGAGGATCTGTGCTGAAAAGGTTTGCATGGAGAAATATTTAGGGATATAGAAAGATGTGTGATAATTTACATATAAATTGATTTTTTTAAAGGAAAATGTTAACTTTCAGGAATTTGAGGGAAAGTCATAATGCAAGTTATATTTTGTTGACTGCTGAACAAGCTCAAAAATTAAATTATAAAAGATGAAATTATAAAAAACTGAAGACATTTGGGAAAACATATTTACACAAAATACAGAGAAATTAGTTGTTAAAACAATACGCCTTAAGTTTCAGAACTTTGACAAAAGTAGAAGTTCAAAGTCTTTCATGCCTATAAGGTGTCAGACACTGTGAGGAGAATATTCTAATACTGGTGAAATGTGCAGTGAATAGCAGTTTATTTTCTGTGAAGTGTTTGGTTTCTTGTTAATAATATATGATGTTTAATACAAGTGTTCTGGTTATGGAGCCAACTCTAACACAAAGCTCTCAGATTCATCTTGGTGATTTGGGGGCTTGTTTTGGTTCTGGGTTTGGTTTGGTTGTTTTGTTTTCCTTAGGGTCCTTTTTGGGTGATTTTTGTTGTGATTTTTCGTTTGGTTGGTTGGGTTTTGTTGTTGTTGTTGTCTTATTATGGTTTGGGGGGTTTTGTTGGTGTTTTCCATCACATTTCTTTATTTAGGGATGTTGATTATGTTTCTGTGAAACAACACCTTTCAGAGTAAGAAGATTGTTCAGAGGTTATGGCATAGACAAGCTGATGTCTCAGCACCAGAACAATGTTCTTTGAGAAATGAAATAAAGAAGCAATATCCAACAGACGAGCAACCCCTTTATTTCCCTTACTGAAGGACATAATATTTTCCTAGTCTCACTTTAAGAATCTGTGCCAAATCATGTTACCTCTTCCTGTACCACACTGTAGATTTACTATGATTAAAAGAGCTAAGAAATTTTATGTAACTAAAAAAATCCAGCTACTCAGGGGGTTAGTGCATATTTTGAAAGAAATTTTAATATTTTGCAAGTCTTTGTTTCTAGGTTTTAAATTTCCTGTAACTCTTTCTGTTGGTTTCTTCTTACATGCCACATTATACTTCCAATTTCTCCCCTGTCTTCTCTCCCACTGTCTGCCTCTCTTTCTCCTTTCTTTTTCTTATCCTTCATACAAAGCCTTCAGGGTAAGGCTTGATGTCTCTGCATTGTAACTGGAGAACCTGAATGAGCAGCCAAAGTCAGATACTGAAATGGGAATGTGACTAGTTTTCCTGGGCAACATCCTTGTGCAAAGTCAGCTCTTGCTGCCTTCTGCCACCCACCACCATGACCTGAGAGGGAGCACACTGCTCTTTGCTGCTTCTAGCCTGGTTTTCACCTTCTCACATCAATTGCTGGCCAGCAGGTCCCAGTGAAGCATTTATCTTTTCTATGACTAACCTGATCCCTCACTGAAAGGCATGCTATTGTTTGCTAAGAATTGATAATAGTAACCACAACCCCCTTCAGGTGTTTTTTGTGACAGTTCTGGAGCTAGACTCCCTAGCTCATCCCTTAAACTTCACAAGTTCTTTCTACCTGTGAGATTTAAGAATATTTTGCTGAAAACCTGGGATAGGTCTTTATCCATTATGTATACTCCTAACTCAGAAGGGGGGATTGATATTATGCCAAGAGCTAGTGTTGGAGTTGTACATAACAGGGAATGTGCCTGGGATTAGTTACCAGCTTAAACTTTGTAGTGAGAACAGGAATGCCCAGTTTATGTCTACCAGAGCTGCTTGCAATATGATGCTTTCAGAGGGTTTGGAAAATCCTCATAGGACAGTGATACTAACTTGGGAAAATTACCTATTTTAAAAGAGATTCACTCAGGAAGCATGACACTACAAGTTGCAGAGAAGCATCTCTAACACAGTCCAAATTAAAAACTGAAAAAGAATTTTTCTGGTGGAGATGGTGACTGGATAAAGACAACTAGCTTTGTAAGCAAAGTGATTTTTGGTGCTTCTAGAGCCCTGTGGTTCTTGGGAAAGCTCCTGCTTTTTTGATAAATAAAAGACCTCTTGAAAGAAGCCCATGTCATTGTAGTTTTTCGTTGCTAATGCTAACAATCCCNCCCCCCACATCAGAGTACAGTTAATCCCTTTTAATAAGAACAAAATTTCTAAATTGCCACTTTTTGCTTCCAGTTACTGAGTAATGGAAAAGAAGATTACTATCAGGGCAGGGTCATTATTTCCCCACAGTAATTTTAAACAGCATTTCAGAAAAATACTGGGCTAAGTATTCTGTGTTATTCTTTCTGTTTTCTAACCTGAACCTGAGATCTGTGTGTTATTATTGTTGTATACATCTAATTTCAAGCAGGACAGCCAAGGTTCCTAGTTACCTGTTCAATTCTCAGTTTTCAATTACTCAAACAGCATGTCATGTTTCCCAGCATGTAGCCACATAGGTCTTTCTGAACATGACAGGAATGAATACTCACTGAGAATTCTAATCTCAACAACTATGCAGCAGATCTTATTTTCTCTTCCTCCCTTAAAGCTTTGAAGTTTAGAATCACTATTAAGGATAACAGGTTTGAGTTTTAAATCCTTTAAAATCAGTTCAAGGAACCAACACCTTGTAAAACCAAGATTAAAGAGCAAGTGATAATGTTTAATCCAATTCTGTTAGATTTTACAACAGAAGAAGCACATAAGCAGTGGTGCTGCATTTTACTTCAAGGCCCAAATTTGTTTGCTGTTTGTTCCCCAAGCTATATTAAAAATATTAAAGCTTGGTTGCCGTAAATGTTTGTATAGTGCTTAACTTTTAACTTCCGGGAGTATACTTTATGATTTCTGTCACTGTAATACATAGGTACTTCACAGACTGGTTGGCTACGTTGTTAAAGCCTTCAAATCCTCTCTGAGGCACGTACAGTCTGGTTAGCTTCATTATGCTGATGAGGTCTAAACATAAAGTTATGTATAGATCTTTTGCAAGCAGACATCCCACTCTGCTGGGCCAACAAATAGCCTTCTGAGCTGAACCTTAGGAAAAGTCAATGTACTCCAGCACTTTGGCACCTGCTGAAGCAGAATGCAGACAGACACTACTTGTCTCTGTTTGCAGGAGGTTGTGTGCTAAGCTGCAGAGAAAATCAAAGTAAGAACTAGGATTTCAGCACTGGACACCTACATCTGAGGCTACATGAGCGCCTGACATTCTTTTTCTCTGGTGTTGTGTAAAATGAGACAGGAGTACTTGCTTGCCACAGGCAGCAATAAAAATAGTTGTGTAGTACTGAAGGGCAGCAATATGAAATGCTGCATATAATGGGATTTTCATACTACATGCATTAAAGGGGTGAGTTGTCACCTTTTATGGTCAATACATGCTCTGGAAGTGTACAGAAACATCCTTTTCCTCTCTGGTTACTGTGATTTCACTCACTTTTATCATGTATGGTAGCAAGTCGCTATCTTTTCCAAAGATAGTGACCCAATGGTCATTGAAACAACATATGGAATCTCATCATAAAAGACCTTTCCATAGCTGCAGCTTATTTCTGAGATAAAATCACTACTCATCACCATGTAAGCCACCATTGCTTACATGGGCTGCATAAGTGCTTCTGGTTTTAGCCACACAGTCACAGATCTGGGTCTTTTGGTTTCTCATGATAGTATATCAGACACACTTAGTAATGATAAATTACTGTACCATGCATCACCAAGATGAAAAAATATTTTTTAAAAAGAGAAAATTTGCATAGGAATAGACGTTTATTATGCTAAGTTTTGACTTTGTGCTATAGAAGAAAAGAAAACCTTGACCAAACCTGAAAACAAACAAACAAGCAAACAAACAAATGTAGAATTCAGGAGCTAATACATACCTCTTTTTCCTCCTTGTGCATTGCTATTCTGTCTACATTTTAGTTCTTAGTAGCTTTTGTTTTGCGGAGTGTGCCTTTGGAACAACCAGATGTTGCATCACAATTGCTGTTGATTTCTCATAGGGTATCACACTGTTGTAAAATCCTAATTACACATGTTTTTCACAGTTCCTGAAGCTAAATGATGATTTTTGCCACTGCAACTTCTTTGTTTCTTTCTTTCTTGCATACTGTGGGAACTTTACATCTTCCAGCAAAAATGTAATACATAAATGCAGTCACATAGCTAAAAAAAAGTAAAAGGCTGTTTTCTTGGCTGAGATCCAGTTACCAGCTGGAGCAGGTTTGTTCTGCTTGTGGAGAACATCTTCTGGTTTATTCATATTTCAAAGGACTCTAGTTGTACAGTTAGGCAAGACCATGTGAAAGAAAGTGTGGGTATCTATATTGAAAGAGTATGCTTGATCCAAAATAAAATGCCTAAGGTAGATTCCCCCACCGAAATGTAGACAATAGTGTCCCCAGACACAAGCTTCCTTCTTCTGGAATCTACTAGATTATCACAAGAATATTAACTCTTAAAGATAGTGCTGTTTGGGATGGATGGGAAGTGAGATCCCAACGTCACCTCCGAGACAGGTGAGAACACTTGGGGATCCTATCAATATGCTAAGTTGTGTTAGAAAGTGTCTAAAGTAAATACTGTAAGGGAGGAAAGCTTGAATCTCATACACAAAAGAGATTACAAAAAGATGGCAATGTGCAATGCAACCTGACTGAAAAACTGGTTGGTACTTGGACAGCTTTTTTTATGAAATGGTAAATTTTCTAAAACATATTTTGCCTCAGTTATACCTACAAACATGTGAAGCTTTTTCTTGTAGTTTTTTTGTCTGTGAACCAATATATGAAATGTGTTATGTAAAATAAGGACAATTATCAGTGTAAACAAAGTCTGTGTTAACATCATAAGTAATAAGCTAGAAAACTGGCTCCATTTTAGTTAGAAAACTGGCTTGATTTTATTCTATGCATATTTCTTGTTGTCAAAGGCAAATAATTTATCTTGAAAATAGTTATAAATATTTACAGAAATAAACAAAGTATTTCATCCATTTCAATTTAATGAGTTAAAAAAAATCTGGGTTTCTCTACTAAGGGGTCATTGTCTTCTCCTAACTCAAGGAAAGGTAACTAGACAGAAAAAAATAATCTTTCTGTTACGTGTGTAGTATAGTGTTGCCAGTATTCTCCAATCAACACTATATCAGTGGGGAAGGATAATTTATTTCTTTTAGCCATTTGTAATGGAAGACTTTGTAGAGATAATACTCATCAGTTTTCAGTGTAAATCAAAATACCATAGGTCCATATCTACAGGGCAAAATTCCCTTCTGCGTCAGCTTTATTGTCCAGTTGCTTTTATTGGAAATTTTGTGCAGAAACTTTCTATTCTGTTTAATACAAATAATCTAATTCATAGACAAGTTGTATTAATGGTCTTTTGTTATTATGTCTGTTTTATCCATTATCTTAAATACCTCTATTTTCTCCCTGGTGTTTAACGCTCATATGTACTGGAGAGTAATCACATCTAGCCCAGACCCAACCTTTATAACGTTAGGTTAAGCATGAAATGCTCTTCTAGAGTCCTGTGTTATGACAGATTCTCTGTTCTTTTGCTTATCCCAACGATCACATGAGAATGACCAATGACTCCCTTGCTGATAATTTTAATTTGTTATTATATTTCTTTCCAAAGTGTTGAGAAGACAACCACAGATAAATTAAAACCATTCGTTGCACATTCCTTTCAATTGACCTTTCTGCCTGTCCTTATTTCAATAGAAAACCAGATTCCCTAACTAGCAAATAACCCCTGCACAATTATGACATTCATAAGCTGTGG
Source organism: Cyanoderma ruficeps (assembly GCA_008694505.1). Classification (NCBI taxonomy): domain Eukaryota; kingdom Metazoa; phylum Chordata; class Aves; order Passeriformes; family Timaliidae; genus Cyanoderma; species Cyanoderma ruficeps. The sequence continues at coordinate 10,201,412 of VZDJ01007754.1, forward strand.
TTATAATCAAATGAACATCAGGAGGCAGCTGTGATTCACCAGCTTGTTACTGCCTACTGGGACTCTTTTCTCTTTATCAGCCATCAAATCAGCAACTGCTAGAGCCTTTCACACAAATGTAATTCCAGTACCACAAGTTTCACCTTATTTTAATCCAGCTCCAGCACAACAATTCCTTGACAGTTTGTTTCCCAAACTGCTATCGCCTACTATATTTTCCAGCTACAGGTCAACAAGGTCTGTTTCTTGGAAAATCCCAAAGCAAATAGTTAGCCTGAAGTTAGAAACAATGTTTCTGTTCCCTGCAGGGAATGATGGGTATCACAAAAGGAGATTGGCTGGTGGGTCAAACCAATTAGCACATGCCTAAATGCCTTTCCTACCCTCTAGGATTTGCAAAGTGTCCTGTCATCTTGACACATATTTCCAAGACTGTGATTGTCATTTTTTAGAAGCATTGGCCAGAAGTGTGACTGCCAGAATCAAAATCCCAATGCTAATCCCACAAAAAGTGCAAACAACTGCCTGAGCTAACATTTTGGTTTGGCTTAAGTTTTTGTTTCGGTTTGGTTTTTTGGGTTTTTTTCCTTTATAGAAAGGCTTCAGAAGCTCCCAGAATTGAAAATATCTTCTAATATGCTTGAATTCCCTTGGAAGGGAAAATTTGGGAACACTTAACTTGGACTGTTAACATCAGACCAAGTTTTATCTGAGCATGCTGAATAGATCAAGAAAATAAAAGGGCTGAAGACTTTGACAGATAATCACAACCTTAGCTTCCAAATAGGAAGAACAAACACTGAGTGGGATTCACATGACCATGTACATTGTGGACATCTTCACTGCTCACTCTTGGCATTTTTACGGTCAATTAAGACAAATAGGCACTTCAGGGTGCAATTTCTATGTCTCTAAATTGCATTCCACATCTGCATTCTAATAAACACTAACTAAACTCACTAACTAAATAGGGATTCTACTGTGACCAATTTGGATACAGGTATCAGTATTAACTGCATTCCAGGTTAGGTGATGTGAAACCAATCTTTTAAATAATTAAGTCACAAATCAAACCTTTTCCCAAACTCATTCTTTACCTTGTAGTATAAACACAGACTTGTTGAAATGAATACTACATTATCTGTGCTCCTATGTCATGAATTGTGAAAAAGTAATGGAAATAAGAATTTCATATTAGAGAGCAAGTGTGTTTTTACTGAACCATGCAGAATTAGCACAAGCTTCACCCACCTTTATACGTTGTCAGTGAGAGTAGGCACACATGCACATCTCTTCCCCGTGTGGCACACATTACTTTAGCTACATACAAAGTCATAGAACAGTTAGGGTTGAAAGGGACCTCAAAGATCATCTAATTTCAACCGCCTTGCCATGGGCAAGGAAACTTTCCACTAGTCCTGGTTGTTCCGAGCCACATCCAGCCTGCCCTTGAACACTTGCAGGTATGGGACATCCACAGCTTCTCTGGGCAACTCGTTCCAGTGCCTCACCACCTCACAGTGATGAATTTCTTCCTAATATTGTGCCTAAATCTACCAACTTTATGGGTAAATTCTAACATGAAAGGAGAAGGTAAAGGAAAATTTGGGCATTATTTTCTCGTTTCATTAGTAAACCAAAGATTTTTTTACTAGCTTTTACCTCTACTAATTTTATCATGCTTTCCTTTCTTGTTTACAAGCTGATAATTGTAAACTGGATTCTTTGTGGCTATAATAGATAAGCACATAGAGAAATTCTATTCTCTATCACTCTCATTAGGTATTTCACCAGTGACAGTTTAGAAGTCCTGTATTAGGGAAATAAACATTCAGAACATAAAAGGAAAGGGGAATCATAAGCGCTTAAGAACTCAATGAAAATTTAACATTCAGTCACTGACTATAAAGATGTAAAGCACTATTCATGATGATGAATGAAGAATAATGGCAATCTAGAAATAGCAAATCAGTCAAAAATTCTGATGATGTATTTCTAAAAATAAATGTTTTCTTGCCATTTAGGACTTTTATGGAAAGGAATTAATCTTAAAATGTTGTAGTCTATACAGTTAGGAGAGGCCTGGAATGCATGTTATTCCAGGGAGGTCAGCTTAAGATTTTTATTGCTGCTTTTATTTTGATATAAACTGGTATGCACTTAAAGTTTATAAGTATGGATCTCAAGGAACAGTACTTGAAAAATATGTCAATGAACTGGTAATCATGTCTATTTTTACTGGTCATAGGTTCATTAATTTCTGAGATTTTATGAAAAATATCAAGAAATATTCTTATTGATGCACAGCTCTGTGTTTTTATGCTCACTTACTAAAGATTTCTGTAGTTAAGTACATTAGTGTTTATAAAAATGTATAATACTAGTTTTAAAAGGTATGTCTCTAGCACACACATAAACATCCACACATGGGAGCATAGTATGGAAGATACACAATAGTGTTAGGGTGATCAGTAGAATATTATCTGTTTTACCCAAAGTTTGAGAGCCACATAATCTTGTACCATTGACTCCTGGGGTGAGATATTTGTTAGGAGTCATACTGAGTGGGAAATGAAAAAGAATCAATTGCTTTGATTCTGTGATTCTGCACAGTTCAGGTTGATTTGGGCCCCTTCCTCAGTTCCTGGGTTCCTGGTGTTTATTTGTTTGTTTGTGGCACAGGTTTTTGTGGAGGTTACTTTTCCTATGTGGAAAGGGTCAGTCACAAGCTTAGTAAAAAAACTAATCATAATTCTTCCTAATCGTGGTTTTCATTAGTTTTCATGGTGATGAGTATAGTCTGCCCTTTAAAGCTCCAGACTTCCAGCTCCAAAAGAACTGTGTGAATGATATTATTTCCATAATTTAATTTAAACATTTTATTTTATTTCCAAAATGCTTTTCTTTTTCCTTTTATTTATGCACATCTTGCGTTATGAACAATTTTAGCAAGCTTTCATGGAAAAAAACCCTGTATGCTTTACTCAGAATTAATCCTATATGATCTCCCATGGCAGGGGGATTGGAACTAGATGATCTCTAAGGTCTCTTCCGGAACCATTCTATGATTTGGTGATTCTCCATGTGTATGTGAGTTACAATGCTGAGGTAGCCCTTAGTCCAAAAACCACACATAGTAATTCCATCATATCATTAAGAGGCATGGTGAAGTGAAACTGTATCTTGGTAGTTATATGGAGCATAAATCTGCCAGAGGTCTGCAATTGTTGCTTTGTGTCCACATGGTGAATTGAAGAGACCGTGGAAGCTTTGACTCATACTGCTGACCTTGTAGTGCATCTATTAAAGATAACTCAATTCAGGTTGCAGAACTTGATGTGCAAATGAGAAGCAGAATGAAACAACAAATGAGGAAAAGACCTGACAGCTTTAAAAGGTAGCAAACAGCTCTGGCACTTCAGGGGACCAGCGTCTTCCTTTTTCCCTCCTCTGATCTTCCTTCTCCCCCCGAGCCTATCCCCAAGCTGCATAAGAGAGTCTCACACATCACATCATTAAAATACACTCAGGAATTTAAAAGCATGTCATTAGCAGCTTCCTGAAATAGTGGATAAAAAATAAAATAAAAATCAATTCAAATGCCAAGATCAATATGTTCTTAGACAAGGTAGGAATCAAAAAAGGAATTGTTTTCAGGATGGTTTTTGGTTTCCTTCAGAAATGGTAGGATAATTTACAACAGTGAAAGCACATGCACAGTTTGTTTTCTGAGCTTTTTAAACCTGTGTTTCAAATCCTCTTTAATAACAACTGCTAAAATTACTTGTTATCATAATGAAATTTGTCATTTTGTTGTTCAGTCTAGGATAAACAAATCATTTGAGGGGGAGAAGTTTATCATCAAATCCCCATTTGTTAATTTGTTTATTTTCTGAAATTATGAGGTTATTAATTTAAGAAAGATGGTTTGGGTTCTTTGGTTTGGGTTGGGTTTTTTTTTTTCTGTTGTTGATGCTATTTAACCATAGTTTTAGCAGACATGTGAGCCTAAGATGATCGGTTCCTTAGGCACAAGTTTAGCAACAGTGTGCATTTTGGTTCTGCATAACTTTTTCAGCATTTGCTCAGATGCCTGTGGCCAAACAAAAAAAATTATCTCAGAATATTGTGCTAACAACAAGCATTGCCAAATGATAAAATATTAATTCTTTTATTTTACATGCAGATATGAGAGAAGCCGCAATTACCCCTACTTTAATTGTTTCATAGATTAGTACAATTATTATGTTATTCATTCCATTTGCAGACTGAATGTAAAAACTAACATCAACATCATATAGTCAGACAGTTTATTCTAAAGTAAACCTTACCAATGTTAGATATATTAAAGCAATAAACCAAGAGATTAAACTTTTATAAACTGTAAGGGCTCATCGTTTTGTAAGTGGATGTATAACGTGTTTGTAGCTCAAATGAAACTGTAAAACTGAGTGGGTGCTTTAGTCTTTCTGCAAACTTTTGATTTATCTTTTTAATCACTTGTTAGTTTTTTTTAATGGCAATTAAACACTGGAAAAGGCTTCAGCCTTCATGCTGCTTTACTCTTCTCTCATTGAACTGCTGTCATTTCTTTATGATGACAAGCAGTTTAAAGGTGCAAAAACAAGCCATTTAAAGTGTGTGTGGCTCCTGCTGCTACAGGTGTTTGTTACTAATGAATGAAGTGATAGCTGTTGTTGGAATGTGAGATTTATCTTTTTTTGTGACTTGTGCAAAAGAGAGGAGAATGGTATGAAAAAGGAGTATGGTATTTGAAAAGCTGGTATGAACAGCCCACAGTCACAGAAAGGCTGTAGCTAGACTTTATATCTGTAATACCAGAGTTAATGTTAGGGAGTATTAAATAAAATTCAGCAGCTAGATTACAATTTTGAACCTTACTATAGCTACAAACAAAAGAATGCAATACAACAGGTGTTAAGGTGTATCCATTACTGGTATCTGCTAATGTTCCAAACAGGGTTTCTAAAAACCCACCTAATACTTAGATATACATAATTAATAAAATGAAATATGATGAATGGTAAAGATAATAACTGCTCTAAAATAACTAAACATATTATAAAACTGCTCGCACAGGTACAATGTTATAATTGCAGAGGTAATGTTATACACATTGCTAGCAGCAGCTATACCTAGGATTGGGAAGCAGTTCCTGGGAATCCCCACAGTTTTCCAGCTATGTCTTAAAATCAAACATCTCTCTCTCTCTCTCTCTCTCTTTTTTTTTTTTTTTTTTTTTTTTAAACTGGGGAGTTCTTTACCTNAGGGAGGGAGAGACTGTTCATGCCTAACAAAAGTTACTAGTACATTCTTTGCCCCCTCTGTCCTGTTATTGCCTCAGGGCTAACAGGACTAAGGAGTGCTAAGAACATATTTTGTCATTGAACAAATCTGTTGACTCAAACTGCCATTTTTTGTGGTGACTTCTAAGAGTCAAACAGCACCCTAGAGAAAACTACTCTCTGGAAGAAGAAAAGTAACAACAGCAGCAGAATTTCACTTCTCATTTCCCACTGCCATCCAGCTACATGAAAATATTTTCTATCTCTGTACCCAGCCCACATTGAGGAGAGAATTTTAACCTGGGAATATTTCACTGCTGATAGGATTGAGTCTTTCATATTTTCAAATGCTAAATGCCCACAGTGACTTTTTGTTTCTTTGTTTGCTGTGAATGTCCAGTATCATGTTTCCATTTTTTTATTAATGCATTTCTTGCATTTCACATTCATATATTTCAAAAGCATTATTTTAATCTATCAAGTGGATTACTACCTGCATCCATTAATGATTTTTTCTGCCAAATATAATCAGCCTGGCTCTGCAAAATAAGCATGACCTAAAAATAAACCAGAGAATTTACATCTAGATATCACTGAAAAAGGCAGTAAATCCTGAAATAGCATCAGCTTCAAATTCTGCTTCTTTAGATGACTTTAGATGACAATTTGCATCAGTCACACTGTGTGTTGCTAGGACATCACTACTGCCTGGTATTAATTTTAATAATTTTAGTGTTTATATAAAATAGAGTGAACAAAGGACAATTTCAGGATAAGTCTGAGATTTTGGCTTTCATTTGTTTTAGCTGCAGACACTATCTGTGTGTAGCTTTTGTGGTATAATTGTTTTTAGTTCTGCTGACATTGTGGCAGGATAGCAGCATAGATAACAACAGATGATGTTTCCTTTTGTGGAAGTTAAGAACTAGCTGATTAATTGTTATTATGTTACACTCTAGAGGAAACATTGTAATTAAACCACAAAAAGCTACATTAACATAATGGTAGGGGTCTGACTTTATCCCAGAAAGCAAGAAAATTCAAAGTTAACGATGAAGAGGGTAATGTTATGTGTTTTAGGCCAAGTGCTGTTCTTTGGGAAAAAAAGCTTAGTCTGGCTATTTCTGACTATCATGGTTGTTTCTCTGTGATTAGGGCAGCTGCATTTAAATCAAATTAAGTCCTTTGACTTTTCTTTGTGTGTGCTTGCAGATCAGGCTTTATAAAAAACGATTATTGAACAGTCAGCTCAGCAGTTATCTTTGGAACTTGGTCTGATGTTAGATTTCATGCTTCCAGGCAGCCGGTCCTGGCTGTGAACCAAAGGATGAGTTCCTCAGTATTTTTTTTTTATTTGCAGGTATACTATATTTCCTGACAACCTGCCAGACTAGTATTGGTACTTTTATGTGGTGTATTTTGATTTGCAGTAAAATGCTATTTCTTTATGTGTAAAACTTGGGAGAAGAAACACCTGGTTTATTTGAATGACTTCTTTTCTGAAAGCTAAAATCTTCCAAGTTTTAATACACACTCTATTCAAGATGTAATTTAAAATTATTTCCACAGTCACACTTCCCTGTCCAGCTTTATGTGTCTTCAGCTTTTTTATCTCTCCCACGTAGACTGTCTGGAGATTTCAGAGCCTTTAGTATGCAGACATGCTATCAGGATGAAACATACCACTAAAAATTCCATAATTAAAAGTTTGAGGCAAGCCAGGGATTAGTCTGACAGGCTGATCACAGTGACTGCTTCCCCACCTCTGCTTCCTCCATCTCAGCCCCTCACTGACGGAGAGTTTCAGCATCTGCCTGCAGCCTGGGCTGTTAGTCATCACACGCATCTCCACGGCAGCTGATTGGGAGCCTTGATACTCCTGAAAGGTCTTGATTTGATGTAGTCCCCTTTTGTGTGAACAATTCAGATAACACAGAACTTAATTCTCTTTTCTCTGGTCTGTATGATCCTGTGGCAATTTAATAGCCCATTTTGCATCTATTATGGGTAGAGAATTACATACAGCTTGATGGAGTTGGTAGTGAAGTGGCAAAGACAGATGATTACCTGAAAAATTCATATCCTCCAACTAAAAGACTTCAATCCTCAAGTATGGATTCCACCTTGCATGCCTAAAGATTACTTTTGCATATATTTCCAGAAAATTAATGCCTAACTCCTAGTACTGGGGCAAGAGAAAGAAGCAGATAAATGCATAAGTTCCTAAATCGATCACAGGGTTCATATGTAGTCGGTTATTTCTGGAAATTTTAAAAACATATATTAATTGTTTCTAGAGCTTCCTACTATAAAGGACAACAATGACAAGTGAACTGTCTCTATGAAAACTTAATGAAAACAGAAACAGTTTTGAAATATTAAGAACTCACTCAATTATGAAATTTAAACATTGTAAATAGACTCTAGAGATATGATTGCAATTCTAGGAATAGACTAGTTTATGAGCTGTCACACCTAAAACATCCAAAATGAGAATACATTTTTCATGTAGTTCTAAGGCTTTAAAAACAGTAAAAAAATCTTGAACTTTATTTTCCAGTTTCTAGATTTCAGAGTTGCTCCAATACACATTTTAGATCCATATGCCATGAAATCTGTCCTACTTAGTTACCCTGCAAACTCATCAGCCACTGAATTTTAAATACAGTGTAGTCATCCTTGTTTTCGGAAACTAAAAGCACGCAATCTTACCTCCAAAGGGTTTGATGTTCTATAGTCTCACCCCTATAAAAATATGCAAGAAGCAAGTTCTGTAGAAAGAAAAAGGCAGTGTTTAATATTTTAATATTTCTGGGCTTTTTTTTTTCTTTTTTTTCTTTTAAATTCCTAGAGCGTACTGTCCTGAACTGGAGCCTCTGACTTTCTGTGAGCTTTCCGTGGTTCTCTTCGTGTGTGCTTATGATGCTTTTCCTCCCTCCCCTCTCTCTCTCTCTCTCTCTCTCTCTCTCNCTCTCTCCTGGAGAGAAGTCCAGCTGCTAGCACATGTGCACACAAACCAGCCTCCAAATTCCTGGCTAACTCACTGATGTGCTATAGTTTGTGTGCAATTTATACTCCTGCAGCTTTAGCTGTCTGGTTTATATGGGCCTTTTAATTATTTTTGTCCTCCTAAATGAAGGCCAGACATTATGCTCACTGGCTTCAATAATAGTTGTTCTCTAAGCAGTCTATTTGTAATCATTTAATTTTGCACTATTAAGCCACAGAGCTAGGTCAATTGGTATATTTAACAGGGACAAGTTACAACTATAAAAGTTGCAGGAAATTTCCCCTATTTTGCCTTCATGGGATCCTAAATCCTGTATGTAACACCACAGCTGTCATCTGGAGGAATTTTTTTTTAGCAACTATAAGGGCTTTATCTTCATGCCTGTAGATACCTGACTTAAATATTGGATTTGTAAACACTTTTGCATAGAGGAGTTTGACAAGCACATTAAAAATGGTTGCTCACAAGCTACAAATCTCTTAAGTTACAGCTACTGCATATATTGCACAGCTGGCTGTCATGATGCTAGCAAGATTTTTGCTCTTTGATCTAACAGGAGTTTAAAATTCAAAGTGTTCAAGATGCTTATCATGATTGTCATTTCTGTGCATTCTTGAAAATGCTTAGAAAAGCTTTCCCACCATCCAAGCACCACCCTCAGAAGATGAACTTTCAGTAAAGTTGCCAGCTCCATGCTGAATGAGTTCCTTGCTGTTTTTGCTAAAGCCAGACCCTTGCCGAACTCTGCCTGTTGGTGCCCACTTAATATGAAATAGTTGGAGCACTGCACAGAAGCCAGATGCAGAACGACACAAAAACTACATTGGCAAATGATCTGTCAAGTGACCCATGAACAAAATCGAGATTGAGTTGCCCTTTGAAATAAACCTATTTGAATTTTATTATCTCTAGAGCACCTTGTGTCTCTAATCTTGTGAAAGGTTAGTATTCCATCCATCAGAGCGAGATTAGAGCTCTAGTTGATGCCTGTGCTTGATGATAACTGAATGCAGCAGTTGGGGCTGGAGGAAGGAGATTCATTACCATCAGCAGTTCAAAGAAAGATTGGGTAAACATGCTCAGGGAAACAGGTTCCTGTTATAGACCACATATAATCCAGGTCAGGATAGCAGAAATGAAAGGAGCAGAATATCAGCGAAGATTTAAACCTATTGACAATAACCTAAATGAAGCTATATTACCTTATTCCCATGCTTTTATTTTATGTCACAGATTAGCGGACCCAAATGGCTGCTGCCTACCAGCTGCAATGTTAGTCACTTGTTCTGTTTTCATTAATTCAGAAGTTCTCTCTCTCCTAGATCTGTTAAAAAAAATTATTTCTCTACTTTTATGTCTTTTTAAAGCTTACCTGACATTTTGGAAAAAGCTTTAGTGAGCAGGCATCTTTTTTCCATGTCCTTGTTTGCCTGAACTCTCTAAATTTTATATTATGCTCTGAATTATAAATGTGATTAAGTTAATAATGGTGATGACCTTACTTCTTGTATTAAAAAAAGAAATATGATTAAATTCTTCATTGTCAAGTCCAGGCTTATGCATTGCTTCAAGAATATAGAAGTAATGCAGAGGATTGAAATGTGTATATTTTTCTAATCCTTTAGTTCCTCTTGGTGGGTCTGGATTTGTGCCTCTGGCTTTTCTATCCGTGCAGAGCAGACCATGTATTTATGTTCTCATATTTGGCTTTGAAGGATAACAAGAGGCCCTTTGGACCTGATGCCAGTGTATCAGCCAGCAGCAAAACAACGTGAGACTGAATTTTTTATTTCCTGTCAAACTTCATAACATCACAAAGGAAAAAGAAATAGAGGGTAGGTCTGAGATTTTCCAGAGACAGAGGTATGTTAAAGCAATAGAAACAGTTGCTCTGCAAAGTAAGAACCTGTTTAGTTCTTAGGTTGTACCCACAGTGTAGTAAATTAAAAAACAAATAAACAAACAAACCCTTTCAAAAATCAACAAAGCAACGTAAAATAACGCCAAAATAAATTTACATTTTTTATAAGTTACATTAATGCTCAGAGTATAAGAAATCGTGAGTTTCAGCTAGATTAGAGTTACTCAGAGCCTGAGATGGGTATACAAACTTTGACGGCTCCTCAGAATAAGTAAAAATGTTTAGAGGAGGCCAATTTTAAAGTAAAACCAGGTAGTAGCAACAAGAAGAAAAAAATGCAGGGTAATCATGAAATATTTCAATATAAGTCTTGAGTCCAGAGACAAAAGCTACTGTTTCCATGTAATCAGCAAAAAAGATTTTTCAGTACCCTCTACAGTTACATTTTCAGCTACTTGAGTTTTACTGTATTAAGGGACTTACAGTATAAACTATACCTAATACATGGTATTAATTAATGTTCTTAATGAATAAATATGTATTAGGTAGGCAGTATGACATCTATTGCAGTTACTGTGACATTAAAACATTAAAAAATCAATTAAAAGGTATTATATATGCACATATTATGGGCAAGTCTGAGCGAACATATGGTCTTTGCAAGAGAGGAACCTGTGACTAATAAAATAATGCTTCTTCAGTGAAAATGGAGAATTTTTTCTAGATAATGGATATACAATTTAATGCTGACCCCTAATATAAAAGTCACCTATTGGAAACACATTTCTAATTATATGGTTTGTAAATGTGGAAGCACTTAAAATATAAGGTCATCCGGGCTACATAAAATTGTAATGTACTTATGAAGTTTATTATTATGGCAGAGGAGTAGGGTAATTAGTCTCATCTAACATGTAACATACCTACCATTTACATTTTTCAGAAGTTACTGGTGTTTTATTGTGTTTGAAAATCCTTCCACAATTATTAAGGTCCTCATTAAAGAATGTTGAATGGAGTCTCAGTTAAAAAACAGAAGGCGTGTTCTCTCCTGTGTCCTTTTCAAAGGAATCCTTATTTCTTCAAGATGTACTGTTTGACCTTTATTCTGTCCAATGTCTGAATGTTTCTCCCAAATGACTAAGCATATATACATTAGGGAAACTAATAAAGAAAGAAACTATTGGATAAAATATTCTACAACCATCTCTTAAGATAAGCATTCATTTTGCTTGTGCATCTCACCAGACCACTAAAAACTTCAGTCTTTCAGATAATGCAGTAATGGAAGACCCAAAATCACATTATCAAGCAATGAGACATATATTCATACATTTTCATTAAATGAAAATACTGCCCCTAATCTAGTGGGGTTGATATAAAGGACAGGCTCCTGCAGGATGTGGAGCCCCCCAATTTAAAGTCCAATCCAGACTTCTGATCTAAATCCTTCTTTGTCTCCCCATTGAGAACATAAAGGCAGAGCTGCAGCAAGGCTTCATGCCAAGGTTCCTTGGTTGGGTATCTGAAGCGAATCAGTGTGTAGCCTGGACATTCAGTTTTTGAGACCCTTGTTCTGCCTGTGTGTTCAAGGGTGATGGTTTTGGCAGTATTGATAGACTGTGTCTGAGAAACATCTGGAAAACTAAAGTTGAGCTATCTTCTTATCACTTTGTCTGTTTCATTCAGTTCCCATTTCCCTGTTTCTCTATATTCTCCCCAACTATTATTGTCCTCTCTAATTTTGCTTTCCTGTTTCACCTGTACTGCCTCATTTGTTCTTATCCTCCCATATTTTAAGGTTTCTGCACTAGTGTAGTGCAAGAAAACAAGTGCAAGGCCTTTAGTCAGTGCAGGTCACCCTGGTCCCTTCACTGCCTGCTGCCCAGTAGGATTGTTCAGCTTTTCAATTTGTTCTTCAAATCTCGTCTCACAGGGCTGAAATTCTCATCTGGTAAGATTTATATGAGACAAGCAATTAGTGGGGTTTTCATCCCAAATATTCACGCCACAGCATTAATGTTGTGGCCAAACAAGCTGGAGTAACATCCAAGTATTACACAAGGAAATACTGTTCAGCAACAGTTCTAGGGACTGAATGAAAAGACCTTTGCACCAGAAGTGATACAGGGTCTCCACTTCCAGCTCAGGAGGAATCATTGGACACTAATGTGGAAAACATGGCCTATGCCTATGCTTCCCCATCAAGCTCTCAGGTCATAAAAATGGTGTAATGTGAGGACTGCATATGTCTGAGAGAGAGGGATGAGAACTGTGTAGCAAAGAAGGCAGACAATAAGGTCTCAAGATTGCAGAGAAGATGGGAAAAGCAGTAAAAGGCCTGGAATTCCAGTGACTTCTGCACAAAAACCCCCTACCAACAGACAAATAAAGACCCTGTACAAAAATCAAGAAATAGTTTCTAAAGCTCCTTCCTCCCACTGAGCCACCCTATTTCTCACAAAACCCTAGGAAGCAGTCAAGTATACAGTTTGTTTGCTTAGAGAGTCAACAGCTAGTGGGTTCATTGAAATATTCTTGTCAATATGTTAAATATGTTCAGCAACTTACCAGCACACCAGCAGCAGAAGCACAAAACTTTGGTGTCACTACATGGACACATCTATTTAGGTGGAAACATTGTATGCAAACAGCAGCTAATAAATGGGAACAATTCCTCAAATAAACTTGGCATAGGAGTTTTAAGGCCACTCTTGTGTCATTCAATCAAATAAAAAGTAGATTATATTGTTTGAAATCTAACATAACCTTAAATATATAATAATCTCGTAAAACTGGTTTTTCAGTTTATTTTGCCATATCTTAGATAAAAGTTTCCTTCTGACTGAAAAGCTTTCCCACTAGACAGCCTTATAAGAGAAAAAAAAACATTATGTTGAGAAGGTAGGTCAGATAAAAATCAATCATGCAGCATCTTGATCCAGTGAACTGATGTCTGTAGATGAAGATTTGTGTTGCTTTTAAAGCTATTCAAATACTGACTTTGTTTTTTAATCCCTGATCTTTGAAACATCCAGGTAGGAAAGTTTATTGACTTCACAAATCTCCTTAGGGGACCCAAGGTCTTTCTACCAGCACATGAATGCAGATGCAGAATGTGGAAGACTGTTTTCTTCTAAAAGTAATATTACATTTATAGCTTATAGCTTACATTTGTAGCTTATTTGAGGCAAACTCTGTTATCCTTAACCTTAATCCTTAACCTTATCCTTAATCTGGGATTTTATTCATTTCCTTGTTTTAAGTCACTGACTGCCCAAATCTGATCTCTAGGACCATTGCTGGTCCTTAACTTTCCTACTATTGCCTTGGAAAAAAAAATAAAATCATCCCTCTAACAAACTGAGAACATTTAAGTTAGCTTAATTTGCTGTCATAAAACTAAAAGGAATTTTGTTGCTTCAGTGAAGTTTGAACATGTAGCACAATTTACAAGCAAGAAATTCAATCACATTGACATTATGTCAGTAATAAGTAATGTGCTCCATGTCCAAATAGTCAAGGAACAACTGGGAAACCAGCTGGGATTTAATACTGCTTGACCTTAATGGTACCTGGGGTTCCTTTGAGTGTAGGTGTAGAAAAATTGGATGTGCTGAAAAATAGTTAAATTTTCTTGGAGGTAGTTTTATATTTTTTGTTAGTAGTGCTAAACCATAACAGAACTTATTAGCTGCATTCAGAGGTGTCTGGAAAAACCATCAACGTGACTTCATTACTTCTTAAGCTGCAGACTTATATACAAAATTGATTTTATGTACATAATAATTTCCATGTGAAGTCAAACTTCAATCTGTTCTTACAGCAGGGTTCTGCTGGTTAGCTCAAATAGAAGTCCTTGCAGTTATTTCACTAGTACCTGTGTCAGGTCAAACATCTAAAGATTTTGGGGGTTGGAATAAACTGATTTCTTTCTAAATACTAAAATGAGCCATCTTCAAAAAGGGGAAAAGGTGAAATGAGATTGAAAGGCAAACTGCAATGGATTTACAGCAGTTACATTATATAAATACAACTGTGCAAATATGTTTTAGCTCTCTACATTTACAATTGTGACATGAAAGTAGCTGCAGTTCTAATTTTAAACATACTGGGATGCAGCCAATTTCACCTGTTTAAACCCCACCTTTCCACACCGGGATTCAGACCCGCACTTTCTACTGGGTACTTCACTGAATGGATCTAATCCACTAGATTTTTCTAAAAACACCTCTTTCTTGAAGCTGAGTAAGGCTCAAGAAATTGTTTCCAAATACCTCAATGGCAGTTCTACACAGTAGTATTTTGTTTAGAGTGGGAGGAAGAAAACCAAGAAGACACTATGCTAAAAGAGGTGAGCAAGCCCTCTTCAATCCCACACATGCCTAAACTCAGGCTGAGATTTCTGCCTCCAAAACCCAGTGCGACTACTGTCAAATTGTGGCTGATCACCCCATTATAAATAAAAGTCTATGAAGGTTTCAGTGTTTTCCTCTGGCCAGCCAGAGCCTCCTTTCTCATGTGTGCCTCCTTCCTGCAGTCAGTTCAAGTTCCCTGCTCTGAGAACAGATGTGAAGGCACACAGTGACTTCAGGGCCACATTCCTCCCCAGCGCAGCACCTGTGACCTCTGAACAGCACAGCACAGGAGTGAGTCTGGTGATAACAAATACTGCCTGTGGCTTCAGACCTGCTAGTGAAAAAAAATTGCCTCCTTTTTTTTTTTTTTTTGACAGAATTATCCTGAATTAAATTTTATCTAGACTGTAGCAAGGCAATTTGTTGTTAATTTTCCCCTATGTCTTCTGATCTACTTTACATTTCCTTGAATTAAGAGTCAACAAACTTTTAATACGTTCAGAAGATGGTTGTAGATTATAGGCATAGCAAGGAATTTTCATATAAAATTTTGGATGGTAAATCTCTTTAACTATTGAACTGGGTGTTTAATAGCCTCTAGTGATATGTAGCAAAAAATGGTACAGTCTCTATATTTTAAAACAATTGTTGCACTGAGTCCCATAGTTTATATATTGTTAATATTGTCATGAAAGCTTTAAATGTTTTTCAGAAGAAACTGTGGTGACTCGTGAATCTTTCATGAGATGTTATGCATTTTTATGAACATATGATGTAAAATTCATCTTTCTGAAATTCACAGATATCCATGAAGTAGTACATTGTTCTCTTTGGTCATGGATATTCATGACAATACTACTTCTGTAAGCATTTAAATGCTCGTTCGTAAATATTCTGGAATGTAACCTTCTGACACCATGTAACATTTTGCTTACGTTTTATGAGTACTTCACTTGGGCATTCTCCACTTGATAATGAAAGCAGAACCTTCAGGGACGGTTATTGGTGTATATATAAATTATGTGTAAAACTACCTCATTGCTTTGTTTTTATTCCTAGCATTTTCTTTCTTTGTTATTACTCCAAGTTCAATGAATTTTTGAGGGCATCTTGGGAATTTCAGCTTTCATATTTATAGTCAAGGATATATTATCAGTATAAAGTATGACATGCAGGAGAATTGAGATTCTAGAGTGCAGTAAAGACTTAAAAAATATATGTAATGTCTAATATTCCTTGTGTGAAACTTATGTGTTTCAGCTAGTTGCAGGAGTGCCTGTACAGAATCATTGGCAGGATGAAGTCTCCTTTTCATGCATACTCAAGGGTTGGCAAATGACCTTTTGCAATGAAAAAACAGTAGATTTTGCATTTGAAAGTTGCACCCGCATCCCCGGAAGTTGTTGATAATCTTATTGATTTCAGCATTGCAGAATAAGGTCTTATAAGCCTTTATCAATGCATGTAATCGCCTTTGAGTAGATGACAGATCCTTTAACTCTGTACTGGTGTTCATTCGTACAATAGATCCTTTGTGCTTTGGCATTAAATAATGCCTTAAATTCTTTGTCAAATTAGGTTCCCATTGTGATAATGGTATTTGATGTATAAAAAGCAGCATAGCTTTTTTTTCTGTTTTCCTGCACTGGATCCACCCTGTCCAACCCAGCCCATCATAAATGTGTTTGTGTTTCTTCCTCATCCTCATGTCCCTCATTTTAGCTTAGGACAGCCCTGTGCACATTGTCTCTGTGCTCCACAGTGGGGAGTGATTAAGGATGAAGCCTCAGCGGTTTCCTCTCCCCCTGTATCTCTTTCTTTTCTTGCAATATCCTGACCTGTGAGGGGGAGGAAGTCACAGACTCTGGATAGGGGTCAGGGAGAAGATCACAGTGAATTATCTGCTGTTACCAAGTCTTGAAGTAGTCCGAGAAATGGAGGGATGAAAGAGGAAAGAAACTCTCATCTTTACTCACAACCCACACTGGCTTCTAAACAATTTTGTAGCATCCAAAAATATCATATTTATATCATATTTACAGGTCTGAGACAGCCTAGCAAGCTATTCATTAACAGCTAGGTTATTTCACACATACCCAAAACTTAACTGGAAGATATAAATCACCTATTCTGAAATTTGCAATTATAGGGCACATTTAATTATCAAACTTGTATTTCTTGTCTTTAAAAGTAATGTGTGTATATATATATATTTTTTTTTTCAAAATGAGTTTAAAAGGAGAGCAGTTTTCAACAAATCTCATCACACTGCAGCTTTTGTTTTTTCTAATGGGAGATGAAATTTGTTTCCCAGTTGTGACTGTTGAGTGTTTTTAAAGGTCAAAGCTATAAGGGAATTTTAAAATTAGTTATTCAAGCTGACTAAAAAGTAATACCAGTGCACTGGTAGCCTTATGCAAGCAATTTGTTTGCTCTTGAATATAAAATAAATGTAATGTCAAAACTAGGGGAGAAAAATCATCTGCTGTAAATATTCTCCTACAGCAACTTTTTCTCAATCAGGAAGTTAAATTGAGTTCTTTTTGCTTTGTAAGGTTGCTTATTATTTAAAGAAAGTCTCCAGAAACCTAAAGCAGTTGGAAAATGAAAAGGCATAAAACCCACAGAGGTTAATTTCACATGAATTTCCTTGAGATAAATCACAACTTTCACTAATTGATGCCATTGTGGAATATCTTTAAAGAAAGAGAAAAGAAAAGAGCCTTTGCAGCAAAGAAGATGAAGATTTCACCAAAACATTTTTGTTTCATTAATGAGTTCCTGAACAAAGAAAGACAGATGGAAATAGGATACAGGAAAAGGCTGACATTGATATTTGTAATGAATGCAAGTATCTATATATAAAGAACCCCCAAAGAATCTTTCTCTCAAGAAGCATAGTCGGTTTACATGAATTCTAATATTCTCTTACCAGCAGCCTTATTAGGAATGGGAAGTTCAACGATTTGCAATAGATTAGGTACACCAAGGCTGCATAGGGTGTAAATACATGCACATCTTCACAGGAAATAATACATCATGGTAGAACAGTAAAGACTGGTAGAATGTACTGATATCTAAATCCTTAGAGCTCTTGGAAAAGCAATGCCCCCACAAGAAGGAGAACAAGGCTATGGTGGGAACTGCCAGTAGAGTTTGGGTGTTAGTCAATGATAGATGGAATCAGGGTGTCACCCTGAGCAGTGAAGGATATGAAAGCCCATGTAAAACCAGGCATATATCACTGTCCAGAGCTCTGTGCACCTGAGCTGGTTTTTTTTCTCAGCTAACAGTAAGAGTGCTTGACCAGTGTATCAGGTGCACCATTATATGGCTTCAGGTCTCAAGTTCAGCTGAAAAGGAAAGCTGTGCAGAATATATGATAACAAAAAGAAATTATATTTTTGTCTTTTTGGTCTTAGAGCTCATTAATATATTTTTGGTTTTAGGAATTAGAAAACAAACTCTTTCTAGCTTTGCATCTCGTCCTACAGTCAGACGTTGCTTTTGCTTAAATTACAGAGGAAAAGAAAATGCAAGGGAATTTATCAGGCTGGAAATGATCATAGAATATCTACTCCAACATAATACAAATCTGTGTCTGTAAAAATGGCCTCTAGGTATTTGTGCGAATATTTTGTTATAAGCAATTATTGCATCAGCCATGCTGCAATATTATCCCTAATCTTGATCCACTGACTTAGGGTGACAACTAGTTATCACTTTGGAAATAGTCCAGCTCCCGTGTTGAATTTCATTATGACACTAGTTTACCTACGTCAAAATAGAGTGAGAATGTCAACTTGCAGTAGGCAAAGAACTGTGAGAGTTAACAAGACATTATTTTTAATCTGCAAGCCGTTCCTACCTTTCTGTAATGGACTCTAGCAATTCTGCCCTTTCACATTGTGACTGAGTTGTCTTATCATGGCCAAAATATTTTAAAACAATTCTGACTTCATTTGCTGACTGTCGATATCTATCCTAAGTTTACAAATAATGTTTAAAAATGAAAACTAGCTGAAGGGTGATCCATGGACTGGAAACCCACCATTTAAGCCTATATAGAGCACGTAATGGCTTACAATAGCAAACTTCTCTCCATCTTTTCAGTATCTCAGTGTGCCTTAGACCTTATTCTTTTCAACTACCTCATAGAAGTGAACAGGCTTCCTGAGACCCTCTGGTTAATAAATGAAATCTGTATAAAAACGCGCTGGCAACAAAAGACATATCCAGGACATATACTGTCATAGGAATGAATCATCACTTAAAATTAGGAAAAATTATTTCCAGCATTAACACTGCTCATGACAACCTATTTTGGCAGCAAAAAAAAATATCACAAGTTATATATTTTAAAGCACTGCACAGCTCTGTCTGATATAGATTCTCCTCTCCCACCCTAGTACTTGAGTGCTTTCCAGAAGCACATTAAGCAACATGACGAATGTCTGTCTCATCTTCATTCTTTTACTTGAAGCTGAAAAATTACATTATTTTTCAAAAACTACCTGCAAGTTGATGAAATATCATCTTTGCAATGAACATAAAATTTTTACATTGCTGTGAAGACCATGGCAAAATTCAAACTTTGCAGAAGCACATACAGTTTCTACTGATGTAAGTGAACAAATGCTCATTTATGCCAGGACACAGTTTCTATACATAAGCATTGCAAAGCAGACTACCTTCTTGATATATGGGAGATTTACAGGCTAAAACAGCGAACAGTCTTTCACAGCAGCATTCTTTTTGCTGGGTGGGAGTTGATTGAGAAATTAGCACAACATGGGAGATCTCTTTCTGTCTGGAACTAAAAAGGTATCCAATTTTGTAGCTGCTGTTGATTTATTATTCTGATCCTGCATGGGGTTACTGATGCAGATAGCTCTTTTAACTAACTGTCTTTTGTGTCAAAGTGTACAAAAGACTAACACTCCAACTTTTTAATGGCATAATTTACCTTTAGCAGTAGCTCTTGAGGACTACAGACCTGTAAGAAGACTAAAAATAAAATAAATGTGCTGCTGTTTAGAGGACATTAGGTTTCCTACAGAAATAATATGTGTGGCCTCACATTTGGGACTAGCGTGAAATTTAAGCTTGTAGAGTTAATGGAAATGTTTGTACCACGGTATAAATAAAGATTGTGACCAGCATAGACCACATTGTGATGGATGCTTTATAAGCAGAGAATAAATATCTACCCTTCCCTGAAAAGTTTGGTTGGCTTCCAACAAGCTGACTGTGAGACTGCTAAACAATGCACCCACACAAAGAAAGAGTAAGCTAATAATCTCAGACAAGAGGAGCTGTCAGCAAACTCAGTTAAGCTTTGCTGTGACTGACTTATGCAGTGGCATGATCCTTTAGGATAAAGAGTGGGACTCCCAGTATAACTATGGATTGTGAGGAGCCAGCATGTGAGTTGTTTATAGCAGCCTCCCAGCATATATAGGGTTATGCGAAAGAAGTTGAGGGGCCTGGATTCACTGGTTTTGTGACTGTCTTTCCCTGTTGTCATTCAATTGCACTGGTGGGAAAGCCTAGCTCCAGCTTTAAAACAAATTTTAATTTGAGCCCCAGGTTCTCTGCCATGTCTTTGCTTTCTGGATTGTGTGACTAGAGAATTAGATGTATTCAGCACTGCAGTCAGTGTGCATTATTTCTAGAAGAAGAAATTCTGAAAGTACAAAATAGTATTCATGGTGATTTAGATGTCAAAGACACCACTAGATCAGGGCTAGCTGTGAAAAACAGCTTTGTTTCACTTTTCTCTTGAACAGAAGCCTATATGTTGTGCACATCGTATTATTATATTTGACAACAAAATTTTTTATTGTGGGTGGGGTTTTGGGGGTTTTTTCCCTTCCCCCCCTTTTTTTTTCCCACATAAGCTATTTGGCAAAAGCATATCCTTTTCCAAATGTAATTTATTCCTTATGAAGAGCTGCAGTTTTAATGACAGTTTAGACGCTGATATGTTTATTAGACTGTATTTTCCCTTTAATAAATGCTTTGATGTAACAAGTATGTTCTCAGTGTTTTGTGTATACATTTTCATAATAACCCCTTTCCCGTTACCTGGGAGATCAAAGGCTGCAGCTCTGCACAACTTCAGCCAAAAATAAGATATTCTTTTCTTACTGAGTGTTGGGTGGGTTCTGCTTTCATCTGATCGCAGTTGTAAACCCCCAAATTTAGTGTAGATTTTTTCTTACCTAGTCTTAGTTTCTGCCCTTTCTTTAGTGTTGCAGTGGTTCTGCATTTTCATAAGTCACAGTAGCCATAGCAGGTCCCTGTGTTAAGAGTATTCACATCATTAGCATTAGCCAGGAGTGTGAAAAGTCAGCACATCCCATAGCACATACAAATGTGTTTATGGCAGTGACCACAAATTAAGAATCTGGTATCCCAGACTTGATGTGTGATGAATCCTGCTTCACTGCAAATCATTTAATTGTAGCAAATACAAGTTTTGCCAAAGGTTTTGCCATCTCTGCCTTGCTGTCTGCAATGCCTCATTTACAAGCCACAACAGTTACAGGACCCTTGCCCAAAGGTGGTTTAAGTAGGTAGACAGCAAGCCCTCTAAAAAGATGGGATCCTCTGAAAGCCAGGACATAATATGCCTGCTTTGGTCAGCTGGGTTTAAGGAACTGTTGTATATGCTCAGTGAATTTTTTGTGAAATCCTAAGTACCATACTGCAATTAAAAAGTCTGAACAGAAGAGACAATTATATATTTCTACTTTATCCCACAGGCTCAGTTTCCAGTAAGAATAATTTCCACAACCCAAAATTTAGAAATAGCTTATGGTTTAGGCCTCAGTAGATAAAAGGCATCAAAGCAGTTGTCTGAAACCCTTTCAAAAAAATCCTAATGCCTGCATCTCCAAAATAAACAACTAGCACAGACTGGAATTAGTAGGATGGTTGTGGCATGACTGGTGGAGGGTTCTAGCACTGCCCTTCAGTAGAGTAAAAAAATATTGAAAATACTAATATTTTTTTACCATTACCTAGACATGTGACACTTTTAAGAAATGTTCTCATTTCCACTCAAGTATTTTTCAAGTTCTCTTCAAGAATATAGGCAAATAAGTATTCAGATTTTCCATGGTTTGCTTCTTCATGGTAAAGACTTGATCAAAGTGGAATCTAAATTCTAAAATCATTAAATTTTCAGTTAAATCATCATATTAGTGACTTTACTTTTAGCTTAGAAGATTTAGTATAATGGCTGTGGAGGGACAGGGATTGCTATGTTCAAATAGTACATAAAGAAGGGGAACTACCCCCACTGAAGTTCTTTTAAATGGGTTTTTCTGCTCAGTGCTATAGGTTCTACATCTTTCGACCTTGATAGGGAATTCAGTTGATACTCTGTTTTTCTTTACTTCTAAATAAAGCTATCCAAATGATGAATTTCACTAGTAAAGTGCTGTGGTAACAAACTATTAAGACAAATTACGACGAGTTAGGAATGCAGCCAGAAGACCCTTCGTACCTTACTGTTATGGCCATTAACCCCTGCTTGTTTCCCTGCAGAGTTTTTCCGAGAGCTGCTGGAGAATGCAGAGCGATCCTTGAACGACATGTTTGTCCGGACGTATGGCATGCTGTACATGCAGAACTCTGAGGTGTTCCAGGACCTCTTCACAGAGCTCAAGCGCTACTACACAGGAGGCAACGTGAACTTGGAGGAAATGCTGAACGACTTCTGGGCTCGGCTGCTGGAGCGGATGTTCCAGCTTATAAACCCGCAGTACCATTTCAGTGAGGACTACCTGGAGTGTGTCAGCAAGTACACGGACCAGCTGAAGCCGTTTGGAGATGTTCCCAGGAAGCTGAAGGTTCAAGTGACTAGAGCCTTCATTGCTGCACGGACCTTTGTTCAGGGGCTGACCGTAGGCAGAGAGGTTGCCAACAGAGTATCCAAGGTAATCCAAAATGAGGGCGGGGCTTTTTTGGCTTGAATTTGTTCTCAACTTGCCAGACAATTGAAATCTGTCTGTGTGCTTTGGGTTTTTTTCAGTATAAGGAAGTGTGTTTGGTTATGTGTGGTGTGTTTGGTTATGTATGTGTGGGTATGTCTACCGATACACCCATCCTAAGTTCATAAATGGGGGCAACACTTGTTTTCAGTTCCTTCCAGGGATATTAAGGAAATACTGACTGGAAAGCATTTCTCTGTGCTTAGGACACAGTGCAATTCCAATATGCATCAATGTTACAGCACAGTAGTGATTGTCACTTGTAATTCAAAACTGGCTACATATGTAAAAGATGGGGATTAGATCCGAATTTAAATGTTTCGAGCAAATTTATTCTGCTGTTCATTAGGAAAGTACAGCCCTCACAGCATTCATTCATCGTGCAGCTGGGTGATGGATTTTGTTAGAAATGTCTAGTCATGTTTCTGATGAGAAAATAGACAAACAGTGACACCTCTGGAGCTTGAGCTTTCCCAAAGGATGGTTTGACTCACATTTATTTTAATTTTAATTATTTATCTATGAAAATATTTATGACAATTATAATCCTTGAGGGCTTCACATAATTAAAGAAAAATACATGGGCAAAAATAACCCCTGTTGTTACCACAAATGTGGCCGAATGGCTTTCTCTTATACAGTATTTCAAAAACAGGTATATTTTTCTGAATTGATGTTCCAGATAGATACCTGCTCTGTGATCTCACTATTTCACAGTCCTCATAGTGTGTTTGGACCGTGAATTCTGAAATACTCTCATGAGATCCACTGTGATCAATGCTCAAATACTCACTTCTGCACAATAAGTGTGCGAGTGATTTGGATGCTTGGCCCACCCAATACTTTTACCACATTTACAAGCCTAAGTCACTTTTCTGCCTCAAGAAGACTGTCTTATTTGCTTCATTTAAATCACAGTCAGAAAGTGAGATAGAGCCCATATACTGTACAGTAGACTGCAACTCAAGCACTCAGCAAGATGGGGCTTTTAAACTTTTATTTACCTGTATTATGTGACATTTTGCAATTACAAGTTGAGAAGCCATAGAGACAGAAATGTAGTCAGGAAGGGAGAGCCTGATTTTATGTCTAGGAGACTGCATGGGATAAAAAGGTCATTTTGCACTTAAAATTGAGTGGAGGAGATATGTGATCTTTGTTGGTCAGCTAGAACCAAAGTCTCTCCCTCCAAGGTCTTTCCTGAACTTCAGGGTTGCCTTTCTTTGATTCCTGTCAGTTCTTGCAGTCTTTGTGAATGGTGACAGGGTATCATCGTGAAACCCCAGGCTGCCTAGTCTAGCTGGGGGCAGATGCAGCTTTTTAGCCTCCAAATGTGCAGAATGCATGTATCTGCTGCCCCAGATTTCCTCTGAAGAGCGATGATGTCTCCGTGGGTCAGGTTTTAAGTGAAAGTACAGAGCCCTGATGTCACTGTTGTCAGCAGGCATTAGATCTTGCTGGATCAGACTGTAGAGAGTAAGCTATGTAATTCATGTAATAGATGCATAATTTGTGAATCCCTCACAGATTAAGGTCTGAATTGTCTGCTGACATGTCATTTTCCCTGTGTTTGTACATGACTGTACAGAACGTGCAGGTGTCTCCTCTCTCACATATCCAGAAAATGTTTTCCTCTCAGCCTCTGGGCTTTGGGTACATTATAATTACATTACATTATAATAAGATCACTGAAAGATCCTGTGATCCTTTAATGAGAACTCTGCAATCATACAGTCAGTCTTTTCGTAGTGTCATTTGAAGATGATAACAGTAGCTCAATAGTACTTCCGTTGTGGGGTTTTTTTTTTTCTTTTAACATGAAAGAAACACTTGAAATTATTATTAAAAGGATTCAGTGTGTGGTGAAAGACACAATACAGATAGTATCCTTTATAGATGCATAGTGATACTCCAATAGACTGCATGTAGAACACTGTGCTCAGTTTTTGGCCCTTCCCATACAGAAAACACATTGATAAACTGAAACAAGTTCAGTGGACGCTGACATCATGATCTGGACTGGATTACTTGTCCTGAGAGGAGAGCCTGTGGGACTGGGGGTTCTTCATTTTGGAGACAGGCTACTTCAAGGGCACTCAGTTGCTCCTGGTGCCTCTAGGGAGGTTATTAAAGAAATGCAGCCAAGCTCTTCACAGTGGGGCATGGCATGATGTGATGCGCATGAGCTGAAGCATTTCCTCTTGTACTGTCAAAGCAGGCCCTAACAAAAATCCCATCCCTATCTTTCCTATAAATGCCATTTAAGTACTAGAAGGTTTCTAATAAGAACTGCCTGGAGCTTCTTTTCTCCAGGCTGAACAGCCCCAAATCCCTCATGTCTTCATAGGAAATGTGCTCCAGCCCTCAGACCATTTTTGTGGCCCTCCTCTGGACCCATACAACAGGTCCACGTCTTTCCTGTGATGCTGAGAATTCCAGACCTGGATTTATTAATCCAGGTGGGGTCTTCTGAGAGCAGCATAGAAGTGACCTGCTGATCACGTTTCTTTAGGATCATTGCTCTATGATCCTCTTAAAAAATGTAGTAAAATCAGCATTTTTGCTTAAATGTAGGATATGCTTTGATTGCATGATTATCTTTGGTATTAAAATCTCGGTGACTGTATTCATACCTGCAGCATATGTAAAACAATTGCTGACCTTAGGGACCTTGTGCTACATGCAGCATGGTGAGGCAGATATGAAGAACCCCAAGTGGCACCAAATATTCAAGATTAATAATTTTCCTGTGGAAAGACTGATTACTCTGAGAATGAATATTTCGTTGTCATATCATAACTGTGGACTTTTATGCTGGTTTATCTACTGTAGAAAATGACAAATCCTTTACTTTAAACATAATTTTAAAAGACTACAACCATTTCTTAGAGTTAGTACATAACTGCAGCCAAAAGTGAGGCAGGTAAACATCTTTTGTTGCTATTTTGAAAGTCATCCAGATTCAGCACCGATTTCTTTCTCATTGTACTCTAATATTCAGAGGTTCTTTGATAAGGGTGCCACATCTGAGTAAGTCAAGAAAAATGAATAAAGACAGAAAATGAAAGGAAGAACTGTTGCAGTTCTATAAAAGCCTTTGTCCATTCCCTGTGCTGGCTGTGAACAGAGGGGGATCTTCTACCTGCAATATCACAAGCTTAAAAGATTTTTTGCTGTCTATTTGTGGACTCATTATTTCACTGAACCACCACTGACATAGAAAAATATTGAGCCTACACCCTAAACACCATGAGAGAGAGAGAGTGACTAATGAGAAAGTTGGTAACAATATCTCCTTCGGGCCTTTCCTGTCTCCACATCTTCCGGACCATTTCTGTAGAGGAGGTGCTGGGTCACACACGACGGATTTGTTCCCTCTCTAATGTCAGGGATATATCCTTTCTAAAGATTTCCCCTCAGAGAGGTTGTGATGTCTGAAAACAATGCAGTCTGTGTATTCCTAGCAAAGGAGCTACACTTCCTTTTTTTCGATGAAGAGTGCACTCAAGCACACTCAAAGTAGGCAACACATATCACAAACATTTTCCTCTCACAACAGGATTTTGCAGTTTAGCAAGTTGCTTGTCCCGGAGATTATAATTCAGTAAGTCACACTTAGATAAATGGGGGGAGAGAGTGGTTAGGACATCTTATTTTTGTAATTTTTGTAATATTATATTTCAGTTGCAAGCAGACATAGTTGCTTCCATCTGCCTGAAGTTTTATTATGCTGTTTTAGTTGAACAGTATTTTCATGATCTCTAGGTCTAATTACAGTTTTTAATCTTCAGAGATTTTTAAATCTTTTTATTTCTCATTCTAATGCATTAAATTTGTCAGTGCTATGTTGCTATGCTGCTTAAATCTCCACTCAGTGCGATATATTTCCACTGGCTCAAATGGACCAGCTTGCTAAATTCTATATATATTCTAGAAAGTTGTATAGGCATATGAGCAAAAAGTAATTATTTCTTAAAGTGAGAAAATTAATTCTTGATTTAAATAAATTTATTCATTAATATAGAAGAATTCCTAAAATATCTCAAGTGGGAAGGGCCCTGTAAAGATCGTTGAATCCAACTCCCTGCTGCTTGCAGGTCTAACTAAAAATAAACCATATGACTAAAAGCTTTATCCAGATACTCCTTGAACTCTGACAGGCTTGGTTCCACGACATCTTTCCTGGGGAGACTCTTCCAGTTACCAGCCAACATCTCAGGGAAGGGGCTTTTCCTAATGCCCAACCTGAACTTGCACTGATGCAGCTTCAATATCTAATATTCAATATGAAACATCAGAACTGCCATTTTGGGTATGTCAAAGGTCTGTTTTGTTGATTTTACCTCAGTGGCAGTACTTTAAAAGGTCAGTATAAGAGCAGAGCTTCTCAGCTAGTATACTTTTTTAAGCTGTAGGTAGTAGATGTTTATGGACATTTTGAACTGCAGTTTCAGAAATAATTAGTTAAATTTTCTACTTCCTGTTTTTTCAGTACTTTGTTAGGTTCTGAAAACCTGACTTTTCTCTTTTGATAAAAATAAATAGCTTTGGCCTTCCCTGTTCCCCTGTAAAAATATAGCATAATAACATGTTACATGTTATTAAATTTACTTGTTATCAACTTTTTTCCTAGATAAAATAAATAAACTGAAAAAAAACAAGAGCACCAAGCCACCCTGACAAGCTGTGATTTAGTATCTAATGTTAAGCTGGAGAAGCTGCTGAAAATATTTCTGAAGTTGCTCTTAGCTGTGATTACCAATAATGTGATAGAAAAGACATATGCATACGTTTCATGTTCATCTTTTACTGCGTCTGAGCTCTGGACAGTTTGTGAGAAAATAATGCTAAGTTTTTCTCTCTGACTCTAAGCAAAGCATTCTCAGTTATTGTAATAATCCCTTTGAACTGTCACTGAGTGGCGGGGAGGTGTAAACAGAAAAACACATGAGGAATTAAAATTTTTAAACAGAAGGATCTAGGATTTCCAGGAGCATGTTATTCCTGAAATGCTTTTCCCAAATATATTTGGAATATATTAATTCCAATATAATATAATAATTATAATAAAAATATTAATACATTAAAAGCTGAATTACAACAATTATAAGGCTAATTGCACTGGGATCTTTTTTCATTAAATGAGGAATAATTCTGAACCAAACGTGGCACAGGCAAAACAGTTCCCAAGGAAAAGTGAAGCTAAGGGTATTTCAATACTGCCAAAATATTGTACTAGTTGGTAATGGCAATGCTCTAGTATGGGTGTTATTCCATCAGGTCAGCATCAAAACCAAAGGAAATATTTCCTGGAAATATTTTCTTTCCATATACTTTTAATGAAAAGCTAGAGAAAACAGGAGAAATTAACAAAAAAGAAAAGCATACTTTTTCCTCTCTCATGAGCCTTACTTCTGAGTTCTGACTTGTGCTGATTGCATGTGTTAACCTGGGTGAATTCACATTGAGAATGAATTCACATGTGAGTTTAGTAGGAAAACACAAATAGTGGGATACAAGCAGTTGGTCTGTTCAAAAGCACAGACATTACCCCTGTGCTGCTGCCCAGAGCTCTGACCCCATCCCAGGCAGAAAGTTACATCTCCACTCTCTGGCTCTTGCACTAAACCTGTCTCACTAGGAACAGCAAGTGAGTGCAGAATACTTTTATTTACAGAGATCTAGGGGTTTAGTTATTGATTGCTAGTTCTGCTTTTCTCCAAGTTTGCCCATTCTTTGTTTGTCTTTTTTGTGTGGATTTGAACACTTTCTTCCTATTGTACACTGGGATAAGGACAAGAAGAATTGTTCTGAGTTAGGCTTTGACTTTCACACTTGAAAATTCATGCTACTGGCAACCAAAGTAGTTTTTATACCAGAAGTGGAGCTTAGCTCAGGGGCATCATTAAGAGCAGTTAGTGATTTTGTTAGTGGCATAAACATCAAAGATTTGTGACCTAGCCACTAAGAACTTATTTCATTAATGCATTTAAATATTAATTATCATTTATTACAAAATAAAAAGAGGCTGTTACAATACTTTCTCATTGTATGGCATAGGCTATATATCTCCTTCTTTTTAAACCAATTAAAGCCATTCATCCCCTGAATATTATTAAATTATGTTAATATCAGACTTCTTATTAGGAACCTGGTGATATATGAGCAAAGTGAAATAAATTCAGTAATACAATTATAAGGTTAAACCCAAGATTAGTAGTGAAAAGCAGTCTCTAGTAATTGCCTGTGATTACTTCTAGTTGCAGAATGCCAGACCATTGCTTTTCTAATAAGCTGAATCAATATTCTTACAAACTGTGCTTTTCATGGTTTATAAATAAACGTTCAACATTTTGTGAGATGCATAAATAAAGGCCAATATTGAATGATACAGTGATTCAGAATGTAATTATTGCAGGGGGGAGGGAATATGACATGGTGATAAGTCAGGTAATTAAAAGTCAAAACAAAATTGTACTTTAAGCCTGGAAAATGTGATTTTCAGGGTGTGACAGATAAAGAGCTATGTGTCCTGTATATTTTAACTTCATTGACTGAAGAGATTTGGCTTGTTAAAGCCACAGAGGAAAAGGAGACCTAAAAAGACTATGGTTTCCAGCAAACTTTAATCCTCAGTTCAAACTGTTGGTTTAGGAACAGCCCAGCTGAGCAAGCATAGCTTTTATGATTCCATCTCTGCCTGTTGTTTTAAGGGTTTTTTGGGTCATTAATTCTGTGAGTTTTCATTGAGTTAACATATATTTACAAGAACTGGATCACACTGTGACATGAATGGGGCCACATCCTTTTTTCCTCTTCCTCTCCCTTGGTGTTCCTCTGGTGGGGAGTCCAAGGATTATCCAGCCAGGAGAGTTTCAGAGCTCTAATGTGTCTGTGGCACAAAAACCGGACTGAATTTTTTCCACGCTTGAGTTCTTTCTGGGAAGTATCCTTTGAAATGAGGTTCTTCAGCTGTGCTGAATATCTTTCCTTCTTTTTTGGAAAGAAAAGGCATATAAACTGATCTAGTTAATTGCACACGTTTCATGGAGAAATAAAACAGATGCCTTCCAGACACCCCAGACATACTGCAGGTGCACTGATCTATTTTCCACTTTGTGTGCACTGGAATCATCAGATGTTCCAGAAGAGCAGTTCAAGAGAAAAGGCCTAAAATGAAACAGCAACAAAAAGAAAAAGACAGTAGGAGGTCTACAAAAGCTTTGTCCTCTGTCCTACCTATGAGAATTTTCAAATATAATCCAGCCTGGGCTCTCCATTTCACAGGTCTTTAAGTATCATTCAGCTACCTTGGTACTGACCTTAATAACCCAAGTTTAACTGAGTCATGTTGCTCAGTAGACAGTCAGTCTTGCTGCGTGTCCCTCTAGGTAGGTCTGCTGTTTGAGTTTATTCCTACTGTGTGCCACATCACATCTCAAAATCCAAAGCAGTCCTGTCTTTTTGGATTTTTTTGTATCATTCATAAAGAGACATCTTCTGATTACAGTTAATTCATTCAGTTTGTGTTTTGGGTTTAGCTCAATGCATACTGCATAGCAAATACCCTTTAGTTCAGCTTTGCATCAAACTTCTAACTATAAATTAAGAATTGTAATGAGAGTATTTTAGTTTAACAACATTATTAAACACTGTCATGACTCATTAGAAAATTAATTATTTTAATTAAGGTTTTGTGCAGGATTGCTGAAATGCACATTTTACACACAATCCTTCAAAATTCTCATATCAGATGTATATATCACCTATAAAAATGTTGATATGGCACCTGAATAAAATAGATTAAGAAAAAATTTAGAACTTTTTCAGAGACATTCCTAGAAAAAAGGATGTATCCTAATGCATATCATGATACATGGTCAAGTCATGATAAAAGTAAAGTTGAAGAAACAAAGCTCATCTAGACGCTTGCTGACCCCACTATATTTAGATATTGTATAATTAATTTTACAGCAGGTTTTACATTTTTGCTCTTTTAGGGTAGGAGAGTGAAAAAAATTCAAAGGAGTCAAATGGAAATAAGAAGGAGATTAAAATGTCTGAAGGTTAATCAATGCAAGATCTAGACCCTCTTACAACTTGCTGACTTTTTAGAGTTACTCTTTTTACAGATTGCCTTAATTCCGTTTTGAAGACAGCCTAAGGAAGCAATATTTTTCAATCACGATTTGAGAAAAGCAATTAATTTTATTTCTCATGTGAGCCAGAAGCAGAAAAAAATCCTAATAGGTTTTTGGCCTTCAACTTTCTATGGAAAACATTAGCCAAGAAACTATCTGATTTACCTAAAATGCATCAGGAATACTAACTGGCATTTAAATTCGTATCTGCTTAAGTGTTGCAGTCAACAAAGTCATCAGCAAAATAGTGAATAAGTCAAATTTCTTTGAGACTTTCAGATAATTAAGTCTGAAATCAACAATGTGGATCTAAGTTCAATTACCAGTTATTCAGGAGTCACTTACAATTGGCTTCATTGTTTACTTAAGTCTTGTATCTCAAAACATATCTCAGTCCAAAAAAAAAAAAAGAAGGTTTGAATGTAGGAATAAAAAATGAAGAACTTAATTGTCAGGAAAATAATTCTGGTCATCTGTGAAATTTTCAACTTATCCACATGCTCCAGTGTCTGCTTCTTATGGGAAATTTTATATTCAGCAAGCTTGCTGAGTTTTTTCCATAATCTTTTCTGAAAAAGACAAAATGTCACTTTCATTCAGTCCATATGTTTAAGAACATAATTGCTCTTGCTTCTTGTTCTCGTTTTCTCCTTGTCCTTTTTTTTATTTTTAACCCTTTATGCAGAATTGAGTTCTTGAGTAAGAATTAAATGTACCAGACCAAACTGGGGAAAAAAAGAGCAATGAGTAAGATAAAAGGATTTAGCTGACCTCAGATGAACACCTGTAATCTTTAAGTGGGCAAGAGCAGAAATTAAGAATATAGAGTGAGGATTTTAATGCAAGACATGTCTGCTTGTCCTTCATAATGCTTTGGCATTCGTTGGCCACTGGTGTAAAAGACTTTGCAGTTGCCCAACACCTCAGTGCAGTTTTAGCCTGCAAACAACTTCCCCATTCTTGAAAATGTTTTTTTCTTTTAAAACTGCCAGAGATGTTTCGATATTCTGGACTGTTCCAATACTATGCATGTCTGACTTCTGGTCTTTGCTTTTAGAAGGTTTAGCAACTTTATATGAATACACCAGTGAAGAAATTGCTGGATTTCTTCAGGAAGCACATATGGACTCTTCACTTAACCCTCATTTACACTATCTTCAGTGTTGCATTTACACTTGCCTACTGTGTTCTTCATCCCACAGTTCTTTCATTCATGTTGATGTGTTGGCATTATCTGTGGATCCAGAAGCGAGTGTGTATAAGGCAATCTCTGGCAAGCTGACAAAGCTGAGCAGGGCTAGTGCACTCTAACTCACATTTCATCAGTAAGCTCTCTGAGTTGTTACACAGAACCATCAGCAGTTCTCTCTACAAAGAAGACACCAATCTAATTGTCCTATTTCAAATGGAGATATTATGGGTTTATGCATCTAATTGGTAGAGAGAAGTCTGAGCAGCCAAAGACATTTTCTGAATTTCACGAAAGTATCCTTAAGTGTTTAAGTAACAGAAAGAAAGAAGTGACAAAATGTGTTCTTCTTCCCTCCAGCAATTTGCTGTTTCAGGAGTATCACCACTCTCTGTAGATGTTGTGGAACACCAAGTGAGCTGTTATGAACCCTGTTTTTCAGACATGTCCCAAAACAAATGAATGTATATGGATCCAAGTGCTCAGTCGTCTCTATCTGGTGAATGCAGTAATTGATCTACTTTGGTCTGTGGCATCCAAGCTGTGTTAACTCACACCAGCTCAAGCCTGGCAGTCATGGAAACTTGTATGGAAAAGCTGCTTAGCTCAACTGCCATCTTCTTTTAGCTCTAAGGTCTTCTGTGGGAATTAGGTTGGATCTGGCCACAATGCCTTTTATACCTGCCTATTTCCTAGTCAATTAAAGAAATATTATGTTGTCCTGATTTTCAGTCTTCTGATTGTTTTCATTCTTAGACTGGAGAGTTCTCACGCATTGCAACATAAACAAAGTAGATTGTTTTTGCATTTCTCTCTGTGATGGACTGCTGGTTTGACCACTGGGCTCAGAGAGGTGTTCCTCTCGTCCCCCAATCCTTGACCAAATCCCAAAAGTATGTAAGTTGAGATTCCCAAAAAAAATGCTTCTTTTTCTCGCTCTCAAGCTGATGGGTGAGTGTCTTTCTTTTTGTGTCCTCTTGTGACACTATTAGAGGTACTTCTTTGTCTGATTTCTTCAGGCTAAATCTATATTTTTTTGTTTGTGGCTTTACCTGATTATATTAATATTAGAGTACCATTCAATCCATTGTTTATTTGAAACAACGAATTAATTTTGTGTGCTACTGTGCGAAGGATAGCATGAATGGGGAAAAAAAAAGAGTTTTTCTCCAAACTGAGTGTTAGTTTTGAGTTTGCACTAACATTTTCTTTGAGTCAGTGGTGGCTATTTTAAGACTTATCTTGACATCCAGCAGAGAGACCACTCACGGCACACTGCTGCCTTTAGTCCTCGAGATCTTAAGGTAAACTTCAAGGTAAACTGATACCACATAGGGTATAGGAAGACAGAACCAAAACATGATCAGAAAGAACCTGGAAACCTGCCTGTCATAAGTAAGGTGTAGGTTTATCGGAAAAATATGCCACTGTGTATCTTTCGTCATCGCACATCTGTTTGTAAGTAACAGTGCATATCTGATTTTGAAGGACATTGTACAGAAAATAAAACACAGGACAAACTGCTGTCAGAAACTTTCACACTGGTGCTCAAAACTGAAGTCCTTTTGTGAGCCCCCTGAATGTTTCCTGGCCATAAGTGCAAGGTTAAAGAAATCTCTTAATGAAACATTTTTATTGTTACATAATTTTTTATATATCATCAACATTTAAAGCAATAATAGAATATGCCAAATGGAAATTAATACAATTCAGTTTTTCACTTAAATGACAGTTAAAATTTTGGGTGAAGAGTGTTTACAGATTTATTTATGTCCTGCAGTCTCTGAAGTTAGCAGAGGAAACTGGCAGCCAGTTTCTACCACTACGCAAATACTGTTTCTTTCATATAGTTACAGAAATATATTAAAAATGTTAGGAGTATGAAATAATAATTTATATGATAAGTTTTTTTTCAAAATAAGAAAAGAGGGAGAGAAGTAGGGACCCAGACAGTGAAATGTTAATACCAAAATGGCTCAACTGTCTTACTGTTATCCTTACCCCAAAGAAAGCATCCTATGGCCATATCATATTTTCAGTCTGATTCCCTAGAACTGCTTTTGAGAAAAATGTCTTCTACACTTAGACTAGTACTGAAGAACTGTGAATATACATATATTCCTAAAATGCATATTTTTATATGTAAAAGCCTATTCTCAATTTAGGATTCATTGTGAGGAGGGTGTAGCCAGATAAGGGTCAGTCTCTTCCAAGTAAGAAGCAATGGGATGAGAAAAAATGTCCTCAAGTTGCACAAGGGAAAGTTTAGATTGGATATTAGCAAACACTTCTTAACGCAGAGGGTTGTCAAGCATTGAGACAGGCTGCCTAGGGAAGTGGTTCAGTCACCATGGGTAGGTGTGGCACATAGGCACATGGTTTACTGGTGAATTTGGCAGTGTTAATTTAATGGTTGGAGTCAATGATCTTAAAGATCTTTTCCAAGCTAAACAATTTTATGATTCTATCATTCTATACACACACACACAAGCACAAAATTATCAACCCTTGACAGATATACTGTATTAATAGTGCTGATTTTGTGAGGTGGAACTTATGCAGTGGGCTTTGTTATTCTTGCTTCTGACTAAGATATGACACGGAAGAGATTGTCACCTAGCGGGAGAAAGAAACATGTTAGCTAAATGTATTGGATTATTTTCTTTTTTTACTATCAAAATCATTTTCCTGGCAACTGTGTATTGGTCCTAAGTAAGAGGGTAAGTACCTATTAAGGAAAGATTAAATTTCTGCAGAGTGGTTGAGCTTATTGCTTAATCAAGTGATAATCCATTTCAACACTTCATTCTCTTGTCTTGTCTTCACATTCCTGCATGCACACACACACACTCACATACACACATAGAGATTCCCAGGTGTCATTTTGGCAGCTAAAGCAGTGGAATAACTTGCTGT
Source organism: Cyanoderma ruficeps (assembly GCA_008694505.1). NCBI lineage: Eukaryota > Metazoa > Chordata > Aves > Passeriformes > Timaliidae > Cyanoderma > Cyanoderma ruficeps. Next base: position 10,236,193 of record VZDJ01007754.1, read on the forward strand.
GTTGTAGGAGAAGTGAACTGGATGATCTTCCTTCGCACAAACTCGTAGCTGTTGAGGTTGACTCACTTACGCTTATGATCCAATATATTTCAAAACACTGATAGAAAGAGGGGACTAAAGTGTATATAAGCCTATGAGCACCCAAATTAACTGCAGGTAATGGCATACAAATGTTGCTATTTGAGCTTGTAATGGCTGTGTTATTACCACCTGATAGGTATTTATGTATATATCATGAAATGTTGATATATTTATACATAGATCACAGAAAGCACTATTTGGTCCAGTATTTTTGAAGGCAATCTTAATACAGAGGGAAAAAATACAGTCAATAAGTACAGAAAATGACTTTAGATTTTCCGTACTATGTAGATTTTGGTTTTTGTAGCTTTATTTTTGCCTTTTTGGGTCAAAGCTGAAGCATTGTTCAGTCACACTTTCTTGTTCATTTTTATCAGTGTCTCAATTGTACTTTGCTGTCAAGTTGATATCCTATAAAAACAGTGAGAATAAACAAATGTATTCTAATGGAACCATTTTTCACTATTATCTTTTCACCTAAATATATCTGCAGCATGATTCAAAAAGCCTCAGAAGTAAAATGTTTCTTAAATGCTCTAAGATATTCAAATATAATGCTCTGTTTAATGTGAAAGTGGCAAATGGACAGAGGTTGAGAAGAATGGAAGTTTTGACAGATGAAAAGGCTTATAAATGTGTTTATTAGCAAAAAAAGTTAAGGGCTTATAATTCAGAGAGTATTATATGACTTGAGAAGTTCCTGAGAAGCATAAAGCTTGATGGGAAAAAGTAGAGAAAAGATGTTCTTGGAAGCTAAGATCAAGCACAATATTTAATAGCCAGAAATTCATATCACCTAGGGTTGGCCCTTATCTGAGAAACTAAGTTAAAAATAGAGTGACCTGATACTGTTTCTATGATCTCTGCTGAAAATTGGGCGTCTCCAGGGGAAAATCACATCTTGTTCATGCTCAGTCCTGTTCTAGAGTGGACATTCCCTCACCAGCAAGGGAGGAGGAACAGAGAGGAACTAGAGGCCATTTAATGCATGCACCGGCCTTTAACTAGTCGAAGGTAAAACTGCCCAATAATGTGGACACCCCGTGAATTTAACAAAACTTCCTCTAAATGCAAAGATGGGAATTGCCTAAGGTGTTTTCCATTTAGGACGGAAGTCCTAAATTCTTTCCTTTCCTTTTTGCACAACTGTAGAAAACACACCTGTGCACTTTGGGATTTTCTTTTTAATGGACTTCTAGTTCATGTTTTTAAATTACTCTGTAAGTTGATATTTATTTATTATGCTTGGGATTTCATTAGAGAAGTCAAGAATAGTCAAGAATAAACACACTTCTTAAAAGCCCAAAAGGTTAGTTTCTGCCTGACATATAGAAGTTATTCTTACCAAAAACATATACTATTCAACACAAAATTATTCTTTCCTTTCTTTATAAACCCTATTCATCCAAGTATTCAATATCTCAGTAATCAGAAGTTAACTTTGCAGATGATGGATAAAGATTAAATTTCTTTATATGTAAAATATGGTGCTTCATAATTAACTTAGAAAGTGGGACTGCTGTTGAAATTAAATGGAAAATGTCCTCTTTAATCTGTTGCTCCAGGTGTATGTAGGTTATTCATTACTGGAATAAGGAGACCTTGTAACTTAAAGAATAGGTGACATGACAAAAGAAGAGAGGAAGTTTATTGTTTATAGAGCTCAGCTGCTATGCAGACTTGTGACAGAATTGAAATTTGATTTTCTTAATAAACACTATAGAAAAGAATTTCTGAACTGGCAACATTAAAACATAACTACAAATGTAATGGGCAAAAAACCTGCAACTGTTGGTTAGTACCTTCAGAGATGAGCAATGCCTGATTATAGAATCCTTTTCGGCTTTAATATTATTGTCTTACTCTTTTCCGAAGATAGGAATCTGTATCCTAGGACACAACTAATTTTGGCCTGATTGCTGTCAAAAATATTTCCTGATTTTTTGGCATGAGTCAAAGGGAGGATTTTTGAGCCATCACCTCAATTGAAATGGTGGTCAGAGAGCAGTAACAGCAGGAAAAAGTGAAAATCTCACTTCCTCATCCCTTTACTGCGAATGAAGTGGGTCAGAAATAGACCTTGGCATGTATCAGCCATAAAGCAGCCAAGAACTGCCCTTATAAATATTCAAATGGTAGTGTTTGCTGCTGGTAGGATCCGAAAACAGGTGTAGTTTGAACTATTTGTAAGAGCAGTTTTTTTCTAATGGTAAGATTCTTTAAAGCAAATATAAACACACAAAAATATTTGTGCAGATAAATTGTGCAGATAAATTAATTACTTGAATATCCGTACATTTCTACCTTGGTATTTTGTCTTTTCCAAATACTTATGCTCCATTTTGCCAGGTAGATTTGCCTTTGAATATTATTCACTTTGAGGAGAGTGGTTGTTCTTTCCCTGGGACCATAATTTCCTTTTGGTGTTTCTTTTGCTTGTTTGTTTACTTTGGTTTTTGGTTTGGGTTTTTGTTTGTTTGTTGGTTAGTTAATTAGTTTGTTTGTTTTTATAAGAATTGATAGATTGCTGGGCTTTCCTTTTTTAAAGGACATGAAATGAACCTGGCAAAGGAGTTAATGCCTCAGTAAATATGAACAGCCATTTTTGGGATGTGCTTGGAAATTTTAGTGGGTCTCATCTCAAAGCATGTGGTTCAGCTAATGAGAGAATTGACTTTAGATTGTTCCATAAATTGTACTCTGGCTTAGTGAGAAAGGTGTAAACCGATTTACTGTGAGAGAAGCTGCTTTTGCCCCAGGAAGCTGTGGAGATTGTAGCCTGTGGAATATCATTTCCACAGCCACCATTTCCTGTTGCACAAAAGGGAGCTGTAGTTGGAGGTAATGATCTACACTAGCTTGGCCAAACTGTGAGAGGGAAGAATCTGTTTGATCATGTAGTCTCTTCTGATCATCTCTACACCTTACCGGTGATACTGCTTCATAATGTAGTGGACTAAAAAGTACTCAGAAAACGTTTCATTGGTCTGATAATATTGTATATGTCCTATAATATAGTTTGAATAATTTATTCAAGGGACTAAAACTTTACATTGCACCAAAACTTACTTTCTGAGCTAGAGGTTAATTACACAAATTGAAAGATTTATTACCTCTTTGTTTCTATAACAGGGAAAAAAAATTAATTACTATTTCTCTTATACAGGTTTTATATGCTTTATTCTAGTTTTAGTGCATATTTTTCATCAAAGAAAAAAGGTATCTCCATGACCTTACTAAGCTAAGAAACAAAGATTTGTAGTTGAAAGCTGATCCTTACTGGCTTAATTATTTTTTTAGAGATTTATTCAGAATCCCATTTTGTCAGACCTGGAGGCTGTTGGGTTGGCCCAGCTAGTCTGGTTCATTAAGCCAAAGTGTATTACCTTATGTAATAGAATTTCAGATGATCCTTATTTTGGTGAAGCAAGGTACCTTGGTACCAACATACCAAGGTATGTTTGGAGTGTATTTGTCATAGGCTTCTTCAAATAAGCTGTGAGAAGAGTTAAACATCTCCAAAAAGCAGTTCTCATCTCCAGTCACATTGTTTAACTTTAGGATCTTGCTCTCTTTCTTTAACAACTGTAGAGAAGAAAATAACTTTCCTTTACATTCTTTATCTATATGCATGGCATTATATGGGGAAAAATCCAGTCTGTTGATATTAATGTGCAATATAGTATTTTGTAGCTGTTAAATTAGAGATTGTTAGGATTTTATCATAGGTACTCACATTAAAGCTGTTTCTTCTTAATTAAACAGTCTAAATACAATTTTTAATGACATTTTATTCAGCATTTATTGGTTAGTCATTGTGGAAATTATTCTGAAACGAGAACAGACCAAGGTAATGATTTTCTGTAGAAATTGGCTACTTTAAAGCCAACAAATTTACAGTTTTGATGCATTTTAGTGTTCTGGTGCATTAAAAGAGTTGACTGAATAATAAAAAATAGATTGTTGAATATGTTTGAGTAAAAGTAAAACAATTTTCCTTTATGTAAATTAGTATTTCTGAAAATGCTCAGTTTTGTAAATAGTAAATGAGTTAATCACAGTATTTATGTGAGGAACCTGCTGTTAGTTGGTCAGCAGCTGAAAAATTTTGCTTTGACATAAGAGATCTAAATACATGGCTAACTAGTCAGGCATAAAATTATCTAATTAAAATACACAGTCTGTAAATAAGTCAATTGTAAACATAATTGCCTAAATTTTGGTTGCAAATAATACTGAATAATGGGGACATCAACACAAATAGAAAATTATCAGCATAGAAAAACCTCATGAATCTTGTAACCTATACAACTTGCAATGGTATTTCATTAGGGCTATGGTATAGCGTTTTTATGTGGTTCTAGCCATGAAAGTTTTTTAGCAATGCATTTTCTGTGTTCATCCTAGTCTGTAACTCACATTCTCCCTGTTGCTTTTCCACATACTAGATGACTCACACGGTAATGAAGTTGCTTTATTTAATTTTTTTTTTTAAGAAAGGGCCTGATAACTCAAGCAAATTTAGATGGCTTTTTGACTGGAAGCTCAGTTACTCAGTCAGGAGTATGGATATAAATCACGTGTAGCAATGCTGCACGTAAGTTATGAAACAGATCAAGCTCAACACGTGAGGTTTATGCAGTACTGCTGCAGTACCTCACTTGTTGATCACATTGGGTGTGCTTAGATTTTATTCATCTTTTTACTGCTGGTTTTTGCTGTGCTTGTGGTTAACACTGCAATTAACACAGAGGTCTTTGTAGCACTTACATTAAAAGCATAACATTAGCATGAGTGTTAAGTGTCCTGGGAATATGTCTGTACAACTTAAGAATTTATATTGCTGGAAAGGTTTTTAAAATCCAACTTTAAAGAGTTATGTAAAAAGTTATATAAGTACATAAAGAATGCATAACTTTGGTTGGCAGAAAAAGTCATGACCAATAGGAACAGGAAAAATGACTAAGGTAAGAATATTGTATCAACTGAAGTCTTTTTTTTTATACTTAGTATCCCATAATCAGTCACAGCATGTGCTTAGAAATTTTTCTCAAGCAAATGTGATCTGTGAATCCTGTGTTCTTTTACTATAGCATGTCAGTGCTTGAGACAGTTTTGTCCCATAAATAAATATATGTGTATGAGTGCTTGAAGATTGTTCCTTTTGCTGAGAATGCTAGACACCAGTGTTCTTCATGGACTGCTCAGGGTATCTACAGTATTTCACCCTCTGGCAGAGCGAAGTGCCTGAAACCACCACACCATCCTCTCTTCTATTGTTCCTGTATCTCATTTTGGCTTGGGCACCTGGCATTGGCATACCATTCTCTGAGAAAACAATGTTCTTCCTACAGATGGGATGGCCTTGGCAGTGCAATATACTCTCACCACCTCAACCCACAGTTGATTGGCAGCTGTGTCCTGGAAAACTGGCATATTACCTTGCAAGGGGCACATTGCCATCCATAGACAATCAGGCACCTCGCAGCAAAATGATCACAAATGAATATCAGCTGTTAACGTTCAAGGACTGATTCCAAGTCATTTGGGTTGGCTAGAAGCATGAAGTCTTTATTCTCTTTATTGCTAAATGCAGAAGTCTCTATGCACACTGCCTGCTGTCTTTCCCATAAATAAGTCTAAATTGAAGAGTAATTCTCCATACAATATTTACAGCACAGATATCTGTGCTCTTTCATGAATACATAGAGACAGGCAGTTTTCAGGAATATTTTGAATTGAAAAGTCAGAAAATGTACTGAACATTTTTGGTCTTGCTATCATATCTTACCCATGCTCTGAGAAGCATGTGGTCAGTAGTGAACTAAACCGTTCTCAAAGTTAATAAATTAATGTTTCACACCACTGTGTTTTCAGAACAAAAGGTAGGACAGAAATGAATGATCCTACTCTTGCCCATAGTCATGAGTGCAGACCATACCTTTCTTAACCAGGAAATCAAATAGTGCAATGAAATAATGCAATGAAAAGCATATATTAGGAAAACGTAGCTACCATTTAAAAATGTGATTTTGATCTGAAAAATGTGTCAGGAGACATTTTGAATTAATTTTTCTTCATAGATTTGTTTATCATATTTTAACATATTTCCTAAAATGAAATAGAAGGAGCTTTGAATTAGCAAACCTGAATGCTAAAATAAGCTCAGTTTGGCCCATATGAAGATTTACTGAGCCATGGTCCCTACATAGTTCTGTCTTGTCTCCAGCTGAATGGGGCATTTGCAAAAAAAGATTAGGATGCTACAATGAACAGTTATGGAGACCTAAATGCAAGAATAAAATTGAAATAATTCTCTTATATTTCTGTGCAGTTTGTACAGCTAAGAAGAGTGAAAAAGACTGGTCTTTGATTGTTCTTGCCAGACCTGAATTCATATAGCTGGCTGGAATGCTAATACCATGATGACATTTTTGCATACTGTATTCTCAGACTAGAAATGAATTCTGATTTATCACACAGCTTTTAGGGCAATTTTATTTGACCTTTTCTAAATACTACCTCCATTTATCCCTGGGCAGCAGACAAAGTCTCCTTTCCCTGTGACATGGTATTTGTTAGAAAATATGGAAGTTGAGGTTGGCTTTAAATTTCTGGCTTCACATAGTTTTATTATGAAAAAGGCTAATAAAGTGCCCTCCCCACCCTAATTGTTCAATATTGTTGGAACATTTTAATTGTGGGTTTTTTTCATTGCCTCATTTTTTCCCAGGTACTTTTAGCCAAGGTAAATGGAAAAATAAAAAGGGATGGGGTAGTGAACCCTGCCTTCAAAGTGGCACAAATTAACTCACATTAACAGGCCCCTGTCGCCATGTGGAGTGAACGATGCCTTACATGTTTATGCACAAACTAGATTTCTTTTTTTTAACAGGGGTGAGTAACCTTGGTTCCTGGGGGAGGAAATAAAAGGGGTGGGGGGGGGGGATGGTATGTGCCTGTTTTCAGCACCTCTGTGTCCTTTCACAACAAAATGTTGTCAGGATCATCATGTTGAATTTCGGCTGGGCTTCCTGTAGTAACTGCCAGCAGAGTAGTGATACACAATGAGCTGGCTGCCAGCTGGGCTGAGAAAACTCACAGCAGGGTGGGCAAGTACACGAGAACCCCATGTGGAAGGACACATCTGAAATACAGCTCTCATCCAGCCGCTCCGAGGATCTCTGGAGTGCAGTCTCTCCAGCTGCAGGTTTCTCACAAACACAGTGCAAACAGTATGAAATTTTTGAGCATTCCAGTAAGCAACAAATTTACAAAGGGGAAAGAATATGCTGTCAGCACTTTGCTCGCAGAGCATTGTAAGGTTAGGAGAAATCAGGCTTAAAAACCACAGGACTGTAATTTTTTTAAAATAACTGAAATCTCAGTAGGTGGAAGTGTTCAGGTTTATGCTCCTTTGTTTTATAAAGTCAGCCCACATTACTAAGCTCACAAGGTGGACTCACTGTGAGAATTAGCATTCACTGTTTGCCAAGTTTTCCAGGCCTTTATTTCAGGGAGTGGAGATGGTGCTAATTTCAGGGAGTGAGGCTGTGCACCCAAGGAGATATGGGAGTGATATTGTGTGAAGATGCCTATTCCACGTTCTAATGGGAAGGTTAACCATTCTCTGCTCCCATCATGATAAATCCTTGTCTGTCTGGACCATTGAACTGCTCCTCCAGGACAGACATCATGCCTATGAATAATTCTGGCAACATTTTAAATCAAATTAGAGTATGGCTTTATGGCATTTTCCACACTATCCTCAAACAGAAAGAATTATAGATGTCAATTTTTTTATCTTTTAAAGAGAGATATTAGATTCTCTGTACATTTCTTGATCCACTGCATAGATGGGAATGCTGTAATGATGAGTGTACAAAACCTCTAAGGCTGATTAATTGCACATAAAATACTAGTATGAGAGAATCCTGTTAAGAACAAAGGAACTATAAAATGATCCAGATGCTGCTGCATCTCAGTATTACTTCATATGCTGGCTGTTAAACATCTTGCAAATGCTGTTGACTCCTCTTGAATGCAGTTCTTGTTAACTGTACACTAATCCTATTTGTATTCAGTGGCTATGTAAATTTCTTTTTGTAAGGTTTTTGTTTTTTTTTATTTCCCTGGAAAATTGCACTTGTATACAAGAGATGCTGATGATGTTATTCATATGAGGAACCAATATATTACACACCAAGAGGCATGACAATCAATGCAAAATGCTATTATGAATCTCAGGTGGATGTCTGAGATGATCTTATAGCTTAAAAGAAACACAATAATCTCTTAATAAACTAATTCCCTGAATATAATGTTCAAAACATATTTTATTGCTCTATCCGTTGAGGATTCTGTGGTATTTTGTACTTGCTGTTCTGTTACTGTTTGTGACATGTGTCAGTATGTTGACTTTGTACATTAGTTCTGACCTGGCAAAAGAGCTAAAGACATACTCATCTTTAAATCTGATACTAATTCAAAACTAAGCGCATCAGTTAAGTACTTCTCTAAATCAGGGCCAGAGTCTCCACAAATAAAATATAATATGAATTTTGAATTTGCAGAAATAGATTGTTCTGTTTTAAAGTGAATAAGTTTTCTTACTTTTGCACAGTGTTTTTGGAGTGTTTCACTACTATTTAGCAGAAAATACATAGAATTAAGTATTTTTTTCTGCAACCAGTGATTCATGGCTTTTAGCGTGCCAGTGCAAGATGGCATTGTTATCAGAAGTAATGTTAAATAATTAGTACTCAGAGAGTGCTGTCATGCTCATTGTTATGGCAGATTAGTAAGGATTAGAGACAAAATATATTTTTTATTATATAGATAAAAAGAGAAAAAGATTACCATGTCTAAATCCCTCCTATTTTAAACTATAGCATTTATTTTTGAGGCTATCTTGTTCAAGAATCGGGACCATTATAATACTTAAAATAAAATGATTTAAAATATACATGATTGAATTATATAACCTGATGTTTTGTTAAAAATGAGATTTTTTCTGGAGTTTTAGCGAAGCCCGCATCCCTCTAGTACAAGGTTTTCTTTCCTCGTGGCATGGTTTAGGAATGGTGCTCTCCAATTTAGTGCTCCCACTAAAACCATGGTGCTGCTTTCTCCCTCTCCTTGTCCCCCCTTCCCACTGCAAGTGGCTGGAGAAGAGAAGGCACAAGAGATAAAGATTATGGGTTGAGATAAGAACAATTTGCTGGAAATAGCAGTGAGGTAAGAAAACCTCATAACACATAGTTATAGAATAGTAAGAGCAACAATACTAATAGTGGAAGTGCACAAAAGAGAGAGAGTGATTCACATGCGAAATGCTCACCTCAGAGCCCAACCCAGCCACACTACCCTGGCTGGAAGAGACCCCTTCTCCTGGGAACAGACTCCCTTCACCCCACCCCTGACTATAACCTGAGGTGGAGTAGGATAATCTCTGTGTCACAGCCATGCCCCCTCCTGGATACTGCAAATAATTAACAGTCCTGATTGGAACCAGGACACATTGCAATCACAAAATCAAGATTCACTTTTGGATATTACACAGATGCCATTAAAGGCTAAGAATATTAAAACAGGTAGAGATTTGGGTGGTTTGGTTTGAGACACCAATGAAATGGATTTCCATCCATTCTGAAACTACTCAGTTTCTAAAAATTAGGACACTGAAATGTTCATTCTCTGGGCATCTGGGTCTTCTGATTGCCCTAAATTACTGTCTGGAGACAGAGATGGTGTCTTTTACTTCTAGAATATGTAAACTTTACTTTAGGAAATTCCAAACTATCTAGAGTACAGCCATGCTTCTGATCTATATTTATTTCACTAGGGCTTGCAAGCTGACTTGATACTTCGGGAAGTTCTCTTTCTCCTTGTTTTGAAATTATTTGTGTATTTACACCTAACAGTCTCAGAGCATTCTGAGCACAACGTTGGGGTGTTTTGAGAACCAGCAACCTGGTGATTAGAGGGGGAGAATCTTAGAATAAAGCTAGTTGTAACTGATGTGTCCACTCTGACTACTTCATTTTGTTTCTCCTACATCAAGCCAAGCTAAAACCATAGAATTCTTATTGATTAATTATGAATTGTTGCATCTATAAAAATCAGTCTGCTGCCCGTAGAAGAACAGAGGTGGATCTCTAAGAGAGGAACCTTTTGACAGCATGAGTGTTGTGAAAGAAACCCAGCTTTTCAAATGATTGTTTGTAAAATACAGATAAAAATTGAGAAGAAGCATAGGGCACTCACTTCCTATGTGGAAAGTGTAGAAATTAGAATTTTATTTCTGAAGAACAGTGGCTAGCAATGTCCTGACTCAGAAAGTTTGCTCTAGGTGAAAAAGGATTGAATATTGACAAATAAGCATTAATTGATCATAAAATGAAAGGATAAAATTGTTAGATATGAATTGGTGTAACTGGGTTGTATTTAGTCCAGTCTGAAAAAGATTTGAGAAATCCTAGATTGATTTGAAAAAGTGTTCCCAGTTTCCATGTGTCCACAATCCAAGAAAGATACTGCGAGAGTGATGAAGAATGTCATAATAATATTTAGAGGTAATTAAAATATGTCTCATAGGAAGAGAGTGAAGGAGTGAAGTCTATTTCTTTTGGAAAAAAAATGCATAAAAGGTGGTTTAGTAATGGATTTTTACGCATACAAGTGTGGAACAGCATTTTGATGATGGAAGAGGCTTTCTCTTAATTGACTAAGACACATAAAGATCCTCTGGCTGGAAGCTGAAACTACGCAAATTCAGGCTCTATTCACTACACACATTTTTAATTGCGGGGGTAATTATCCATAGAAACAGCTATTCAAAGGCTATGATGGCCTCCCTAGCACTTGAAGTTTTGAATATTAAATTGGATATTTTTTGAAATACCTTTCTCAAAAAGCTCTGCTGTGTTGTTAACCTAGTTATTTTTTGGCTGTGTTTTGCTAGTCTTGACATCAGATGGCTGCAATGACCCCTTCTGGGTTTAAAATTCTACATAAAATTTATAAAGGGAAAAGTACTGAACTTTAATAAGTGAAAACTTAGTCTGATCAAACTAATTTGTTAAATAGTATGGCCCCACTTGGAGCACCTAGATAAGGCAGCACAGAATAGGTTCAGTGAGGGAGATTTGTCATGAAGTAATTTTTGTAGCGTTTTGATCCTATATTCAAGGGAACTTAAAAACCCTCACAGAATATTTTAACATGTAAAACAGTAGAAGGTATGTAAGCTGTGTAGACTGCCTGATATTATTATTAATAATAGAAACACATAATGTGTTGTGTTGAAAGGGATCTGAAAGGTGATGTAGTTTCAATACCCCTGACATAGGCAAAGATACTTTCTATTAGACCAAATTGCTCAATGCCCCATCCAGCCTGACCTTGAACACTTCTGGGCATTGGGCATCCACAACTTTTCTGAGCAAGCAGTACTTCATCACCCTCATAATAAAGAATTTCTTCCTAATATCTATTATAGCCCTACTTTTGTTCAGTTTAAAGCCTTTCCCCCTTGTCCTATCACTACTTGCCTGTATGAGAAGTGCTTATTCACATTCCTTTTAAGCCCCCTTTAGGTACTGGAAGGCTGCTTTAAGATCTTCCCAAAGCCTTTTCTTCTCCTGTCTGAACAATCCTAACTTTCTCAACTCTATTAATGCTGATAATCTGTAATTTTATAACATGTATAAAGTCAGTCCTAGACTACAGACCCCCTGTGTTGGGTATTATACAAATACAGATTTTCATTTCACAAGCTATTCGTGGAGGTAGAAATCTCCATCTTGCTTTGTCTACATACCTATACCAGGACAAATCATGTCTCTTCAAACCAAAGCCTATGCCTCATGTTGTTTCTAATTCAGGGATATTGTTTTCCATCCAAGCTAAGTGGGTTTTAACTGCTGTGCCCATGACCCATGAAATAAAAAATCCTTTCCTATTGCTTTTAATTTCATAATGTAAAATAGTTCTTTAAATCATGGAGAACATAATCTCCAAGACCTCATCCCCAGGGTAAGCCTGGTGATAAGATGTAGGGCCTTCCTGTTTACTGAACAGGAGCTGTGGAGCTGTACTGCAGAGTATAACCTGGATTTACGCAGCAGAATACCCTGCTGGGAGCTTCAAAGCATGCACAGGTCTGGAAAGTGTACTGCATTCTCAAAGAAAGCATTAGAACAATAAAAACTTTTTGCTTTTGATATAACTTTTTCTTGAATGAAAAGAACAATAACTCCTCTTTCAACAATTCAGTCAAATGGGAAATGTCTTTATTCATATTCCTCCTCTTTACAAGAGGGCTGGTTAAAAAACTTTTTTTGGTTGGAAAAATCACCTTGATACTTGAGAAACTCCTGTGCTACCTAAGGTATACATATTTCTTGTTCAGCGAGTCAGTTCTTGCAGTGTTAGGTGCACGAGCTGCGTGCTGGAGTTAAAAGGGTAGAATGATTGTGGAGTCAACTGATCTAGAAAGATCTCTCCACGGAAAGCAGATTAGTTGAAAAGATACTTTGAATATGCATTTAGCACTGGTGACTAGTCAAATGTGGATATTTGAATCAGAGGAACAATTTGTTATTTATGAATATCAGATTACAAAAATAATTTGAATTTATTACACTAAGGTTTAAAAAAATCAACCTAAATGTATGCCTGATAGTCCTTATGAGCATTTAAATAAATGACGCCATCCTTGGTACTTCAGAAAAACAGGTCACTTATTTTTACACCAGTAATGATATAGGAGATTTGAATGAGGCGTTTTTTATTAAAAAAAGCTTGCATAGGGTATTAAAATTACTTATGTAAATGGCATTTGCAAACACACAGAACCACAGAATGGTTTCAGATGGAAGGGACATTAAAGATCATCTAGTTTATTAAAAGTAAATGCAATCCATACTGCAGTGTGTGGTACTGTATCAAGTTGAACATCTTGCTGCATTTGGCTGAGTCGGAAACATGTAAAACTTTGTCACTTTGCTTATCTTGCCTGAGTCGGAAACATGTAAAACTTTGTCACTTTGCTTATCCATTTTAGCACAAAAAGTACATCATAAAAAAAAAAAAACATTTGTATTGTTTGCTGAGAAACAGCAGTGATTTTTTTTAAGTTGAAAGCAAGACAGAGACAGGGTTCTGTGGGAGAATGTAGACACTGAATTATCATATATTTGGAAATACTCAATAATCAGCTATGTGCAGACTTCTCTAAAGTTTTTGTAAATGCTCTAGGTGCAACACCAAACATAATTTTCAGTCCTCTGCTCTTTATAAAAGAGAATAAAGTGTTGAAATTATTGAAAAATATGCAGTTGGCTTCAAAACAGTTACTCGTCAATGCATTTAAAAGACAAGTATTTGAACAGTCATTAAATATTAGCAAAGTAAAAGACCAGTTGTTCCTTGCAGGGTGTTTCTTAAGTAATCCACACAAGGTGTGAAGAAAGGCAAATAGATATCTGTCTTAAAGTACTCAGATAATTTAATTTCAGAAACATTTATGATCATTACATGTTTGTTTATTTTCTTTTGCATTTATAAGTTTGAAAAGTAGTTCCACTGAAATAAATGTTAATGTAGGGAAGAGATGCTGGGTGATTTGATGTAAACCCCTCCAAACACATAAATAAAGGTTAAAACTTTGGTCTTTACTAGTCACAGAGGGCTTATTTTCAACACCAGCACCTTAAAAAGCAGAATTGCCATGTGCTGTCGCCTTGTCCACCACAGGACATGGAAACAGTACCAGGTAACCCTTAATACTGCAAGATGTGATTGCAGTGGACCTTAATGAGGTTCAAGCTGAACTTTTTTATATAACCTTGGGACCCTTCACTCGCAAGCTGTCTCTGTACAGGAGCATGAATTTTGTTTCATTATCCTAATATGTGGCTCTGTTTACATCCTGCTTTTCAGCAAAGGTTCAGCTGTGGGCTATGTCCCTACCAGGTGGAAATGCATCCAAAGTCAGCAGGGAGCAGATGGCAGCAGATTCCCTGGGTTGTGGCAGCCATTAGTAACTGTCGCTTTTCAGCTCAGACCTGCACAGTTTTCTGTTTCCAGATGGCTCTGTTAAGCCATTTGGGTTTGTTGCTGGTTAGTTCTCAGGAGCAGTGTGGGAACAAAGCCTTTGCTCAATGAGACTGAGGGATCAGCCTGGGTGCTGTAAAATTAGCTCTCTTCTAGGACAGGAGCCTGGTGACACTTTTTCTCTGCTCTGTGCCTGAGAAGCCTTTCTCTTTAAGCAGTAGTCTCAGATTAAAGAGGCAGTTAGCAACTGCCTCCCATGAATGGAAATACTCCTGCAGCCATGTCCTCTTCTCTGCTGGGAAAAGACAGTAAGAGCTGAGGTCAGATGGGAGCTGAGACTTTGCATCTACTCTGTGTACTAGAGCATGCTGAGTGGCAGGTTTGCCTTGTTGTCTCCAGACATTACAACACAGATGCTTAAGTACCTAGCAGTCAAATGGTGTGCTCTCTTACAAATTAGAATCTAAGCCCAAATTGTGCCCACTGTAAATATATTACACTGTGGTAAATATTAAAAAACAAATGCATATAAATAGTTATCTAAATTATAACACTGCAACAGTCAGATAGCCTTCAGTTCTCAATCAGGGCGTTTCTCCCTTCTAACGTTTTTTTTTCTTGTAGCCACCACGCCCTTCCCCTTTTGTATGCTTGCATCCTCTCATGTGAATTTTCTTGGACATTGAATCCTCTGAGAACATCCTTTTCCTCATCCATTTCATTAGCTGCACCCCCAGCCTTTTTTCCAACCTCTGTTATTTTCTGTCACTGTATTGTCTCTTGTCCTTGACTACAAACCCTCTGCTTGCAGTTGAAGAGTAGTTTGGAAAGTATCTTTCACACTGTGAATAAGCTGTACTAAAAATATTATTTTTCCAACATAATGTCCCTTGACACAGAATAATTTATGTTCCTGGAATGCTTTCTTGTCCTTCCCTCTGTTTCCTTTCTGCCATCCCTCTTTAATTAAGACTTTTTGCCCTCTCTCCTGTTTGTTTCTTTCAATCTGGTAATTGGTCATTAATACATTTATCCAATTAAATATCAGAGTGACTTTTATGACAAGTAGGACATCTTAAAATCAGTAACAGATTCTCTGATTTCTGTTCTTCCGGTGTCTATACTATTAACATCATCTTTAAGTCAATTTTTCCCTAATCACTTTTTGAACTATGAATATTATTATTTTCCTGTTTTCTACATATATTTTCACTTTGAGAAGTTTGACTTTTTTAATTCCTTTCTTGTGGATTTTTCACAAATTAACCTCACTCTCAAGTGCTGGATTCTACTCTTAGTTTCAAACACCAAATATCACTTCAGAGTTTAAATCAGTATCACTACTCTGTGCTACAGATGCACTCTTCTCATGCTCTATAAGTGTCAAGCTTTTTAAGAAAACAGAAGGCATTGCTATTATCCATAGATAAACTGTGGACTTTGCTTCTCTGAATTTCATCTGGTCAATTGGGAATAGATCCTCTTTCCATAAAACTAATCCTACTGTCCTCACTGATCATTTTGTACAAGTGTTTTGAGAGGGACTATTCTTCGTGGTTGTCCTGTATTGAAAACCGGTGCTATTTACAGGTTCCTGCCTGTAAATAGGTTAACAAAATTGAAGCTATTTCATTTCAGTCAGAAGAATAGTGACGATAATCTTTCTTAACTTCAAGATAAAACTATATTTACAGTATCAGTGTGAAACACTTTTGGTCTCACTTCATCATTTTTTGCCTTTCTGCACAAGGAGAAAGGGCAGCTAATGTAGTATTGCAATCGTGTTATTCCTTCCTCCTACAAAACATCTATTTCTACTGGAGGTGGCAGTTAACATTGTTTGTCCCACTTTGCCTCGATTAAAGTAGCGGGAGGAAATCATGTGTCCTGGGGAGCTGCTCTTTCTCTATTAAGCAAGTGAGTGGGTTGCACCTGGAGTTATAACGGGCTTTCTTTCTTCCTCTTCAAGGTCAATGGGACTGCCTGATTGATAAATAATATCTTTGTCCATTGCTGTCATGCAGTTCAAAATGCAACTTCTCAGAGGAGATGAAAATCAGGAGCAAATTGAGTCTGCTTGTCTTTTTTTCTTTTTTTTTTTCCCATGAAGAGTAAATTATTATAGTAACATTATATGACCATTTGTTATATTAGTGCTACTTGCAAAGCCGATTGCCTCAAAAATGGAATGGCAGAATGTGAAATATTATTTGGGGAATGGGAAATACATCATGGTCTTACAACTCTGTTGAAACAAACCTTCTGGTAAGTAATAAAAGATACACAATGAAATTATGAAAGGAACTTACTCAGGCAAGTAATCAGAGATGGAGCACCTCTCCTATCAGGAAAAGCAGAGAGTGTTGTGTTTTTTTCAGCCTGGAGATGACAAAGCTCTGAAGAAACTTTATTGAGACTTTTAGGTATTTAAAGGGGACTTCTAAGAAAGATAGGGTCAAACATTTTAGTAGGGGTTGTAGAGACAGGACAAGAGGTGATGGTTTTAAACTAAAAGAGGATAGATTCAGAGGAAAAATAAAAAAAGAAATTTTATTATAAGGGTGGTGAAATGCTGAAACTGGTTGCCTAGAGAGGTGGTAGATGCCTCATCCCTGGAAACATTCAAGGTCAGGTTGGATGAGGCTCTGAGCAGCCTGGTTAGCTGTCACCAGTTGCAGTGGTGCGGTGCTTCTCCCGGGGCTTTTGCCCGCTTTTCCAGGCTAGCTCTGGCACCAGCATCGCAAAAAGGTACAGTCCTGTATTCTGGAATATAGTTCCGATCCTGTGGGTCCTTGTCTCAGCAGCAGTGTGAACAATGCGAGAAATAAAGGGATGAGACTCTGGTGGGGAACTTCAACTGAGTTTTATTAGATTCACACGACTTCCTTCCACCCAGGAGTCAGCCCGCCGAAGCCCACTGAACTCACTGGGTTTCACCTTAAATATGGGAGTGGGGGAGTAGGGAGGTTACAGCTGGGAGCCAATCCAGAATGGGAAGGGAGTGACCCCGAACCTAAATGACAACCCATAGAACAACTCAAGGAGCAGCAGGGGAAGGGGAACCTAGACCCCACAAATCATTCGAAGTCCTCGCCAGAATTTTCTAGACATCTGGGAGAGGCCCCGAAGTGACAGACAGGACCCAGGTGTCCCATAAATGATGATTGATTAATAACGATAACTGGGGTAAACCTTAATGGGGCAAAACATGGGGTACATGGGAAAAACCATTGTAAAAAAGTATAAAACAAACAGATGCATATAAAAACTGGTGAAACCGCAAACACACCACTACAACCAATCTGTCACCTTTGTTTTCCTTGTGCCTTACCATCATTCCAGGGAGTTCTGCTCCTTGGACCTGCCGGGCACAGAGCTGAGACTGATTGGCCTGTACTTTTTTCCGTCTCATCAGGTGCCATTGACTTGTACACATCCAGGTTCCTTAGATGGTCTACAGCTTCTCCAAGGTGGGCAGTAATTAATTCTGCCAGTCCCAGCCTTTCAGTTCTCTGAATTGGGTGACATGGCAAGGGCATGTGCCAGTAAAGGGAAAATAATTTTTGAGTCTGCAAGGTTTATGTCCACAATGGACAATAAACAATTCCAGTGATGATTTCTTTTAACAGATATGTATTGTCAGTCATATGTCTACTCACTGAATGTCAAATTTCTGCAGTCTGGAGGGGGATCTCACCAACTTAGAAATAATTTTTTGCAAACTTTATCTATTTCACTTGTTGGTTGGATCCTGGGCTATGACATCTGGAACACTAACCCCAGCTATCTTTAGAGTCAGTGCCCATGTGGCATCAAAATTAAGGAAAAACAAACTTGTTCATTTACATATTTTGCGTATTTATAAATCCACCATTTTTCTGTATCATTAAAAACTGGGTGCAGAGGCAAATGACCCTGGCTCCATTGATTTTAAAGGACCTGACATGACTGACACTAGCAGAGATTTTGGCCTCTGTGTTTAGCTCTGGTTTACAATGAGTCACATAAAGCCAGGAAACATGAAGTTGCAAGTGCTTAGAAGTGTTTTAAATCTTCTGTTGAGAAGCTTCTGCATAACAGTGCTAGTTTCAAGTCTGTGCAACTTTACGGGCAAAAGAACTGTGATCAAGCAAAAGCAGCACTGGACCTATGAAATCAGCCTGAAAATTACTTTTAGCAGAGAGTATTGGGATGTAGCTAGTAAAAACCGACACAGGATCTGAAGTTACACCGCTTTGGCCACGGCATAGGTGGAATGGGACCTCCAAGATACATTTATGATGGAATATTATTTCTTGATTTATTTTTCATCTTCCCCTGCAGCTGGAGACTCTCCCTCAGCTTTAATGAAAATAAAAACACAGCTGGGTAGGAACATGATCTCCTGGAAAACAATGGATTCTTCACACTTCATGGAATAACATAAGTAAAGAGAACCGATAGTAGGGTATCAAAGATTACACAGAGTCAGTGACTGACAGAAATAAAGTAAGGAGCTCTGGCTGAAAGCACAAGCTTGGGGAAACACAGTCTCACAGGAAGTTTTTCTGAGGAATAATGAGGGTGGCTCCAAGCACAGTTTCCTGGGGAGGGGATGAGATGAAGTGTATAATTGCAAGTGCACTGATGTGCAGGCTTATGTTGTTGCGGTCACCTGCCAAAGCCAGGACACCCCTGAAACATGTGATAAGGTTTCAGGAATGGTAGCTGTTGGCAACCAAATTACTGATCCTCCTGGACTTTACTGCAGATGCTTCCATGTGCATGCATGTGACTGTATGTGTTCATAATATACAAACATGCACACGTGTCTACTGTTTGTATGACTATCAAAGGTTTCACAGTGTAATTAAATAGGAACAAGTGCTGTGTTACTGACATGAGTGCTTTAGACATTAAGAGATTTAAGCATTGTCTTTGAGGACATTATCAAGTTGAAATCTCACCTGCATCTCAAAGTATTTTTTCTGTTTAAAGGCATACATTAAGATGTGATAGATATAAGATAATAGAGCTTGAAATATTTCACCTGTTGTCCTGTTCATTTAGCATGTGTGACAGCATTTCATATATAGTGGGTTTCCCCAGCTACTCAGTGTCACCTTTAGTTGCAGAGATCTTGTTCAAAACAAAGAGGAAAAACATTCTTGAGGAGAAAATTTTTCTGTCTTTCTCTTTTCACTACCTGTCCTTGATCCAGATTTGTTTTAAAATCTGGCTCTAAATGTAAACATAAAAAGCCTGAGGAAAATTATATTATTTGCATGCTTCAAAACATAACATTTCTGTATAAAGTTCTCCTCTAGATCAGGCCCATTTCCAGGGTATTTAATGGGCAGATGCAGTCCTTGGAACTACTTTTAACTCATCCCTTGAAACTGATTCAATTTTAATTTGATGATCTCCCTTTAATGGTGCTTACTGTATAGTCAGTGCTAGTTAATAGGAGTATTCTCTTTTTTGCCAGGAAGTGGTTTCATATAAGGTATTTAGGGATATCTCAGACCTCATGTCAGATATTATGACACCTGAGAATTTATTACCTTCTTAAATGCAGTAGTCTCTTGAATAAAATCTTTGAAATTTGAAAAGAAAGTTGTATTATTTTTTGAATATGTGAAGATATGACGGAAGGAAATTGCACTGTTGTTACACGTTTAATAATGCAACTCACCTTTCTTCCATTTTTACAGCTGAAAATGAGCCTTGTTCTATGTATTATGATATCTTCTGATCCTTTTTATGTGAGGCATATTTAAATTTTATCCATCATGATTAACTAAAGCCAAGCCTCGGGAAGTACTTATATTTGCTAGAGGTGACCTTTGGTTTACACCAGGAAGAAACTGCAGCTTTGGTTCTCCTAGGTTGGGTTGCTTTTTGGAAGCAGAACTGACTCCATACAGCTGTGTTTAAGATCTGGTTTGAGTGTGGTAATGATTTAAAAATGTAGAGGAAAGAAGGCAAGTGATTCTGAGAAGGAAATGGACTGAAGTTTATTTTTTCTTGAAACAGTGTGAGATTTGGCTCTGCTCTGTACCTCCACAACAGAACCTTTATTATACTCTCAGGAATGGTGGTTTTACTGTCAACTTCCCACAACGTCTCTGGTTATTTTTTCTCTTCCTTCTCATTTTTAATGACTCTTTAAAAGAAGACTACTAACATTCCTAGCCATATTTAAAATTCTCAGGTCAAAGAATTAGAAGAAATAATTTATTTTATTCTTCCCCTAATTATGTCTCCTATATTGAATTCTTTGGCTCAGTTTAGGCAAAGTCTTCCTCAAATTATGGAATATTAGAGTGTTATGTGTAAATGGAGCAACTGTAGTTTGTCAACTGATTTGTTGCAAGCAATTTGTTCAGTAAGACTGTGGGAGGAGTGACTGTGGAGTAAATGAGCTGCATGGAAGAGAGTAATGGGAACAGACTATGAATTACTTTGCTGTGAACAGAAAAGCTTTTGTTGATCTCTTCAGAAAAAAAAAAAAAAGCAGCAGTCTGTCTACTTTCCACGTGGTTTATTTCCTTTTATTTGAGTTGTAGTTCACATCTCAGAGACCATTTGCCCTCTTGGCTTTAGTTAATGTCTCTATTTTATCTCTGTATTTAAATAATTGACAAATCTCCAGAGATCAGGGTAGTTAGGAAGGGTCTTGAACTGCTGCTTCAGCTTGGCTTCAAAATAATAATATTAGAAAAAGTGCAGTGTTTCATCACATAGCAGTCAAACTACTGTCAGACAAAATACGAATTTTGTGTTCCAGGTTCAATTTACATAACAAAAAAGAGGTAGAAAACAGGAAACATTTTTTAAATTATATTTTTATTTAAATGGCACATCTTAAAAGACTGTTTGATTCAGCAGATTCAAAATATGATTTATACATTATGTTTTCTTTATAGCATTACACTGCCCACAGCAACAACAGCCAACAGCTGAAGTAAAATATGTTGTCAAGCAAATAGTGAAAGAGGGAATTAAAGGGAACACCTGTATCTTGTTGTTAGAAATCATGTCCATGCTGGACTTGTAATATCCTAAATAACACCAATTTAGCTAGAAGTAACAAAGCAGATGGAAACATCTGTATATTGCAGGCAATGACAGTTATTGGTAGAGTGTCTGACCCTGGTTTTCTCCCAGTAAACAATATTTGCATAGTAGTTTTCATCCTTTGCATTCTTAACTCGTGAAAAGAAATTGATGTCTGATGAAGGCAGAATAGTTTATATTAGAACTTTGGTACAGGGAGACAGTTTGGTCCTGATACAAACACACAGGTACAGATGTAAGTCTTGTAAATGTCCAGTACAGACCTACAACAAACATTCTAATGGGCATAAGTGGAAAATATTTAAACTTTCTTGAATGTACTACTTGCTCACTGAGTAAAAATCTTACAAGAAAGTGTTTCAATGCCAGGGATTGCTGAGATTTCAAAGAGCACATCAAATGCAGCCATGCTGCCACATCACCATAAGTAAAAGTCAAAGAAATTGAGTTCTCCCTAACATCAAGTGTCTGAGCGGGAGGCACAGACCATGCCAACAAACTGTCCCATTCTCTCTGCAGGCAAAGGAATGGGGCAGCCATTCAGCTGAGCAGGTGTCAGTGTCTGTTTTATTGTGATCTCAATATATCTGCAGCCTCCATCAACTGCAGGATTGACTAGGTCCTCCTCTGGCTGTTACAGGACCTTGGGCAGACTTCACTTACAGACACATAGGTGATAAGACATTTTAAGCTGAATGTCTGAATTCCAAAGCTGAATATTACTTTTGTAGTTCCTTTACACACAGATTCAGTTCCTAATATGACAGCGTTTGCAATATAATGCCAGCATAACTCTATCTTAACTTTTAAGAGAGCTCAGGTGACACCTGTCTATGGTTGGAAAAGATTTTTTTTTTTGTGTTAGCCATTTTTGTACCTACACATTTTTTTACTTTATTTTTTTTTTATCTTTTCCAGCCAGTCTTTCCTTGGAGAATGGAAAGAAACCCAAAAGCAACAGTAAAAACAGATTATATGCAGAGGGAGAAGCATACAGGACCTTTAAATTAAATTTATGGCTCTTTGTAAAATCAATTTGAGTGAAAATTCTGCAAAGGAGAATTCTGTAAAAGTCTCCCCTCTTTATAAAATACTAAAAGAAATCCAGTGCAATGAATCTCTTAGACCCTGATTTTCTTTTTCATCCTTCTAAGATGTATCATAAATCTGAATTTTTTTTCAGTTGGAAGGTGTTCTATCATCAGGCTGAGGTGGTTGGGCACTGGGTACATTGGACCCATATATCTCTAAGATGCTACAATGGTAGATGCTAAACCAAACTTTGAGATAGATGAAGTTAACAATATATGGAATTATGATAAAATACTTTTCTGTGACTGCTTGATGACAGGTATTGTGCTTTTTTGGGACATGAAATTTTTCCAAGATGATGTATTTGGAGTGTGACTCAGTACTGACTTCTTGCCTATATGGATAAGTGAAGCTTTTAAACTGCTCTTCTTCAGCTAGGTGGTTTACACCTTATGCTTCCAAAGAAAATGTTGCCTAATGCACCTAGTTCCAGTTGTGGAACTTCTGACAAATAATTTCGTTCTCAGATCATCCATGCAATCCTTTATTGTTTCATCTTTCTGAATTCATTGCTGTAGCTTTTTGAGTAAGTGTAATGTTTTCAGAACCTACTGCTGTGTCTGTAAATACCAAATCCTTTATAAATTGTCCCAGTGTAGTTTTTTCAATGACTTCTTACAGATGATCTACAAAAATTCTCTTTTGCTTAATTTGTTGCTTCCAGTTGCTAGCTGGGGATATCTTTGGCTAAGCACACTCACTGTTAAGAGATTCTTAGAAGAAGAACAGTCATTGAAATTGTAGAAACAGTAATTTATTTTTCTATAGCTTTTCCCTTAATTCTGCTCACTTTATTAGTAAGATTGTCGTGCACTCTTCTATTCTTCATCCAGCTATTGAGCATGTTATATAATAAAAAGAAAGCATTCTACTAATGAAATTACATTTCTTAATGCATTATTCACCAACCTCCAGGGTTTTAATGCTATTTTGTATTGCTAAACACTCACTATATTCATTATTTAACATGCAACAAAAATGCAGATAAACCAGGCCATTTGGGTGGTCAATCAGAAGGCAGAGAATATGAATTAGCCAAGGAATGTCTTTTCATATCAAATCTTACTATGCTCTCTCACCAAATTTTCAGAAACTGCAAAAAAAAAAAAGTCTCTGTTTAAAATAAAACGAAAAGGCCTTGCATCTGTTGTATTCTTCCCCATTTAGCTTCTTCCTCGTTTGGAGGGTAGCCATGACTCTCTCCCATCATTAGCTTCAGGGACTACCTCTTTACTCTGCATTTCCAAGACACTGAACACCTTCATGGATCTCTTATTCCCTGCATGTATGTTGGTCATACATATCAATGACAGCTGTCAACAGATTCTGCCTGTAAGCCTCTGAGCATGTTCTCTAAATCCTTGGTGGCAAACAAACTGGTAAAGTCATTAGGCAGGAAAACTATAGAAAAGGAAGAAGAATTAAGACCAAAAAAAAAAAAAGAAAAACCCAAACAAACAAACAAACAAAAAAAACCCCAGTAGCACTTTCTCTAACCCAGTGAAGGTTACTGTTGGAAAGGGGAAAATTTGAGTCTCCAGTATTTTGTATCACTTCTATATTGTAGAACCTGTGATTCATACATCACATGGTGCCTCAATGTCTGCAATAATGACACTATCTGGTTATACTTTTTATGGAAACTTAGGGTTTCATCCAGAGGCTGTGCCATTGGTTGTGGACAGCCTACGCTCACTTAAGCTTGAATAACCAATCTTTATTTTTCAATTAGGGTGTAGCACTCCTCTAAGGACTTCAGTCTCCTAAAGCTTAAGTATTTTGAGATGGCTTTTGTCCTAGACACTGGTGTGTGGTTTTTTATTTACTTAAGGACCAAACTTCTAAGATATTTCTTTATTAAATCACTATAAAACCTAAAATTCTTTCCACTTGAAAAGTCTTTTCACATGAGGTATGTTTGAGGCTGTCACATTCTTTTATCTTTAGAAAATCTCAGGGCAGAGTGCCATGCCATTCCTGCACCCAGGTCCTTTCTGCCTTAGCTTTTCCCACCATTGTTTCATAGAATCACTAAATACGCTGATTTAAAGGGATCTATCAGGGTAATTGAGTCCAACTCCTGGCCCTGCAGAAGATACCCCAGGAGCCATGCCATGTGCCAGAGGGTATTGTCCAAATGCTTACTGAACATAGACAGGCTTGGTGCTCTGAACATTTCTTTGGGGAGCCTGTTACAGTGCTCAGCCACCCCTTGGGAGAAAAACCTTTTCCTGATATCCAGCCTATACTTACTACAACTGAGCTTCATGTCATTTCCTTGAATCTTGTCACTGGTGACGAGACTGAAGAGATCAGGGACTGCCCCTCCACTTCCCTAGATGAGGATGTTGAAGACTACAGTGAGGTCTTCTGTCAGTGTCCTCTTCTCCAGGCTGAGAAGACCAACTGACCTCAGCCACTCCTCATATGGCTTCCCCTCCAGACCCTTCACCATATTTGCTGCCCTCCTTTGGACACTCTCTAGTAGTTTAATGCCATTTTTATATTACGGCACCCAAAACTGCCCCCAGCACTCCACGTGAGGCTGCTCCAGTGCAGAGCAGAGCAAGACAATCCCCTCCCTTGCCCAGCTGGTGATGCTGTGCCTGATACCCCCCAGGACACGTCTGTCCCTCCTGGCTGCCAGGGCACTGCTGACTCACATTTGTCTTGCCAGTAACCATGACCCCATGTCCCTTTCTGCAGTGTTGCTCTCTGACCTCTGGTTCCCTGGTCTATACACACAACCTGGGCTGCCCCAGCCCAGGTGCAGAATCCAGCACTTGCCCTTGTTAAATTTCCTGTTGTTGGTGATTGCCCAGCCCTCTGATTTGTCAAGATCTCTCTGCAGGGCTTCTGTGCCTTTAAAGGAGTTGACTGCTCCTTCTATTAGTGTTGTCAGAAAACTTGTTTATTATCTTTTTGAGTCCTGCACCCAGATCATTACTCAATATTTTGAAGAGCACAGGGCCTAAGATGGAGCCCTGTGGAATCCCACTAGTGACAGACTAGTGACAGGTCACCTGTCTGATGTCACCCCATTCGCTGTAACCCTTTGTGCCCAACCCATGAACCAGCTGCTCACTCATCTCACTATGTGTTTATCCAGCTGTGTGCTGGACATTTGTCCAGGAGGATCCTATGAAACACAATGTCAAAAGCTTTGCTGAAGTCCAAAAATATTATATTTACTGGCTTCCCTTGGTCAGTTAAATGAGTTATCCTGTCATAGAAGGAAGTCGGGTTCAACAAACAGGCAGCCACGCCAGGTGTAGCCGATGACTGCATTGCCCTCCAGGTGTTTTTCAACACCTCCCAGAATAATCTTTTCTATGACTTTACTGGGCACTGGAGTGAGACTCATGGGCCTGGAGTTTCAAGGGTCCGCCTTCTTACCCTTCTTGGAAACTGGGACAACATTTACCAGCTTCCAGTCAGCTGGGACCTCTCTGGATTCCAAGGACTGCTCAAAAATCATCAAGAAAGGCTTTACAATATCAGCCAGCTCTTTTGGGATTCTCCAGTGAATCCTGTCAGACCTCAGAGATTTCTAGGTACCCAGCTGGAGCAGTAAATCCCACATAAATTCAAGAACAGCTGAGAGTTTTTCTATCTTGCAGTCATGGTCATCCATCTCAGAGCAGAGACCTGCCTCTGTCATCAATGTTGAAGATGGAGGAGAAGAATACACTAAACACTTCTGGTTTGTCTCTGTCCTTGTTTTCAAGGACACCTCATCCTGTATTGCCCTGATGTGATTTCCACGCTGCCATTCACCATTAATGTATTTGAAAAAACTATTTGTTGATATTTTTGTTCCTGTAGTGCTCTGAATTATATTTTATTCCACTGTGTGCCCTTTTCTGCCCTTGGTGTGTTTTCTAAAAATCCCCTGTTTGTTGACTTATGTGTCAGAATATTAACTTTCACCTGAAAATATTTTTTAACCTTTGTAATTTATGGGGGAAGGTAAGGAGGAAATAACCACAAATTGTGGCCACTCTAAGACCCAGAGATCCCAAAACTCAAAGAGGAATACCCTCAAAGCCATCAGAGTCTTACCCAAATGTAAAACATGAAAAACTGTTTCAGGGGAACTGACTCAAAATTACTGAAGGCTCCTGGTTGTCAAGGCATAAGTGGGAGCACCTGTAGTGGAGCCCATGCTGTTCAGTTAGCCTACTGCCACTTCTTTTCCCCGTGTGGTGGTACCAGCAGAACCTGAAAATGCTCCACTGGGATCTCTGCTAGGTAAGTGTCAACCTATTTCATTTTGCAGATGAGCTCCAGAGCAAATTATGTTAAAAAGGATTCCCAAAATGGGTATTATTTGGGAAGGACAGCATTAGAGCATAATGATGGATACTGCAATGGATATGCTAATACTTAATTAGATAGCCTACTTATAGATATCTCTGTAGCACTCATTACCAGAACCAGCTGTGATCTGATTATATCAGCAATCTGAACTTTATCAAATCATTAATTTATGGCATTAGTAATTTCAGAAGAGAACCACAAAATAAAGTGGCTGGTATTGCTGTTATTGTAATACATGACATAGCACAGTTGCAACTGATAATTAACCATGTGATCAATCCATATTAAGACTAACGCCTGTAGTGACATGTTTGTCAACCATGGAGCATTATAGTTTTAAACAACTCAACACTTAGGACTTGATACTCTGGCTGAAATATAATCTCTTGGGAAGAAGCTTTATAACTGTGAATAACACTCTTTGGGAGGCAAAGTGAACTGCATGGGTTACCATGTACCTGGTGATATAGTTGCAGGTGGTACATGAAATAACAAGGCCTGGCCCCTGTTTGGCAATATCACCTGGAGTAGGTGCCAGAAAAACCTGTGCTCAGCAGTCTGTGAAAGAACTCACACAAACCTGGTGGGATTCATGTGTTCCAGAAAACATCTAAAATGTGTCTGACATTGCTATGATTTAGGAAATCTGGAAGGATGTAGATTGGAAAGCACACTTCTTTTCACTTTCTGTCAGCAGTGAAGAAGTTGTGTTTTGCTGTGCTGATGGATAGTGCACTGGACTGGCGCTTAAGAAATTCTCATTAGTACCTACTGGCATCAGGTCTAGAGGGCAGCACTCAGGTAGGGCTGCAATCTGGGGCTTGTTTCTTAAAGTCCATTGTGTTGTTATTCAATAACATTCTTTTCTCCCTCACTGGAACTGAATTGCATCATTTAAGGTTACAGATTGAGTCAGCTTTCTGTTAACATTCCCTGAGTGAAATGTAGCACTTCTGAAAGAGTGTTAGACTAACAGCAGTAGAAGATGAAGCCATTTGCTTATCCACAAAAGTTTCAGTAGAATCAGTGTCACCACATTTGCTAACATATGTCTAATCATGGTTTGATGTTTTGTTTTTACACTTGGAAAACACAATGTCTAAAGTGCAGCTTAATGACCCACGAGCTGCTGGTCATTCAACTTCAAGTCTATAGCAATCTGCACCTGTATTTTTTTTGAGTGAAACAAAAGAAACAGATTTATTGAACTGAGACCATCAAATAATTTTATGTATGTTCCCAAACATGCCTTGCTCTCAAATATCATTGGAGAACTAACCTTGTGAAGGACAAGTTGCCACATTATTTACTGCCCTACTTAAGCAGATCCAGTATTTTTCATGTTGTCCTCTTTTTGGCCTTTCTAAAAGAAGAATCTGAAAAGGACAGCATGATTGTTAGCATATTCCTAATCTACATCCTCGTTCAGCTCTTCTTCATTTAATTTTTAATATCTATTCTTTTAATCCAGAAAGAGACTTTCTTTCCTGTCTGCACTCCCTGAAAGATACTAATTTAAAATCACATTAAGGCAAAAAGCCCAGGTTACCCAAAAGGAATAAAGATATGCATTTCCACTAATCACATTCTCTCTTCGCAGCACTGTGGTTCCCCAGTGAAATGGAAAGAACCAGACATCCCACTGGGTCTTTTGTAAAACTGTGCTAACATTACATAATCCCAAAGGCACAGGAAAATGTGATAAAACTGTAAGATAAAGCCTATGTTTTATCTGTTCATGAGAAATCCATAGGTGCCTGTGACACTCAGCCTTTTCTCTCATGCTTGAAATTCCTTCTGTCCTTGGAATTTAGCAGGAAATTTCTGACTATTATTTTGGCACCTCAGTGATCAACTGAAAAGATGACTTCCTTACACATCTCAGGCTGGCAGAACTTGTTTTTTTGGTTGACTGTGCAAAAGTGCCATCATTTGTAAATTTCCTGTCTCATGCAACAAATGGGAAGGTCTTGTAGTTATGTTATTTTTAGGGAGTATTTTGTGAAGGTTCTTCAGTTTAAGTGAACCAAGGGCAGTCACTGCTCAGTGGATGTTGTGGTGTTTGCAATGATGCTGGCAAGTTTTTGTGACTGGGTGGCATAAACATTCATATTAAAGACCCTCTTAATGGCCCTGAGCCTATAAAATGTTAATAAGAGTTTAATAGTAAGAGCCAACATTGTCTTAGTGATTTCAATAAGATAATGAAACAATTAATTGTTTTATGGATTGAGACTAGGGTGGATTGCTGCATATAGATTGGACTGAAATGTGTTCTCCATAGTTAATGTTTTTATTTTTTTAAATTATCAACTCGTTTTGTGTGCATTTCTTGGGAATGGAGAACATTTCTAGATGCCTATGCAGACATTTTGTTTTGCCTAGTATATTTTCTAAGAAAGGAAGAAAAATCAAAACTACCACATCTCAAATTAATTTGCAGTTGCAATTAAAAAAATGCAAAACTATGAGTTTTGGTTTTTTACCACTCAACTAAGAGGTAATCCATCCTCTGCCCTATGAGCACCTATTATCTCTTCATGTGCAACAGGTGATTAAAACCATGAAATTTGAGGGAAACTACTTTAAAAAAGAAGGAAAATGGTAGGTTGCCTGAGTACCAGTGTCTTAGTGCCATTCAGATACCGTAAACAAAAAGAGAAAGAATATTTATGCTCAGGTAGAATATCTCTCAGTTTACACTGCTAAAACTACGACCAGGTTCCTCTTCAAATTTCATTTAAACTAACAAGCAAACAAAAAAAACCAAACAGTGAAAGTCATCATTTAGCATCATTAGGGACAAAGTATTTTGGTTTTGCAATGAAGTCCAACTCCAAGAAGGCTCATTCCAGGGAGTACTTTGTGCATAAACTTATTCCCATTAGCAGAATTAAACAAGGTCCTTATGTTCACCAGCTTAATACTGTGCTAAAGATTTTATTACTTTGAGTCGAAATTGAGAATGTTTCAAAAGTTCCTGAACAGAATACGAGAAACAGAGTTTTAAAGTTACCTTGCATCCCATGAATGTTCTTCTAAAGATGGCCCCAGGATCTCTAAGGGACATTGTAGAAAAAGCAAGCATCCTGGATGTGTTTGAGCACTGCTGTGAGAGGCATGCACAGACTCTCAGCACCCTTCACACTCATCAGCTTCAAATTCTCTCTACTTTACAGCTATAATAGGAAATAAGTTCACCACATACAACCACACCAACTGATTGGCCTGTTTCATAGCCTCTATTCCAAAGAAGAAAAATGAATCATCTTGGAGTAAAAATAACAGTTGAGGGTGGGAGTTCTCTTTAAAGATGTCCAGACATAAGAAATGCTGTGCACCATCACTTTGCAACAGGCTTTGTGGGTCTTTTCCCTTCTAGCATTTGTATTTTTCTTGTTAGTCTGCCATCCATCCCAGGTGCCACTGCAGAAATGAGCAGTTTGTGAGTGAGGAAAAAAGAGAAGTTATCATCAGGGACATGGCACAGAAATCCAAAAATATGGAATGGAATAAATGGTAAAATCTTCTCTTTGTTACAAGCCAAATTCTCACTAAGGAAATCAACTGCAGCTTGAAAAGATTCCTGCCAGAAATTTTCTGCAATCAAATCAAAATTCAAACCTTGTCTTGGAGACCTTGTGATTTTATTGCCACTCGTGTATCCCAAGTAAGCCAAGCAGAATCTAAACATTTCATACACCTGGCAATTTGTCAAATTCTGAAGATGACGCCCCAATTCCAGTAGCATTTTCCTTGTACTTTGTAATGTTTTCTGCACCTCATTCAGTACTGTGTGTTCTGCATACAAGTAAGCTCTAACATTAAATGCTTTGGTGAAGTGCTTTTCACCTTATTTGTAAATAGCTTCAGAACAATAGGGACAGATGGGGGTGAGTAAGGGAAGGAGCTTCTGTTTCCAGTAAGTAACATGTCAAAAATGCAATAATCTCCTGGCTTTCTGCAAAGAAATTTCGTTTCATGGTCTCTGAATACCAGCTTTGAACAATATTGGTACTGGGACAAGCAAGGCAGACCTGAAGACCCCAAGTAGTAGATAGGAGGGGACAGCCCCTCAAAATTCTATGAAAAGTGGTTTTCCATATGGAGGAGGAATAGATGCATGTTAAACATCATAGACTTGCTACATGTTCCTTTCTTTAACTGATTCTCAAGTTTTCAATCAGTTGAAATGTGGCCTTAAGACAGCTCAACATTCCTGTGAATGGAGCATATTTAAAGGACATTTTGTAGTCTGTTGCAGATATCTTTGGTTTTGGGGGAGCTTATATTGCTCAAATTAGGACCCAAGTTTTAGAAGTACAAGGAGAGTTGCATTAACATGTCTAGTTTCGTAATGAGTTTCTCCAATATCCCTTTCAAAGGATGTCATAAATCTGAGTTACCTCTGTTAAAGTGTTGAGATGAAATTATTTAGCCTCACAACTGACACACAAGATGTGTCCTTTCATTTTATCATGTTTCCAGCAATTTAACCTTCCATCTTATAGTAAGGCAGTTGTAGGACATGGGCGTATCTTCTTACTTCTTCCTTTAAGTAGACTAAAAGTCACAATTGTTTCAGGTCATAGAATTAAATAAAGAAATTATTCTTTCAGTTGTGGCAATATTTTCTTGCAAGACTACAATACAGGAAAGTATGTAGTCTTCTGAAGTTTGCAAAACTGCTTACTGTAATTGAATCTATTCAGATTGTTCTAAAGAAAAATTGTTTTCATATTGTCTAATATTAGAAACAATGAGAAATTGTAGTTGTTAGGACCATACACATGTACATATAGTGTTGTAGTGTTATTTAGTTGTTTTAAAAAATGGAACATCCACATGGTCAGGTATTTCATATGACACAGTTGGCAGCCATCTTAAAATCTTTTGCATTCCTTCAAAAATTTATGGTAGGTTTGGAAACAAGTCTGCTCAAAACTTTGCACACATGAGTAGAAATTAAAACCAAAGTGCTTAAAGTAAAGTACACTGTGCAGAGCTGAAAAACAAAAGGTTTATCTTGTTTGTGTAAGAGAGCTTAAAAAAACTCTGATATTCATTTGACCAAAAATGTTCCAGTTTTGTTAACCTGTATATTTTAACAAACAAACAAACAAACAAACAAACAACGCCCAAAACCCCCACCTCCTCTAGGGACTGCAGTTTTGTAAATTGTAAATAAAATTATTCATAATGAGAATTAATATGGTATATGTTACTATGGAGACCATTTGAGAATAGAGGTGTTAAAGTACAGTTTGCTTTCTTCCTGGAGTTGAAACAAATCCTTATGAATACCTTTAAAGGAATTAGTTCAACTGGAGTACTTCAAAGAATAACATATAGAATACATGTATCTACTTATTCACAGAATTCACAAAATGAGGAGATCTTGGTGATAGAATTATGGGTTTGGTGGTGGGGAAAGTAGAAATCTTTTTTTTTTTTTTTGTGTAGCTAAAACTGATGGGAGACGTTGTTAGTCCACAGAAGTGGAATATTCAGAAACAATTCATAGGGAGAGGTTTGCAATGCAAATAATGGTTATAGGAAATTGTATCTGCGACTATTTTCAAAGCTCATTTATTGGCTGGATATGTATATCTGCTATATGTGCTCTAAGAAGTTCCTCTAAATGGATAAAACCCAATAGCTGGAAGAAAAACGTAGATAAGCGTTTTTTAAGGGCCCTCTAAAAAAATATTTTGTATGCTTAGTGTGTCCTTATTCAGTGGCATAAGAGGTTGCAAGTAGCATAGTATGTCATTTTACATTTTTGTTTTCTCATTAGGCTTGACAGAGAAATATCTCACTGTTCACTGGGAACCAGTGAGTAGTGTAGGGAAGGAATACTTATCTGAAACCAGTTCATACTGGTATGAAATAAAATGGTGTGAGAAGGGAATTTGGAGAAAAAATGTAAGTAAAAAAGAAAATGGAAAGTTATAAAAAATGTGAAAGTAGAAGAAAGCAAGGGAAAAGGAAGATAAAAGATAAAGTTTTATTGAAAGCTATTTCAAATATTCACTTCTGCAATAGTAACTTCTAGTCCTCATCTGGTTTTGATTCTTTTTTCAATGGACTTTCTCAGTGCTATTTCTCTCTTTTGGCTGTTCAAATAGCTCAGATATGCTTCTCTCCTTTTTTCTTATTATGTTTTCTTCACATTTGTCATCTCTTCTCTGAAGAAAAGATGTGGCCCCTGAGGGTATTTCTTTGCTTGTTTTTTAGGATTCTGCTAATGAAAGGGTGTTTTCTCATGAGCTCTGATAGCCAAACCTGATTGTTCCTCTGCCAAGTTTTCCACCCGATTTTCAACATACTTTCATTCTGAAGGTTTTTTGGGATCTGTATTTCCATTATTGAGTGTATGGGATTGTATTTTCTGTTCAGGCTAGTCTAGCATCTTTCCAGTCCTACAGTCTTAGTAATTTTGAAGAGGACCTGTTTAAGAGTGCCAATCTTCCTTATTTGAAAGCCACATACTGAAAATTTTGAGCCTGTCTTCTGGTTCAGACATGGTTAAAGGTCATGGGCACAGCCCACATGGGGCAGGGAAAATAAATCTCCATAAGGATTTCCAAGCTAGAGAGAACAATGATTCTCATGTTATCATGCCAGAACACTGCAACAGGGACTGACAATTAGGCAGGGGTCATTTGGGTCCCAGGATGACTGTCCCATGTCCTCCTACAGGTATAGGAATGACTTTATGCAGGAGCACATTGCATAAAAAAAACATGGGAAAGTGTGAGAAGTGAAGAAGACCACATACAAAAGGCTGAAGTTTTATCAGTTTGGATACTTTTTGCCACACTTGGTAGATCAGCTGAGCTGAATTGACCTTTAGTCAAACCAAGTCATATAGTTTTGTATGTGCTAGAAATCAAGAGTGTGCACACATGCACACAGAGAGATAATGACAGCTGAAACAGCAATATAGTTTTACTTACATTAAATATAGTTTATTTTGCATTAACTTCAACATTTCCCACGTCATAAATGGAAACAAATTCAGTTTAAGCCAAAAATTACCACTTTAGTTACTTGGGTCACTAAATTTAGTTCTGCAGCTTCTTTATTTTTGATCTTAAACTAGGGTAGCTTAGCATTCTTTTGAGGACAAAATGGTAGTCAAGAAGAGAATGAATTGTGAGGTACTTGAGAGAGAAATAACTGAAACTATCTATTGAAAGCATAGAAAAGGAAATGCAGCACCGATGAGTGCGAGGTACTTTACATTCAAAGCAGAGATGAAAGCATTGTGAATTTAAATTAGTGTAATGACCTACAGAAACTGCGTCAAGGTCTCTGGAATTATTGAGCCCTGGCAACCAGAAGGTGTTTAGATTTTATTTTATCTAGAGTTCAAATTAAGCCCAAGCATTGGTAGCAGTCATTTCACGCTTTGCATGGAGGGAGCATTGTGGAGAACTTTATATATCTGAGTAGAGCCTGTCACAGTGCTGCTCTTTGTGCTATTGGAAAAATGTGTTGCTCTTCCCCCCCCCCCCNTGTTTTTTATTCTTTCTCTTTTTTTTCCTGTATTTTTTCTCTCCTTTCTATTACTTTTTGCTAGAATCATGGAATCAATCACAGAAAACCCCACATTGAAAGGGGCCCCAGTAGATCATTTGGTCCAGAAATCCATGGGAAAGGGAGCCTAGGTGGGATTAATTAGCACCTGGTGCAATCAGATCTTGAAAACCTTCAGCAGTGGGGCCTCCACTGTATCCCTGGTGAGATTGTTCCATTGACTGGCTCTTCTCAGTGTTAAAATTTCTTTCTTATGTCAATATGAAACTTTTCCTGGTGCAACTTCTACCTGTTACCCCATGAGTTCTCCAGGTGGGGAGAGGGCCTCTTCCCTCTTTGCCCTTCAATGCTAGAAGACTGTGATGAGGTCCTGACTTATATTCCTGTTCTCCATGGAGGAAAGGCCTAATTCCTTCAGTCTTTATTCAGAGGGAAGGTTCTGCAGTGCTCTGGTGATCTTCATCGCCCTTCTTTGACCCTCTCCAGTCTGTACACATCTTGAATTGTGGGGATCAGTGTTCCAGGGGTACTCCTCTTTTTTCTTTCACTTCATTTTATTACTGAAATAAAGAGCTGTGCTTAACTATTATTCTTTAGTTTTATCTTTTCAGAGGGATAACTCAGACTTTTAAATATAAGGAAGTGGATAAATAAATTCATTCATTTTTTTCAGTTGTCCATTGAACTTTTGTTAAAAGTCTTGGGGTTTTTTTATGTGGGTTGCGAGTCTCTGGAGCCTAGTTCAAAAAGTTTAAATGGGTAAGGTTGGCAATACTGGGAATCAAGCTTTTGAAATGTTTCAAAGAGGATGATTTGTCATTTCTTATGGTCTATCATTGAAGAAATATGAGAGATGTTCTTTTTTAAAACAAAGCAAAATATATCAGGCTGCTATGTAAAAATAATACTTTCTTTTGAGCCTAAAAAGTGCAAGTTTTGCATTGAAATCAAAAAAGACATCTTGGTTGGGAAAATTTTTAGAACTTAAAAATGTTTTTTTCACAAGATGTACGCCTGCATAGCCAACTTGTAATTAGCAGCATTAAGGGGCACAGTACCCAAATCAGTACATATGAGCTGTTTGGGAATGACATCTACACTGTTTGTACATATGATTAAGTTCTGAATTAGCTGTAATCTCGCACAGAAAAAAAATAAAATGTCACCATGGACAGTTCAGTGAAGACATCTGTTCAATGCACACCTGCAGCCAAAGGAGAAATGTTCTCTGCCTTTTATTTCAGAGGAAGCTTGCAGATGAGATAATGACAGGAGCAGGCTCGAGGTGCTGAACACCTGCTTGAGAGGTCTTGTCTTTGCTCTGGTAAGAGAGAGGATATGAGACTATGTGACCCATTGCTTTGTCCCAGGATGACAATTTCTGTGTTCCCATAATGAAAGGAACAAAGCCTTCTGTGCAAGAAAAAGCAAAGAGATCTGTAGATAATAG
Organism: Cyanoderma ruficeps; assembly: GCA_008694505.1. Lineage (NCBI taxonomy): Eukaryota > Metazoa > Chordata > Aves > Passeriformes > Timaliidae > Cyanoderma > Cyanoderma ruficeps. The sequence goes on from VZDJ01007754.1 coordinate 10,271,795, forward strand.
CCAATTAGTGGTTCAAAGGCTAATTAGGTAAGTTCTCAAATAAAGTTTTGAAGGTGATACAGTCAGCTAAGCAGGGAATTATCATCGGAGAGGATAATGATGCTCTCTGAACAGCTCAGGAAAGGACAATCAAATACCCTCAGTGATGCTTGAAATGGTAAGAAAAAGAAATATACTTAAATAAACATACAAAAAATTCCTTAAATCAGCGGTTCTAGGAGTCACTGGTGGAATTATGAACAAATGAAGGATGAGACTGATCTATTCAACTGAAAAATAACTCCTACTCTGTTGCTTATTTCTTAATTGATTTGAGATTAATCAGCAAACAGTGGAACATGAACTATTATTCAATTGTAAATATATACAGAGACAGACATGGATGCACAGATACGCAAACACTCTCACGTACACACCTAGCCTGCAGTTATTCTGAAGTTTATTATTTGAGACTGAAGTCCAAAGGGTCAGTTCACCCCTGCCTTAATAGCTAGATGATTGGGTAACATTTAGAGAGATTCTCCACTCAAACAGGAGACACTCCCCACAAGGAGCCACCTGGGGAGCTCATGGAGTAACAGGTAGAAGTTGCACCAGGAGAAGTTTCGTATTAACATAAGAAAGATATTTTTACAGTGAGAAGAATCAATCAATGGAACAACCTCACCAGGGATGTGGTGGAGGTCCCGTGGCTGAAGGTTTTCAAGATCTGATTGCACCAGTTGCTAATTAATCCCACCTAGGTTCCCTTTCCCAAAGATTTCTGGACCAAGGTAACTTGCAGATTGATTTATTCAACTTTTAGAGAATCTTATTAATTTAATGACCATATATCTTTTGGAAGGTGTGAATTTTGAGTGGAAAGAGGGTTATTCTGTTTGCAACTGCAAGCGTTAAACATCCAGGCCGTTGTCAGAGGCAGGTAGTGCCTAAACCAGCAACACAGCTACAGAAAGAACTCCTGCATTGATGCATTGCCTGCCTTCACCTACAGGAGCACACCATCTCCCAGCAGGCAGGCATGTGCCTCTGTGGTGAGAGCCAGTGCTCACCATGCCCCTCGGGGCTGGCTGGACTGGCCAGTGGTGGCTCAGAGCCTGTTTCCCCACAGTGGCACTGCTGGCACTTTCCTGTGTGCCAAGGCAGGGAGCAGTCCCACGTGGAAACCCCGCTTTTCTGAGATTTTCCTCAGGGCTGCTTTTCAGGAAGAGCAGTTCTGTGGTCATACAGTCATGCCAGCTTATGGCAGGACAAAAGATATGACAGGAATCATCCACCAAGTCAGGGCTCTTGCTTTCTGCCTGTGTATGAATTGCCTTCAGCAAATCATGAAATATCACCTTTATGTGTTCTTCCTTCTTTAGCCTCCCAAATTTACAAACTTTTGTCCTTTGCATACTCTGATTCCTTTTCCCTATATGCAGCCAATATTTGGGTTTTCGTATGATAATCCCCTTTATAAGAAGCAAATAATGAAATGTATAATATTTATGAGGTTTTATAGTCTGGCTCCAAAAGTCACCATGTGAATTAATGTCCTCTGTGGTTCAGTGCTACAGCATGAACTATCAAATTGTTAAGATGCTAACATACATCAGCTTCAATCAAGCTAATAACAAGAGACAACAATAGACCTAAATTACACTCAGACATGCTGAATGTTTTACTGACTGGGATTTTTAAAAACTAAGTCTTTTAAAAACTTTAGGTATTCTAAAACTTCGCAAAATTGGATTTGTTAATTTTGTCTTTGTTGCTGTGTTTTGTTATTCACATCATTACTAAGTTCATTCCTTATTAAAGAGTGTGTTATATTGCAGTGTGTGTGGAATCACTATTCTTTCTAACCAAGGCAAAGACAGTAACATGATCCTGGGTTCACCAAGGACAGACAGTGCTTTTAAGATGTGGCCTCCTGCATCTTGCCTAAAGGTCCTTGTGACTGTCGAGGATTACTGCTAAACTGACCGTTTTCTTCATGTTTTTGGGTTTTTTTGGTTTGTTGTTTGTTTGTTTGTTTGTTTTGGGTTTTTTGGTCACATTCATTCAAACATAAGAAAGTATTTGGCATTAGGGAAAACTTACTGCCTGAGCTCTGTGCTTGCTCATGAGCTTGCTTGACATGCTCAAAAATATATCTATCATCCATATATGTTTACTTTTTATTAAAAATACATAGTGTGTCTCGTTTGGGGTTACTTTCTTGAAATCTGGATCCCCAAAAGTGGAGTTTAGGAAAAATTTATGGGCTGAATGGCATATCAATGCAGAAATTCTTTTCATAAAAATTTCATCCTACGAATTGCTTGTGAACATAGTAAGTACATATTCAGATGACATGTTCCAATGTATATGAGCAAAGTTATTCATGTAAGAGGAAGCCTAAATGTGTGTAATGCTTTGCATTCTTTATATGCTGAGAAATGCCCTTACATCTGTTTTGAGCTTTTTAATGCAAATTATAACACGTGTATAAGTTCAATGGTTCTAGCTTCATCCAGTAATACTGCAAATTATTTGTTCACCCCTCTCAAAATTACAACAGGTGCACTGAACGTGTAATCTATTTTTCAAGGCTCTGCACAAACTTTTAAAAGTGAATTTGTGCACTCTTGAAGGTGATGCAACTGTGTGCACCAAGGATGTGCCATAAAAGATGCCATTATCCTTCAAAGTTAGATGTATTTTCTTGTCATAAGAAAAAGAGATACATGGCATTTTTAATATGTTGCTCAATTCCAGTGATTTTATGGAGCATTGCAACTGTTTCAGTGTAGTGCTATTCATTCTGAAATATTTTTCTTCTTTGTAAATGCCCCACTGGTGGACTTTCCACTAACACCCTTTTCTGGACCAGTCATAATTACACCTCTCTTATATGGAATGATTGCAACTATTATTGAGATATTTATCTAAGCTGGAAGCTTTTTCTTAACCAAACCTTTAAACTTCCTGCTTTTATGTGCATTATTTGAGCAAAAATAGGAGAGTGACAGCTCTTAGTTTAAAAGTTTTTTTTAGAAGCTTTCTTTTCCCAAGTTCAGGCTTAAGCAACTTCACCTGAAAAGCAGATCAGAAACATAAACCCTGAAATTAAAGTCAATATTTAAGCGGCTCAAGGTATAAGGGAAAACTGAAGAATAGAAGGCATTGGTTCTGTTTTAATCACTGGACACTAACTGAATTTTTAGAGATATAGTGTAATACTATATTAAGTTTATGTAGCAAAAAATTGTTTTTAATTTGGTTAGTGGGACCATGTATTTTTCAGATTTCTATTTAAAAGAAAAAATAAAGGTGAAATCAAAAACAGAATTGCTTTTGATTTTTATTTCAAATAAGACTATAAGGCCTGTTGTAAAGCACTGTCGGTACAAAGAAAAATTAAAAAATAAAGATAACAAATTGTTTCTTAAGACAGAAGGATATTTAAGTGAAAAGAAGGAGAACAAGGTAATTTTGAATCATTTTTGGATAAAATTCAATGATGTGGCTTAGGTCAGTGCCACATTACATATAGGCTAATGATCTGGATGAGAGAGTAGGCAATGAGGTGGATATTTGCTAATAACAGTCTTTAAGGTTTTTTACTTAATTAGCATGATTTGGCAATTAAAATCCAGAGCTATGCAGATGCAGACACCCTGCCCCTGAGCAGCATGATGCCTATGAAATTCAACCGAGTATAAGGTTCATGGATGAAAATAACTGAAAATAATTGATCTTTTGTGGGTTTGTTACACAGGGTTTGGGGTTTTGCTTTTTTAATCTGAAAGATGAGAAACTATGAAAGGGTAGAGAGAATGGCTTTTCTAGGGAAAAAGCTTTTGTGGAAGTTTTCTGCTTGACATTACCTATGCTGTTTGTGACAGTTTAGCTGAAAACATAAGAACCCACAGAGGATTTCCTCAAACAAGAAAATAAATTTACAAAAGACAGAAAGTGATAAAGTCATAATGATGAGATTGTGAATGAAATAATATTACTCTCTTGCTTCATTATGTCTTATAACTTTGATCCTATGATTTTAAGGCAAATGGTGCTGTGACTGAAACAATTGTCTCACAAAGATGATATAAAATAAATAGTATCATCCAGGAATGCCTTAGTCTAATGAGGAGTTAATTATATGCCTAAAAAAAAGAAAAGAAAACCAAACCAAGACTAAAAATCAAATAAAAAATAAAAAAATATCCCCCATATTATTAAAGCAGTCAGAGTTATGGAAAATGACAGGGAGAAAAATGAATCATTTATATTCTTGAGTGGGAAGTGGGGCTGTTACCCTACCAAAAGAACAAGAAACCCTTTGGTAAACTTGATGAGGATACGGTGAAAGATACAGAAGGCGGCACAGATGACAGTTTGCCACAGACTGTCCTCAGATCCTGCACTCATTGATATGAGTGGTTTTGATTTCTGTGAATTTATGCATGAGCCACTTCGTAACACTTGTTTCCGCATCGGGAAGGAAGAATCAGGTTGAATAAAGAGCATGTCTCTGGTTTTACATGTAAGAATTTCTGACTTGATATCTATTACTTCCCCAGTTAAAGAAGCAAAAGCAAGATCATAATAAAATCTTAAGCTTCAGGGAAATAATCCATCACCTACAGAGGCCAGGAAGGAATTTTTCCTCTGCTACAACGAATATTGCCTTGGGTACACCAAGCATACTTCCTCTTGCTCAAAAGCATGAAGCGTTTGATCATTGCCAGTGGCAGGCAGGGCACCGTGATAGGCCAGTTGTCTGATCCAATCTGACAAATGCTGTGTTCTAGGTTTAATTTATTCAGGTTTAAAGTTTGCTTATGAAGTTGATAGGGGCATAGCAACTAGTGGGACAATGTTGTTTAACTTGTCCTGGAGAAACCGTTACAGTTTCAGAACACACAGACTCCAATTAGAGTAAACTACTCCTGATGGAATAAGCAATCTGAGAAAAGGAAGAAGAAAAAGTGAGTGTAATTTCTAATGCCACAGGGAGGTCTTGACTGTACAAAACCTGTCTGTAAATCTTAGGAGCTTTGTTTTGAAGCAATAGCTAATAGTGCAGGGCAAGAAATAAGCCTGATTGACGTTTTATTAGTAACTTTAATCACAAAAAATGGACTCTCACCAATAGCCAAGACTTACAATCTTCAACTGAACTTGACATTTATTTAAGAAAAAAAGTAAATTGAAGCCATTAAAATGACATCAAATAAATTAGGGTGTTCATTCTGTACGTTGCTTATCATTTTCCCATTGTAGGGGATTGTAGTAGCTCCAAATAATGTGTTTGGAGATCGCCAGATCTAACTAAAGGGGAGGAGTTTCCAGCAACTTAAACAGGTTGTGACACATTTATATTTATATGTTATTCACCAGTTCATAGTAATTCATATCACAACAATCTCTGCTGCACTTAAATACAGCAAATCAATCAGCAGTATCTACATTAAAAAGGCTGGGAGAGATATATTGGGTCTATTGCAAACAATTTGCATCTGTAACCCTAAGGCCTTATTCCACAAGATTGACTTGAATTCATTGCACTGCACGAGGCAGTAGTTACGATTTTTTTCTGCCCTACAGAATAATTCAGGGTAAAGCATGGATGGGCCACATCTTTTTCTGTTTGGATTTGCATGGTACCACTACAGCACATAATTGTGAATGGATTTTTGAGAGAAAAGAGGTTTTCTTCTTGTTGTTGATTTAGATTTTGGTTTTCATATTTTTAATGAGAGCATTTCGAAGCAATCACTCTTCTGTTTGAATTTTTTGTTGTTCTTCAATATCTTAGCTTAATTTTGCATGTAACACAGAAGACAATAAGGAAAGTGACACAACAGTGAAGTGAAACAATATCTGCAAGTGGAACAGAATAGTCCCCTCAAAATGTGTAATCAGTATATATCCAAAAGGCATAACTTCTTCTGAGAATACTGATCAGTTTTAGATCGGGGGGTTCAGATATTTGGGAAAGAAGAGAAAGGTTTAGAGATGCAAACTTTAAGAATATATTTTGTGGACTTTTGTAGACAACTCATTTTCCTGTACTGGAAATTTTAAAAAGCTAGAAAAAAATAATAGGAGGTTGAAATAGGTGGAAAGGAATGGAAGCAAAAACTGTGAAGGTGGATGAACATTAAGGTATTCATCAGTGTGAGCTTTTCTTCCTGGGGGTTGTTTTTTTCCTTACTGTTATACAGTTTTCAGGTAGTTTTGCTGTCACATGGGGTTTGCTCTCCATTTTTTTTCAGTAGGTTGGACATGACTAGCTGATTCCCCTCAGTATTCCCAATTGCCCTGACTGCCCATGGACAGCCCATTCTCATTTCTGTCTGGAAGAGGTGTGTGAAACAGAGGGGCAGGAGCAAGAAACCTTTTTTTGCAGTCAGTAACAGGCAGCTATATATTGATAATAATAGATATGCATTCCTGTTTAATGTAAATTTCAGGTTTTATGTTTTATTTTCAGCTTTACATATGTGTATTAGCATATGAACTTCTCCAGGAGCTTCTTTCCTAGGACTCGCTGTGTTTCAGGTGTGCAGTATGCTGACTCTGTTCAAGTCCCCAGAGACTGGTTTGTTTAACCTAATCCTCCCATGCTCAAATATGAGCTCTTCTAGCCAGATGTTTAAATCTGTGGCTTGAAACATTTAATAGGACCTTAGAAACTTTTTCCCCCCAAGTATTAGCATTCCTTTTATTTAAAATTGGTGTCAGGGGGTTTGTAAAAACACTGACTACTTCTGTTTCAAGTCATTAATTATTCAAGTTTCCTCCATTTACTTTATATTTCAGTCTGAAGAAATTCTGACTTCTCAATGAATAAAGGGATCACAAAAAACCAAAAAAAACCCCACCCGGAACTGTTGGAGTAAACTCAGTACTTTTTAGTACTCAGGACTGCAATCCATTCGGAGAAGTGGGTGCATCCTCCTCCTAAAAGAATTTACAAAGCATACAGCCAATTAACTGCTGAAATTTAAATTTTTTGTGATATAGTNGAATAAACTCAGTACTTTTTAGTACTCAGGACTGCAATCCATTCAGAGAAGTGGGTGCATCCTCCTCCTAAAAGAATTCACAAAGCATACAGCCAGTTAACTGCTGAAATTTAAATTTTTTGTGATGTAGTGTTTTTCAGCTCTGAATAAATGACGTTCAGAAAGTGCATATGGGAATATGATCATTAGCTTGCATGTGTACAGTATGTGTTTGCTGCCCTAAGGCTGGTGAGACTTCGGTCTGAGTTCCACAAGGACACTTTTAAACAAACTTTCCAACTGGTCTCTAGTCTCAATCAACATCAGTTTTGCCCTTATATTAAGAATTACCATTATAAATAAGGGTTTGCTCTACTTTAATATATCCTTATTTAAAAGATCAATGTGGAGCTGGAAAGCCAATAAAATTGAGTCGTTTTGACTTGGTCACACAGACTGTAGATTATACCTGCAGACACAGACCAAAGGCTGTTTTCTCTAGTTTTAGATTTAATCTGACATATCATTGCCTTGCCAAAAACAGCATTCTAATTTGTCAGTATGTGAAGTTTCACACAGTGATATATGCAAGAGTGTCTGTGTGCAGACTCTGAAGGTTCAAAGGTTATATTAATTTCTTAAGGGGAAACAAGTCATATTCAAATGGTTATCCTCAAGTAGTGTGTTTTGTGTTGTGAAACAAGGCAGTAATTCTGTATTCTGTCCTTGTCTATCTCAGTTGAAATGAGATGCTTGAAGGGAATAAGATTTCTCTTTCTGACACTTCTTCTCTTATCTACAGATTTTGTGAAGTATTTTTTCCTCTGTATATTTTGCCTTTTGCTGCCAGCTCAGTTATAAAAAGAAAGTCGGACTGTGACTGCAAACAAGCAAACCTGACCCAAAATCTTCAAGAATGCTTTAAGTACTACGTTGCAGAATACCTGTAGCCTAACTTGAGGTTAAAATCTACCCTGAATGAGATGACAGGTGCTAATTGTACCAGGGAGAAGGGAGGATACAGCATCTGCAGAAAATGACCCCTGCATTGACACTGTTTATTGCAAAGATTCTTTTTCTCTGCCCCTAGTCCATAGACCATAGATCTCAGGGCAGGCTAATTCACACATTTCCTTCCTGGATCTCTGTACCTTAGGGCATGGAAATGTATATTCACTTCAGGCAAAATATATATATATTTTGCACTGTCCTACCCATAAAAGAAGAAACCCCTCAGAAGAGGAAGTGTGCAGATGCAAGTTCAGCATTAAACTGCAGCATTGAAATGAATACCTGGTGTTATCACTGAATTAGTGATTCTCTCTATACTTTTAAATGCTCAGACAAGATGATTCCTATTTGGGGCTATTGTAGACCCCTTGAATCATGAATGCTGGAAGCCTCTTACACCAGTCCTAACTTGCTGTTACTCTCTCAGATCAGATGTGCCCTGGGGTCAAAGTAGAGTGAAAGGAATGTTTTATTCCAACATTTCAGAAAACTAGGAGTGGGATTTGTTTCTGAGTTTGACCTTTCAGAAAAAGGAATTGGCTGTCCTCATTACTGACTGTAGGATTTTCTTAACAACATGGATCGGTTGGGTCAAAAGGTGAGAGATACCTAGGCATACAGAACATAGATGAAAATCAAATATCATCATTGGCTGCTTCTTCCTGTTCTATTGCCCTGAAAAAAGAAATCAGTCAGCAGAGAGCTGTACAGTGCACAGAGCTACCAAATTCTGGGGCTATGCTTTTTTTATTAAACCAAGTGTGGAAAGTATGAGAGAACAGGGAATGCAGAATCACTTCGGTTGCCATCTTGGACATGGTAGTGTCACCTAATCTATGCCTTACATAGTTTAGCTGTTCTGTTGTATCTGCTTGAATGGTCCATCACATTCCCAGATGGGTTGAAATGATTCTTCCAAAATGTTAAAGCCAAAATACCTTTTCTTGTATAGTATAAATGTACTCTAGGATTGGGATTACCCTGTAAATTGTCCAGATTGGTTCTTTGAGTAAGGCAAGAAACCTTAAAGGCAGGTGTTAAGCTTGCATTGCATGATGAGTGCTGGAGCAGAGATCCCTGGAGCCAGGAGCAGCACAGATGTAGCTGCACCACACTCTGAGGTAATTAATCTATGGAAAAGAGAACTTCTTTCAAAGGAAGCCATAACATCAATTAGAGAAACACCACTGGGTTTGGTTTTTTGTTGTCTCATCTATATATATTATATACATATATAAAACATTGAATGTTTTTTTTAACTTAGGCAGACACTACCTGTTAGTGCTTATATAGGCAGTTCCACAATGGCTGGACTTGATTCCCCATTGTATTCTCTATATCATAACTCTGCTAAAAGGTTTGGAAAAGCTTTTCTCTTCTGTTTGTCTCTCTTGGTGTTAATAGGATCGATCTTTTCCTTGCTGTCATTGCATTTTGGACATTCAATGAGCAGCACTAAAATCGGGGAGAGAAAGAGGAGAGTGTTAAAGACATGAATCATTTCCTTCCTATGCCTACGGACAGACAAGCACTCTCTTGATGACCTGGAAGGTCTAATTACACTGGAGTACAGTGAAAAATGTACTCTGCTGAGGATACTAGTGCTCTTTGGAAAAAAAAATAAAATTTAAGAATTGTCCTTAACACTCTCTGATGCAGAAAAAAAAAATCATCTTATTTAAAATAAATAGGAGTCCCTATACTAAAATGTCCCTTCCCTCTCCAATGACAAGGTAACAACTGATACGTTTTTCAGTGAAAGTGGAGGGTTGAAAAATCCAGACTGTGGAAGTGACAAGCAGATTTCAAAGAAATCCTGCAGAAAGCCTTCTATAACTCCTGTCAGTGAAATATAACTTTACTTTTGTAAGAATCTGTTTATGAAACAGTTTATTTTTGTGAACATTTGCACAAACTTGTGTGATAGTGAATGTGTTATGCATAAAGAGCAAAATAGTACAGAGATTAAATAATGATATTACTAGTTCTGTATGAATAAAGATCAAGAAACCTTCCATAAAGGTTCTTAAAGCTGCTGTTATTTGTGAGTTTCCACTTGTAAACTGCAACTCATAGATAACAAAATTAATTAAGCAATACCTAATAGAATTTTCAACTTTTGTTTAGAATTCTCCATTTAAATTGCTAAACTTTTTTTTCTAGATTAATTTTTTTCCTGTGTTCACCTCAGTGTGTGTTCTTTTCAGTCAATCAGATATTTATATTTCTGTCTTAATAGTGTTTTCTATCATGTCTATGTTTTATTTTTCTTTCTCATAGTTCATCCCAAAAGGAAGTCTTTGCGATGCAGTTTAGTTTGGATGATCAGTTATTTCTCTTCTCTTGTTGACATATGTCCGTTGAGGAGATGCTATTTACGCTAGAGGTAATTTAACCCCCTAACCAGATATAACACAAATCCAAGAGAGGTACCAAAGTTTCATTTCCTTCATGAAGGAGGACATGGGGGGAGAACAGAATTCTTTCTGGTATTAGCCTGTATATGATGCTCCCTTGGGAAGCTTCTAACTGGCCATCAATCCATCTATTAAGCCTCATATTTGATCATGTCAGTGCTTACTTACATGTGTCCAGTAAAGGTGTACCACCTGACAGGTTGCTCTGGCTGGAAAAAAACAACCAAACAAATAAAAATAACTAATGTTTTTTAAAATTTTATTATCTCCCCTGACGCAGCAGTGGTATGATCAATGACTAGACCTAGGAGTTTAAAATAAAATATTAGCAGTGCCTTTAAATTACTCAAAAATGTTTTAGAGTGACAATTAAAAAAAGGAATTCTTTCTCTTTTTTTACTATTGCAGTTCGTCCTCACAACGTATAACCTATAAGAAGGAGTAAAGTGACTTAATCTACAAGCAGTATTGAGTTTACAAGATTATTGACTAAATAATTTCCACTTATTTTTTTAAGTTTTTCTTCTTCACTATTAAAAATTGAAACACGTTTTGCTTAGAAGACAAACTTGATTCTGAAAATGTGCAGGGTCATTTATTTTCTGGGCACAGTCATTTATTCACTGGGCACAGTAGTTTTCCAGCTGGTCACTTTTTAATCCAAGAGTGCAAAAATAAATATTTCATTAGCTTTTTTATTTGTCCATTTCACCCACTATGTCTGTTGATATGATGGAGACAGTGTTGTTTGTTCAATCTTGAGAAGACAGGGCTTTGCAGGGATTCTCTTGTTGGCTGTTAATACTCAATTGGTGGTTGCAGGAGGGAGCTAAATGCTTCTTAAAGGTGCCCAGTAGAGTAAAAGTCAAAAAACCCAGTTGCAACACTGTAAATTTTACTTATGCATTAGAATTTTTTCTTTTCATGATGGAGGTCAGCTCCTGAAAAGGTTTTCTTTGGAGGCTGTGGAATCTCTGTTCTTAAAATGTTCAAAAGAAATACATATTTTAAAAATTCTCTCAATCATGTAATGATATGTTACCCTTAGTGACATAACAGCAATACATTCAGTTCTACAGGCAATATTTTTAGGAGTTTGTTTTGCAAGATAGTTAGAGCAGGTGGATTTCAAAATTATAATTTTATTAGTAAAAGTGAGTTAGCAGGCTTTGTTTAGAGGTTCAAGTTCATTGATTGCTGCTCAGTTGCTATCTTCAGATCAGTGTAAATAAGCAAACAGTACAATATGATTAAATCATACTCTTCATCCATTACTGTCTTTAAACTTTAAGTACTAGTTTATAGAAAAGGTGATGGTTTGTAACTTGCTAGCAAAATCAGGAGTCACAGAGCATGCTGAGCACCTTTGCACACCAGTAGCAGAAGACCTATTGCGATACAAGGCAGTCACCACTAGTGAGATTTCTCTAGTTGCTTCATGGCAATTCTAAGGAATTTCATAACTTCATATACAAAAGGAAGAGAGTGGTAACTCTGCTCTTCAAATGAAACTGAACTGAGTTTAAGAATTGAGATTATTTCTTTTTGTGTCTTTGACTACTGCCTATTTTAAAACTGTGCTTGAAGTAACCAAGAAGGGTTGGTTTTGTTGTTTTCTTCTGTAATGCCAATAATACTTGTCTCAATCTCTGAGATGCCAAACCTGCTTGCACTGGTCAAGCCTGATGCAAGCTGGTCCCAGTGTGTTTATGCTTGTCCTGTGCAGGTTGCACTGATTCTGCATTAGTACTGAGCACAGGGTGGGGCAGTGGCTGTAATGAAGGCTTGCAAATCCTCCCTCTTCTTTCCCATGCTGTCTATATAATCCTGGTGTAAGTGGCTCAAACTGTAAATATGAGATGCTGCAGAGGTACCTTGGACCTTCCATTGACCAGACCAGATGCAGGCATTTACACTGGAGACATCAGAAATGAGGAACAATAGTCTGGCACTCAAGTGAAATAAATAGATAAAAGTTTAATCACCCCTAGAAACAGCAGGCAAATTTTACTGTGTCAAGCAGACTGTTTTGCTCCATAAAGAAAACTAAAAACAGGTTGGAGGGAGAGGACAGAAGTAGGGAAGAATGGAATTAAAACTATGAGAACAATCAGTACAAAGTAATATATATCACAAGCTCCACAGAATAAAAAGAATTAAAAATAAGCTAGAAGAGAACTGATTTTAGGTTTATATTTTACAGTGCAAGGAAATATAAGTATGCTGTAGAGCTGTTTTGTACAAAGCTCCATAGCTGTCTCATATATTTTAATCATACCTCATTTTGGAAAATATTATGTCTTATATCCATATAAAACTAGCATGTTATTTTAATTAGCTGTAACGACTGTAATTGAATGAGAACAGGAAGAACACAAGATGACTGCTGAAATGAATCAGTCAAGTCGAATTTGGCTGGTACTTTGCCACCAGTGTGCTTCATTCAAAAGGCAGTCTGCAGCTAGGCAGGGGCTGCCCCTAATGACATGGTTTTCATCACCAGGGCAGAAAGCTCTGCAGCAGTCACCACATTTCAGGCAGTTATGGAGGGGAAAGAGAGCATCAAAAGAATTGGTACAAATTGTTATGTTCATGTAAAGTAGGCAAAAGCAAAAGTGGCCTTTTAGCTGCACTTTGGTTGTGATCCTGGGAGACGGAGGTCCTGAGTGCCTGTGCCCTGAACTGAAACTGTAAAAGTCATCCTTGAACATTTAGTCCTTAAGCGTCCTTTCATTTCAGCCAGACTGCTTTTCTTGAAATGCTCTTTATGCATTATACATCATGAGTACTATTTTTGTTTAGACACATCAGGAATCATCCCACAGCGATTAAAAATCATTATTCCATTAACTTTCCTGCATAGAAAAAATTAATGACTCAATGAATCATAATTAAAGCTTCCACTTCTTTCAGTAAGCAGAAAGCCAGACATTCAACAGACCTTCTTGTTATCTATTTTGGCTGTTCTAATGCTTCATTTTTCATCTTGCTTTCATGCTAACTGAGATCTCCATGCTTTCCCTTCATGTTTGCTTCTCCTACGTGGCTGCGAAGTTTGTTGAGCTGCAGAGCACAAGTGATGAAGGAAAAGATGGCTGTATGGATAGGCAAGGTACTTGGGGTATTTTTCTAGTATTTTCCTGAGTGTGAGAGCAGGGGGTTTTGGTGTTTGGGTTGTTGTTTTGTTTTTTGGTTTTTTTTAATTTCATTTTATTTAATATTTAAATGTAAGATTGGAAGATTTTTGCTGTATTTTGCCAGATGAACAGGCTGATAATTCATCTTACTCTTGTCCTGCTGCTTTTCCCTGGCAGTCAGTGTTTTATCAAATACATTTGTCAGCAAGGTCATAGTTATATCTAATGAAAGCATGTGCTACCACCACTGGCATATGAGCAGGTAACCAGCAGCCTTAAAAAAGTATTCAAAGTTACTGATTTAAAATATTTGCAAGTATTCATAAAATATATCTAAACTAATTAGAAGAATCATCAACTAAATACTAATCAAAAATTTCTTCAAAGTATTTTGAGAAAAATTATCTGTGGTCCGATGCATTGACATATTTTGAAGTTCCGATGGAAAAGCATGTATATTCAATTTTTTAAAAAAGCAAAGGGATATGTGTCTTTATCATAACAATCTAGGGAAAAGCATAATAAATTCTTATCTGTATAATCCTTGAATTTTCCACATATCAGATATTTTTGAGAAACAAACTCTAGTAAATTGTTGGCCCTCAGCTATAACCTGTGCAATGATCCTTTCCTCTTGAAACCTTCTTTCCTCTCCACTTACTTCTCTGTTTACCTTCTGCATCTTCCACCATTTCCTGGTAGTCCTGTGAGTCCAGTTGCCTCAGCCTTCTTTGGGGGAGTCACTGGTAAAAGTCAAGCACTAGTAATGTAACACCCAGCATGGTGAAGGCCAGGGTTGGAGTTGCTTTTAAGTACTAGTGCTGTGCTTCTGAGCAGTGAAAACCATGGTGCCTGGAACGGATGGACCTGTCCTGCTGAGGAGGCATTAGGCTGTTACCTGCTAAAGGTCAACTTGCAGTTGGTATTATTGTGTTTTTTGTTGCAGTGTAGGGCTGTTTTTCCCCCTCAAATATTATTATCACAATGCACGTGTGTATATATATATATATTAAAATTATATATATATATATAAATTTAAAAAATTATTATATGATTATGGAATTTTTACACAAACTGATTAGCTATAAGACACTGGTAATACTGGCAGAGATGGGGTCTTTTCCTTGAAGCATTTTTCATTGTGAACAGCAGGAATCACTCATTTATCTCAATTACTACCTTCTTACTGCATTTTTTTCCCCAGTGTAGCAATTCAGACCTAGCAGCATGGCAGATGTATGACACTACCCTCTGCTAATTGTCTACTCCCTTCTCTTTTTCTTCTTCATATCTGAGACATTTGTGGGTTTTGTCAAACTAGCAACAGAAACCACTCTATGAAGATATTCCCCTCTAATAAAGAGGAGGACCTCCCTCGTATTCTCTGCTGCTACGTATCCTTTTTAAACGTTGATTCCAAAGAAGGAGAGTGATGAAGAACTGTGTTTTAAAGAGTGGCTCCTTTTCATCGTTGTTTTAGTTGGTGGTGATGCAGGCTTTTTTCCTGCAGTGCTCTCAGATGTGAATACAAATTATCTGTGTTCTTTTTCCCAGATGCCCACTGGATCTACAGTAACAAACTCACTTTGTCTAGTCCACCAGGAATTTACAGATTCCTCTGTAGCACTATAGTGGGAGCTGTCTGTGTCCAGGGTGATGTCCATAATTCTTCTCTGGTTGAGGAGTTTTACAGAGACATTCAATGTGTTATCCATAAGTCTTAGCTCCCGAGTGACAAAGCACAAAGAAGAGTTTGATTCATTTACCATCTGGCAATACTGTTTATTGACAAGCTAAACAAGTGTTGCCAACATATATAAGAGATCAAACCACTCCAGTGTCTCAGTGAAGGTACAGTCTGGTGACAATACAGTTTCCTGGGATGTTTGGATTTTTTCCCATCTCCATTGGCATCTATTACCATTTTGGTGGAAATGACACAAAGTTTGGCCTCTTCATCCCCTTTCCTGTTCTTCTCAGAAATATTAACACTATTTAGAGTGATGTTCAGTGAAAATCTAGTCTCAACATTTTCTGTAGATTTAAAAAGAGAAATCTAAATTCATCAGAGATAAACCCTAGTAATTTATAATGTCAAATGTGGAAGTTAGCTGCTACCATAGTCAAATATCTTTTCTGTCCTCTAGAGTTGTCACTCAGAGAACTTTCTTCAGCAATAACTTGAGCTATATTATGAGCTGCCAGTTACAGTTTCTTTCCCTTCAGGACACAAAAATCTACTAAAGAACTTACCATATGTATTCCTATAAGCTTCCTAATTCAGAAGGGAACAATATACTCTAAATTCTTTGGAAGATACAACAATGGCACAAAATAAAAATTAATAGGAGAACATTGAAAGATCCCCCATCCCCTGCCTTTTCTTCCTCCCCCAGTAAACTGAACATTTTCTAACTTTCATCACAGCAGCTTTCAGCAGAGATGATTTCTTGCCCAAAGGCACAGGAAGATTAACCAACTGTATCCAACTGCTCAACCAATAACTCATCTGAAAAGGAGTATAAAGAGCATATTGTAAGCTTCACAAATGCAATCAGTTTATCAAGGTCAGATAAGGACAAGAGCCTGAAAAGATATGATTCAGGATAAAAACTGAACAGATACTGATACTCTGCAATTAGAACCCAAATGAGGCTACCTGCTGAATCGCAGGGGTGAAATACCACATTGTGCAAAAATTCACTGTCAGTAGAACATACACAGCCTGAAATCCCTGCTGATGAGGAGAAATTAACTTTGTAGTCAACAAATTTATTGATGCTTTCCTTTTACAACTGTACAGTGGAATTGGTGAGATTAGGAGGGAATTTGTAATGCATAAATGAAGAGCTTTTATGCACATTTTTTATCACATCAGTGAAATGGCAATATGTCTCTGACAGTGACCTCTGGTATAATCATCATTAGCAATGGAGCAAGATGGCATCTGCTGAGAGGCTGACACCTGACAGGTGAAATATATGTATTTTTTATGAAATTGAGGGCAACATTTTAATGGCAAAAATGCTGCATAGATAAAGTCAGAAAATCAAATTGCTGTACAATCTTGAATGTGTAAAACTGGAAAATAAGTAACCTACCTAAGAAGATATGCAGCAAGAAGGATGGACAGGAGAGAAGAAAACCTAGAGACAAAAGAGTGTATCATGGCCAATGTGCCATTCAGCAACTGTAGAAAACAACAAACAGGCAAAGGAAAGTTAAAAATATTTCTGATCTTTGCAAATCTCGTTTGTAAAAATCAACTGCTTTATTTTTGTTGTCACTTTTTAATTTGTAATTCACAAGAACAGATGGATTGGTATGTCCTAAATAAAGGTCCTCATCCTCAGAAAATATTTTTGCTGTAGAGCTGATTGTCCCTTGGGACAGTTGCAAATGAACATGCAAGCTGTCAATTTGCTGTGGTGCTGTGCTCATACATGTGAGTCACTAGGACTTCAGGATTCAAACTGCACTTTACTTATGGTCACAAAAAAAAATATCCCAAGGAATCTTTCCCTGAAGCTTTTTGCCTTTTTGAGCCCGTGGGTGTATTGTAGTAGCGTATGAGAGAACCTGACTTAGCATTTGAATCAACATTGTCTTTCTTCCACCCAGCTGCCTGGGTGCGTAACCACCTGCATTCCCCAAAGCATTGCATGATTGGGCAGAAAAGCACAGCTAAAGTCACCTTTACGTGGTGTCATAAAGGTCTGTTCCCTGGAGATGTGTGACTCTGACCCCACTGAGATTGTTGTGAAAGAAATTCCTCTTCAGTCCAGTGTTTGGTTAAAGCTTATAGGGTTTTAGAAAGTAAAGGCAAGGTTAAAGAGGCTCACTAGTGCCTCTTACAGTTTCACATTAGAAATGTGTTATAAAAATGTGTATACGGAAAAAAACTTACCACCTAAGACTGGTTTAAAATAATTTGATTTGTTCTTACTAATTAATCTTGTAGGCCAGCCATCAGTGGGTAGGCATTGAGTATAATCAACACCTTTTTTATTGCTTACCTAATTAGTTTCCTTAGTTTTCTGGAAGCACTGATAGTAACTCCGTGGTTTCCTGTTACAAGTTTGATCTTTACACTACATGTTCTCAGTCTCTCAAAGACAAACTTGCTGCATGCAGCTGTTCTTGAATGGTCTTCAGCCAGTTTTGCACGTGCATACACATTGTACGTGTAGTCATGAGGCTGAGATTACTCAGAGATTATTTTGGCAAGAGCTTGTTGAAATCAGAGGCATAGGGGGAAAGTATGGGAAAGTATTTGCTTTTCACTATTGTTTGGTTCAGGTGCTCGATTTCCTTTCCCTGTCAGTAAAACCCAGGCTGTTACAACATTTTAGAAAATAATGCTGTTTCCATTTATAGATCAGCTGCACAAAATTTGATAGTTCTTCATTCAAAATGAAGTTCTTACAAATACAACATAAACCTACGTGAAATATGTTGTTATTCTGACATTGAAAGTGTATTTGTAGATACAGAAGACAAAATCTGAAATTTGGATTATATTGCTGAAAGATAATATTGCATTAGGAGAACACTACGAAAAAGAACTGCATATGGAATTTAAAAGCCAAAAATTGAGATTCTCTACCAAAATGTACAGTCATAATGTTAAACACATTCTTAACTGTAAAGGCTGCATAGTTCATCGGGTTTGAAGATGTATTTCACCTACATTTTTACAGCCTTCACACTTCGACGTACTGCTGCTCTGAAAATTTTCATAGAAGCAAGGTTGTTTCAAATTCTTGATAACATAAAATGAGTAGTTGCATCAGTGAGACTTATCCCTGTTGTTTTTATAGATTCACACAATTCACTTTCTGACAAAACTTGATGATTTTTGGAAAAATACAAAGGCAATGGTTTCTTGCTCAGTGGATTCTTATAATTGCAAGCGTGTATGGAAACTGTTGTAACCTTAAGTAAAATATTTTTTTGTTTAATTTGGTTTTGAAAATTCTAGATTTTCTAAGACAAGCAAAAAGAAAAGTTTAGTTGAATGAAGATCTGGTGCCATGAACAAAATATTAGCAATGTATTAGACCACAAAACCCAAAAATTTTGGAGTAAACACATACTCTTAGAAATATCCTACCTTCAAAAAAGCTACAAATATTTTAATATCTTCTCATTTTCATGTGGACCAACCCTTCAGCAGAGCTGTGAGAGGAACACTGAAGCTTAGCCCTTCATTTGCAATAGGGGCAACATTCAGAGCCTTTTTCTTTCTTTTTAGTACAGGTGCAGATCAGGCAGAGATAAAAGCAAAACAGATATGACAGTTTCAGTTAATAATAGAAGTTGATGCTTTGTGCAGTGGACCAATGCTGATATGATGGCACTCAGGTGTCAGACTTGTGCTGTGCTAGGAAAATCACTGCTATGCAGTTAAAATCATTGCAGTTCTGTGCAAAAATGGTGTATAATGAAAAAATAATGTAGGAAACAGCCCCTTAAGTGCTCATAAAATTTTCAGGCACTGCAACAGCTACTGTTCAGTGTGCTGTGCACAGCGAGGGTGCTTTGGTGCCCAAAACGAATCAATTCAGGGCACCCGAAACAGACCTGGGTGAATTTTGTAGCAGCAGGTGGTCAGATAGTCTTTAAAATAAAAGACAGTAATAGCTTAATGTACATATTGTTACAAATTCTCTTTTATTATTATCACTATTTTTGAGGATTAAAGATTTTTTCTTGTGCACAACAAGTGCATCCCTCTGCCCTATAGCGGCTCCTTGTATGAAGAGGAAAGGCAGGTAAAAAATGTTAGGAGGGGCAGCCCAAGAGTATAGAAACAAGTAATACAGCTATTGAAAGTTGTGTTTAAGTTGGTAAAAAAAAAAGATTCTAATACTGGAAAAAATTCAGACTCCTTAGTCCACTTCCCATAGACATTACAGTCAAAGCCAACTGATGGAATAACATGAGTTGAAGAGGAGAGAACAGTAACTTGAAGCTAGATTTACATAGATCTTTGTGGTAGGATTTCTGCCTTAATTTGTGCATATAATTGCTCTTTGTCTACATTCCACTTCAAGTCAATTGAAGCTCCTTCCAGAGTGTGATTCATTATCTCTTAAAATAGATCTGGTAAATTATCTAGAAAGGGAGCCTAAGGTAAGTCGCTCACAATTAAATGTCTAATTTTTGAGCAGCTGAATCTCACTTAATGCTGACAGTAAGATCACAGAGTACATGCATGGCAATTGCCTTGTTCTTTCCTGTAACCTCTATCCCACTCTAATGAAACAGCCCTCATGAGAATGATTTTTCTAAGCCGAATTATGCTATAAGGATTAGTTTTTCCTCCTATCTTTCCCTCACTCTTAGCACTTCTATCTTCTTCTTCTTCTTGAAATCTTTTCAATCTCTGCTACCAGGCCTGTGTTCTTCTGTTATTCTTTGCTTCCTTATTTCCCTTCCAATATACTAGTTTCAGCTGAAGGTCCTCTAGGGTCTGTAGAGTCTGTCCATTCCCTCCTTCCACTATGCCATACTTCAGGGTAATCTCATCTAACAGCAATCTAATGTACCATTTCTTTTTCTACTGGGAAGGCATGTGATTTACTATCAATACCAATCCTGTTTCCTTCCACTCAAGCTAAAACCTTGTTTCTCTGATACCTCCAGGTAAGAACATTATCTGTTCTTAAGTTTACCTGCATTACCTGTCCCTGCAGCAGCATCTCTCCTTTTAGAAGGTGTGTGAACTGCAGATATCAGTTTCTGTTTGCAATTTCCTCCAGACTACATCCGAATATTTTAGACTAATTGTACATTATACCAAATAAACCCCTTTTTCTTGCATTGACATACTTTTATCCACGATCCCAGCATCATGTGTCACCCTTTTCTGGCCTTGACATATACAGCGTTGGTTCTGCCCAGCAGTCTTGCTAATGTTTTCAGAATGTTGTAAGGATTATTTTTCCTCTGTTTTTGAGGTTTTTAAAATTTCCCTTTGCAGCTACACATTGGATCTCCCTTTTTATTAAATTAAAATAAGCTTTCTGTTAACTTCACAGCTTATCCCTTCTTCTCGTCAGGTCATTTCAAGAAGACAACTGCCTCATAACCAGCCTCCATCATTGTTCTTGATTTTGATTCTTATTAGGAGCATCCTAATGCAAACCTCTTTCATCATTTTGCTGAAATTATGTCCACAAAGAAACAGCAAAATTGTCATCATCTGTGCTATTCATGTGCTACATTTTTCTATTGTCTATTATTCTACCCAATTTTAGGTTCTCTTCTTTTGAACAGCTTGTCTCCATTTTCCTATAATGCTCAATCTGTATAATTTCTCCTCTTTTTTTTCTCTCTGTCTTTTTTTTTTTTTACAGTGGGGTCTTGATTTATGGTTAGAGTTCATGGTAGTAATATTGAAAGAAAGAAAAATAAGGAACAACTGCAGGATTTGGTGTAATACAAATTGATACACTGTTAACAAGGTGGGACTAGAAATGAATTTGTAGTTATTTTACATAAAACTTACAATTATTTACCTTTGATGGCCAAGGAATATTTAAATTATGTTGCAATACTGTAGTTTCATTTTTCTCTATGAAAAAATTCTGTTGAAAAATTTTACTGTCAGGAAGAATAGAATAATGAAAAAAGGAGCATATGCAGATTCATAATCTTGAAAATGAGAATGGAAGGTTAAAAGTGATCATATGTACATTTCAACATAACAAATTTGTCCCAACCCTCATAGTTCCTGAAGTAGCAGTATCCACTCTGGCTGGTTGACAGTGGATTCAGAATAATATTCTTTACAGCTCAGCTGTGTTGTGTTGTATTATTATAACTTGAATCTTTTAGATTTCTGTGTGCATTGCTATATAGTGCAGCAAGAACTCCTCCAGCCAAAAAAAAGAGTTATTTCTGAATTACCATTCTTCAATAACAGAATTCAGCAACCATGCTTATTAAATCAAAACTTTGGAAAAGGAAACATAAACCCAATAGTCCATATAGATGAGAAATATGTTTTTCAATATTTGAATTGCTCAGATGTGAAAATCAGTGCAAGCTATACAATTACTCTTATTTTGTGCTTATAAAGGGATTTTCATAACAGTGCAGTCTTACCAATTGCATGGTTTATTTCTTCAGGATAACAGTACTGACTAATTTCAAATTATTTGTATAAGGTGAAGATATAAATCAGAAAATCTTATATCCTGTGAAGCACAGAAAGGGTTGATAATAATTGAAGCTGCTTTACAGCAATGGGCTACTCCATCAAATTAGAGAGGCTTTTTCACCCCCAAAATTTGGAAGAAAGCTTTCAAAATAATTTGAAGTTTTGGCACATAAACCTGTGAGAGATAGATACTCTGATCATAGTCTGATCAATGGAATGGACAAACTCATTTTCTCTATATCTGATTTAAAAGCATAATTCAACTTCCATTTTCTTTCTTTGAAAAGCCACTTTGTATTGGAGTCAGGTTGTCAAACAACAGAATTCAGAGGGCCTTGGAAAAAGGCAAAACAAGCTTATTCATTTATTTCACAAACTGCCTATGAACAATAATTCTAGCACATGCAGACTGAAGGCAGGCAATTTTCCAAATCTAGGAAAAAAGTGGCTGATTTATTCATGGTCTAAATTAAATTTTATAAACTATTTTAGGTCTTTTTTATACATATTACATTTATTCTGTAGGCTTGTGTACATAAACTCATATCTCACAATCAGAATATTGCAATGTCTAGTTTAATATTTTAAATTAGAGATGTCATTTAAATAACTCTTGTTATCTCCTTACTGCACTGTTTGGTTAGTTAAATTTTCTGCTATAATCATTTTGCTTGCCCATCAAAAGATTTCTTTGCATTCACCCCTCTCTTAAATCTGAGATTTCCTT
Organism: Cyanoderma ruficeps; assembly: GCA_008694505.1. Lineage (NCBI taxonomy): Eukaryota > Metazoa > Chordata > Aves > Passeriformes > Timaliidae > Cyanoderma > Cyanoderma ruficeps. The sequence continues at coordinate 10,294,234 of VZDJ01007754.1, forward strand.
AAAAAAAAACCCAACCAAATCAGAACCAACCTCCCCCAAAAAAGAAAACAAACCAACAAACAAGCAAACAAAAATAAACCCGAACAAACAAGCAACAATAAAACCCCCATACGTGCAGCTGCATTCTCTAGGATGAAAATTGAGTTTAAAATTCATGTGCTAAAATATAAAGGTTCTCACTGATAGTGTACGCCCAATGCATGACTCTAGATCAGTATTTTCTAATATATCTTATCAATACAAGTGTTTTATAGCAATTGCAGTTGGTCAACCACCTAAATGTTCGCAATGAGCTTGCACCAAAATGCAAAGGAACAGTGGGTGTGATAAAGGCTATATTCCTGCAGACACCCTATTCCACTATTTCCCTCCTGACTTCCCTAGCTCCATGCCCTCAGTTTCCCCAGCTGCAGGCTGGTCTGCAAAAGCTACTTGTCCTAAGTAAAGTTCTTGTCAGTGAGCTGGGAAGGTAGCTGAAGCCACAAGCCTTATGGAACGTCAATCCCTAGCCCTCTTTTATTTCACAAACTGGAGAGGTCAGGTGGCCGCCTTTCTGCTCTTGTAGCACAGCTGACCAGCTCTGCTGGAAGGAGGAAACATTTTCAGGGAGTGTCTTGGTATAAGGTGGAAATGGGGATAGCAAATGAAGTGTGAGGCACTGCAGGGATAGAAGTTTTGCACTTTTGATTCATAAACAATTTAGGAGGCTTCCCATATACTTTGTATTTTTCTACTGCTCTGGGCCTGTGAAGCACCAGGACTATGACCTGTCTTCTGACTGACAGGTTAGCTCATTGCAAACATAACAAGCAAACGTGTTGAGAGGACTATTCCAAGCAAACACAAAAATAGAGTACTTAACTTCGGGGTAGGGGATCGCTTTAGAGAAGTTTCAGGTTTAATTAATTGCAATACCCTGAAAGCAAGGAGGAAATCACAAAACATCGACTTTGGTATGTTTTGTGTGTTTAGTTTGCCTGAGTCTTTTGCCTGCGGTTTTTAAATATGCATGGAAATGTTAAACCGCAAACCAGCCAAAGCAGTGAAAAAGTCATTCTGAGGAATGGATGTGCTCTGTCCTTTTCTTTCCCAAAGAGAGACATGTTTTGAATTGAATGACCCATACTTGAGTTCTGCCATTTGTACCATAAGAGCTAACTACTGCTAGCAACACTGAATATTCAAGGGCATTTCTCCGCTTTGTGGACTGGGTTGGGTAGTTTTAAGCTTATGTTGTTCATATTTATAGACCAAACGTTGTAGGGAAAAAAATTAAGCAACCGAGCCAAAAGAAAAAATACCCAGTTTTAATTCAAACTAATTCTTTTATTAATTCCTTTCAGAGTTGTTGGGTGTTTTTATAACAAAAAGGTTTTCATTCAAAGTATTTATTTTTTCAATTAATTTAAATTTAGTTTCTAAACAAAGAGACAAACAAAAAATAACCCACAAAAACTCCTGTGCTAAGATGCAGAAGGAATCACAAAATTTAGATTTTTCTAAATTCTTTTCTTAATGTACTTGGACTATTGGTACTATTTACTAAATAACATGCATAGAAATTAGGAACCTATTGAAAATTATTTGCAGACATATCTCCTAATGCAAAAGTAACTTTTGGAATTTAGTACAAGCATATAAGAGGCTAATGTAAGGTTTCTGCCAGCTATCTTGCCCAGGGATCAAGCAATCATGGGAACTGAAGCCATTTTAAGGAGGAATTATCACAGTTGCTATACCTTCCATAAGAATAAGGACAACTGTCCCTTTCTGACATTACCCTGCTGGGTGATGGAGTATTATAGGGTCCTGAAATGCTGTGACTATTAAACTCTACAATCTTATACTTGCAGGTCACTGAAAACACTTTGAAATGCTTTTTTATAGCTCAGCTACAGATAAATGAAGCAGAAAATGTCTGCATTACAGACTTGTCAATTAAAGAAGAAAAAGAAAACTTTGCTTTTTCTGCCCTTGTTTTGGCAGATTTATTTCTATTTCTCTAATGGAGGATTTTTTTTTTTTAAGAATTTAAAAGACTGAAGCTTGTATGTGGAAATTAAGCCTTCAGTTTTGAACAAGGGAATAGAATTTCTGCATAGTACAAGCATGTGAGATTTGCTAAAATATTTTGCAGTCCTCTCAGTGCTAGTGTTTTACCTCTAAATTGTGTTGCCTGGTGCATTAAGGAGTAAGGTACATGTGTTCTGTGCGGTTGCTTTGAATCTTTGACATACAAGGGAGTATTTTTAAAAATGTACCTTGGGCCACTGTCTGTTGGGATATGCACAGGAGTAAACGACAATGGAACGACAAACGACACATGAACTGCAAAGGAAAAATGCTTGTATGGATAAAGATAACCCTCTCCTCTCCTCTCCTCTCCTCT
>VZDJ01007754.1:10296785-10516587 GCA_008694505.1 Cyanoderma ruficeps
CCTCCCCTCCCCTCCCCTTCTGTTTCACTAATTTATAGGCCATTATAAATTCATTTTAGTAAAAACACTAACAAATGCTGGAGTAAATCATCCCCATGAACTGTAACAAGTATTACTCAAATCATTATTTATGCTCTCTTGTTAATATGAAAAACCCCTACACTTTCCAGCTTGAGTACTTGGACCTTGAGACCTTATGATTGAGGTTGGGGTACAGCTTCCTTCTGGATTTCGGGCATTAATGGAAAATGTTCTGCATGATATAATTGGCTGGTTTTTAGGCCCAAGAGGATTTTTAGTCCCAAGCTCACAATAATTGGCCATGTCTAAAAAATAATATTACTGGAAAGTCTATTCTGCTACTTCTAAGTCATATTCTGTTTGATAACACTTCAGTCAGAAGTCCATATATGAGAAATTTCTTTTTCAAATTAAGGCTTGAGGGATACTGAAGACAGTTACTGCAAGGTCAGGTTTCTGTAGTTTCCTGTCTGCTTTCCCTTCTACAGTGTGTCCTATGTACCAGTGCAGTCTAAGAGGAGATTGTAGGTTTCATTAAGAAGAAAAATTATTTCTTTCCATGTCTGATCATGTGCATTTTCTCATATGTGTTTGAAGATCCTGTGATACTTGACAGGATTTAAAAATCAAAGTCTCACTAGAGAAGTTCCACTGAAAACATGAAGGACAAGTGACAGATTTTAGTCTGTTTTCAAAAAACAGAAGCTAACTATAGACAGGATTTACATGCACAGTTTACTCTGTTTTCCTTCAACTATTGGAATGACAGACAGAAACCAAGTTTCTTGCAACAGACAACTATCTGTTTCTCCTCACTTCAGCCCATTTCTATCCCACTGAGGTTATGTGGGTGCATTATCTATATATATTCTGTATTAAGATATCTGTGTTCTGCATGTTTCTCTGTCAAAGAGTGAGGAAATCATTTAATAATACTGCCTAGAGCTTTCCATTTAAATTTTCATTGCATCTGGGAAAGCTGCTAAGTGAACGAGCATTGACTTTCTGAGATAAAAATAAACCCACAGTGCTTTAATTTTTTTTGGCAAAGAACCAGCATTTCATAATTTCATCCTTTTGGTTTGTTATGGGCTATAACTCAGCTTTAATGATCTGATTCAGTGAAGTAATAAAATCCCAGCTTCACTTCAGCTTTTTTTTTCTTTTTAATAGCCAGATTTATTGGTTCATACATGGTTTTTAACATCTGCAGGTCAGAAACTGTCAATTTGCTTAGACCAAGGTATGGGTTTGTTACTTGGGCACAAGTGAACACAGATTTCTGTATTAGAATTATTGAAAGACTGATGATTGTATCACTAGTGACGTATGACTCCATGGTTCTCTGCCAGGTGTTTTATTTACTTCTTAGGTACTGTCACCCATATTTTAGCACAGAAGAAAACAGAATAATCAGAACCAAAGGGATGAATAGGTGTTTGAGGAACTGATAAACATTTATACATATGTGAGGAAGGTGAAGGAGATGATACATTGAATATTGTAGTTTAAATTATACTTGCTAAGGAAATGTGCTAGAAAAATGTCTAGTATTTCAGTCAGATATAAAACAATAGATAGACAAAGGCAGAGAATAAACTGGTTTGCAATCAAAATTCAGAGGGAAAGTGGCCAATATTTACTTCAACTATTTTTTTTTCTTTTCATCAAATTAGGGGTAGACAGCTAGAGTAGAATTAGATGAGAAAGGTCATGTCCCTTGTCCTGCTGGCAATAATTTTCCTAATGAAGCCCAGAAGTCTGCTGTCCATCTTTGCCCCAGGGGCATATTACTGTCTCATATCCAGTTTGGTCCACAGGACCTTCTTCACAAAGCTGCTTTCCTCCTGTTAGTCCCCAGTGTATCCTGGTGCATGAGGTTATTCCTTCTTACAGACAGGACTTTGCATGTACCGAGAGGGTGGTCAAGCCTGGAACCAGAGAGGTTTCTAGATAGCTGATCAATACCCCAAACCTGTCAATGGTTAAGAGACATTTGGACAAGGCCCTTACTAATACACTTTAACTTTTAGTCAGCCTGAGGTGGTCAGGTAGTTGGACAAGGAGATTGTCTCTTCCAGCTGAGACAGGGAAGCATAGTGGCAGAGGATGAGGTAAAGACTGGGGTACTTAATGCCTTTTTTGCCTCAGTCTTTAATTGTAAGACCAGTTGTTGAAACTCAGGGTAACCAGCTCCCTGAGCTGGGAGACAGGGGTGACGAGCAGAATGATGCCCCCATAATCCAAGGGTAAATGGTCAGCAACCTGCTACACCACTCAGACACACAAAAGTCTGTGGGGCTGGGAGGGATCCACCTGGGTATACTGAGGGAGCTGGCAGAAGGCTCACTGGGCCACTTTCCATAATTTACCAGCAATCCCATCTAGCCAGCGAGGCCCCAGATGACTGGAGGTTAGTTATTGTAACACCCATCTACAACAAGGGTTGTAAGGAGGATCTGGGGATATACAGGGATATACAGGTTTGTCTGTCTGACCTCAGTGCCAGGGAAGGTCATAGAATAAATCATCTTGAGTGCCAACAGGCAGAATGTGCAGAACAACCAAGGGATCAGGCCCAGCCAGCCTGGATTTGTGAAAGGCAGAGCCTGCTTGACCAATCTGATCTCTTTCGATGACAAGGTGATCCACTAATCAGATGAGGGAGAGGTTGTGGGTGTTGTCTACCTGGACTTCAGAGAAGCCTCTGACACTGTTTCATTCACTGAATAACAACATTCTTCCAGAAAAACTGATTGCTCATTACTTGAATGGGTGCACTTTTTGCTGGTTATAAATTTGGCTGGATGTCTGGGCCCAGAGAGTGACGGTGAATGTACATCCAGCTGGCAGCCAATCACAAGTGGTGTTGCCCGGGGCTTTGCGTTGGGGCCAGTCATGTTTAATGTTTTTACTGACCATGGATGAGGGAACTGAGTGCAGCCTCAGTCAGTTTGCAGAGGACACCATGTTGGGTTGGAGTGTTGATCTGCTGCGGGGTAGGAAGGCTCAGCAGAGGCATCTGGACAGTATTGACCTCAGACCAAAGGTGTGGGGTTCAACAAGAGCTGAGTGCTGGGCCCTGCCCTTGGGTCACAACCATCCCAGGGAGCTCTACAGGGGTGGGGGCAGAGTGGCTGGAGAGCTGCCTGGTGGAAAAAGACTTGGGGGTGCTGGTTGGCAGCCACTGAACATGAGCAAGGGTAGGATACCCTGTAGTCTGCCAGATCAGCTAAGACTGTGGACAGGAAAAGGTTTATGGTGGTTTCCAGTGGCCTACAGCAAGACTCTGCTTTGCCTGTCTGAGTGGACAGATCCCTACAGTATACCTTTCTGGATATTTTTCCACATTAAGTCTAATAAGCAGTGTGATTTGATGACTTTTAGAGCCTGTTGGGTTCAGTGGACTTCTGTATGCAAGGGGTTTCTCCAACATCAGCCAGTTGGCTTTGGTGGTCTCTAAAGCATGGGGGCAGCTGGGGAAATTTTGAAATAATTAGACAAAAATGGGGTCAGTTTTTTGGCTCATGCCTGATCTAAACCTATTTTGTACTGCTCTCGAGATTCAACAATGCTTAGACTTGGTACATAATGTGCATGGAACCATAATCTTAGCCTCATCAAGGCTTCCCCTGACCCTCTCCAGTAGGAAAAACAGCTTTCCTGGAGCTCTAGAGGCGAAAATTATTTGCTCCTAAACATTTGAAAGTACTATCCAGGGAAGTGGTTGAGTCACTGTCCCTGGAAATATTCAAGAAATGACTCACTGTGGCACTTAGTGCACTGGTCTAGCTGGTGTGGTGGTATTCAATCAAAGGCTGGACTCGATGATATTTTAAGTATTTTTTAACCAAAATGATTCTGTGATCATATGTCAAGAGATGAAATCATACTTACATTCCCAAGGAAAAATTATGAAAGAAAAAGCTTAATGAAACATGTCATAATCATATAGTCAATATGAAGAGGGGCTACGTTGTTTTCATTTTTTTAATGAAGCAGTTCACTCCCCTGTAATTTCTGCTTCACAATAGCCAGTTGCTAAAAACATAATAGACATAGGCTGGGGTTTTTTTTGCCTTGACTTGTAAATAACATTTGACCAATGAGTTTGTATGCAGGAGCAAAGCTGTATGCACTACTGATGGCGTTTGATCTTCAGATGGTAGAATTAAATCCTAAAACCCATTTTCCTGCAGCCAGTAAAAATCATGTGTTCAGCTCCTACGGTCAGCACCTGCATTTCCAAAATTAGCAAACATTTTGAGATAGCTACACAGATATCAAGAAGTCGTGTGTCTATTATCTGTCTTTCATTGAGCAGTATTTTATTTTTAGCAGGCTATTCTTTTCTCTTTTCAGAAAGAATTTCAACACAGAAGTCATAAAGACTCTCCATCTGATGGGTGCAGACACCTGTGCACTTATGCAGGCATGCATATATGCATTTAACATGCACTAGGCACACTGCATACAATTTTTTGTCATTCAAATAAGAAACAGAAAAGAAGATCAGGAGGGATACCATTCAATAATTACCTACTGTTGAACACAGCATTAGTCCTTTTCCAGAACTTGCTCATGGATAATTCTCATCTATTCTGCAAGTGTGTGAGTTCTCCAGTAATTTCTTTCTATGTTTTTGTGCACATCATTCTTTAAATGGGGGGTAGAAACAGGCATTTTGGGAGTCCATGTTTGGGTCCATTTAACAGATTCATATTTGAGGAATCAAAGGTCTGTAAGATTCAATTTACATTTAAAATTCAAAGTCAGATTCATTCTTATGAAATAAGTATTGATTTTCTGCAGAGAAATGCTAATCAGAATGCTCCTGAGAAAGGAAAGGAAATTGAGTGTAGAAGAAAGGCACCGTGAAAAAAGATAGCAAATTTAGTGCCTCCTCTTTTTCTGAAGGGAATATTCTTCTTGAAGCTTTGAGCTTGATGTCCAAGATTCTCTGCAAAGCAAAGTCTATGAAAATAAATACTGAAATTTCAGATACTTTTCTTGATATCATGCTTTTGTTGTAGTGACATACTTCAAACTACAGGGATTATTGTAGCTGTTGAAATTATGAATGCTTTCATGAGACTAAAGACCAATCCTTAAATCTATTCTCCTTTCTGCAGGAGCTTTGCATATGACCTGGAGAATATTAGGAATTCTTGATTACTAATTCAAGAAGATACAGGCAATTCACAGAGGTCAGAGTGAGAAGGAACCACTGAGATCAATGGGCATTGGTCCTGGAGCCAAGCTTCCATAGAACTTACATCTTGTGATGGATAGAGTCCTGTTCAGCCTCTTCCTTCTACATAGAGCAGGGCATATTTTTAAGATTACCTTCCAGACATCCCTCCATACCTATTTTTTCCTTGATGCTATGGTTATCAGTGAAAATAAAGCTAGAGGACAGAATCCAGCAGCTTCCATCTCTGCACACCTAGTCTGCATCCCAGCTCCACGTCAAGTTAAATTTTGGACATGCTTCCCTCTTTCCTCCATTTCCTACCTTTCCAGTTTCCACTTGTAAAGACCCACACCATCAGTGTGATCCAAGTTCCAGCTTGACAGGAGCTAGTTTTCTTTAGCAGAAGTACATTTGTCTTTTGACTGTTGCCTTAATATAATATATTCGACCTACTCTATCTAAAACAATATGACTTTCCCGGTGGCTGTAGATGCACAGTGTTTGTAATCACAGTCAGCAGCAAGGAAGTTAAAAGACCAGAAAAATGCAAACTGTCACTCCACCTCCCCCGCCACCAGCAGGCTTTATGAATGGTCTTTTATGAATGTTGTTAGCTTTCCAGCTACAAGACATTTTAAATGATGAATGAACAAAGGCATCATCTGTGCAAACACTGGGATGTTTGAACCCAGAGGAAAGTTCAATAATTAGTCATGCAGAATATTTGTAGTGCCCTTTGGTCATATTCCAAGTTCCTCCTGGATTACAACACAATGTCACAAATCATCAGCTGCTGCAACTGGTGTTTTCACAAAGGAAAAGTTTCCTGGGGGTAATACTGAACCAAGGAATAATACTTAACTCTCCATCTTTCCTAAAAACTTGTAGTATATAGGGGCCATGTCACTCTACAAACAGCTTTTTCTGGTTATACTTCTGGAAAATTGACTATTTTTTTATCACCTTTCCTTTCCAATCCTGTCATCCTTACAGAACTGAATGCGTTCGGCAGTAGAAAGTTTTCTACAGTTTCCTGCTGGTTATGTCATCAGCATAACTATGAACAGTTAAATATGCAGAGTCCTCTCTGTTATAGCTTCAAACAAGTACTAAGAAGTACCTTTCCAGGCCCACTGTGGGCCCTAGGCTACATGAAGGGAGGTAAATGAGGGCAGGATTTGAAAGCAATGCTTTGTCTTTCACAGTTGTACCAGAAGCAAACATTTTCTGAAAACCCCAGCAGAAAGATTTTCAGATTGTATTGTGCATATAAGAAACAACATAGTTTACTTTCCAAATTGCTGGAAGGTTTGCAGAACAGATGCATACAGAAAAACGACATTTTAGTCAGCAAGCTAAGAGAATTTGATCTGGAAATCATTGGGGTATAACAAATAGGTAACTTTATGCTAACATTTTTTGCAAAAGTACTTTTAAAATAGGATTGTACTTTAAATCATTCAGTGTCAAACAGAACTAGACTGTGGGGACAGTATGGAGATAGAGATTATGTAAAGACCAATAAAAACCGTTAAAATGCCATCCTCTTCAGCTCTAAGGTTCTTCAGCACATAGCAGATATCACAGTCACTGTTATTGGCAGCAAAGGCTCATATGGTGTTAAAGATAGCCATACAGTGCTGCACATTACTAAAAAAAAAAAAATAAACTCCTATTCACATAACATTCTACCTTTATACTGGATCATTGTGCACTTAGTATCACTTCAAGATAAAAAAAAAGCAGTTTGGGCAGACAGGTTTAAAATGGAACTCAGTCAAGCGCACTTTCCTGGATGAATCAGGCTAACTTCCATGTGCACATAGCTGAAACCTCCTGTGATTAAATACTGGGTATGTACAGCAAGGCACTCTGGCTGTGACTTCAATTGTCTGTTTTAAAACACAAGCCTCCTGCAGAAAAAAATTATTTAGTTAGCTAAATAAAGTGCTTGTTGAAAATCCAAAGAAATCATTTGCGTGATAAATAAGGTTGCTTATTACCAAGCTAGGATGATTATAGCTATTTTATGAAATTTTAATTACATTATGTCGCTGCTCAAATATTGGTTTTGAACATTAATCAGGTTACTTGGGAAGCATTTCACGGGAGGGAAAATAAAAATGAAATGGCTTATTTTACTTACCCCAATGTATTAAGAAAAAAATTCAGTGGGGAAATCATGAAAAAGCCATTGGGAGAAAGCACTGCCTAGAGTGTTCACAGTCAATAGAAGTCTGAAACAAATTTTCACTTGAATGATCCTCCAGTGCTGTCTCAGTAGTAACTCCACGCTCCAGAAAACATGGTGTGCTTAAAAAGCCACGCATATTAGTTTATAGGTAACTTTATAGCCAAAAGCATTAATATTTTTTACATATTTAGGAAACCATAAGATATTCTCATGTTACTAGATAAACAAGATAGATGTCTACCAACTTTGCTATTCAAAATATAAAGCTTTTTATGGGGTCTGAAAAATCCATTAAAAATCTTCGACAGAAAGAAAGTTTGCAGTGAAGAGAAGAGAATATAAGCCTGAATTAATTAGACAGATATGGATTGATGCTGAACTGATGTGACAAGTGCCCATGTTTTGCCACTGCATATGTTTTCTGTCTCAGTGATTTATTTCCTGTGGTAAATTACACGGGACAGAGATGTCACCTGAAGTCTGCTGAATTATTTCATTTTACATTTTTATTACCCTTTAGAAACATTCCAGATTTGTATTAACATTGCCATCTTGAATAGCAACTCAAGGGCATTATCTGTGCATGCAGTTTTACTAAGTACATATCAGCACTGATGGTGCTTCATCATAGACATCCACAGACTCACAGTTGTAACCAACAGAGCCCTTTACACAGAGATTCAGGGGAGCATCTCTTCTGTAATGCATGACCTAGCTCTCCTTTTCCCTCATCCACAATTGAAGCGGTGTGGGAAAAAAAAGAAGCCTTTTCCCTTCATTTTCTCCCTTGTAGAAACTGAATAAAGGGCCAGCATACTTCTGCTCTGTCAGCCCAGGAGCTGCAGCTTATTGTTTCCTCAAGTCCAGAAGGAAGAGGGGAAGGACAGAAACAAGGCAGCAGATGCTGTTTTGCATTTCTGTGCAGGTGTATGAATAAAACTTGCCTTGGGTCTTGAAGCTGGTGCTATAGTACTCGTGCTCTTTACTCATCAGGAGCCCCAAAAGCTGTTGCTTCATTCAACTACCTTCACATCAGACCCTTGGGCATCCTTTTCCAGCCAAGGGCTCCTTTAGAAACTTTACAGTAGGATACTGTTTGTACTAAAGGGATGGGACAGCATGCAGTCAGAAACACAGCTAGTTAATTTACAGTACTTTGATTTCTACTTAAAAGAGCAGTGTTGATCTTTCCCGTGTAAATAGAAATAGCTGTGTAAATGGCTCTGCAAAGGTGGTTGGTCTCATCAACAAAAATGATGAGAACATAACATTAAGGAAAGCATCATAAATGTTTTCACGTGATAAAATCTAAATTATTTCAACATTATTTAAGGCATCTCTGTAGTTCTATTTCATACTAGTTGGTATTTTCATACAGATCGTATGTTTTAATGAAGAAATAATAGCACTACATTAGATTTTTGGCAATGAGAATTCCCCATTGTTACAAGCCTTGTTCTCAGACCCTTTAAATGTAAGTCAAAGTTCTTCCCAAAATATTTCACTTGTATTGTGCAATACATACCTTATCAAGATAAAATATTTCCATGTATTGCTAATGACTTCAGTACTAAGGTCTGATATAATTTGTGGCATTTCTTTTCTCTTTGGACAAGACAGAATGCCTGAGAAGAGAAAAAATAAAGTGGAACAATCTGGGGTCCAGATAATGAGATAAAACTTTGAGTCTGAATATTTTTGTTGCAGTAGAGGTTGAGATAGCATGCAAACCCAGGAGACAACTTAGGTATTCTCAGCATGTTTTATATAAATATTAAATCCAGAAAGCTCTGACTATTTAATCTCTATCCAAGGGCTGACTGTCAGCTTCCTGTTTATGTAGATCAAAATATTATCCAGATCACTTCTAAATTGTTGCCCATTTCGTGTTGCATTTTCATTAAATATCAGCTCAAGTCTTTTTTACTCTTAAAAATGGTGGGATTCAGGATTGAACACTTGTATCACTAAAGCATGAATATAGTCTAAGTGTACAGTAGGGATAGTGTATCTTTGAATGTCCAAAGGCACACATTCATTTTGCTTCTAATTTATACAAATTGCCTTAAACTGTTTTAGCAATCAATGATCCCTTCCAGCTCAGCATATTCTGTGGTTCTGTGAAATATTCATCTTTCTTAAGAAGACTTAGATATAACCATACAAAAGAAATATTTTGTTCCCATCTGTGTAAACTTGTCTCCTTAGTGGACTTTTAATTCCCAATATAAAAATTTTGATTCTGTGCGATCCTGTTAAATTTTCTTGCTTTTTTTGATTTATTTTTAGTCTAAATTGTTTACTTGGGTATGTCAAGCAAACTCCACATTTGGAATTGCTTGGATTATTACCGTCAAACATTTTGATTGCAGGAGGTACAAAAGTTTTGAGCACTTTTGCATGTGTGTTTCAGCTCTTCATATACCTATTTAGGCAAAGCAAAGCGTGATAAATCTTACAAGGAACAGTAAAATAGATTTACTGAAGACTGCTGAGGGCTATGCAGCATTTCATAACTTTCAAAGACACCATTAGAGATAGTACTTGTTCCATTGCATTTCAGCAGGGTATGTCTTAAATTAACTTTGAATAGAGGGACATTGAGGGAAAAGAAAGACCTTCAAAGAAAATTAAATTTTCAATGCAAGGACCATCCAGGTCCGAGGACATCCACATTTTTGTCCTTTGCACTTTTCAAAGTTCAATTGAATAAGAATTGAGTAAGAGTATTTTATGTTCAGATAATTATGTAATTATTTTGTTTTATAATACCTTTCATTCTAAAGAATCCCATGAAACTTCAATATCCCTACAAAGGAACTGGAAGATATTTTGCTGAAGGATAAGAGGGTATAGCTTCAGAACAAATAGCTTTCTGCCAAGCCAAAGTTTCAAGATGTAAAAAACTTTCTCCAGTCTTAGCCTCTCATTAGATTAGTGACCAGTGAACTTATATGAATGAGAAACACTGATTTGTAGTCCATGTACTTTACCCTACGCCTTTTTCATTCCAAATGAAATGCATAACCAGGAAGGAAAAGAAATTGCAATCTCTCCCATTGGAACTATTCCACCTTGGATAAGTAATGAACCCTTTCCTTGAAAAGGCATTTGAGCCTTTACTTCCACAATTCAAGATAACTCTCTAGCTTCTGAGAGTTAGAATTAATTTATCCTATGTTTTCTCTGCACTAATGAGTGTTTAGCTGAAGATATTAACTAGAAAAAAAACCTGCAAAAAAGAGATTGTCAGAACTGACTGGAAAAGGAATAATCTCTTGCTTTTATTTTAGTACAAAACCTACTCTTTGCCTTTAAAATGTTCTTTCTGTAACCATTTTATCAGTGTGGTGGGTTAACCGTGGCCATTAACTCACCATCCACTCAGTCACTCATCCACTAGTCCTCAATCAGAATGGGGACAACAGTTTGAAGAGAAAAAGCAATAATGCTTTTGGGTCAAGACAAAGACAGTTTAATAAGTGACGGAAATATTAAAAAAAAAAAAAACTAACATAAAGATTGAAAAGACAGTCACTTCCTATGCCACCGGTGAACTGATGCATGGCCAGTCTCCAAATATCTCTGAGGTCAGCTGTCCCGGCTGTGTCCTCTCCCAGCCTCTTGCCTGCACCTGGGCTGCTTGATGGTGAGGCAACATGAGAAACAAAAGTTGTCTCAATGCTGTGTACACACTGCTCAGCAATAGCTGAAACTGGTCTATTATCAACACTGTTTCAGTCTCAAATCCAAAATACACGAGCCACTGTGAAGAATTTTAGCTCCATCCCAGCCATGTCCACTATAATTACCTAAACCAAGAGATCTCAGTTTTGATAACTAATCATTTCCTGATGGAAAAGTTAGTTTACTGGAAAAATCCCAAATTTGAGTAAGATCTCCAAACATTCACGGACAACTTGGTAAGGTCTCAGTCCAACTGAAATTCAGTAGAAAGTAAGCACTTCCATATTTAAGATAATTCTCTATCTAAGGGTATTTTTAAGTGATATTCCTTTTTAGACTATTTTCCAAAATAGTGTGATGCCTCTGAGATGGGTCACAGTCGCCTGTGTGTGATCCATGGTGACTTCCTTCCCAGGCTGGATGTTTATCATTAGGCTAATGAAATATACTAACACAACAATAAAAACTAAGATGTTTTCAAATACTTTTAAGTCCTCAAACATAGAACAAATTGCTAATCTGAAATAGTGTGGAGAACATTTATAGTAGCATCCTGGAGCTGCTTCACGGGCTAGATCGCTCTCTGGCAACTCTATAAGGAAGGTTTGGTGGGTCTGAACCTCAGGCTGGAGCATGGTCGATGGCGTGGAAGAAAGAGTGGACTCTGCTTGGGTTTCACCTGGCTTTATTCCTCCCGGGTACCTGCCATGTGCAGAAGAGCAGAGAGAGCGAGAGTGACCAGCAGCCCCTCTGTTCCCACCTTAAGTACAGGGGGTGTACACTGAGCAGGGGAGAACTCAGAACCAATCCAAGGGGAGGGAGGGTGTGACCCAGAACAGGGAAACTTAACAGAACAATGAAAGAAGGTGGTACCAGGGTACCTTGTCAAATCCTAGGGCTTTTTCCCCAGAATCTTCCAGATCCTACAAGGTGATTGACAAGGTCTATCACAAGGGAAACACCATCAGGGGTTTGGGGATGGGGATGTAGGAACAAACCATTACAAACGTATAACAAAACATACAGAACTTTAGAAAACCCAAAATGCGCACCACAACAAGATTCTTGAGATTTTCTCTCAGTTAATTCAGATGTCCTAATACCCGACTGATATATCAAATCTAGACTTGTCCATCTCTCTCATTTGACATTTAGACAGTTTCAGGTGCCTGAATTAGCACTTAAAATTCTGGTGCAGTATCAGCACACTGATTTTGCAAAGTGAAATTCAGATTGTTTCTACTTTGTTGTCCCATGAAGTAGCCTCATTTCCATTTTAAACAGTCTACCCTGAAATACTATTATCTATTTCAACATCTCCTCCAGCTTGTTTTTTGAGAAGATTCACAGTATTTCCTTGAAGTACATGTCAATATGAAATGCTTTTAAATTCTTCTGATAAGTGTGTGAAACTTTGTTGGCAAAAAGAAACATTGATACAGTGTGCCTAAAACACTTGGTGTTGAGAATATTTTAGCTGAAAATAGAGAAATTTGAAAAGTGAAAGAGATAATATGTGGGAAAGGGAGACATGCAAGACATGAGAGGATTAATCAAGATTCACATTAAAGCTAGTGTTGTCCAATTTACTAATTCCATTCCAAATTGTGTTTCTTGAAGAATGACATTTTTCATCTGTCCTTATATTTTCTCCATTCATCTGAACAAGACAGTGGAAGGAAAATAAAATTGTAGCTTATGATAAAGCAGAAAAAAATCCAAGACCATTGTGCTTGTTCACGTGTTAAAGATTCATATTTGATCCTGCAATTTAGATGGAGTGTGACAGTTATTAGACAACCTTATTTCAAGAAAATTGGAAAAAAAGTTGAACAAAATGGTCTTAATAGCTTTTTATGCTACCTTAAGCTTCTAAACCTCTTCCAAATATCCTATCAGGGTGGGTTCTTATGCCTTCAATTTTGAAGAGGCTGCTCTTGCTGCTTTTTCAATTTCCTTGCATGACCTAATGAAAGATGAGGCAGCTACCAGGCCAATATATTGTATTTATCGGAGTAATGGACACTTTTCTGACAGCACTGCTTTATTTGGTCTCTAGAGCCATAGTCATTCTCCTTGTAGAAAAGAAAGAGAAAATACTGTTCTCGCTCACTCAAATGGAAAGGGAACTTCTTAATTTAATTTCTTTAGGCAGCATGGGATGGATACACGCATTGTAACTTAGTCAGAAAGAGCAAATAGCATCACTGATTCAGCATATACCTCTTGTTAATCATGTAATTTATTCCTCTTGTAGTAGTTACATTTTAAACCAGCTTCACTTCCTGATCCTCAAGGACAATAAAAAGTCTTATCCCTTTAGATATATCGCTTATATTATATTCCTGTTGAAAGGAATATAATTATATTCCTTTATATTGTGTTGAAAGGACACCTATTTTTCTGTGTAAGAATGATTTTTTTTTCAAAATCATGAGAATTTCTAGGTTGAGCTCCTTTATTACACCTGCATTTGCTTTTTGATATATAGTCATATGCTGTATCTTCTCTGAGAGCAGTTGATTTAATAAACTTACTTTTATTTTCTGAAGAAAACATCTTATCAAACCAGAAAAAGCAAAGTCTTTGAAAGAGTTGCTTAGTTTTCTGCAGCATGTCATAGAAGGAGAATGCCAGGCCATCTATCACTCCTACCAACTCGACTGGATCAAACCAGAGTGGGCAAGGATTCGATACTTAGCAGAATCACTTTGGCAGGTACTGATTGGAGCTGTTGATACTCCTTTTGCTGAGAAAATCAGTATGAACAGAACACAAAGTATAGGGAAGTAGAAGGTCAGATTGCATGTGGCTGTCTCTGCCATTTCAATTGGTTTTATTGCAATTCAGTCTAAATCACATGCCTTTTTCCACACTCCTTGCTATTTCAGTTCTCATTGTGTTCTCTGTTGTAACTTGTAAGGTGTTTTACTGATATTAAAGACCTAGTCCATATGGATCTAATTCATGCACCAATTCAGTATTACTTAGTCAATTATTGATGAAACAAGAATTAAAGAGATTCTTGGCCTATAAAATAACAACTTGCTTATACTCTTTCCAAAATAAGATTTACTGTGAAGGTAAAGGACAGTATTTTTATTACACTAGAATTTTTATAGAAACAGTGTTTCAGCAGATTTTCACATAGTAAGGGTTTTCTTTGTTTCCCTACACTCCCATTTTTTCTCTTACAGGCTCTTTAATTTTTCTTCTATCACAGCTTCACTCATTCTTACAGCTCAGTTCAGGGTTGTCTTCAGTATTTATAGCCATATTTCATATCATGTGTTAAATTTAAATGTATTTTCTATAAATTCCCAAACCCTGTATAGGTTTGTTCAGATAATTTATATTCTTTCCTGGACAGTCTTCTTACTTTTTGCAGGACTTACATTTAAATGAGTGATAAAATTATATGAACAGACTTTCAAAGATGCTGAACAGCCAAAGTTTCTATTGCCTTCAACAGCAGCTTTGTGCAGGTTCTTCAAAAAACCTGTCAGTTGGGTCCTAGTTGAAGAATGTTTTACTACAAGTTATTAAAAATTTCAAGACCATACAGATGTACTATTTGAATGTTAAGATCCAAAAATAGGGGATTCTTGTAGTTTGAGAAGGAGGGTGAAGCAGTACATGTCTTCAGCAACCACAGTAACCACCAGAAATGAAATGGTGTTTTATTTATGTGAAATTGGAAGCTGGATGGGGTTTTACTGTGTATGTGTAAAATAAGTTAGTGTTATTGATAGACCTATTTTTGACATCTTTTTGTTGTTCATCTTGTTCCTCTCCATTTTGTGGCAGCCTTGACAAACAAAATTGGTTTTACTTCATCCATCCTTCATATCAGAGAAATGAAATAGCAAGTACTGACATGCCCAAGACAAGTTTATCTATGTGATATCACTTCTCTTTCATTTTGATCTGAAGCTTTGTTTTCATTCCACACTCATCTTTACTCCCAATGAAGAGACAGACATAATGCCATAGTTCTGATGACTGAATACAGAAAACTAAGTTCTGTCATCAGTTATGCCTCATCTAGCTCCAGTGATGAAACACATTTGAGAACATGATTCATGTTCCATTTTAAAATATGTTTTTTTCTGAATGGGTTTCTTTTCCAGTGCACTTACTTAAAGACTACACTTTGATGGGTTTTTGGCTTTGATGTTGGTCTGTTTATGGCAGGTGAATGCTAAGGTTGTAGCTTATTGTTGAAGTCATTGTATATATGTGAAGGAATTGTTATATATTTCATTATATCTATGACTATTTCTTCTTTATACCTAGACTCTTTAGGGCTGAATTTTCAAAACAGAACGTGTTTGTGTAACTGCATGTTTGTGTGCATGTGAGAGACAGAAAGAGACAGAAACTGACCTAGTGTGCACTATCCGACTGATAATTACTGCAAAGTTTCTCATCAGGGAAGATCTTTTTCTTTAGAACACTAACATCACCACAATCACAAATATTTTCTGTAGTAACCTTTGCAGAGAATTCAGAAAGAACAAGTAGGGCTTAGGAACCATTAGCTACAGTAAACAAGCTTAAATTTTGCTATAGGTTCATAGTACATAGTTCATAGTACATGTGTTCAGAGTCAGACTCAAAGGGGTTCTTGTTTCCTTTTCTTTTTTTTATTTAATGGGAGAAAATTTATTTGTTCTTCATAAAATCATTAGGAGTCGTCTCGAAATTTAAATTGCATTAATATCAAGCATTAGTAGTCAATCTCTTTACTCTTTATAAGTGAAAATCATTATGCTAGATGTAAAAGGACTAGTTTGTGGCACTGTATTTTGTTAGCAATTTCTATCATAGCATACAGTTATATCAGGAAGAGTGTCCATCCAGGAAAAAAAAATAAAAGTTTCATCAGAAGTTACTGAAAGAGAAATTGACCAACTTGCAATATAAGTAGGACACACAGTTGGAAAATGTCTTTGCAACAAGTTGAGGTTTTGGGTGGTTTCAGTTTGGGGTTTTGTTTTTGTTTTTATGTTTGTTTTTTGGGGGTTTTTTTTGGGGGGGTTAGGTCAATAAAGTTCAGCCCACATGCCCACATACGTTTATATTTTATATCCAAATGAAGGCAAGTATAATTTTTCCACTTCTGTGCCACAGATCACTTGAATACTAGATGTAAGACCGATAGAAAAACTGGCATATATTTTAGACAATTTTAGCAAAAAACAGTACCATTTATTTCCTGCTGTATTAGACAATCACCACAGTATAGGGAACCACAGTAAATATTTAGATAAAAGTTTGTTATGTCTGGTCTTGCCCATATCTAAGCCTTTTGTTTAAATATAAGCACAAAGCAGAAAGGTAAATAAATAAAAAATATTTACAATTATTGTATTGTCATTAAATCACTCCTCTAGGGATTTTTGCTTTTGGAGGAACTCCTTTTAACTGTACAGGTGTATTCCCCAAGTCACTTATGTAGGAGGAAGGAATACAGGTGACCTTGTGTCCCTGATAAGTAACAGCTGTGTTAATTACCAATACAGCCTCGCCCCGATGAGTCACAGCTACAGCCAATAAAGGTAAGTCTGATAAAAGGGAGTGGGTTAGGTGGTGAGGAAGAATGATGAAGAAGGATCCTGAGGAGAGAGAATCACTGTAGTGAGGTTAGTTGGGGTCTGCAGTTAGAGCCTGTTGTTGGAACCTGCAGCCATAGTCTAGCCAGGGAAAAGCCTGCATTCAGAGTCTGCAAACTAGTACATGTAGCAGGAAATAACCAACAGTCAGAAGCTGCAAGGGAAACCTACAGCAGGAGTTTGCTGCAGCCAGAGTCAGTGAATAGTTGGGGTCAGAATGGCCGAGCTGTAAAAAGGAATAAACCAGGACCCTTTTCATGCTGTAATGAACTGGAAGTCTGTGTCTCAGCTGATTTCTACCCTCTAACAAGAGGGCTGCTGCGATAACTTAAACAGTATTTTAACTTCTAAAGGAAGGCAAAAGAACAGACATGAAAGGCATACTTTAGTCAGAGAAGGCAGATTCCTGCAGATCCTCTGGAATTACTTCAAGAGGTCCATTGTGCTAATTTATGACCGATAGTAGATTGAGTATGTGCTAGAAACAGTGCACTATTTGTCACCTGATGACCATTATTTTTTATTATGCTATTTTTAAAAAATCTGGATTGTATAAATCAAACAAAAATAATTTTAAGCTTCTATCTAAATTTGTTTTACTATTCACTCATTGCATAATTAAATTTGTTTTAAACAAGACTGAGGGATATATATTGGTAATCTATATTTTTACCTCTTTAGTAATAATCTTTTCCTTGTCAATATTTTCATGAATTGCAATGCAAATGTTTCCTTGAACTTTACTTTGCATGTTTGGAAACTCTCATTGACTTTTTTTCCTAATTTATTCCTTGTCATTTTTAATTTAAAAAATGCATTGGAAATGTTTTTTTATCACTCTAGAATCACACTGATCAAAACTTTATATTTTGGACATTTGTTTTTGCTTTCAGGATTGGCAAGGAGAACTAGATTTTCTTAACAGTTTACTTTCAAACGCAACAAGAACTTCCACGTACATAGTAAGGGAAAAAGGAAAAGAATGTAAAGATCATCTAAATAAGTACTGTTGCACATCCTGTAGTCTGTTAGCCCTCTGGAGGAGTTCCTGGCATGGCAGATCTGTGCATTGTGCCTGTATTTATTAAAAGTACTTTGAAAGAAATGAAAGCATTCTGAGTACTAAAGCCTAATTTCTGCAAGCACCAGGTGTGACAGGCGTCATGCGATGAAAAACATACCCCATATTTCCAAATGTCATGAGCTCTCATGATACAAAGTTCAAGTAATATCATCTGTGGCTTTAGCTGATGATAGAAATCCATACAGGAAATTTCGTAATTGCTACTATTTTGGTGTTTTGAAAGCATTGTAAGAATTGCTGTGATAGATGCAAAACCATACACTTGTGCGTGTATGTGTTTATATTTTTTTATGCTGATGAATTTTATGTTTAGGAAGATACGTGTTTACTCTTGGATCATCTCCCTTAACCAGATGGTATCTTTGTGATTGTTGTGACACTTCATTGTTGCTGCTGGCTGGATGACTCACTGAAGGAAAATCCCAGCACACCCAGTAGGAGAAAATAAGGCTGCTTGGTTTTCTTTGCTACATCTAATTTTCTAACAGAATTTCGACAGATGTGACAATTTTACTGAAATGTTGTCAAAATAATAGCAACAAGTTGACAAATCAAATCTGGCTCATGTTCAGTCCCCTGGTATTATACTGGTTCATCTGCAATAACAAGGGAATTTATATCAGTGTCATCCTTGACAACTTGATCATTTTAGATGGCACGTTATCAATTTTTCATCCTTCTCTATGCCTTGTGTTTTTTGGTTTTGTTTTTGGGTCTTTTTTTGCTGTATGCTACTCTCTAAGGTAATTTTTGCAAATAATTATTACCAAGTGTTTCCTGATCCCCAACTGGAAGTAAAGAAATACAATAAGGAAATCACAAGCATAGGAACTTCTAATCTGACGTTGAGATGTGAAGGAAACGAAGCGTTAGAAGGGAATTTTCCTATGTTGTGCTGTTAACAAAAGTAAAACTGGGAACTGCAAGACCAGATATAACCAACACAGGCAGTGGTGGAGTTCGACACTTGAAAAATTCCAGAAAGATCTTTAGGAACGGAGTTTGGCTATGTCATCTAATGAAATACAGTAAATATGCTTTGTGAGAGAAGCTGGTTTGCTCACTCCACAAAGTATTTCTATGTAAAGGAATTTTTGTGTCTCCATGATGAGAATATTTTTGTGAATCTATTTCCTCTTTTCCCCTAAAGAAACTGATTTTGACAAAGGTTTTGCTGAAATAATGCAAGGTAAGGTATAGAAACCAAAACGATGCATGGCTTCTTTGAAGAATAACATAAATCCCTGCTGTGTCTGAACTCAGAGGCACCAAAGTTTCACTGCCCACTGCCTGTGAAAATAAGAGATTTACAATACATTCACTATTTTTTAGCTTTGTAGCTGTTCTATTTTATAAGGAAGATAAAGTCATTAGGCAGAGGCAAAAAACCACCTTACTTCATAAACTGATGGTCATATGGGATTTGACCTTTCAGGTTCTGTATTTCAGGGAGCTCTTCAGTTTCTTACAGGCTTAGCTACTCTGTCCTGTGTTGTACAACTGCTGAATTCTCCAGGTCTTTTTCAGGGTGAAATCAAGATTCATAAATGCTCTGTGTGAATGTGCAAATTCACAACAGCATCTTTAAATGACAAAAAGGATATAAATCAACCAAACACCTCCCCCACCAAATAAAATACCAAAAATTTATCAATAAAGCATTCCAAAGTATGAAGTGGAATCCATATACTGGAAAGACAACAGAGTTGTTCTTTCTTTTTCTTTTCTCTATCCATGTTGTATTAAGATTTCAGGGTGGTGGGTAAAATAATACAAACACTAGTCTGAAGCATTGCTTGGCTTCTTTGCCCAATGCAATTTACTTTTGAAAAGAGACCACTGCATTTGCAATTTTTTTTTTTTTTTAATTTAATAAAGTCAGTATTTCTATGAATCCATTCTGGTAAGCTATAAACTATTCTACTGTCCATCGAGGTCTCAGAGCATAAACATCAAGATCAGAAGTTACCCCAACAGGTACATGTGTTGTCACATTCTACAGACAGATTAAGGGCTGAATAGCCATTTCTATTTCACAAACATAGCAGTAGTCTGTTCTTTGAGTCTTCTTTGACTGATATATCTTTTTGCAGCAATGAAAACTGAATGGAAACTTTTAGAGAAAACAAAAAGTGTTGAAAAATTTGACTGAAGCAAAAAGTATGCTGTGGAGAAGCTAGTGGATTTTAATGTCAGTGTTTTACACTCAGATGATTTAAGAAGGGAATCTGAAAAAAATATAGATATGTAGAGAAATTGACCATCCACATTAGGAGTAAAAGTCAGTATGAACTTGTTTAATATGTGGTATAATTTCTGTAAACAAATAAAAAGCTAGTCTTCACAGCTGACAATTTATTACTATGTAAAACAATGTATTTATGCATAAAATGCAAATGAAGATTTAAAACAGATCTGATACTTGCCTTTCTACAGCATAGAGGGTAGCATCAAAAATATCCTTTGCAGTGGTCTGGCATCTCTAAATATTACCATTTTCTGTACAATATCTTCCAATCAACTGAAGTAAATGTGATCATGATTAGGTCACGTGATGACAGTCAGCTAGGGGCAGCATACTAACAAAATTCAGGGGGGAAAGAAAGGATTAAATTAGGAAAGATTAATCTGAAATATTTATTGTGACCCAAAATAAGAGCCTTAACTCTTTATATATACAGCATCCTTCCCTCTTTTTATAGTATTAATTGGAAAATGGAATTTGAAACATGTCAGACATACTGATTAAAACGTTTAAAATTAAATATTATTATATTTTTTTAAAATACATAAGAACAGGTTTGGGTTACAATTAGTCTTGAATTTAAGTCAGATTAGACTTTTACTAGAGTCACAGGTGGCACTGTGTGCAGCATTATTATCCCCATCTCCAAGAACTTCCAAAAGCCAAAGGATGGGCAGGCCCAGCACTGGAGTTTCATGTTCTTTGTGCTGTCTTTCACCACTAGCTCTGTGGAGAATTCACCAATAGCCTGGGGCATTTGGACATTGAATAAAATTTCCAAAAGTGTTCCAGTGACTTAAAGCTTAATCTGTCAAAATTGAATGGGTTTTGGGCTCCTAAATGACTTTGATTTAGAATCTTCTGAATGATTTTGTAGAATTTTTCATTGGATATTTTCAAAAATTTTCTCCCTTTTTTATTTCTTATGCATTGCCCTCTTGGTCCACGTAGACAGAAACATCCCAGACAGGCCATTAATAACAACTTAATAACAATTGCTCTAAGGGTGGAGCCTTGCAGGAACTCAAGGACTAGAACTACATTTTGTGGCATTTTGAAAGCTTTAACCATTACTAGAATCAGAGAAATATTTATGTGAATCACTGTGACTCACAGAACCTGCTGTTCTGGTCTCATGAAACACAGAGCAAAGTCTGTGTTTGTTTCATCTACAAAAAAATAAGTATTTTTAACCTCAGTCTTTTAAAATCTGCAGGAAATCATCAGGCTTCATTTATAAATTTTCTTTTTCTTTGTCATTATTCTCTTCATCAAAAAAGAACAGTTGTTGATCATATTTTTATTTATAGCTTTTGAATGACATTTTTTAAACTCTATCTTGTATCTTCTTCATGATTGTAATCATTTAGTTGCAAGATACTGCAATATGGCAGAAGGTAATAGGTAATAGAAAAATAGAGTTAAGGCAAACATCGTGCTTGGTCTCCTGAATTTCGTTTATGTCGAAAAGAAAATCTTCATAAGATGGTGGTCTGAGACCAGTTGAAGATGCTTTTTCCCTGTGTGGTAGAGCTGGGAGGAGGAAAGTGACTGGATCATGACCTCTCCTCCTTGGGGTGCTGACTGTGTGAAATTAGAAGTCTTCCCTTGTTGGTTAATCCTTGAAGTAACTGTCATTGCTCAGAACAAAGTGAAATAGGTCAAAGCATTGGTGATATTAGAGGGGAGAACTTTCACTGACTCCTGATTGACCTTTGGGCCTCACCACAGACAGTGGCTCAAGTCTGACCTGTAGCATTTCCATTTTTTCTGTATGCCTACAACACAAGCTTGCTCTGTAAAGATAACATTTCCCTTAATGGATGTACCAAAGGGATGTATTTGCCAATGCCAGGGGCAGTGAACTTATCTGCCTTTTTCTAGTTGCTTCTAATCTGTATTTATGTAGTCAGGGCCAGCAAATCTGTTGAGACTCGCAGACTCATTTGCAAAATAATCATGTCAGCAGCATCATTGCATCTCAAATCTGAAAATTTAGAAGAAATGTAGATAGAGATGTGTTAAAGACAAATATACAAAATACAGTTTTACACCAACTGAGAACTTGAAATAAAATAGGATTTCAACACAGAATGCTAGTTATTGCAATTATTATTATTGCAGTGCATGCAATATGCCAGACACTTCACAGTCCTCATGATTATAATCCATGGTCCTGTACAACTATGAAACAAATTTCAGCTATTACTCAGTAAAAAAAAATAAAAGGAATGAAGTAAAGATAGAAAAAGCAGAAGTGTGACAGTAAGGGATGTAAAGGAAACAAGGTTGCATCAGTCTGTATTTTTTCCAAAACCTTACCTTAATACTGGCAGTCTTAAAAAAGTAGGAAGTCCTAAAAAAGGCATGACTGATTTAAAAATAGCTGCCTTAGTGACTCAAAATTTCTGTGCATAATCTCACTCATAAAACTGAATATCTAAAAAGAGAGGTATCCCAGTTCTACACTTCTTACGTTGTAGGTGTGTGTGAATATGGTGCAGGGAACTCCTCAATATATTATATGTTCCTTGGTGTGTGTCCTCAAGTGGGAGTGCTGCATGAGCTTTTTCTTCTGGTTTGAGGTCACCTGAAGCTGTCTGGTATACTTATAACAAAAGGTTATTTAGCTGAGATGACACCATTACGCTCCCAGTTACAACGTTTTTCTTCTAGCTGAAGAGTCCCCGTGGTCAATGGCAAATTGAATTTGAGTCTGCAGTGCCCTGGTAGCCAGGGGGTCCTGAGAAATTCCTGGTGTGTATCACTACAATGATTTCACTAAAACATGAACCTTTGCATGCTATCCTGAACATGCTGTGGGTTTTAATGTATCACATCATCTTTCTCCTCTTCTGTTAATTCCTATGCTGCCAAAATGTATTTACTTTTCAGCTGTGTATTAAGGTGACTTGTGTTTGATCTTAAACTATAATAAAAGCATGTGAGAAATTAGTCAGAATGAGAGATAAGGTAGAGTTGAGCATGCCAATACTCTGATTTGTTTAAATCTACATGTGCCTGGAAAGAGCAAGAATTATCATTTTCAGTCAATAATGACCTTGTTTGAGTGACCTTTAAGGCAAACTAGTGTGCTTCTCAAAGCACCATTTCCATATCTCTGCCTATTCTTCTTTTTTTTTCTTTTCTTTGTCTTTTTTTTTTTTAATTGACATCTCGCAGCAAAAAGTGACTGAAGACAGTTCAGAAACTTCCCAGTACAAGAGATCCATAAAATCCATACAGCTGCAGGTGACACCAAATCAAAGGAAACAGCTCATGCAGCACTTGCCCAGTAGCACCTATCTTCCCTCAAGAAAACAAGCACCAATACATCCCCAAAACCCCCAGAAAAGGTGCGTGACATGAAGCCAGGCACCACTGGCAATCACCTGCTGGTGCCCAGAGTAAGGACCTGTCGGTACCAGGAGCTGCCTCAAGCAGCCCAAACCTGCTCCCCAGAGCCAGGGCTGGCCTCCTGGGTGTCAAGTTTTGCAAAGAAGCAGCTGTTTCCTTTACAATGCTTGAGCTTGGTCCAGCAGGTAGAGCTAAGCTCCTCAATTTAAGAGTGTGGTGTTGCCGAATCTGCTGCTCTTATTGGGGGTCAGATCATTCAGGTGGTTTGTGAAGATCTAGAAATGCCTTTTTTTCCCTGTAATTTTTTTGGGAGGTTATAAACCAAGGAAGACGACTAAGGAAGTCGATTATGATAAAATATTGTTTCAGTGAGACTGACTGCACAAATAGGCTCAGAATAAAGGAGCCAGGATCTGGCCATCTGGTGCTATGGCTGGTGAAACGTGTTCATGCTGTTGCAGAGGTGTAAACAGCTTGAACAAGTGTCATGTTTTGAAAGCAGAATTTCAAAAGGTTTGTAAAGTGGAGGGAACAATTTGGGTTTAATTTGACATCAGTATAGAGATAACAAAGATCTGGAAAAAGAATAAGCTGCATACTCCAGGATTAAAGTTCTGACCTTTCACATCTGGAACCCCTTTCAAGGGGACACAGCCTGCTGTCACAACAAGTTAGGTAAGATAATTGGCAAAAATGCTTTGGAAGTTTTTCATCAAAATGCCTCATCCATATACAAGTAATATGCTGTGTAAGACAGTGTCACCTGACCTTGTTATATCTTATTCATTCCTAATTAGAAATGAGGCATCCAGATGTGAAAGGTCATTATACTAGTTTCTATGACACCTATCATGGCATATTTCTGTCACCCAGATTTTTATTAGGAATGCACTGAACAAGCCCAGCTCTCTCTGCCATATGTTTATTGCCATGTTCAAGGACCCGCAGGTAAAAAGAATATTTTGTCTACCCAGATGGTTATTGCCACATTTGCTTTTAAACTTCCGCAGCATCTCATAGTGCTAATTGGTTCACCCTCTGATGCCAGTTTACAGAGATGTTATTTTTGGTAATAACACCATTGACAGCAATTCCTCTGCAAGAAACATCTCTTTAAGGAACAGAAGAAAAAAATTAGGGACTTTCCCAGCCAAAAGCAAAGCAAAGTTTGTTTTTTTTTAAATGCTGATTCCTATGAAATATATTTTAAGTGTACCCTCATTTAAGACTATGAATTGCAGAGTTTGGTTTTTCCTTTTTTTTTTCCTGCTGTAGCTTTTTGAAAAGTCATTTCATCCATGTTTATTGAAGTATTTATTGAAGTATTCAAAAGAAATAAAGCAACAAAGTTACTAAAAGCCTACTCTTTAAAAAGTGCATTTGTCTTTACCCAAAAGCATTTATATGTTTTTTAAAAACTTCATTTTGTATCTCAGCATATATGAAATGTTGAGTAGTCATCAATTTTTTTTGTTTTGCTTTCAGTTGTGGAAGGTGACTTCTGATATCCCATTTAGTCTGAAGAGCTTCTTGTTTGGCAACTAATAGCATTAAAATCAATTGCACCATTTGCTAAAAAAGGCACCTGCATCTAGGGTAACAGAATCTGGCTCAGAACTGATACTGTCAAAATTGATTGACTTCGCTTTTGTCTTAAACCCACTGGAATACCAAAAAAAAAGTATCAGAAGCTTTTCAAAGTTGAACATCAATACACATCAGCAAGTCAGCAAATTACTTATCCAATGCTAATATGAGTGTTTTATTATGATTTCCCTTTCTCTTAAAAGAAAGGTAGACTCTCTTATCTTACCATATATCCATCTATTTTTTCCAAAGTAACAGAATGTGATTTATGACTAAATTTTCAGGTAATTTTCAAATACATCTGCTTCATTTTCTTGAGGGTTCAGTATGCGATAAAATTATGGTGCATATCAATCCTTATTACAGTACAGCAGAGAGTTTTGGTTAAGACATCCAGGCTCTTGCTGCGATAAAGTTTATATGTTACATGAATCATATGTGTGTATGGCAACAGAAGCCTCAATGAGACTGAAACACGTTTTGTTCAGACAGGATGTTCACAATCCCTTCCCCAGTAGTTTAACAAGTCCACTGCTGAGTAGTATAAATAACATTGCTCTGCTTGCAGCTCAGTAAAATCCAAACAGATTTTCCTAAAGATAGCCAAAGATTTTTTTCTTATTTTTATCTCATCCAAATTTCAGATATTATATGCAAGCAGTAGAAGTATACAAAAGACTGCTTTTGAGGATCTTTAAATCCAGAAAGATGTTTATAATGCCAAGGGTTGGGTAACCACAACGGGAAGTCATTTGACTGAATCAATGATAGGGACGTCACCAATAGATATTTGTGATATTAAAGAACGCATCAAAGAAAAGGTTTCTCTATATTTTTCTTTCCAAACCAATGTACAGCACACTAAGTTGAGAGCACTTTTATAGGTCTGTAACTAAATGAACCCATATATATGAAAACCAAGGGGAAAAGGTGATATAAATCTTGAGGTTATAATTTAAATATAAAACCAGGTGTGATGATAAGGCAGATAGTCTCCAGCACTGGAAATGTCACATGACCTTAGCTTGATGACTGTTTTATGGAAAATCAACTATTTCTTACCCACATGAATTGAAATTTTAAAATATAAAACCTTTAGCTGTGTATTTTATTGTTATCTACAGGAATTGCTCAGCTGTAGGTGAAAATTGTGATTTTTCAGTATTTGCTGTCTCCAAGACTGCCTTTCAAGAAAAACTGAATATTGAACTTAAATTTGACTTACTACAGGTAGTTTGGTCTGAATGAGCAATTTAACTGAAGAGAAGTTTTATTAGCTCTTCAAATAATGAAAATTTTCATGAACATTATGCTATGTGGGTAGTCTGTGAAAAATCACATTTTACGACAAATATGAAAGGTAGTTATTTCTCTGAGCACACACTATTTGCATGTCTAATTTCCAATTTGAGGATTTTTGAAATTTCTTGGTGTTTATTTTAAACTACTCATGTATTTTTAACAAAACCTGTTTAAGAAATCTCTCAGATGTCTGGAGAACTCCTGTACAAATTTTGAGTTATTGACAAGAGCAGCTTCAGGGTTTTTTTTCAAATTTACTTTCAAAAGTTTTCTAAGGACATCAAAATGTTGATCATTCTGACTGAAGTTTTCTTTTGCATTTCCTGTTTCCCTGGGTTTTGGGGAGAAAAAAAATAAAAGGAAATGTGGCTTGAATTTTTATATTACATAGTGGTGCCATAAGGATCACGATTTGTGGAGATGTACATAGTACTTCTGAGTAGCCAATGGGTTATGATCACAGGTCAGGTTTTTTTTGTGGGTAGGATGTGGGTCAGAAGGTTGTTATTTAATAGTAAAAATGGAAGGGGAGAGGAACTACTGCCTCATCTATTGGCTTGGAGATTGTGAAACAAATTATGAAAAAAAGGCGCTTTTTTTGCTGTCAGTAAGCAAATCATCTATATAACAGGTATTTCCTGTGGTCGGGATCAGTTTGGTCTAAGATCAGAGGCACAAGACAGAAGAAAGTCAGTATTTTTTCAAGATCTATGGCAGCCTGGATTCACTTAAAAAGGAAAATTGTAGTTCTCTTCTAGCTCCATTCATCTTCACTTAAAAGAATGTTGTGTTAGTATTGGAACTGGAACACAGTCAAAATACTGGATATAGAAGCAAACAGGAATTCTAGATCTCCATGTCAGCAAATCTGTGACTTGAGCCAGAAGAAAATATTTCTTTTAAAACAAGTTTAGCAGCCTCTAAATTATCATGTTTTGTATAAAATGTACATGTGCACTTTTCCTCCCAGACTTGAAAGCTGAGACATAAGAAATAACTTGCTGGCTTTCCCATCGTCCACCTCCTCAGCAGTGTTATGACAACAGTCAGGGTGAGACTGGTTATGTCAAACGGCACAAGATTCACCACCAGCTAACTCTGCAAAGCTTGCTAGGCTGTATATGGAGACCTTAACATTTCCACTGGCACTCAAATTGGCACTGTAAATTGCACTCCTTCCTTTTTCAGGCTCCTTGCTTTTACAAATTAATTATTTTAATTGGGTTTTCCATGAAGAGTGAGCAGTTCTCAGTGCCCTAGAAAAATGGGAAACCATAGAGCTTATGCAAGATTTTCTGCCTCAGTCTACTTGAATTAATCTTTTGTTTCCATATATTCTGCTTAGATATTCTTGAAGTAACTCTTGTGAAGCTCTGTCCAGAAATTGTACAAAATGCCATTTTTGTGATATTTTTCCAGAAACAATTTCTATAGTGATGGAAATGCTAAAATTGAAGGTGATTAAAATCTTTTCAGTTATCCATAGATGAGAATAGTACTACAAGATGTTTGGTAAGGGTGAACAAGAAGGCATTTAATGTTAAGAGACATATCAGTGTCTCTGAGCTTTTCATTATTACTCATTATTAAATTGTGCTATACCTGGTCACATTTTAACTCCAACTCTAAAATGAGACAGCTTTCCTACCTTGCTCTGTAACTTCTAGTCAGCTAACCTAAAAGTGCTGGTTTACTGTGTCTAAATCCTTTCCCATTAAATCCCTACCAACCTGAAATTAAAAAAAAAAAAAATTGAAATACATTATAGGAAACTTAGTCTGTTCAACAGGTCTTCAGCTGCTCTCCTTAAAAACATGAGCATATGACATAATGCACCTTCTTTCACTCAAGATTTAGCCAAGTTCCTGATTAATGGCGGTGTTAGGTGGCACTAAGGTGCCACTGAGGTGGCATAACTGCAGGTGTAGGACATTAGAGTCTGGCAAACAGATGAGAAAATTGAATACAGAAATTGTTACAAGAGTGGAAGGAACATATGTTGTAAAATCTTGGCTAATATTTTATGTCATTTTCTTTTCTGGTTGCAAACTGTGCAGTAGTTACAGCAACCATAGTTTTTTGCCCAGGTTTAAATGTTAAAAGATAAGATGGGGTGGGAAGAAAGGGGAGGAATGGTTTGTCTCTTATCATTGCACAAATGATATTTCATCTCTCTTTGTAAATAACATTACCAAGTGTTTCAGATAGTTTTAGAAGTAGATCAACAGCATTCACTGGCATTTCTGTTTCATTAGATTTTGATTATCGTTACTGATTGGACGTCAGGTGAAGTAATTGTATTTTGGTGGCAGTCACGCACACCAGTTCATGTCTGATTAAAAAATGTGTTATATGAAATTTATCTACTGATTCACAAAAATTTAACAGTGTAGGTTCATTTTTCTCTGTTCCCAAGTATAGTCACTTTATTGCCATGTTGTAAGTTGGAAATGCTTGAGGAAGCAAGCAACAGACCCATTTTTAACCATGGACCAAAACTTCCTGTTGTCCCTCGGCACACAATAGAAACTGTGTCACTGTGGCCAAAGTTAGAAGGGTGAAATATATAAAGAAATACCAAACTGTTAATGTTCTGCAGTTTTTCCATGGTATATCCTTCTCCTTTTTACATTTGAAACTCTGCATCGATGACAATTATTTAATGAAAATGTCTCCTATCACCAGAATTTGAACTTCTGAGCTTTTGAGCTGATACACAGCAAACTTGAAGATTTACAGTATTTATCTAGTACTTTGTAATTTCTTGGAGTTTTGCTTCAAATATTTGCCAAGTACTTCTATACAATGGTAGATGCTATGGAGCTGGGGCCAAGGCTAAAGAATAGCACTCTTTGATAGGCTTTTATTCCTAGTTATATTTGTATCCCATCAGTTTTGATTTAGGACTTCATTAAATATTAAATTCAATGAATTTGTGTTTAAGTTTCTACCTAGTTTAAGTAATAATCGGACTTCAGTTTTCTTTCTATGTTTAAACTAGCAGATATACATTTGTATATGCAAATAAATGTCTTTGCAAATGAATGTTTTCTGAAATCCTGTGAGCAAGTATAAAAACCAGCATTAGGATCCCAAAGAGGCTGTGGCAATCTTAATTAGTTTTATGGACTGAATCCAATTATTCTTTATTGGAAACCATGCTGTGTAATTCCAGTGCTTGCTCTTGGTAAAGAATTTACCTCAACTATAACAAAAAAAAATGTAAATACTTGCAAGAGGTTATCAAAATATTCTTTCTACAACTGGAGAACCGTTTGCATGAATGTGATGCCTGTCATTTTGACAGCATGCCAGGGACCTCCAGGACTGAAAACCACAAACTGAGACAGTTTGAGAGGAAGAGCCAGGGTTATAACACTGAGGACAGCCATGCCCTGTATCTCATGCAGACCAACCTGCCACAGCAGCATGCACTCGGCAGTGGCTCACCTTTCTGGCTACTCAGGAAGTTCTTTCTCAGCCTTTAGGACCTACTGCTCACGTAATCCCAGGTGGGCTCCCAGTCACGAGATCGCGTGGTGGCCAGCACTAGGGGCTGAGGCACGGATCTCCAAAGCTAGTAGCACAGGTCACTCTCTGCTCGTGGGTGCAAAATGTGCTGAGGGTATGAAGGCTTGAGGGTTACTATGAGCTCTGGCGATCTGTTGAATGGCACCAACTCCTCTCACCTGTTACAGAGCAAACCAGGGATTTATATTGAAGTTTTCAGTTCTAATGAAGAAGGTATGATTGCATGCAATTTAACAGAGACCTGATCAGCTTTGTTGTCCCTGAGTAGTGAGAATTCAATCTTTTGCTATTCAAATACTAATTAAAAAAAGTTTTCCACTGATTCTAGTGATAATAAATTCACTATATCTCTTTTCTTTACGAGGCTGAATGTCTTAACATTTAATTACTGTTAACAAGACCTTTATGGGAAGAATAGAAAATTTCATGTAGTGTAATATCATTAGCATATTAAATGTAACCATCAGGTGGCCCTCTTAGGATTACTGCTTCTGATTGAAGCCTATTCAGCTTTTTCTTCATTGTCATTTAAACTTCATTAAGTTTAGAAATTCATTTTCTTTACTCCTTTCCATGGCAGCCTTGCAGTCAAAGTTGTGTAAGCTGACAATTCATTTGGTTAGATCAATAGAAATTTGATCTGATTGCATCCCGATTTGGAATGGTCTGAAGGGTGAGTTGGATTTTTCAAAGACAAAATAAGAATAGAAATTGGTTTATGTAGAAACAAACAATTTGGAAACTATTAGATTTTTTTCTTTCAAGGTATTTGTAGAATTTGTTTATAAAATTTTGCCCTTAAGTGTACCATGTTTAATATTGCTAAACTTTTCTTATAATCTGATTCTGTTTTGGAAGGGCAACCCTGATTAGGAAAAGGAAGCAAAATTTTTAAAAGTTAGTCTTAAGGTCATAAAGCATGACCAAAGTTGAGGTCCTGCAGAATCAAAGTTTCTAAGTAAACATATTTCAAACTTCCAGATACAGTGTAGTAGTGAATTTCACTGCTTCTATGATTAAAATAAAAAAATAGGATGAGAAATTGTTTTCTTAAAACCATTAAGAACCATATTCTCCATGCTCCACTACTGTCAAGAAACTTCTGACCCTTGGAAGAAGAGAACAAAACATCAATAACACCGACCTTTATAACAAGAGGTTACTTTTTAGTTCTTCTGCCACTAATTAGTATCAACATCTAAACATTACTTTGCATTGTTTTAATTGGCAGTTTACTATGATTAGCACAAAAAGCAGGTGATATTGTCATGCACAGCTGCTTTGCTATTATTTTTGCCAGTCTCATTTGCTTTGCCAAACAAGAACACAGGTTTCCTTCTCCTGTGATTCAAGCCCAGCAATTCACGTTTCAGGTGGCAGAACACATTCCTGTTTAGAACAATGAAAAATATACACATTTTTCAAGGTCTGATTTGATTTTCACAGCTCATGATGTTCCTTAAGGAAGCAGTGAATGCTTTGGTTTCAGGAGATGGCAGCTTTGGAACACAAGGCCATGGTTTTATCAGGGAAGCATTCAAACGGGTCAGTGATGATGTACCAGCCTGCAAAAGCATTGTGTGCACAGGCAAAATGTCTTGATTTCGGTGTCACAAAAAGAAAGCCCAAGCTGCTTCAACAAATGTTAATATTTGATAAAAATGAAGCTTCCTTTTTTTCCCTTCACTTTTAAGTATTTTTTTATTTAGCTTGGTTCAATTAGGGCTTGGTTTGGAGGTTTTCTTGCAAAGAAGCCTTTTCTTTCTGCAATGCAATCTGACTTTGCCATTTCTAGCTTTGCACTGTAGGGAAGAAACATTTTTTAATACAGAAGTATATATTTTATTTTGCAGACAGCAGCAGCTGATTATTCTTTCCTGCGATTTTTATTTAAACTTTTTCAGATGTGTCACTTTGAGTAAAAAGGACAAAGACTGATGGATAAAACAAGTTATCTTAACTGCATAGCTAGTGTTCTATTCCAATAAAATATGGTTAAATAAGACAAAAGCAAAGATTGCCATGAAAACACTGATTTCTTTCATGTGGAAATGGTAGTGATTATTATTATCTAGTTCTTTTACATTACATGCCTTCAAAACATCTCAGAGTTATTCCCCACTGTATGTGCTGGTACCTGTGGATTAGCTGGGCATTCATGAACATCAGACAGACTTTTTCCAATATTCCAGAGTTGTCCCCACAGCCTTGGGCATGGACACCATGGTGGACATGGCATTTCACATTTTCATCATGGTTACTAAACTTGGTGAAGAGTAAATTATTTACTTGAAAGTAGCAATTTGGATTCTTTTTGCCTAAGCTAAGGGCCTTAATCATAAGAGTGATATGATCCGGTGGCCCATAGTCCAACAGCCTGTGTCTTGGAAATACAGCCTGTGTCTTGGAAATACAGCCTGTGTCTTTGGGGATTCATTTTGTCTCTTTTTTCTTCATAGGTAGCCAGTAAAACTCACTGAGGTGCTTTTGTTTGAAAACAAAACACCCTCACAATGACAGCAAAGAAAAAATGTCCAAAAATGCTGATGTCTGCTTAAAAAACAGTGAAATTTGCTTTCCCTTTTTCACTGTAGAAGGAATGAAGGAAATTGCCTATAGGGATCATTCTGGAAACTTCCTTGTCTCTGAGCTCCTAAAATGAGGCTCCCAATTAATTTCGTTGGTAGGAACTATCAATGTTCAAGGGACATGAAAACCACCAACATAATATTGTGTTTTCCTGAAAGAGCACAGGAAATAGGAGGAACATATTCAGGTAAAAACATTCATGTTTCAGAAAACACTATTATGATAACCAAGTCAGTTCTATTACAAAAGTATCTCATAGACAGAAAGAACACTTACTGAAATGTGTAGGTGTCTTGGCCTGGGAGAAAGGCTAAGAAATAACTAGAGCTAAGAGAAAGAGACTGAAAACATAGTCAAAAAGTCCTTTCTAAGAGTTCATAAGGAAAATGAGCAATCTCACAAATAAATAAATCAAATTCCCAGGCAAAAAATATTGAAATTAAAGCTATTTCGTAAACAATAAAATTATATAAATGAATATATATTAAAGAAAAAAGAACAAGCTAAATGAACATGAGTTTACTAGCTATGTTAGACAGAAATGTCTAATGTAAAGAGCTACATTTCAAGCAGAAAGACAAGTTATTTAGTAATTGTCAAAAGACTTGAAAAACTAGATAGGAAGCATAACTGAGAAAACTTTGCTCCACACCTTAACTACAACTTCCTATCTAGCTTTATACTAACCTTCCAAACAGGGTGAAGGATTACCTTCTTCCTGCAGGAGAGTCATAAAATGGATTAGGACTGAGAAAAAAATCTGGATTCTCAAGAACATGGGCTAGATAGCCAAAGATCTTTGGGTTTTGGGTTTAGAAGTTTTCTTGAAAAAATATATTTTCAATAAATTATCCTAAATATATATTGATTAATTTGTAATTTGGAAATAGTATAAAATAACCATCACCTGTAAATCTCTACTTTACAGAGAAGGTTGATCTGTAGTTTATTTTAGTCTATTTTATAGTTATTGTAAAAAAACTATCCAGAAACTTCAAAGCAGGAAATTTCACCATCCCAGAATTCTTTGCTATTTTATCCCAGCAAATTGAGTTGTAAGTCATTTTCAGGTGGTTTCTCCGATAAGCTTAGGCAAGTGTAATTTCATGCAGTGCAATGAAGACTTACATTCCTACTGTGGAAGAGGGCTCATCGGTCTGTCTTCTTGGACAGAAAGGCAAAACCCTTTAGGATTACTTAGTGTCAGTTATATTTTCTTTGCAGTGCAACATAGCTGTTCCCCAGGAATGCAATATATCTTGTGTTTGTTTCCATTTTTGGGTAAGATCAACCACTGAGATTTTCACAAAGCTTGCATGCATTTAGAGAACTACGTAGTTACAAATAGTGCCGATATTAATATCACAGTGAAGTAAAATGCTCTGTTTAGCCAAAGAATGAAGGTAGCAGTGAAAATTTTTATATCTGTAAATTTGGGGTTTTTTTCTGGAGATTGGCATGGGTAACACACAGATTCAGCATCCACAATAGGACTTTTCAGGTTAGTTTGCCAGCCAGAACACCACTTAATGCTAAACACGGTGGCATGACAAACAGAGCTTACTAACTTGTCTGCTTGTCTCACACTGGCCACCAAACAGCCATCAGCTGGTGTGAGCATGAGCCAGGATCCTGCAGTGATGTTTGCATGGAGAAAATGCTTAGCAGGACTAGGACAATAAAATGGCCATTATTAGTCTCCCTTCCTACTGGAGACTGAAAATGAGATAGTATTTATTTTCTTACCCAAGCCCAAGATGTCAGGGCTGCTTGTAGGAAAATTTTGTTTGCTTCTTGTAAATCAAACAAGAATGAGGAAAAAAAAGAAGTTGATCACCAGATTAGTCTTTAAAATGGTCAATGTTTGGAGAATTTTGTCAAGCTGATAATCTTCTTTTGTTAAAGAGGAGTATCAACTAAGACATACCAGTCTTTTGTAACTCATAAAAAAGGGAGAAAGTTCATTTCATATTATTTTCACATTGTTACCTTATTTTATATTATTATAATAATCCTAATTTAATTTAATTACTTCATCTTTTATTCTAAAATTTTCACTTTTAGAGGTAGGATAATAAAATCATAGAACTTCACGGCAGAAGACAATAGGAAATGATGGCAGAGGATTTTCATTTCATGTTTCAATATGATTTTGATTATCATGTGACATATATGAAGTTAAATGCAGTTATTTGAAGATTAATTGCTTTTCAGCCTGTAGCCTTGTAAAGACACGAGGGAAGAAAAAATGATGTTATGATCAACTACTCTGCTTTTGTCCTCAAACTAATAATAACATCATGTTATGATGTATGTTGAGTGAGTTATCACAGAGACTACCAGTATCAAATTAAAAAATTAAATTGCAGTTTATGAAAACTGCATTAATATAAGAGAAATACACGTTAAAAATTGAATTCTTTGAAGTTAAGAAATTTGATTAAGTGGTTTATTTGCCTGAGGTATTGGCAGGAATGAAGAAATTCTAGAAAGGGTATGAAAATCATGTAACAAAAGTAAAGATACAAGGTAAACACAGATAAGAAAAGCGTCGTAGGAGTGGCATCACAGGATGAATTCAAAACATGAAGAAAACTATTTGCAATAATTTTGTCATGTGGGTTTAATTTCTTTGTGCTTGGGAAAATGGTTTTTATACACTGGTTTTAGCTGTTTGAAAATAATTCTAAAAATGTTTATAGATTAAGGCCTGGTGCCTAAGGGGCCTACTGCCACTTTAAAACATGAAGACCTTTAACCTCCCTATGCCTCACCCCAAAAGCTTCTTATGTGTGTACCAGATGTGTGAAAACAGCAAGGAAAGAGTAGTCAAAAAGAGCATTTGGAAGTTTTGGTTCTGTTGGAGAACTTGAGGGCTTTTCACAGGAGATCCCTTTGGTTTCAGGGCCTTGAGCGGGCGAGAGGTGAGGGGTTCTTTAATTTGGACAAAAACAGATGAAATAGGTTCTAGACAAAAACAGCCAACTCCATAAGCTTGCAAACGCTGCAGCCACACCACTCACCCCTACAACACTGGAACAGTTTCACTTCTCTGAAAACTACCTTTTTCCTTCTTGTGACATAACCATACTACTGTCACTGATCACTTACCCCCTATATATGCAATCACTTCTTCTACTGCTCTATTTCTCTCATTTTTTAGGGATTTTTTATGAAATTTGTGGCATCATAAATGGTTGTATCATTCAAAAACATTTTAGCTGTGTGGATTATAGCAGCCTGTTTTATATTACAGCTCATTGCACTCTAAAAGCATAAAAGCTTTCAAGGCTGTTGATTCTGTTAATGATTCTGCATTTGCCTATTGCATTGGACACTGTACACTTACAGAACAAAACAGCAGAGAATCATTTAGACTGAAGTAGTCTTTCTCTATGTGATACTTTTATGAAGTGTTTTCTCAGTTGTCTAGGGGGGGTTCTATGCCTCATTGTTTTGATTTCCTCACACTTTTAAGTGGTAGTCCTATTTTGAATTCTATAAACCAGTCAATGTCTTTTCCAATGGATAAAAATTGCTTACTGGAAAATGTTGGGGTAGTTAGTGTGTTTCCTGTTTTATTATACAAGGCTGATGGTCTTAACCACAAATTTGGATTCCTAAGTTTAGTTACCTAGACTTCAGAAAGAATAAGCAGTCTGTTCCATGCTACTTAGTAGGATTTGTTAGATGCCTTGTCAGTTTGAAATTAGTGAAAGACTCAACTTTGTTGCAAGTTCTTAGTTATTTTATTGGGTTTTTTTAAAATCTCGGTCTACATACCGTCCTCCATTTTTCACATACATTAGGAGTTGCAGTTTTCTGGATAGCTTGTAATTTGTCATCTGTTCCTCTTAACACCCACCTTTTCCTCATCATTTACAGATGGTAATCAAAAAAGCACAAAACTTGGCATCAAGTGTTAAGAAAATCAAATTTAAATTAAATAATATTAGAGGGGAACTGTTATCATGCCAGAGAACTAAAAAAATTGGACCTGTTAAATGAGAAGAACCAAATAGATACAGTAGCACCCTCCAGACAAAGTGCAAAATTTGCAAATCATTTTTCTCTTCTTTGAAATGTAAGTGTATTTCACTTCGACAAAGAAATGTGCCTTTTTATCTTCTTTATTAGATGTCATATGCATTGTCTAATGTAAATGAAAAATTGTACCATGTGGGCTCAAAATTCCTTTTTCTTTCATGCACATGACATCTTCCCTTCTGAAATCTAATGCAAATAAATCATTATGTCAATGAAAACCAATAATCTGCACCAAAAAAAAAAAAAAGGAGGAGGGGTGGGAGTGGTGTAGGTGATTAGAATGTGCATCTTCATACCTTCATGAGTTTAAGAAATAATGGCACTGCTTTTTTCAGTACCAGGATCTATTCCCATTTGACTCAGGGGAGACTTCTGCTTTAATTATTTGACTGCAGAGCTCTTTTTTATCAGCTTAGGTGAATTTTCAAATGGACCTGGCAGACTGGCCCTTGAGGCCAGGTGATGTCTTCCTCTCCAATTCACATGGGTCAGGATTTAATTCTTAGAAACTCTTTGCTGCTTCTGGTGGTTTACATCTTCTGTGAGTGTGAGGACTTCCTGTTACACCTGTAGCATGCAAGTGTTACCAGGAGGGTTACACCTGCGTCCCCTTTCATTACAGCTGTTTTTGCTCTGCACAGGATGCTTATGAGATGTAATTTTTGGTATGTGTGTATAGCATAGCTGTTATGTTTAATGGCTTGGAAGATATTGTCACTTGGGATTCTAATAATTCTAGTCCTCAGAAGTTCTGGGTGAACCAACTGTTAGGCATTTTTCTCTTAGCATTTCTCAATTATTTTTGCAATTGCTTCCAGGTTGCTTATCTCTGAATCAAGAAATGTTACTGGATGTTGAAGGTGTGATTTCAATCACATCTTTTTTATTTTCCAGACCAATGAAGACTGTTGCATCGCCACTCTTGTCATTAACTTCTGTGTATGTTCAACCTCAAGCTTTCAGCAATAGGTCATGTTAATCCTAGGGAAAGGGGTCCCTCAAAACAGTAGTCCATCAACACTAGAACAAACTGCTGACAATTCCACAGTGAGAACTCAGGGCAGATTGTTCTAGCACAACTGGTTCACTGTCTAGAATCTCCCTAAGCACAAATAAAATATTGACTTTTATTAAGAACTAGCCCTTTTTTTTTTCCTTCAGGTGTGAAAAGTCCAGGCTTATTGCTGGTCTTATTGGAGCATGGCCACTGAATTTGTGCCATAAACCAGACACTGGCTGCTGCACACAAAGTGAGCCAGCTGTGCATTTGGGGCATTTCAGTGTCTGGCAGTGTTTGCCTTAGGTTTTCTGTTATGGGCTTGCAGCTTTTTTTAATCTGCTGTTGTGATGGGTTAGCCTGCTTATACAGCTACTGTATTTGCTTCAGAGGGAAATCCCTCCTTAAATAGCTTGCAGGCACTGGAAACTGCATGTTAGCTTGCAGGAGGGCTCTAGCTCTCATAAGGGATCCCAGAGGTACATAAGCCCTGTGAAGAGGCCAGTGCAAATATTTCAGAACCTGATTGTCAAACCACAAGCAAAAAGGCATTGCAGGAAGGAGAGCTTATGAGATACTGGAAATTAGGCCCTTCTTTAATATTTCCTGATAAAGGGCAGATTTACACCATATTGCTTTCAGTGAGTAGCTCAGTTTTGTATCTGCAGAACAAGGATAATGGAGATAAGAATGTGAATTTTAAAATAGAGTTTATGAAGCATAAATTATTGTGCTCAGTTTCACATAAATGCTCAGATTAAAAATAAAATCACGTTGAAAAAACTTTATACTTCCACATATGACAATCAGAAAGTTATTGTAGTCACGTGTCTCTAGTTCATCTTTTAAAAAATATTTTGTTAACTAAAAGTTTATAGAAGAAGAATTATTATATATTTAGAAAATCTTGTTTGACATGAAATCTTTATTGTGAGCATAAATCTTCCCTATAAAACCAAAGTCAAGCATCATGTCAGTTTCACAGGTTTTCCTATTATAATTATCTTCTTTTGCTTTTCATGGAGTTCGTGTATACATAAAAATGGGAAAATAGACTCTGGCACCTATCAGTGGTAGAAAAAAATGCATTTAAATGGCATGATAATGAGGATTCATAAGGAATTGAAGTAACACATTTGGTACAAGTGGCCTTTCCTCAAGTTTTCTGCTTCTTGCTGAATAGCAGCCACTGGCTGCTACACATCGCTGACTTCATGAAGAGTTCTAGGAGGGTTTGATTCATTGTTGTGACTTTATTAATACAAAATCATGAACCTGAATTAACCAACCAATTTAGATAAGACCATCTGTTGTTTAATAAGATGTGACAGTAATTTGAATAGTGGTTTTATAATAAGTGTATTATGGAATGAAGGACAAGCAGATATTAGCTCTGTCTCATTAGCTTACAGAAAAAAAAGGGTAGTTAGTTTGCCACTATGGAGCATGGAATATTTTTCTTTAAGTCTTAGTGCAGTTCTGTGTGTAAGTATACGGCCCCCATCTGTATCTCCTCTACCATATGATCATGTCAAAACTAAAAAGAAAATGGGCTTCAATGCACCTTTTGGAATACTCTTCTGGTACCTCTTTAGGGGCAATAAATCCATTTTGTTCTTGCTTGGTTCTTCTGGTGTTACCAGTAACACCCTGGACTGCTGTGAAGATGAAAATGCAGGCAATCAAGTTTATCAACATTATGTCAATGTCATCTTGTTTTGCTTTATTTAGTTGCCCTGTCTGGTCTATTACAAGAACGGAATGTCAGCTAAGTACTGAGAAAACCTGTCCTTCTATGTTTGGATGTCTGGCAATGGGAAAATGGACAAAGCACATTGTAAAGCTGACTTGTCAACTCAAACTCTCCCTAAAGCTTTCTTATGTTTTTATATGAATGTTAGATAATACTGTAGAGTAGATTAAGCTTTACTACTCACTATCATGCTTTTATTGAACCTCTAAAACTGAATTTTACGGAACCATTGTCCAGTTAAGTAACAAGGATAAACCTTTTCTTTGGTCATAAAAACCCAGGCGTTAATCCATATGAATGA
This sequence comes from Cyanoderma ruficeps, assembly GCA_008694505.1. Taxonomy (NCBI): domain Eukaryota; kingdom Metazoa; phylum Chordata; class Aves; order Passeriformes; family Timaliidae; genus Cyanoderma; species Cyanoderma ruficeps. Next base: position 10,336,290 of record VZDJ01007754.1, read on the forward strand.
AGATTAGGACAGAAATAAGTGCAGATTTGTCTGGCAGTGATTTTCTAAAAAAAGCAGAATGTTGTGTATTTTGTAGAGTTTCTGGCTGAGCTGTTGCTTCCTCTCAAATCTGAGTGATCTTGAATCCAGGAAAGCAAAACATATAATTAACAAGGAATATAGTCCTACTAATTAGAAAGTTGTTTTAAAACACCAGACTGAGTGGTGCCGTCAGTGTGCTGGAGGAAAAAATGCCATTCAGATGCACCTTGACAGGCTTGAGAAGTGGGCCTGTGTGAACTTCGTGAAGTTCAATATGGCCAAGTTAAAGGTCCTGCACATGGGTTGGGGGAATCCCATGCACAAATACAGGCTGGGCAGAGAATGGATCAAGAACAGCCCTGCTGAGAAGAACACAGTGTGTTTGTGGAGAAGAAGATCAACATGAGCCAGCAATGTGCGTTCACAGACCAGAAAACCAAACACATTCTGGGGCTGTGTCAAAAGAATTGAATGGAAAAACTTTTCCTGATATTCAACCCAAACCTCCCCTAACAGAGTTTAATGTAATTTCCTCAGGTTCTGTCACTTCTCACCAGAGACAAGGGTTCAGCAGATTAAGGGAGGTCATTTCCCCCTCTACTCTGCTCCTGTGAGATCCCAGCTGGAGTACTGTGTCCAGTTTTGAGGGCACTTACACAGGAAGGATGTGGACCTGGTCAAGCAAGTCCAGAGGAGGGCCAGGTAGATGATCAGAGAGCTGGAGCACCTCCCATATGAGAACATGCTGAGAGAGTTGAGGTTGCTCACTCTAGAGAAGAGAAGGCTCCAAAAGAACTTTGGGCAGCCTTCCAGTACCGAAAAGAGACCCACAGAAAAGCTGGAAAAGGCCTTTTCCCAAGAGCCTGTGATAGCACAAGGGAATTGACTTTAAACTGAAAAAGGGTAGGTTTAGATTACACCTGAGGAAGAGCTACTTTACTGTGAGAGTGGTGAGTCAGTGGAACAGAGAACTTCTGGGTGCTGCATCTCTGAAAGTGTTCAAGGCAAGCCTGAATGGGGCATTAAACAACCCAGTGTAGTGGAAGGTGTCCTGCCCATGGCATGGAGTTTGGAAATAAATGATCCCATCCAAACCAAGCCATTGAGAAAAACTCATTAGTTCCTTGATATGGATATTATGATGTGAAAAATTACATCAACAAGTTTTGCACTTCCATGTTTCACAACGTGTAGATACAGGAACGTAAAAGAGCAATTAAATACAAAAGTCTTCAATTTCCCTTCATCTCTGCTCTGTTGCTACCACCTTCACAGTCTGAATGCTGAGCTTCAGGGACAATGCTGAGTCTGAAAACTAAGGCACATTTTTGGTAGTCAGCTAGCTATGCCATTGCTTAGTCAAAGACAGAACACAATCCAGTATCAGAGAGCACAGTTCTGACACCAGGCTAAATATGAGCCGTAATGTGCAGCATAAGACCCTCCTTGGATATCGGACCAAGAAGGCAGCAAGGGCACATTGAGTTTCAAAAGCCAGAGTGCTTTTAATCCTCCAGGAAAGCAAAGAATCTGAAACTGATTCTTTTTATGGAAAGATCCAGTTATTGTATTGACTTTTTCAGAGGGCAGACAATGAGTTTTCTGTACAATTTAATGAAGTATCACCAGAGAAGAAATTACATAATATGAAATCTTTAGACAAGATTGAAAGAGCACATTTTGTATTTCCAGAATGGTAAGAATTCATTGCAGCTTCACATTTCCTAACAAACCCTGAAGTGAAAACGATGTCTCTCCCTAAATCCTACTGTATCATTTGGACAGGGAGCTGCTTTATGTTCGCATTCATACGGTTTTAAAGCCATAGAATAGTATCCACAAAATTTTCTGAAGCATTTCATTTTTTAGTAAATCTGTAAAGAGTTGTAAGGAGTGAGAAGCCTTTTGTATTTGCAAGAGCAGAGAGTCTCAGGCAGCAAATACAATCTAAGTAAAAGGAAAATATATTGCAGGTGCTGATCGTTGACTGGGGGAAGATCAGAAGGTTCTTTGCACATAAAAAAAGTACACATCACCAGCAAGCCACAAGTTTAAAAGTAATATTGCAGCATGTTTGTCATGTTCAGTTAGTTTTCTCCATATCTTTATATTTTTTTTAATAACACTCTTGAATTTATGACTGAAACCAAACAGCAGTATTTACTTCCAAGGAATATGCAAGGCTTAAAGTAAAAGGAAATTGTTTTCCAGCAAAGGCTCAGATAAGTTAAACACATACATGTTTTATTTAATGGTCCTATGTGGAAGATATTTTTGGTCAAGGCTTGTTACACCTGTTATACCTTTTAAAATGGAATAACATATCTTGTATATGTGAATTCTGTTGAATATCATTAATCCCAGGAAGCAGCCATTGAAGCCTTTGCAAAGAGGAAGGTAAAAAAAGCTTCTATTTTAAAGGGAAGGTTATAATCGAGGTTAATTCAGGGTGTCATGGAAGTGTGGCTGTGACAAGATTTAGTGACAATGTAAGGCCAAATTAATGCAAGATCAGTGGCCTGCCTATTGATTCTTATCATGAGATCCTGCTGGAATGAAGTCATTATTTAATTATACTTTTACTTGCACAATAAATGGTTCCCAGAATAGACTGCACTTGATTTTGATGTCTGCAGCTCCATCTTCACTTTTCTTTTGTGCCCATAAATAAGAAGGGAATGAATATAAGCACTTCACAAAATTTTCATTTATTGTATTTCACATGCTGTCATTTTTCCAACGTTTTGATTCTTCCATTTAGAACAGTCTGTGCTATCAAATCATTCCGGGTACAGAAGCCTCTGAAGATTGTGAAACCAAAATTTCTCTAGATTTGATTTAAAAAGCATTGTTTGAATGGTTTTCCTTTTCTTCTTGAGTGATTTAAAATACTTTCTTTTACTGTCTCTAGAAATAGACTAAACTTACTTCTCATGCTAAAAGAAGTAACGTAATTGGGACCTAGAAGAAGCTGATAAGTACTTTATTGGGACTTAAGATCCAACAGCAAGGGCTTTGCTTATAGAAATCTGTATGGGAAAGCTCAAGCACCTACAAAATATCAGGAACATTCACTGAACAGTCAAAATTGCATTGTTTCCCTATTTTATATTATTAATATCAAATATTTATATTTGATTCTCTCGATTCTGAATCAGAACTGTTTGGCAAATTTGTGACTAATAAAAATTTTTAATTAATTCATGTTGAATTTGTCTTGTGGGCCAAGACAAATTACACAGGTTTGAAGACCCAACAATTGAGAAAAATAATTGCAGTGGTTCTATGTTAATAGCTGGATGCTTAGGCATTTTTTCTAACCTTATAGTGTCATGAAAATGTGACTGGTTGTCGTTGTAATGCTACTGTTTGAAAAGCAGCATGTAAAAATGGGCAGAATTCACATTTCAAATGCAGGATTATGTTTGTCCTTTTTAGAACATGGAAATATCTACTTCTGTGTTTGTGTAATCCAGTGAAAACACAGTTTTGCTCAGAACAAGAATCTTAAATAAATAGTAATTTTATTGAGGAAAAAAATCTCAGCTCAGTGGAAGAAAGTTTCATAAAAAGTTGGTGAGAGATATGGAATCATGGGAATACGTTGATTTGAAAGTGACCCGCAAGGACCATCACATCCATGCATCGTGGATGTCTCACATAGGACCACCCCAGGAATCACAAGATGTGCCTGAGAGCATTTTCCAAAAGCTTCTTGGACTCTGTCAGGCTGGTGCTGTGACCACTGCCCTGGGGAGCCTGTGCCAGTGCCCAGCCAGCCTCTGGCTAAAGAACCTTCTCCCGATATCCAACCCAAACCTCCCCTGACACAACTTCAGGCCATTCCCTCAGTCCTGTCACTGGTCACCAGAGAGAAGAGATCAGTGTGTGTCTTTCCTCTTCCCCTCATGAGGAAGTTGTGACTGCAATGAGGAAACTGCATTCCTCTCTATCTCCCCTGTCCAGGCTGAACAGACCAAGTGACCTCAGCCTCTCCTCATGTGACCTGCCCTCTAGACACTACATCATCTTTGTAGGCTCCTTCGGACACTGTCTGATAGGTCTATATCTTTCTTTTATTGTGGCGCCCAAAACTGCATAAAGGATTTGAGGAGAGGCTGCACCAACTCAGAGCACAGCAGAACAATCTCCTCCCTTGACCGGATGGTGATTCCAATTAATCAGATAAAGAGAGCAAAATTAACTTTTTCAGTTTTGATCAAGACAATGAGTAAAATCAATCTGCAGAGTTTAATCTGATTTTTATTGTATCCCACCTTATTTACAAAACCCTCATCTTCACAACTCCGTTTTTGTTTTGTACGCTCTATTTTTTTCTTTTTAAATAAAATAAAAGTATATCATTTACAGAGCATAAATTATAAACATGTAATGAGGCAAACCCAGCCTCTGCAAGACTGTACTGTATTCTAAGATATCAGACTCTTACTTAGCTCATATTGTGGACTTTTCTCCTTTGAATATTATTCTCATTTTAAAACTTCTACAAGAGAAAATGAGAAAAATCAACTTATTAGATGAGTAAGTAATGAAATAGCTTCCTTTAATAACCATCTCTAGTTGTTGCTTGGTATTTAGGCATTCAAAAATAAACAAATAAAATGCAGCGGATAAGGGGTTTGCTTGCTCATTCAGTAGTATGTGATTAGCCATTAAATGATAATATAGCAAGTTCATTATGGTGAAACCCCATAATATTGAAGACTTTTTTTTTCTCTTGTACACCTATGCCCATAAGTAATACTGTTAAAATTTTCACATTTTCAACTACTACAGAGATAATATATGCATTTAAATGGGAGTGATGATATGTAAAGCATTTTGTTAATGCTTTTCCTCTGAATTAAAAAGTCCGGCTAAAGTGAAATTCTTTCTAGTTCAGCTTGTCTTTCAGTGCCCTTGACAACTGTAGGGTAAGAGAGAGTAGTGGGAAGAGAGGCTGATGCCTGTGCCTCCGGATTTCAGTCTTGGTTACGTTTGTTTTCTTTTGTAATTTTTTTTTCATTTCTTTAACTTTTTCTCATCATAATAGGTGCCCAGCAGTTTTTTTTGTTCCATCTCTAGCAGCAGCAATGTCACTGATCTCACCATTTCTGTGTACACACAGCCAGTTAGGAGTCTTATAGGTGGAACTAGATATAGGAATAGGATCAAGATAGATGGGTTGTAAAGGGCTCATGATAGTAAAGAACCCACTTCCTGTAGTCATCTTGTACAAAGGAGTATTTTGTACATTATTTTGTACATTTTTGTTCCAATATTACTTGCCAAAGCTGTCTTTTTAAAGCAGTGCTGAATTCACAGTGGTATTCCTGTTGTTTCTTCACTCCAGGTGAATAATATTGCTGCACCAGGGACACCTCTCCCATCTTGTGAAATACCTCTGTGTTTTGGGCACGACAGACTTTCCTTACTTTTAAAAGGTTTGGAAAGAGGTTGTGGTAGAGTAGCTGACAGTTCATCCATACCGGAGATGCTAAGGATGAGACATCATTCTGCAGGCATTATAAATGGATATCTGGCACTGAGAGTGCCTTTATGGTTTGAGAGTGTTTATCCTTGTGGTTCTGGAAACCAGACCACTAGGTGGATTATATTGCTGTACATAAATTGTATTCCAGCATGTTTTATAAATCAGGTGGCTTAATCAAATAAAGACAAATGGCAATGGAATAGCTTAAATATGAATTTACTGCCAGGTAGCCATTAAACAGCATTATATATATTTTCCTTTTACTGGATTTTCTGACTTAGCCAGCAATAACTTCAGTCATTTTTCACTTAGAGACATGGGTCAAATTGTCATTTAGTCCAATCTGTGTGGTCTTTTGAGGCTCATGATGAATTTTTTTTTTTTTTTCATCCAGCAAGGACTGACATCTTATTGTATAAGCTGTAGCGTTTCTTTCATTTTCTTAAAGGACAACTTGGTGTGCTGAGGGAGAAATTTAAAAATCCTTTCCTTGGTCTACTTGCAAGTGTGTTCAGGACCAGGGCAACCAACAGTACAATCAAGACTGCCCTATTTTTTTAGAAAGGCTGTGACAGTCAATTGGGAAGAATGACACCAGCAGGGACAAGAGCAGTCCCAGTTACAAACCTTCCCCCATATGCACTCAGATTTCAGGAGTTGTCCATGCAGAGCATAGCTGCAGTGGCTGCATCAGGCCCTCAGTCGAGCCACTGAGGCCATTGACTGCATCATCAGAAGATCTGTAGGAGCATGGCAGCTCCAGAGTCCACCTAAAAAAAGATGAAAGCACACAGTGTGGTTTTATGCACACAGATCACATTCTGACACACAGTCATGATGTGACCACAATAGCTGGAAGCACTGCACTTTTGGGTTGATGCATGGAGTGGATGGAGGAAATGATTACTCCTCCCCATGCCTTCCAAATCCATTTAATATGAAATCTTTAAGCTGAGGATGTATCAGACAATAAAGTGATAAGAAAAGATGATGCACTTGATCTCAGCCAACATCTGGGAAGTGTGCATCAGGGACAGGGGCTTCAGTGCATACTGCAGAGCACTTCTGCCCACTGAGGATGAGATAGGATCAGCACTCTCAAGGGCTGTTGACAGCTCTAAAAGATGACACATAAAAGAATGATTTCTTCACTTGAGAAAGTAAGAACTGTAAATCAATGCAATTACAGTAGTCTATACAGATAACTGAAATTGCTGAGGTTTAAATTACTCTGGCAAAATTTCTGAGCAAAAGAAAATAATATTAGTCTATATTGTTTACTTCCTTAATATCTTCTTTTATTTTTCTCATTTATAGATCTGCTGTGCGTTAGATACTAGTCAGCCCTACACAAAATGAATTTTCTTGCTCAGTTTTGGGTAAACAAAAAAAAAAAATCTGAATAACATCTTACCTGCTGAGAATTTATGAGGAACAAGATATTAAAAATATTTCCATATGGTTGTAGACACCATTTCTGGTTTGTACATCAACCTAAAATTCATGGTAAGGTAAATGAAGATTTAATAGTGAATTTCACATACAGTCTGTCTCAAAATGAAAGAAAAGGTAAATCTGATTGTCAGATATATTTTTATAGATTAGGTTTGATCTGCTTCCTGCAGGCATGAACAAATAACCATCTTAAACTTGAAAAATTGTCTTTTATTTGGCACTTGCTTCTTTCATACCAATGCTACAATGTCCTTGCTTTCCATTGGAATTATTTCCTAAAAATTACAGTACCTGAAGTATAATATTATAATACTAGGTATAAAGGCAATTTGTTGCTACAGTTTACCCTTCTATCGGGGAAAAGACAATGTGTCTAATTTTAGATTTTTCACACAAATTTCAGGTTTTCTCATGTTTATGTGGATCTGAGTGTGAGGACGGAAGAAAGTTGACTCTTTTACACAGGACTAGTTTGTTTTAATAAGTAAAGTATTCTCTGGGAAATTACATACTTGACTTCATATCATGTAGTCTTCCAGTGCTAGTACTTGGACCATGTTTTTCTTTAGTGTACAACTCAGAGACAAAATGCTGAGAAGAATCCTTGTTCATAGAAACATTAATTCCCCTAACTATTCTTATTTTAATCACCTCCCTATGTTTCTCTTGTAGTGTCTTGGAAGTAGGACACACAGACACTAGTAAGGATCCCTCTGTTTTTATGTTTTGTGTCTATAGGTAAGGAGTTATGAGGAAGGAATTAAAAGGGAAATAAAAGAAAATAAAATGATGAATATTTACTCTCAGCTATGCAGTTCTAAAAACTGCAAGTGCGATACTCAGCAGAAATGTGGGTACACATCCCATAAACAGGTCATTCCAGACCATAGTCATCATCCCGAGGTGCACTTGAGCATCTTTTAAATATTTTATATATGGTACTTATATTTACAAGTAGCTCTTTGAAAACCTAACAAGAGTATTTGAAAGACCATAAAGGAGGAAATGTTAACATGGAGCTGTAGGGTGATCTCACATGATTGGGTCCACATAATGCAGTGGGCATTTAGGGATCCTGTAAATAGATGGTGAACTATTTTTAAAGTATCTCTCTGCTCCTGTGCTACACTGAATATATTACCAAGACATTGTGGTTGGTTATTGGAACCCAACAATGTATCTGACTAGATTCTTACTGGGATACCTGAAAGATCTGACATCCTTTTTACCTTTGGAACTCAATGAAATAGTTAAATATATTTCCTTTCAATCTCCATACTTACATATGATTCACACAGAATTCGTTTTACTGTCCTGTCTGTTGTGGTCTGCCTTGTGCCTAATTCACATCATGACATTAAAACGGCGAATGAGCAAAATATTTCTATTGTGTAGAAAATTAACTGTGAATATGCAGCCCAGACAATTCATCAGTTACATGGGAAAACAGCTGGGAGGAATCTATGTATCCTTACCTGCTGTTTCTGGGAGATTGGCATCATCAGCTAATTCAGATAATGATCACATTTAGTGACCACCTTACTATAAACTTCAAAGTGTCTTTTGCATCTTGACTCCAGGTTTCTTAGAGGAGCAGGAACAAGCTAGGTCAATCTGTTGTCACTTGTCACCTCGAATTATTGCATAACTTATCATCAACCAAGACAGCCAATATTATGTATGCATTTCTTTCTTCCTCACGAGTGTGTTGCTGCTGACACCGCACAAATAAGACATCTCACAGCCCTTTCCACCACTCTGATTCATGCCCTTTTTAAGTCAGTGAAACAATTCACACATCAGTAGACAGTGAAGGAGAGCTACTTGTGAGTACTTGTGAGTGATCAGAGCAGTTTTGCTGCTCTCTCGCTCTCTCTCTCTCTCTGAGAGAACTGCTTCTCTTCTCAGGTGCTTTTTTGGTTGGCATGGTGAATCATAGGTAATCAGCAAGAATGCTCTTAGGTATATAGTCTGCATTTCAGACTTCGTGGGTGTTGCAAGTAGGACTGACTTTGACCATTCTTCACATCACTTTCTTATCCAGGTACTGCTGCACAAAACGTCTAAGTGCATGATTTAGTCATTATCTCCTGCTGTAGCAGTTCTCTTTCTCTCANAGCCTACTGTAAAAGCTGTGCATTCCCTCATACGGTCATGAGTTATGACTCATTTGAGATGTAATTCTTGTCTCTCGCTCTCTCTCTCTCTCTCTCTCTCTGAGAGAACTGCTTCTCTTCTCAGGTGCTTTTTTGGTTGGCATGGTGAATCATAGGTAATCAGCAAGAATGCTCTTAGGTATATAGTCTGCATTTCAAACTTCGTGGGTGTTGCAAGTAGCATTGACTTTGACCATTCTTCACATCACTTTCTTATCCAGGTACTGCTGCACAAAACGTCTAAGTGCATGATTTGGTCATTATCTCCTGCTGTGGCAGTTCTCTTTTTCTCAGAGTTTTTCCTTCTGCTTATCTAGGGGTTTGATTTCCATATTATCAAGGACTCCCTCTTCTATTTATGATTTGTACCTGGGCAATACTAAACCCACTTCTCTACAGCAACTTTTTTTTTTCTCACAGGCAGCAGGAGGCTGAAAGAAATGAGAACACACTCTTTTAAGTGAGAGGCCATTTAGATTTTTCTCTGCGAAGAAAGCAGAGTAGCTACTTTTTATTAAGAGAGTGTCTTAAAGTTTACATTCCAGATGAAATGATGGGGTTTGAAAGCCTAACAGCTGTGACATTCCTTCTTTGTTTCTGTGTAATAGAAAACTTTTCATCTTCTGGGAGTGAATAGAAAAAATTATTTCAGAGATTCTTCACCTTAGTGTTAGTCCTTGAAATGCTAGGAAAGTAACAGATGGAATCTGTACCTCAAATTCTGTTTAATGTGGGATTACTCTAAAAACAGATGAGAAAGATAAATATCCTTCCACAAAATTTGCAGGGCAGATTTTTCAGCTCAGTGATATCTCACGGGATATAAATCCTCGTATCCTGGAGTATTTTCTCAGTTTGCATGATTTTAAGTCAAATAAATTTTCCTTTCCACCTAGTTTGTTTGAATTTAATTATGTTTCTGACAGGTAAAACAGGATTTAAGAACATTTTAATATTTATATCTGGGTGTTCAAACATTTTATTTTGTAAAAAAAAATTCTTTTAAGTGTCATTCAGAAGTGAATCAAGAGATTACAAAATAAGCTTTACACAAAATGTCTTGTGATTGCCATTTTTCAAGTGGTTTTCTAAATTTAGATTTTCTGTATTCAGATCATCTGATAAGCAATTTTCCTAGTTTCCTAAAAATAGGAGAGGCTATTCTTTTTCTCTGTATGTAGAGCTTCACTCTCACCCAAGTAAACATCTGAACATTTTGTACTTGTCTTTTTTGCTCTTGACTTCTGTAGGGAAACTGTGAAATTCCCCAAATCACCTCTCCAACAGCTATTTATTATTTGATGTGCAACCTCCTGCTGTAATGTCTTAGAGACTTCCAGTCATTATTTTCCTATGGCCACTTTCACAATTACATGTTGCGATAACTTATGCAAATTATAGATAAGAGTGATGCCCATAGGCAGTGTTGAGAAATCCTGATGCTTAACTTTTAGTGGTTTATATACTTAAATCCATTTATAAATGACTTGTACTATTTCCTGGTTTCTCATCTGCTAAATGGAGGGGCAATATTAGTACACATTCCAGAATTCTGCACATACTGGAAAACAACTGAGATGATGAAATAAGTAAGAAAAATGCCTCAACTTTTAGTAGGCATTAGAAAGAAAGGTAGTTACCATGTTTCTCATGATTTCAAAGTCATGGATACTGGAAAAGGACATCTCAGTTGGACAAGCACAATGGCTAAAATTTCCTCTTCTTCCTTAGTGCTGCATAGTTTGTTATCAGATAGTAAATGTGTCCTTTTTTTTTTTTTTTTTCATTATAAAATCAAAACAGAAGAAAAACAACTAGTTATTTGTTCTCACAAAAACATTCTTTTTAATAAAAAAAAANATATTAAAATTAAAATGACCACGTTTTGCCTCATCATATTGATGAGATATACTATCCCAGGTTTGTGGGAATATTGGAGCTGCTTAAAGGGATGTAGTTTTTTTATTTTTAGTTTGATATAATTCAAGCACAAAGTCAAAGTCACTAGTACAACGCTATAATACTTCTGGTTGATATAAGCAAATATTCCCAAATTGACCTTCTACAACATATATTCCCAAATGAGTATGGCTGACGAAGTACTTCCATTTTTATATCAGATTGTACTATAAAAGCAGTGAACTGAGCTCTTAGCTTCGATGAGCCAGTCTGAAGCAATGAGAACTACTTCAATAGAGGATTCAAAATCTTGTGAATCTAATTGGATACATAAAGACATAATTTCAGTTGAAATCTACTGAAAAGGACTTTCTTGATACCCTGATTATTAAAGTAAATCAGCAATAGCACAATGTTCATGAAAACACACAAAATATGGACAAAAAGAAAATTAAATTACTTGGATCAAACAGTGAGCAGATCTTTGAAGAAGAGAAAGAGCAAAAGGAACAAAACCATCATTACCAGCTAAGCTTTACCTGCTTTTCCCAGTAATAAAAACAAACAACAAAAAAATCAATAGGGAGTAGTTTTAACATGTTGAGAAAATAAAGTCAAAGGTATGTGGCAAAAAATAGTCACTGATAGGGCTGAAGTTTAGTCATTGTTCTGAAGTAAATTAAAGATGAAAATAAAGAAAAAGCTCTTTGGATGTGTGATCCAAAGTTTTCTAATAATCTTGTGTGCCCTACATAGTGTGCTTTGTGACACATCTCAGTCTGATCCTGGTTGTATCACTGTTATGGTGGGTGATCAGAAATTATGAGTTTTGTGCTTAGGAGAAATTTCCCCAGTACTAGCACATGGAATACAATTCTTTAATTAAAGGTTTTTCTTCTTCCTTCTATTCTGAAATCACAAGCATGAACAACTAATCCTTATGTCCCGTTTTGATTTTTAAATAGAATATTTGATAGAAATGCTAGAATTAAACTGAGGAGGATTTTGGGACAGGAATCCCTAGAATTGTACCATGGAATTCTCCACAGATTAGCTTCCTGGTAAAAGAATGTAGGGATACTTCTTGAAGTTAGTCAAGACATTCTAATGTATGCAAGTTAAAACTCTGACCTGGCCACACACAGAAGCATTTTATTATACAAGGATGGTTAAGGACCTAGAGGGGAAGCCATATGAAGAGCAGCTCAACTCACTTGGTCTGCTCAGCCTGGAGGAGACTGAGGGGAGACCTCATTGCAGTTACAACTTCCTCGTGAGGGGAAGAAGCGGGGCAGACCCTGATCTCTTCTCTCTGATGACCAGTGACAGAACTGAGGGAATGGCCTGAAGTTGTGTCAGGGGAGGTTTAGGTTGGATATGGAGAAAAAGTTCTTCACCCAGAGGCTGGCTGGGCACTGGCACAGGCTCCCAGGGCAGTGGTCACAGCACCAGCCTGATAGAGTCCAAGCTTTTGGACAATGCACTCAGGTACATGTGACTCTTGGGGATGCCCTGTGCAGGATCTGGAGTTGGATTCAATGATTCTGATGTGTCCTATCCAACTCAACATATTCCATGATTCTGTGATTCTAGTCCTAACTCTTGAGACAACTAGGCTATGAATAAAATTATGCTTGGGAAACTTAATCATTTTTCCATCATTAAGTAGATGGACTGCACAGAGATCCAAAAAATAATTTAAGGATGCCAGTACCTCATTTTCTCAGACAGTGCACCATTTCTTTGCTGGACACACATTAGCTTGCTGAGTGGGAAGTTGGGTGATGTCACCAATACTCAAGAGTTAAATACAGGGATTCCGTTCAAAATTCTCTCCACTTATGGACCATTTACATTGCAGGAATTGCAGGAATATACTTCACCCTCATCTTGAACACCAAATGGGAAGGAAGTAGAAATTTCCATTTTTAATCCAGCATCTTGATTTCTAGTGCATTAGTAAAGCTTGTGAAAAATAAAATATAATCCTCTTCTCCTTCTAACTGTGGGCTGTACTAGTGTAGCAGCATTTTTAAAGAGTATGTTTCCTTGGCCAATTGGCTAGATTGGTTGGCTCCTCCACGCAGTTTCCCTCACAACATTTTCATGCTTAGGAATGACTCTGTGGTTTCAAATGGGAGGAGTTCCTTTGGATGCACAGGAAACGTAGGAAGTATATGTGTTCCCTGATGTGGTCTCAGTAATGATTCATTCTGATCACATTTGACAAATTTTATTTTTATGCCAAAAAATGATAGGATCTGGACCTAAGTATGGTGCACAGACTCACACTGTGAGCTTAGGTACATTCAATGTAACTTTGGAAGAACACCCCTACATTATTGCCAAATAATGTATACCAGGTACTTTGGTAAGAAATCTCCCGTAAATAAAAGAGAAACTATGTCTCAACATATTTGATCCTTCTAAGGGTGATCAGTTGTTTAAACAGTTTCTCTGATTTTTTGCATCAGAAAAAGATATTTACGTTTGTATACTTGACAAAGCCAAGGATTTTGATTATAAAAGCAGGTCAAATACATAAAGCAGTCTGCAAATGCAGTGTTACAAGAGAGTAAAATTTCCTGGCTTTTACCCAAAGAAGTTCTCTCCTCAATTATTTATATTTGCAAGTTCACCATTGCAAAATCTGTCTTCTAGATGAAATATTATTCCTCCTAGACTTTCTGAAGGGGGAAAACAAGTGTTCAGTAATGAAGCCCTCAAGAATATTGCTTTTGGGGGGTTTTGCATGTATGCAAAAACATGCATTTAGGTAAAGCTGAAGCTGTCAAAAAATGTTACAAAATGCAGTAATGTAACATGCCCTGAAGCTACTAGGCTCAATCAAAGCTCAGAAAGGCACTTTTCTGATGTGCTGTATTCCACGTATGCTTACGCTAAAATGAAGCTGTCCTAGTCAGTCAGGGAGACAGCATGCTATAATTAATGACTCCTGTATGGCAGTTTCCCCAGTTATGTCATTCAGGGTGATCTGACTGATTTATATGATTTACGTATGAACCAGTTATTTCTAAACTTTGAAGTATATTCAAATTTCTCTGCTTCAATTATTGTAGAGCCAATTGCAATGTGTTTGAAAAGACAAAAAAGAAAAAAAATCAAGCTGTACCCATCCACAAGTACTGCTTACAGAAAAAATATTGAAACTCCTGAGCTGAGGAGCAGCTTTCCTCAGGAAATGTAGATTTTGAGGTTTTGAATACCTCTGAATGAAACTAATATCTGCTTTTTGGCAGGTCTGCAGAAAAGTACTTTTATGTGAGAAACTCTGATTTTTTTTTCAAGATGGAAATGAGAAATGGGCTTTCAAAAGGCATTTCATAGCAGCAAAAAGGTGTTTGAAAATCAACTTTCTGTGGTAATCTCAAGATTTCATGAGTTCATAGTTTTTTGAAATACTCACACTCTAAGGTGGATATATATTTGGGTTTTTAGCAAGATTCCAGAATCTTAGAGCAAAATTTGATTATTTTTTGCATGAAAGATAATTCAGCTGCTGTTGAAGGAAGAAAAAGACCTGACTGTATTCTTTGAAAATAACTGAAGCTGAGAACTGAAACCTGGCTGCTCACTGAAAACTAGGTTCAGAAAGGCATTTAACTGCTGTAATACAGCATTTAACTTTTAGCCTTCAGAATTCTAAAGTAGCTGTGATGTTGGTAATATTTCCCTGATCAATGGTTTGGATATCTAAAGGCATATCTGTACTCCTAAGTGACACTTGAATATGGAGCAGGATTGAGAACAGGACTCATCCCTTGCTCAGGTCACTGCTTAATTGTTTGCCTTTTTCACATGTGTTTTGGACCGCTCCCACTTTTGGCAGGACAGGCACTGCCTCCAGAGACCTGCATTTGTCTTGTCGTGGCCCCCTCCCTTCTTTCAACACTGAGCAGGGTATAGTCTAAGCACTATGAAACCTCCAGTCTCACCTCAAGACACACAACATTATATTTAGCTTCCTTTTACTCCCATTGCCTGCACTACTGACTCCTATTATTCCGAACACTTCGAGCTGAAAAATAACCACACAAAATAAATGTGTGTTTTAGTCACTCAGACGCTAAGTGGAACCCAGAGGAGAGGCAGTGCCAAGACGATGTGGCAGTGTGGGATGTGGCCAGTTTGGAGCAGGAGGTGGGAGCAGTAAGCAAAGAGAATGTCAGCCAGCAGGCACGGCAGTTCATCTGTGTTTGTATTTTATGTCACCAATGTAGCATACTCTGAAATCAAGTTCTGCAACATTCAGATCAGCAAGGATCTGCTTCTGTTAGTTTTTGTCAGTAAGGTAAGGTGTAGGTAAGTCAGATGCAGATATAAAAAATATGACAGAGGCTTCTGTAGAAACCTTCTCCATCTGCTACTTGCTTGGATCCATCTCTTTGATTCTTCTCTTAAAAAACATATTACTTCACTCCTAACATAAGCACCTTTCTTTCTGGTAAAATGCTCTTAATGATGCTACCATTTTATATGAGAGATATTAAGACATTCAGACAAGATATGAGACACCTGGGTCCTTCTCATTCTTTTTAAGTGGTTGGAAGTTATCCCAACTACTTCACAGTGGAGGGTGACCAGAAATACTCTGTTAAAACAGTTGTGTAATATGACAAGAATTCAAGATTCATAGGGGCCTGTATAAATAGATACTCTAACTGGCCTTTAGGATCCTGTCCTAGCAGATCTGGGAGATGATCTGGATCTCTGGCAGAGTAAAGCACTATAGCTAGTTTCCTCTCAGATTGCTCTTGTTGTAAAATAAGGCTTGCATAAATATTGATGGTATTTGCTTTATATAAAGACAATATAGAAAGATAATATATAATGTAAGACAGGGACTGTCTTCTCTCTTTTAGATATGCTTTTCAAGAATTAGATTGACAGGAAGTTTTTGTGTAAGATCAAGATCTTATAGGTACAAGTACCAAAGTAGATTTGTGAAGGTGTGGATGGGAGAACACGTGGATTCCAGCTGAATTTAGGGGTCGACTAGGTGCTGATAACTTGGCATTGAGAAGACTACTGGAACTGGGAAGAAGCATAACTTTAGGCATGAAAGGAACTTAGCTGATAAAACTCTCAATATCCACAGATAAAAATACCTCTGGCTTTAAGCAGCAATTTCGATGTAAATTTGAAGATTCTGCTGTTGACCATAAATATACGTATTCTGCTTACTTCCTTCTTTGGTGCTAGTCTTTTTGTAAAAATTTACCTGTTCTAGGTTTGGAGGTATACAGCAGTTGGATAAGTGACTCTAAAAAATAGTTCTGAGCAGTAAAAAATAATAAAGTCCACCTTTTTTTTGAATTTGGATTTTCTGCTGTTCAATAAGGTGGAAGTTTTCCCTTGTGCTTTTTCTAACCAATGGGTCATTCATAACATCATTTGCAATGTGGATTCTTTGATATCTATGAGGAACTGACCTCATATTTCACCCTTTTCCTCAGTGAAAGCAATAACAGAGCCTTCTCTCTTTTTTTCTCAGCTGCCTATTTAAAAGAAAAAAAAACATGTAGGATCTTAACGTACTGAGACCTGAAGTGCTAAGTTAAATTTGATTGAAACTGGCTGATGGTTCAAAAGCTATTGGAAAAGGATGGATAAATATACCTTCCCACATACAATCGGTGTTCTGCTGGTAAAGTGCATTTCCCTAGGAAACTAAAGCAAAAATCCCTTCTGAGCATATTCAGAAGCATGTGATATACCTCAGGACCGTTTTAATTTAAAAATGTCCTGTGTAAAGACTATATTCTGTATAGTTCTCTAAAAATCAATGATTTATCAAAAAGGGAGAAACAAATTCCAGACAAAAAGAAAAGAAACAATTTTAGTACAATCCTGATAATATAAATGACATCAATCAGTTCAGCCTGTACCACAATAGTACAAAGTTAGATTCATGGTTTCAGCACAAGTTACCATGATTATGGAAAAATAGTTTAATCCCTTCAAATTCATATCAGCAGTGTTGCATTTATACATAATCCAACAGGCTGAGTGAAAGGAGTGTCATCTCCTGTCCAGGAATTTTGAAATCACTGAGGAACCTGCAGCTCTTTGTCATTGCTCTAGATTGTCACTCCAGCATGAGATACTTGTGCTCCACTGCACCGTGACAAGATGCTGATGTGAGTAGTACCTAGTGTGCACTTTTAATCTAAGTTAGAAACTCTGGCATGAAAATGTATATTTCACTAGTACATATGACTTTTAAAGTCTGAGATTAGACAATTAAATACCGAAGAGAAGTTCACATGTGCAGACATATGCCATGCTGATGTGAAAATTGAAATGCATTACATTGTCTATAATGCTTTTTGTCATTTGAGATGTTGAAAGCATACCAAAAAAAATAAAAACCCCAAGCAAACCCTGTCTGATCTCTTTATGAATTTGTCTGAGAAGAAATAAGGCTATTTTTGTCTGAAAACAGAATGATATCCCTTTGTCACCGTGTAGTTCTGAATAAATTTATAGAAACTGTCAGGATTATCCTGGATTTACTGTGCTTTAATAAAGAGGAGATTTTAATCCAGTGCTGGTGTGACTGACAGTTCTATCTTTCATAGGAAGACTGAGAAGTGTCCTCAGGATCCTCCGTGCTAGGATCAGTCAATTACTACCCACCTGATTCCCTGGATGTTTTTCCTTTGCTTTTCCAGGAGATTGTGTGTGGGAGGGCTGGGGAGGCAAGCACTGCTATCAGTAGGGGAGTGTTGATTTTTGCATTCCTGAAAGCTGCTGCTGTGCTAAATGAAGATAATTGGCAGGAATTGATTAGTTTTATAGGAGGGTGTTATTAAGGGTTGAGCTCTTTTCACAAATTGCCCCTTCTGCACTTACTGCTTGAGAGGCACAATCTCAGCCATCCCGAAATTCACAGAACAGGAGATTGATTTCCTCCTTTTTCTTTTTCTTTCCCTGCTTAAACTCTGCAGGTCAGTCCCACCCCAGGGTGCATCCGGGCCTTAATGAAGATGTTGTACTGCCCTTACTGCAGAGGACTTCCCACTGTGAAACCTTGCAACAACTATTGCCTCAATGTAATGAAGGGCTGCCTAGCAAATCAGGCTGATTTGGATACTGAGTGGAATCTATTCATAGGTAAGAAGAGTTTAAATATGAGTGGAAGGAAACTCTGGTAATATCGAATCTCTGCAGGGCTGTGTGAGGTTAGAAAACACGGTTGGTCAATATTCAGAACGAAGCAACTGCAGATGCAGCTCACTTTCTAATTGAACTTCATGGCTTGCAGTAAGAAATGACTGCTCACCCTGCCCTAAGCCAGTCACGTTTCACATTTCATATTTCCAAAGGAATGGTGTGATGTTACATCTCCTGAGCTGAAATATTACATGCTATGTGAAATGTTCAGAAAGATTCAGTTGAGGGTTTGATAACAAGCTTAACATGGCAGAAATTGTATGTATTACAACTAAAAAAATTACGCTCTTGCAAGCTGAGAGGATAATAACATTGTATAACTTCCAGTCAACATAAATCACAACAGCTGCTGTTCTTAATTCTGGTAGTACATAGTCAAAAAGCTTCAAAAGTTACATATATGAAAAATTATGAATTCCTCATTTGCTACAATCCTGTAGCAAAACAAATAATAATAATAATAAAAAAACCCAAACCCCACAACAACAAAAAAAACCTCTCAAAAAAGTAACATATAACGAGAATTATTACTTTTAAGTTGCTTTTCATGATAAGATAGGATGACAGACAAGGCTGATGATGATAATATGGAAGGAATGGAACAGCTAGTTAGCCTAGACACTAATGAGAGTCATAGTCTAGACTGAATTTCAGAAAAATAAATGCAGCTGGAAAAAATGGGATAAAACTTCCTCTATGGCAGCTGAAGAAAGGAAATTTATTTTCTATTTTTGGAAAGATAAAACATAAGCAATCTCATTCTGCTTAATTTCAAACCCCACTGACCAATGTGACTTTGAAAATTTGACTCTGACTCATTAATGGATTTTTGCTTAACTCAGCAGTGCAAGATGGATAGGGAGAAGAAAACAGGATGAAAAATGAATCAGAGTATGAAAAGTGAAAACAAGCATTGAGCGTGCTATAAAAAGAACACGCAAACAACAGTATTAAACAAATGATGCAGATACACTTGCCTTCCCAGTCTCTTGTACTGGTTAAAAGAATTGACATCAGAAACAGTGCTGTATGGAGGGATACCTGTGGGATTACTGGAGTGAAAACAAGAATCTGATCATCATCAGAAAGCTAAGTAGAAACTGGTGGGAAAGCAATGCTTACTTGTTAAGGACATTGCATAAGCTACTTTACTTGTCATTGAATAATAAGCAAGTGCTGAAATGTCACTAATTCTGATAAAAAAAATAATGTAGGCTTTTAAGAAAAAAAAACAAAAACATTTGAACTAAAATAAACAACAGAGTTTTTATTAAGGCAAGCACCTGTTTAAATCAAAAGCTAAAAGTTAAGGCTTGTGGTGTTAAGAGAAGATTTCCCTTTCTGCTGCTTTAAATTCAGTGAGAGCCCTGGGCATGGTGAGACGTGTTGGAAAGTGTGGACCTGCTTACAGATTCAGACTTCCAGAGTCTTTGCTACAGAGGCTTTGTCTTCCTCAATGTCTCTCTGGTTTTGATTGTTCTTGCTCTCAGATAATAAATACCTGCATGAAAGCTTGTATGTTATGTTAAATCATAGTGCTAATTTATTAAATACCATGTCAGGCAGGCTACTATGTAATTATCCCTGCAGGTCAGTGATGACAAGGCAGCATACAGTACAAATACATCAAATCATACTTCCTCCTTCTTCTAACTATACAACTTCCCCTCTGTAACTTTATGGGGAACAAAATAGAGGAGATAGAGAGATTTTCATGTGTTTGGAAAAGGTATTATGGGTTTTATCCCATTTTTCAGGCCTGTGACAGCTTTGCTGAAGATGAGGACCCTTCCTTTATGAAAGACTGAAATGAGGCAAGTTGTCTCTGTCTCTGACAGCTGTCAGAGACTTTCTAATAACACATGCAATTCCCTTAGTGGTAAACACAACAAAACTTCTACTCACTGAATTAAAACGAACAGCAACATTTTACAGCACCGCTGAGCTATGAAAGATTGGAAATTACGCATGAGCAGTTTTTATCCCTGTGCCAGTACTAGGAAGCATGCACTAGTGAAAAAAAGATAATTTTGTGCATTAACAGTCTCTGCCTAGGCAGAAATCCCAAATGTTAGTGCATATTCATACACAAGATAGTTTTGCTTAGCTCATAATCTACGCATTGCAAAATAGTTTTGCTTAGTTCACAATCTGTGCATTGCGAGGTTGTTTTGACAGGAGTTCGTACTAGGAGAAAACTCTCAGATATATTTGTCAGTAACTAAGTAAATCCTGTGGTTTGGACTGCTTGTCCTGATATTGTTCTGTAGTTACAGCAATGGTGCAGCAACAGGTAAGATCTGCTCGTGAGGAGGAGCAGAGGAAAGTAAATGGGCTGTTTGACAACAGGATGTGTTGCACGTTTCACCTAGTTTATAAATATAGAAGTCAGGACTGAAATCACATATATATAACACTAATAAATCTAGCCTCTACTTTCAAAGCTAGGGAGAGTGGGAGAACTTCTCCTAAACATCTGGTGCTTTTGAAGATTTTATAGACTATGAAAATTGGTAAGAGGTGACACAGCTGCAGCAGCATGACACATGGCTTATTATATATTTCCTGGTTTTGTCACCTTAAAGTCTGTGTCCTTTTTTGTAGTAGTATTTCATTATAGGCTTTTTGTATTTTGCTGCCTATATTATTGTGTGATAAAAGCCAAATGTAGCACATCTCATTCTAGCAGATCATCTGCAACTCAGAATTTTGCCTGAGAGAGGAAGACAGTCTTCAATATCATATTGTAATTATAAAACTGTAATGAAAAAATGCTCCTTCCAGGTATCTATATAAAATATTTAAGAGGTATTTAAAAGTAAACCCGCCACACTGCCTTTGAAAATGTGTATTTTGCAAAGCTTGCTTCTGATGTTTTGCCTGTCAGTTACCCATCATAATCTCCTTTGCACCCATCTCAAGCAAAATTAGCAAATGCAAGATAAAAAGCATGAGCATAGGAACTGTACTGCTGAGGAAGGAGATTGCCTCAGGGAGGAGCTGACTGATTCTGTGGAGTGGGGAAAAGGGGATTTTCTCTGTCTCATGGCCCAACAGATATAGTAAAAAATTATGTTTCTCTCCATGGAGCTATACCAATTAACAGCAATAAGAATCAGGCATCCCACTGTTCATTCTGTCACAGAAACAGAAGTGATGGATAAAATTATTCCCACTGGCAAAAACTGAAAGCCCCTGTATCTTAAAGAATGGCATTTAATTTTAGCAATACTGTTACTCCTCTTTCTCTTACTAACCTGTATTAAAGTCTGTGCTCCTATCTTGAGATTCTTTGACTTTCCCTAACTTCAGCTTTCCCTATAATTGGTCATTTCTTTCCCTTCAACCGCTTTTTTAATCAAGTAAAAATGTCAGCTGAGGAATGGCCTACCTTAATGGACGCTATACTTTCTCTTGGTATCCTCATTCAGCTTCAGAATCAACAGCTGAAAAAAGATCATTTCCATGGAAGCAAGTGGATCTCATTCTGACAGCTGCCTTAATCACAGGTTCAGGATGGCAAAGTGGCCATAACCCACTTGATTTTTGGAGGATTTCTTTCACAAATCAGCATTAGAGTTAGGTTTCTTCTTTCTCGAGACAAAAACATAGCTGATATGAAACCTGAAAATCTAGCAAGTTTGTGGGCCAAATATGACAATCCTTATATAAGTAATTCAGCACACAGAAGAGTAAAAATCCAGGTAGTTGTTTTAATCGTAGCAATTACTGTATCTGAGCTTTTTTTTGTGGAAATCTAGAGCAATTATAGATGCTTTGTTGCTGTTATTAGTGACGAAGTGTAATGTCTATGTGGTACCGTATCAAATGCAATCCACGAGGGTTTGACATGTCTATTTATAATTGCAGAAATTAAAAGTCTATTTTTTTTTCATTCAAATTATTCAGTGATAAATCAGACTCATCTCAACCTTACCCCCATGTCTTAGTAGGCAGGAGATTGTGGACAACACTTCAGAAGTTGTGCAGTAGCAGAGATTGCCTGTCTGTGAAAAGGAGCCAAGAGTTTATGTCCACATCCATCCTTCTGCTAGAGTGGATAACAAGTGGCTTTGCTCTGAAGGTATTTGATATTTGACAAGCTCTGCTGTGCAGTAAGGCAGATCAGCATGCAGTATGTTCACACTGCAGGATTCAAGGCCTGCAAAGCTGAGAGCCAGACACCTCTTACTGCCACCATCCTGCCAGGCTTCAACAGAGCAGAAAATCATATCTGCGAGGTTTCAGCAAAAGATTCTCCTTCCAGAGTTAAAATTATTTCTCTTATTGTCATTACAATGGCTCTGCATTACTAATTAACTTTCTTCTTGTTGTGTTTTAAGAATCCCTTTTTCTTCCCATCAGTATGACTCAGACACTCACCTTAGGAGTCCTCCTGAGGCAGAGATACCATGCCGTCTCACTTAGAGCAACTAGATCATTTTCAGAACACTACCCAACAAAACCTTAACTACTTACTCCTAGTGAAAGTTTTAGTGATGAAAATATGCAATCAGCTTCATTTACTGCTTACAAAAGTCCTCAGGTCTCTGTGCTTTCTCTGTTCCATGTGCAAACACAAAGATAAGCATTTTCCTTTTAATGCTTCAAGATGGCACCCTGATTTGATTTTTTTTTAATGGCTTATTACAAGAATAACTGTCTCTTAAAGATTCACTTTGGTTCAGAGAAAAACCAGTCTATAATAGTAATAGTAATCCTCTACTATTTTCTGGGGATTTTTATCAGGTCTCAAAGCAACCTTCACTTCTCCAGGATGAACAGTCCCAAGTTATTCATCCTGTCCTTGCAGGGAAGGTGCTCCAGTTTTCTTATGAACTTCATGGTCCTCCGGATTTGCTCCAACTATTCCATGTCCTTATGTTGGGGACACCAGAGCTGGAGGCAGCACTCTGGTTGGGGTCTCAGAAGAGCAGAGTGAAGGGGCAGAATCCCCTCCCTCGCCAGGCTGGCCGTGCTGCTTTCAATGCAGCCCCGGGTTCCACTGGCTCATATTCAGGTTTTCATCAACCAGCACATGCAAGATCTTCTCCACAGGGCAGCCGTCAATCAGCTGCCCAGCCAACCTGTAGGTGTGTCTGGGACTGTCATGATCCAGATGCAGAGCCTGGCTCTTGGCCTTGCTGGATTTCATGGAGTTCATGTAGACCCATTTCTCAAGCTGGTCAAGGCCCCTCTGGAATCCTGGATGGCACACCCCTTCCCTGCAGCATGCTGACCACACCACACTGGTGCAAGCCTGGCATTGTCACACACACAGGCTTGGTGTCATCAGCAAACCCGCTGGGGGGCACTCTGTCCCACTGTCCCTGTCACCAACAAAGAAATTGAACAGTATCAGCCCCAGTACTGACCCCTGAGGGGCACCACTCATCACTGGGCTCCACATGGACAATGAGGCATTGACCACTACTTTGCATGCCGCCATCCAGCCAGTTCTTCCACCGAGTGGTCCATCCATGAGACCCATGTCTCTCCAATTTGGAGATAAGGATGTCATGCAGGACAGTGTCAAACCCTTTGCA
This sequence comes from Cyanoderma ruficeps, assembly GCA_008694505.1. Taxonomy (NCBI): domain Eukaryota; kingdom Metazoa; phylum Chordata; class Aves; order Passeriformes; family Timaliidae; genus Cyanoderma; species Cyanoderma ruficeps. Next base: position 10,360,058 of record VZDJ01007754.1, read on the forward strand.
TGAGCCCCTGTAGATGATGTCAGTTGCTCTGCTCTATCCAGTAATGCTGTAGCCTCATCATAGAAGGTTGCCAATTTTTCAGGTGTGATTTTTCCCTTCATAAAGCAATACCGGCTGTCCCCAATTACCTCTTTGTTTTTCATGTGTTTCAACATAGTTTCCAGGAGAATCTGCTCTGTCTTTCCTTTCATATATCTTTGCATAGTACAGACCGAAGGCTGGCAGTCTGTTGTAATGCTCAGTAGGCAAAAGTCTTGTTCTGGCTTAATCATGGTAAGTAAGAGCTAAATTAGAGCTTTTGCAACTTTAGTTACCTGGAACTTGAATATCTTCTCTTGACCACCCTCCTCCTTAATCACTATATGAAATTATACTGTGTTATTTATATATGTTACCCTTTCACAAAGAATCTGGGAAAAAAAATAAGTTCTATTATTTTCTCCATGGAGAGGCACTGGAAAGATTCCTGCAGCCCTGGGGTGCCATTACTCCAAATTCAGAATTTCTGGTCAAAATTCATCAATTTTGGTTTGATGAGCATAGAATGGACACTTGATTACAAACACTAAAAGTTCATAATTTGCACCTTGTGCTGATATAAAAACTGATAGAATTCATGGTCAAGACAGCCTAAAACCCAAACCCGGAATATAAAGCCTTATTTTCAATTGTTGTATTCTTAAAAAGTACTTAAAATTTTAGGCTAGAATCACCTCTTCTTGCTTTCTTCCTGAGCCAAAGTTATCATGACGCCTCAAGTGAAACCACCTTTGCCAACTATCACAATGAAAATAGGAAAAATTGTCTTAACTTAATGCCTTTCATCTATTCTACTTACTTCTTAAAACAAGTTTAGTGCCTGCAGAGTTTGCAGAAGTAATATTTTCTTTAAGTCTCTTCTCTGTACAGACTATAGTAGCTATTATACACCAATATCTATTCCCTTAGTTGAAGTGTCAGGGTTTGTTCTAAGGTGTCAGGATGGTTCTAAGAGTGTGAAGCCACTTTGTGATTATATATGGAAAAATGGAATCCCTAGTTCAGAATTTCTTTTCCTACTTTAGCTTATTTTCACAAAAACAAGGGAAAATGAGTAGAGTACTCTGATATGTGACACAACTGCAAATCTGGTTGGTCAGAGGTTGAGAACAAGATTCGCAGAGGTAAATCCAATCTTTTTTATGAAAATACTTTTGTGTGCTTCAGGTCCATTAGTGTCCACAATGCATAGGTAGCAACATGAAGGAATTTGTAGTGCTATTAAAAACACAGATTTAATATCTGTTAACAATTATGTCAGTTCAGGTTAAAGATCTGTTATTATACAATTCAAAAGTGAATACAACTTGACAATGCTTAATTAAAACATTACAGCATTACAATTTTTAAATTCTCTGGTAAGCAGTAACCATGATCCAATATTTTCCTCCTGTTTTCCAGAAATAATATAATCACTGCCTACAATTTAAATACAATACCAAGATCTCATGGTTTAGAGTACATAGGAGCACCCCTGAAATAAAGGGGACATCACCATTCAGTAAGGTAGATAATGTGTAGAAGAGTGGAGCAGTATTTGTTATTTCCCACTGCTTTTCTTACCTCAGAAGTATAGAGGATAGGCAACCTGGGTGTGTAATTCCTTGGATGGAAATGAATTCAGCCTAAGAGAAGCTCTCTGAAGTTGTAGGACTGCCAGCAGACTGCAAATACCACCAGCATTTGCCTGCTGCTTACACTCTACCTACCCTGCCAAATCTCTATGCTCCCCCGGGGCAATATAGATTCTTACAAGCAACTCACAGCATCCATTGCCCTGCATGTTTGCTTTAGGATGTGTCACTGAAGAAAGAGATTTCCACCTGTAGAACTGTGGGGACTGTGCTCCTGTTACTGGATCAAAAGAGCTGGGACTCATCTGGCCTGATCTTGCCAATGACACCATTGACAGCTTGTTACTTGGGGGTGGATCCTGGAAGGGTGCTAATGCCTTCACTCAGAGTGACTCTTGAAGATTGCAGCTCCTAAAGATGGACTGTGGATTTCTGAAATTGCAGATGTTTAGTTGAATGATAGCAGTAGACCTCTTGGGACTGTGAGTTTTGACATGTCTTGTGGAAATCACATATGGAAATGAACTATGCCATTCTCTTTAAGGCACAAAAGAGATTAGTGCCTGTCACCCATCATCATGTTGGATGACAGCTACAAATACAGGATCAAATTCAGCCATTCTAGAATTCTGCTTTTGGCATACGAGCACAATTCTCTTGAACTGTATGATTTCTCTATATGCAGGAAAAAGCTTCTCAAAACTTGAAGTGATATGAGAGTCACATACTCAGCATTTTCGGCAGGCCCTATGTTGACTGCAGCACTTAGATGCTACAGCTTCTTTTGAAAATAGCAAGACTGATCAGCATTGTCAAAAAGTCTGAAAGTTTAAAAGATTTTATAATGAAACCATTGACCCAAATGATGACTTTTTAGTTCCATTTTCATTCCTCATCTCCAAGTCCTTCATATTATTTCACATCAAAGGGAAATGTCTGTCTAGTACACGAGTGCAGTTTGGAAGTTGCAGAGAACAGCAAATTTCTCTTTTTAAATTCAGGGGAAGTGCTGGGGGAAGCTGTTTTGCCACTGTCCTTAAAATGCTATGAATTAACCCAGGGATGTTACATAAGATATTTGTAGAAACAGGAAGTATGTTCATTATTTATTGCTCAAATACTCTTTGTTTCTGGGACTATCATTTTGTACTTTTTTGAGTCCATAGCTATGCCTTCTCAAAGGATGCCTTGCTTCCAGGAGAGCAGTAAAGAGTGCTGCTATTTCTGTCCTAGGTTGCCCTGTATATTAGCACCTCAAAAGAATTTTTTCATCCGTGGTGGATTTGATGTCTCAATTAATTGCATTTATGTGGGGCTAAATCCCTGTTTATATGTTGGGATATCCCTCAGGCACTTAACTGTGCTGATCTCCCTGTTTCACAGGCAAGAGACCAGCTGGAGAATATTGTGCCTCTTACCTGATCTGATTTCCCTTCTGGTTTAGGGGATTTGGGGCAGCAGGTCTCTCTGGCATATGAATGTGAATGTAGCACACACCCAGACTACAGAACTTGGCTGGGCTTTTACACTTCAGGTACCTGAAAGAGCTACAACTCCCTGCAGTTGTGGGTTTGTTTGTTTAGGTTTTGTTTTTTTTTAAGGATTGTAAATCCAAATGAAGAACATGTGAGTTTAATTTTACCCAAAGCAGGTGAGACTAAATATCATTTTAATTGGTTTGAACTTACTTCTTTGGCTGTGCTTAATTGAGGCAATGCTGTTATTACACTTAGGGTGAAAATTATCTTATTTATAAAAACATATCTTAAGTTAAATCATCATTTGACTTAGTAAGTATTGATACTCTTGAGATAATCTGAATTCTATGTTTGGCAAATACCCCTATTTTTAAGGGGAAAAAATGTGCAATGATTAGAATGTTGGCCAGTTCAACTTTAGTTGAAATAAAATTTATCTCTCTGTCCATTTTTTTTCATTTTGCTTCTGCTTGTATTCCACTGCATTTAAAACTGTATATCTGAGGAAAGTATTGGTTGCACCACGATACCATTTTACACATTTAAGGTATTTTATCTTGTAATCTTCATCCATTTTAGAAAACCGCATAAATTAGAAATAGCTTTCATATGCTGAAAATAAACTTGAAACTATGTGATATCTTGAATGATGTGTTTTTTCTGATAAATTAATTTCCTACCTATTTCAGATTCTCTAAACTTCATATTAGAAACAAATATCAAATTATGTTCTCCATTATTCAGACGAATGTAATGGAGAGATAAATGTAACTCAGGGCAAATTTGTTCTAAAAGTAACTACCAAAACAATTGGTTATAACTAAAAATACTTTGCTGAGTTTATTATACAATATCAATAAAAGGTGACCCCTTACCACAATGATGCCAAAGCAAAACTGACATTGATTTGCTTTGTATTATAATTTTAATCCATTGCTTGATGAGAGCTAATGTGTTTATGATTTTATGTATATTATTCTTTGAGAATCACAGATCTCTTTTTGATTTACAGAAACAAAGTCGTATCGGCAACTGGCCTTAATTTCTCCTTACAAATAAACCCTACTGCTGTAATTGAACAATATACACAAAAACACAAAAAATTATTGTTGATTATAATTAATGTGCTGGATTCTGCTAATGATAAATTTGGGGCTTTCTTAGTATTGATTCCTTATGCTTTTTTAGTTCTTGAATTTCAGAGAAAGTTTCAATTTTACATTTCTTGAAGATGAAAAATCAACCCAAGACTCAACTCATTAAAAAAATTTGAATGTGTAGACACTCTCAGTCTAAATCATTGAATTTTCTTTACTTTTTGACTGTTTATTCAGGTCTTTTTTGAGCTATACAAATATTATCCTATTAGGCTGCCAAAAGCTCCAAACATTATTAGCAATGTGACAAAACCTCCTCAAATATATAATCTTGTAGTAATAATACATATTATAATACATATGTGTATACATACATAGTCATGTACCTATATAATATGCACATATATGTATAATATATATCATACATATATGTATATATTATATAGGCAATATTAATTTGATAATATGTTAAAATATGAAATATAATGCAATATTAAAGTTCTTAATGTAAACAAAATGTTCTCTTTTTTTTTCTAATGAAGTCATACAGATAGATAAGGGCATAGATTAGACTCAGTCACTTTGTTTTGGAAAGACTTTTTTAAGATAAGCTAATAGAAGAAGGTGGAGAGTGTTTGGCTGAGCTATAAATTTCTCATAACTTGGCAAAGTGATTGTGATAAAGATCCCAAGGTAGTAGCCCACATCAGTGCCAAATTCATTGGAGCAAAAACTTGAAACCATTAGAGAGATTAGAATTTTTAGTAAAACAAAAAGATTCAGGGAGTAATTCCTTCTTTCTGATAAGGGTCCTATGGATTCCTGTCTTATAACGTCAACCCTCCATTTTTTTCTTGTAAAGAATGTTTTATCAGAAACAGGAAATACTAGGAGAAAGTAGACCTTTCTCCCCCCTCCCATTGTCTCTGCCTTACCAACAGAATATCTTACTATTTCTAAAGTCAAGAGAACTAGTTTCATGCAGAGTGCTGTGGCAGAGCTGGTATGGTCAAAATTCATTGAGCATTTTTGCAAGAGTGGAATCTAAAAGTGTTCTGATGCATTTGGGAAATTTCAATGGGTTTAGAAGGTAATGTGAAAAAACTCTGCTCTTATATTTCTTATTTCTCTGTATTATTCAGTGTCACCTGCCCTGTAATATAACATTCAACATCCCTTAATGTCATTTATATCCCAGGTTAACCTATGGGAATTTAAAGTCCCATAACATGTATTTTTCATTTCGCCACCAGAACTTTGCATGTCAGTAGGAACTCACCTTCATAATATCAGACTTCAATTTGCAGCACCAAAGAGCCTTTTTATCTGTCTTTTCTTAACTCTTAAAATACATTTAGCTGTGAAGAAGAAAGTAGCAGCTTGAAAAATAAAGAATGCCATTTTGGTTCTGCTGGAGATTTGTTGTTGACCTCAGAAGAGAGTCCAATTTTTCAACTAAGCAATGCATCTCACTGTAATGTGATGAAGGTCAGTCTTTGCTCTCAGTGTACAGGTTACAACAGCATCTTGCACTTAATTCAGCTGTAGAATAAGATGAAAACCAGCACTAAATCATGAGGGACTGTGGAGAATGGACAAGAAGAAGTTTTCCTGAGGATGAGACGATAAAACATAGAGCACTCACAAGATTCTAGCTTGGATTTCACAGATGAAATGATACAAAAGGTCTTCCAGTAGATTCAGCTCTTTTAATAAAACATGTTGGATCAGATCCAGTGGGCTTTAGTTATACTTCAGTTTCCTTATTTTTGTATATTGATGGAAAGAAGGAAATTAACAGGATATAGACTCTCTCTACTTTAGGAACAGGAGGGACAGTTCTGGCCACACATAGCTACAGTTTGTGATTTGTGTTTCATTTGTACACTCAAAAGAAGGGGTTTATGTATTTCTTATGACAAACTAAAAACTAATCCAGGCATATTTTGTCAGTTGAAATTTTGCCAATAGCTGCAGTGCTGACAATACTTTAAATCAGGTTCTTCTCTTTGTACTGCATTTACTATGTGGTTAGCTTTTCATAAAAAATTAGAAAATGAAATATTTGTGTTTCCTTTTTACTTTTTCCTGGGAGACTTTCTGTCAGGAAAATATTTCCATGGAAGTAATAAAAGTTGGCTGCTCCAAGTTACACTGATGGCTAAAATCACATTTCAGCAATACGGAAATTTTCTATTCCAGATAATAATGACTGATATTCTCATTTTAGCACATTGACTGCACCCAGATAAATCACTTTTAAATTATTAGACAGTTTTGAGGCATCTCATAATATTTAGTTTGATTTTCTTCTTCATATACTATTGATATATCTTTCAATCTTTCATTGATACAAGTGTATATTTGGTGGTTTGGGTTTTTTTCTAATGCAGCAACTAGAAAAATACATACAGAGCCTAGTTGTCCAACTGATGTGTGCTTTGAAGGGTGTAAATATAAATTAATATTTTAAAAATTTAAAAGAAGCAAAATTACGGTAATATGCACATCATTTTAAGAAGCCTTGGAAATTTCCATTCTGATCAAACTTTTCTATAAAAGTATAATAAAAGGATTATAAATTACTCAGGCCAAAATCAGGAAGGAGAGCATGGCAGAACTTTAACTGATGAAAATAATTTGCTAATGTAAGTATGTCAGTGAAAAATACATGAAGATCTAATTCCACTCATACTGAATGTATCTGTAAAGAAATAATTCTAAAATTACTTTGTTTTGTCAAGCTACTTGTTACTGAGAGATGAGGAAAGAAAGCAAGTACTTATTTTCCTTTGTGTAAAAGCACCTCCAAGCTCCTCAGAAAGTCTGTCAGTTTCAAGATGTGGAAGAATTCTCTCCCCTTACAAAAATAAATTTGATAGTTAGAATATCTAGTCATATAGGCCATGAATTCTAAAGCAGAATCACTGAATAAAGTCCAATGCATAGGGTAAGAGTAGTCTTCTTTAATGTTTCAAGTTAGATTCACATTTGTTTGAAATCTAGCAATATTAAACCCAAGCATGAGTCCAGACGGAGCTGATGTGGAGATACTTCTCTTCCAATCTGCCTTGCTGCTTGTCCAAACAGAACAGGCTACAGGGCCCAAGCAATAGACAGCTACTCTTTACAGGGACAGAAACCATCAAATCAGTGTAACTTGCACTCTTTGGAGAATAAACATCTCAGAGGGAAGCAACAGGTTACAAATAGCTTTTTCCAAAGCATTTGACACTGAATTTTCTTTTCGTTTCATTCTCTTGTCTTATTTGGTCCAAATTGTCCAAATTGTGCAGCTTATAGTGCTCTGTAAGTGACAAGAACGCAGACCTTTCCAGCTGATGCCAGTGTATGCAGTTTCATTGATGTTTGTGGGATTTTTTTCCACCTTTGTTTACTGCTTCATTTTTTAGTGTTCTAGATAAATATGCAAAGCACATTGCACACAGGATTCTTGTACTATAATTTAATCAGCATTGTAGGAAATGTGTTTCTACTTGCCACAATTCATTGCTTATTTTTCTAAAAGCATTCTATTTTGTTGTCACTTTCACCTCTGTGGACTTCTGAAACAAATGTTTAAAGTGGAAAACATTGCATTTGTTATGCATGAAAATAATAAGCATTTATGAGGAAGGGTAATACATCTTTCAGCTTTTAAGTTGGTCACAAAACCCATGTGTTATCAGAAGTCTTTCTTGTTCAAATTTTTTGAATGCCTCTCCATAAATCTATACCCAAGTTTGAGAGATCTGGGAATACCATACAAAATATATGCTTCCATCTAAAATGAGTCTTCATCTATCTCAAGTATTATTTTGGTACTCCAGTTCATTTTATTTGCTGATATATGTTTTTTGGAAACTGACTCTCAATATATTCCACACATATGTGCTGAGCTGTTATAAAAGAAACAAAAGACACTCAGATCTCTGACTTACTGTGTTTCAGGAGAGAATTTTTTTGATGGGAAGAGGGTAGATTTTCTGAAAAATTTCCCTCCAATTCAGAGTATTTCTCAGGGTAGACTGAAAGACCTTCAGGCATAAAAGTATTATTCCAAGCATTGAAGATACCTAAGGAAAAAAACTAATTAGCTTTTCCTGCAGACCAAATTGCTTTTCAATCCTTGTAAAAATATTAAGTGTAAAATAAAAAGTAAAAATGGTATTGAATTAGTAGTTACTGGATGTGCAGTCTCTGCTTTTCATTACTTTATATTGAAATTATATTAAAATTAATAGAATAAATAACTATTATATTGCCATAGAACACCTTGCAGAAGAGTTAGGATTGAAAGCAAATAGGTTAGTTATGAAATATCAGTATTTTCAATGGAAAGTGGGTAGCTATTGAAATTTCTTTGAATCTGAATTACATAGCTACTCAATGCTTTGATTATCTGTCAGATTCCTCTAATTTAAAAAGATATAGATAAGATAGAAAAATTATTTTGTTTGATTTCTATTGGAGGACTGAATATTTCTCTGAAGCATTTAAACAAGATCACCAAACTCAAGAAATTATAAGAGACCCCATTCAAGAATAAATAGGAGAATTTATGTAATGTTTATGAAAGGTAAGAAAAAAGGCGCAGAGTTGAGCTATTCCACCTTATATACATGGATGTATTTAATTTATACTTATTTAGTGAATTAAAGTATATGAGAGCTGAATGAGGTCCCAGAAGTGCATTACACAACATTTTAAATAACAAAATTTTAAAATGTTGAAATATTCTTATGTTAAAAAGCTGTATTTCAGCGGAGACACCAAGCTGATGCTTGAAGAATAGCAGATGCAGTTTCTTTATTTGAGGAAAATGGGGCAAATGCCTTCATAAGTTTTAGAGAAGTGCCAAGAATGTGAATAGGCATCATCCTAACCAAAGCATCTTTCTACAAAACTATTGTTTGGAAGAAAGAATTAATCAACACTGCAAGTACCACGTACAACTACTAACTTTTAGTGAGTTAAACAAATGGAGATGGATTAAAAAAAAGGCCTTTAGGAATCAAGGTTTCTTCTTTAATTGATCATAGGCCAGTAAAACAACAGGTTTTATCCTGTTCTTCTAATGTGTATCCTAGAAAATTTTCATGGCATTCATAGAGTCATCTGGGTGATCACACCAAATGCTTGGATTAACACAAAATATTTTCTAACTATTGCAGCAAATTGTGGGGTGAATTGCTGTTATTTGGAAATCTCATGATGACTCACACATCCCTTCCTACTATCTGAACATTAAGTGGAAGATTGTTTGCCTAGTGAGAATGGCACCTTGTTTTATCAACATATGTCAATTCCCAAAAAAGCTTGTTGAAAAAGAGGAGTTTGCATGGGCTAAAAATTCAGGACATGTCAAAAAATGCTTTATTGCTAAAAGTAAACACAGATATCAATAGGATTCTTTGTCACATGTTTTTACTGCAATTAAGGTGCCAGTTGAGTTTTATTTCATTTAGGTATTGAAACCTGGTTTAGGTATTACTCACATACTACTTTTATTGTAACTACAATATAAAATAGTAGCACAGATTTGAGCCTAAGCTTGCTATCTGCATTTATTTCCCTGAGCTCCAAGGTGGGGCCTGTAACTGGAGTTCACTGATGGCCCAGGCACATCTATTATCTGTAAAGCTGGAATGGATATTTCCAAGCAGAAATCTTCCCTCTTCCTACAGAGACTGGCATTTTTAAGGAAAGAAACACACAGCAAGAAGAGATGTTGAATAACAGTCTTAATCCATTTGATATCCAATATGTACAATTCCTGCAAGTATAAACCTGAAAAGAGAAAAGTATCACAGTTTAGGGCTTATGTTCTCATAAACTGCTACCAAGGAATCTCAAGATTCCCAGAATGATTCAGAGTCTGTCTTTATGTCACTGACTTTCAATCTGAAAAGGCTTATTCAATTCCTATTTTTAAGGCCATAATTTTTAGATTTCCATGTGCACTCAGAGAAATTTTCGTGACTATCTGAACTTTCTAATCACTATTGGTAATTTTGTCTTTAGGACGCTGTCACCTGAGACAGATGAATTACTTTTTTTCTCTGCAGAAACTCGCTGTGTAGATGATATCCGTAGCAGTGATCCAAAACAGCATAGGAAGCAAACAATACAGATCTCATGGGGTCTGAGCAGCTGCTGACCAATGAAGATTGCACCCAAGCACTGGAGTAGATGTGCATTTTTACATGCTTTTTATGCAAAATTCTGAATGTTTCCTGAAGTATGACTTCATTATTTGTTCACCTAATGATGCTGCTTCAGAAAACAGAGATGCCAGACAGTCTTCCCTGCACTTTCCTATGTTCCAGTCCCAGAGCTGAAGGCCAGAGGGCTGATCTCTATAAAACATATACTTTCTTTTCTACTTTCTCAGTAAGTGTGCTTAGCTGAGTTTGTTCTCTGGTTTGTCTTACTCTGTGACTCAGTGGGTTCTGGCACCATGGCAAGGGAGAGGATGTGTGCTGAGCTAGGAGACATCAAAAAACAATAAAACAATGCCCTAAGATGCTCTATGTTCTCAATTCTTTGCATTTGTTAACGTCATTTAAAATCTTTACTTCAAGATTTTTACTTTAAATTTTTTAATTCTTTTTCCTCACAACAGCCAGACCCCTCTCAGGGATTCACTAGGATGAGGTGTAGTCATAGCCCAGTCGCCTTTTGATACTCAGGATTCAACACAATGCCTGAAAACTAACTGAACTCCCTCAGAGGAGACAAGGAGAGCCTGAAAGCGTCTGTCTGTGGGTCCTGCTGGGTGAAGGAAAAAGGAGCTGCCACTGCTGTTACTACTGTCTTGTATGGGAGGGGAGATTGGGGCTGGTGCCGTGTTTTCTGCAAAGCATATGGTCTGACACGGAGTGGGAAGGTGTGATAGAAAACATCTTTAGTCCTGTGAAGGCAGTGTGTGAGCCAGCTACGTTTGGGCATTGCTATCTGGTCATGCTTTCACGTTTGGCACCCTCCCTACTTAAGCCAGCTGAGGCAGTCCCCACATGGCAGCCAGCTGTGTTTGTGCCACTGTGCCATCACGGTGCCCTGATTGTGAGATCCTCCACAGAAACAAACAGCTCTGCCAACACAGGGCAGGAACAGGCAGCATGGTGGGAAAGAGCTGGTGGGAGGAGAGTGTCAGGGAGAGAAAAATAGCTCCCTGGGCCAGTGATGTCAATTGAAGTATCAGCCGGGTTGTGATTTGAGATTAGTTTGATGCTACAGAGATATGAAACTATGGGCAGCTGCCATGAACAGGTCAGTCACATTTCTGTCCTTGCCATGAGTTTCTACCGTGCCTTTTCCAACAGCAGTGGGGCAGCCAGCCTGGGGAGAGCTGACTGGGACCAGGACCAGGAGGAAGCCAACCCAGCCACAAAACTAGGATAGGCTTTCAACTGGGATAGGCCTCAGCTACCTGATGTAACTCACATGCCACTATACCAACTTACAGCAGAAAGAAATAATTCAAAACAAGAAGTGGAATGCTTATTTAATCTTCATCAGTAGATCTTTAGGTGCATTTTGAAGTAACATCCTTAAGGTGAGGAGTCCTGATGAGCCAGACCTGGAAGCTGTTGAAATCAGAGAACTCGTTCTGAGTCTCGTGTTCCTTCTTCTTCCATTCTGCTGACCTGCTTCCTAAGCTTTCTTCAGCTTGCTAACCTTGTAGAAAATGAACCATGAGGGGAAAGGTTGTTTCTGCATCCATTCAAGTAATGGACAACTCAAGTAGAAATGCAAATCCTAATTTTACATGAGATGACTGTGGTTACCATTGCTGAAAAGGTGTCTTGTAATTTATTTCTTCTCCATGCTTTTGACCCCATATGGCTGAATATTTGCACTGATTCCTTTACACTCACTTGGATGTTGATAAGGTGTTTTCCTGAACAGGACCATTGCCCAAGCATAAAATAATCATGCCTGCCACTTTTTCTTTTTTAATTCTGTGTGGTTGTTTTGGGTTTTTTAAAATCAGTTTTGTTTTCAGTGTGCTCACTGAATTGTCTTAGCTTATTGGCCCCTTGGATCACCATCCAAGGCATGGTAGGGCCAAAATAAAAGCTGTGCATGCTCATAACAGGGAAGATAGATGAGGTGTGTGGTAAGAGAGTAGGATGCCCTTCTAACCTTTCACTACCAGGTAGTAAAAGCTCTTAACTGTTGCTGCATCTTAAGGGTTTGCTTCTAGTCCTTCATTAGATTATATGAAGCACAGTGTTGAAAAAAACTGCATCTCCTTAGAGAAAATAAACTGTCAAATACTTTAAATGTTCACTATATATACTACTTCATTATTCTAGTTTTAATAATTGTTAGATAACTAGTTCACAAGTTTCCTTTTAAAAAGGAGAAAATTATTTATGTATAAATTTCTGCTTTTACATTTTGGTCATTTGTATTGTTTCATGTTCTAGCATGAAGAAACTGTGATTTTATTTTAATATTCAAGTGATCTCATTAAAGACTTCTCACTGTACTGAGAGATGCAAATATGATGTATACTGCATCCTCTTGCATGTTATGGACAAAAATATTTTGAAGACTTTAGTCAAAATGCCTTAAAGGCCTAACCATGTTTATGAACCGGAAATAATTAAGAAAAGGGTAAAAAAGAGAGCAATTAAAATCATGGAAAATTATACCAAAAATTTTTCTTATGGGATTTTGAAGAGTGGGCTAATAAGCAGGGATATGTAGGAAAGCTGACAGAGATGGCAAAATCTCTCTTTAAGAAGGCTCTTGCATGAATAACAGTAACAAAATGAAAAGAAAAAAAAAAAAGCAGAGAATAAAAACGTATTAGACGGAATGGTGAAATATGATGCACAAAGTCTGTGTGGTTTCTTGCAGTAAATGTGTCAGTTTATTACACAGGGTCAGCTTTAATCTGGATCCTGAAATTAATGCCATTTGTAGTATATTTTCATTTCATTGTATTCATGAAAAAATTGCATAGTTGTAAATACAGGTCAACAGTACAAAAAGCTCTATGAAATGCAGCTTCAGCCCATCTCAGAACTGCAGACAATCCTTTTTCCTTGTGTTTGTGTTTTTGAGGTGTTTTGGTAAGGAATTCAGAACCCTAATAGCAGGTTTGGATGGTTGGTACTGACAGCAAAACTGAGTGAAGGCATTGCTAAAGGAGCCGGAAATGAAAACTATAATTAAATACACAAGAAAAAAGGCTATAATTTTGAAAGAGAAAGTTCTCTCCATCTTCCACAATATTACTATTTTGGGTAATGAAATGTTATTTCCTCATAGGTATGCTTTAAACAACTGAGTTGCTCTTTGCATAGATATTAGGGAGAACTAGAACACGATGACAAGAGTCTGTGCACATAGGAAATACCATTTTCAGTGAAACTTACCCAAGAAGGGTAAAGTACAGTTTCTTGTTAAAGTAGACAATGTCCACTCCTGAGTAGTTACATTAACAATCTCTCCAGAGAAGGTTGAGCAGGAAATGGGGATTTCCCATGTTCTGTAGGAAAGACCTAGACTATATTGATGCATTTTTCCCCCTACTATTAGCATATTTTCCCTTCACTTTTTAAAGCCATGCTTTCAGCCTGACTTTTAATAGGAAAAAAATTAACATTTCAAGGTTTCATTGAGCCATACACTGTCTTTAAAAGTTTTCTGTATAACTGGTACAATGCTACAGCCTTTTAAATTGCAGTAATATCACATTACATTAACTACAGAGAGCTTCTCAATTAGATATTTTAGTTTACAGAATATTCTATGTTACTTCCTAAATAAACATGAGGTCTTCTGTTACCAGAATGCTGAACTGTAGCACAGTTCTGAGATAAGAGTGAGCACAAGGAGGACTGTAATTACAGCAATTATGGAAAAGTAATTTACTAGTTGTGTAAACTGAACAGCTTTGAAAGAGAGTGGATCGACCATAAAAAGAAGTTCCATATTGAAAATAAGTATTTTGGGATCTCTGAAATGGTTGTAATGTGGATAAGCAAACTGTAAACATTTTACCTAAAGTGATATATTTTCATTTTAAAGGCCCTTATAAATATAACTTTGTGTTTTTATAAAAAGACTTAAAGATGCCAGAATTATGCATAGATATGCAGATATGTCATTTCCCATCTGGTATACACTCAGAGCTCACTAAAGAAACACATAAATACACTGAATTGACATGTCTTTGTGGGAAAGAATGAAAACCAAACTTTCACTTTTTGAAACAGGCAAAATGATCATTTCTTTAAAAGGAAATTGATAGGTTAATGCCAAAGGATGCAGTAACTAATAGAGTTATTTAGAGAGACATTTGATCAAAAATGTCTCCCAAAATGTAGATGGTTCAGAAACCAAAATGACATGGAAACAGTTATGGTTTAGCCCAAGAATATTCATACTTAGTTTTTCAATGTTTGGTCAACAACAGGGCTTTGTCAGCTGCTACCGAAGACTCTATAAAATAGGGTTAGGGAAAGCAAGACCATGTATCCCATATGAAATTTCTAAATAGTTTTTTTCCCTCCACCAAATGTCTTACACAAATTTTAAAGAGTATATAAACAGAAGGATGAAAACAATCTGCTGCCTGAAGTTTTTTATCAAATCAGATCCATTTTTGCAGTGGCAAAAGCTGGGGCCATGATGTGGGTAGCTGTGGTCTGCAGCACACCTCTGTACTCTGCCTCCTGCCAAGGTGCCAGAATATATCTTTGTGCCTTCATCCTTCCTAAGAAGGTCAGAAGTTGGGGAAAAGACCTTTACATCTCCAGTCCATCCCAGACTGGATTCATCCCCAGGGCCTCGGGGACTCTCCAGCAACTCATGCTTAAGCAAAATACTTGCAGTTAATATGGCAGCATTTAGATCTCGCTTGCCTGTCAAGCCAGAGAAGCTCAAAATCTAATGTAATTGATTGGATAATAATAGCAATATTTCTTTGATCTGATTCCTGAGAATGGATGTTCTGACTATCAGTTATTACCTGCGCTTTGTGATTTTACATTCACATTTGTCTCTGAATAATAGCCTCCATTACAGGCACTGGCTATATTCCACAGACAAATTAAACTACATGGCAATTGTGTGTTCCATTATTTTGTAGTAAGTCACAGCATTTAATTGCATTTTCACAATACTAAGTCATTACAAGCAAATCAGAAGCAAATAACAAGGCCTGAAGAAGTATTTATAGTCATTCAATCTTTGAGGACTGTTACATGAGAAACTGTCACTTTTGCTTTGCAGGGAGAAAGTTGAGATTTCTGTCTATGAGTTAAATGCTTGAAAACTAAAGAACTGGGCCAAAACCATTATAGAAAATAAACTGCTTCTGTAACAACCCTGCTGCTGTAAATGCTTCTTTTTATATGAAGCATTTGACTTAAATGGATTGCAGTTGCTCTCGACAGTATGAAAGAAGGTACCCTAAAACATTTTAAAAAGCTCTTGTATTCCACCTTTAAAGCTTTGGTGTATTAACTTGGCAGAAAATGGCTTATAAGAAAACCTTACTTATATGAATGACAAAGCTGAAGAGGTCTGTACGCTGGGGAAAGAATACATCACTTTGTCAGTGGGAAAGAACAAAGGTACCAGCTGGGGCTCGTAAAATGAAGACAGAGGATGCAAAAGGATAAAATACCATTACCCTTGGTCTTTTATTTTGTAACATATCCAGAATTTTTCACTCCTGTTTACAACACGTGCTTTTTAATATAGTGAAGCTGTGCAAAAAGGAAAAGGAGGAAAAAGTATACCTATTTGTACCTTACTAACAATTCTCATTCAATACATCTGATTTCTTAATTGCTTCTCTCTGTAGCAATAGGTTTGGAAGTACCAAGCAAGGCTCTGCAGAAATCTAGCAGATATTTGTATGCAGTACTGAGAGATCCAGCTTAATGAGATCTGCAATATAATGCTGCTGGCTTTAACTGAAGTTAAATTCTGTATCATAGAAGGTAAAAATGCAGTTATAAAATATACAGGATGACTCAAAGCATTTACGATTATCACAGAATGGAAATTCTTGTGTTGTGTTTATAGTATGTGTGTCTTATTTAGATTATTTGCTTTGAACTAACTTCATTCAAATAAAAAGCTACTACAAAAATAGTTTTCTAATTAAACTTAAATAAAAATATACACCAGGAAGATAAGCCCAGCTCTATAGTAGAAATAAGCTTTTATAAAAACAAGCATAAACAAATCTCATTCAGTATCTCAAAATTTTATTATTATATTCAGAATACCCTCCCTCAGTATTCTTTACTTAGGGAATAAATAAATATTTGATTTTTTTCCAGATGTCTGGGGCTCAAGAGGCCAAAGGTATCCATAATAAAATGGAACTTGAATTTTTCTTGAAGAACCTGTAAAACAATGCCATTATTGGCAGCCTCTTCTAATGTTTAATGAGTTTTTATTAATAAGTTTCTGTGATCGAAGCAAGTGAAAAAGATTTCTGTGTGTTGCTTTTGTAGACAATGTTTTTGCATAAAATTCTGATGTATTTTAAGTCAACTGAAGAATAATACACAAGTTCCTGCAGTGGAGAATTAGAAAATATTTTCATTTTTTATTTCTTTTTCAAGCAGGAGATTCATTCTGTAAAATCTTATTAACAGAACTACTAAAATAAAGATAATTTTCATGTTTAATTTGTTGTAGAAAGCACAAACCGTAATACGCATCTGTATCATTTTACATTCAACTTTTTCCAATGCATTTATTTTATTAACAGTGGTGAAGCGTATGTACCAAAAGTTGCAGGAAGCTGTTGCAAGGTTAGTTCGAGGGTGATTAAACAAACATTCATTTGTAGAATAAATTATAAGGAATAAATTGAGTCAGGTTATTAGGAGGCATTTATGAAGGTGGAAAAATTCTGGTGAGGTTTAGAAAGGCATAAAGTTGATGAGACGGGAAAATGCAGAATGATCTGGTAAATGCTAGCAGGCAGGGATGAGGACAGACTGTGAATGTTGGTGTAAAGTGAAAGAAATGCAGTCTGATTTGGATAATACAAGAAAAAAAGAAATAAAAAACCAACATTTTATCTTGGTGTTGAATAACTTGTCACCATGATGAGCAAACCTTAAAAAGAGTAGCTGTGACTCTGAAAGTCAGTTCATCTGCGATAAAGGAACTCACTGCTTTGTTTGGAATTAAGTCTGATTATTTGCATCACTTTTAGGATGGACAGGTTACTTCTGCTCCTTCTCCCAGACAGATTTTTAAGAGCCAAAACTCAGCTGCTTTCTTTTCACATAGGAAAGACTACCAAATGACAATCTTCAGGCAGGCTGGGAGGCAGGTCAGAGCTCTGCATGGCTCTGGGGGTAAGGAGGGGACAATGCTGCAAGCCCAGGTTCCCTCCCATCCCAGTCTGGCAAAGTAAGTCACACACCTGCAGTTGGAAAGGATTTCCAGTCCAGCAATATAGACCATACAGGGCAGGACATGTGAAAAACTCAAAATGTGGAGGAGATCAAGGCTTTAACAGAATTTGGGAATGACCTAAGTAAAAAAAAAAAAAATCCATCCGTATACTGAAAACACGATCAGATTAAGTTACATGAGGGGGATGATACCCAGGTGATGCAGTAAAGAGGCAAATTAGAGGCAGAATAGTATTTCTAAACTATTTATACAGTAAATGCATTGGGGAAAAGATTGTGCTTTCTAATGCATTTATGAATTATCTTCCCTGTCATCAAATTATCTGCTTGTGGAATATTTTTTTTTAAAAAATGAATAATAAGAACATCAGCATTTACAGAATGATTAACGCACTCCTGAGGCATATAAACAATCAGCCCAAAAGCCTTTCTTTCTATAGAGTCAAGGTAGAAAATTTGAATCTAGGAAACTCATGGCGGTTGAAAAGAGATTTCTTATACATTTCAGACTTGGCCAAGTTCATAAGAGTCACAAGCAGTTTCCTCAAGGGCTTATTCTCTCTAATGGAATTTTACTGAAGATTGATTACACTACCTTAATAATTAGAAGGTCTTAATAAACGGTTTACCTTTGATAAATAGAATTGTTAGAAACTACCCTACTCTTGTAGTAAGCTAATAAGGTTGAAGTGTCAAGTTTTAGAATGCATTTTAATCTTGGTGTTACATGGTAATTAAAGGTAATTAATAATCCAGAAATAATCACCAGCAAAAACTCCACTCCCTTTACCTTGTTTAAGAAATTCTTTATAGAAGGTAGGTGAAGAAAAGACAGTGTCCCTCATTTTTAATCAGCCTCTCGGGAGTGAGAATGAGCAATAAGACCACGACCAAGGGCTCAACACTGAAAGCTCTCTGGAGGAGCAGGGAGTGCAGGGAGACCCAGAGGCAGCAGGCCATGGGCTGAATCCACAGACTCCCACATTTCAGAGCTGTGGTGCCCTGAACCCCCTCCACTTCTACAAAGCAGCTGAGCTGCTGGCAGGATGAAACACCATATCTGATGTGCAGACTGTGCCACAGACTCTTAGCTTCTTCTTGAGGTGATATATCTCCCTTTCTGATTTTGAATACGTAGAAGAAAATGTTTATCATCCTTTAGCTGTGTGAAATGCAAGTAGTCCCCTTCTTCACAACCACACCAGTGGTCTCTTGTGCAGTTCATAAAGCAGGTAGTCACCTTTTGCAGTAATACAATATGTGTTAAATATTGAGTGAAAAAAGAATCCATTGCGGGATAATTAAATATGCTAATTCCCCTCGGTGTCCCAAAGGGATTGATTATGACTCTTAAGTGGGCAAATTTCATTTGCTTTATTTAAAAGCAGATGCAGTATAATCAATGCTAAATTTCCTGATTAACCATAAAAGCCCTGTTTGAATAAGTGATCCTTGGCATTTTAATAGGTTTTGATATAACTACAGTGTGTAAGCAGAGTTTATTAATACTATAGGACTGAAAGCATAGTGTGATATGGGTTGAAATGGTTCCTGTTTTGTAAAAATGTTAATATCCTGTGTAGATGACCTTGCACCTCCTTTCACATATATTTCAGTTCAAGGCAGCAAGTGAAATTTAAAGCCTAACTGCAAATAACAGTGTAGCAGAAAAAGTAATGTCGATTTGTGAGGAATCAAAGTAAGATTTTATGTCATTATGAGCATGGATATATAATTATACATCTTAAAAGCTAAACTGTGCAACAAAGATAAGGTAGCAAACATAAAAAGAAGTAGACAGTATTATAGTTTCACTAAATATGTGCACTAAATATGTGCATAGCCTAACCCAGGCAAAGAATTCCCTAAATCTTTGGGATTTGTGGGCAAGCAAGGCAACTCACTTTGCAGGTGGAGGGTCTCATAAAAGCAGTTTCAATAACAACATTTTATTTTAAAAGCTTGCTAAATTTTTTTCTTTAATGCTGCTGAGATATACTCTGGGTGGCATGACTGAAATATAACAGCGCATGTTGCTGTAAAAGTTGTTTTGCCACTTGTTTGGGATGGCCTACATAACTCACAAGTGACGTAGTGGCAATAAAACCTTTATGGCTCTCTGCACGATTACTGACTCCAGCCGTATGTTGATACTTGCACTTGTGTGCACTGTAAAGCACAGGCCTTGCATAACCTTAAGACAAATGTCAGTGGAACTTAACAATGGCAAAAAAACTTCACCAACATAAAATCTGCGAAATTCAGTTTCACAGTATAAAGTCAGCTGGAAGAGGAGCAGAGTATCAGCTAAGATCAGTCTGGCCCTTGCATGCAGTGAAATGTTTAGGTAGGGTGTCTTAAGAAGCATTTTATCTGTTCTTGCTTCTCCTACAAACCCTTATGGCATTTGTGACAGGTTGAGGACATGCAATGATGAAACTTTTGAAATCATTAAATTTTACACATGATGAGGAATTGATTGTCTATGCATTTCTAGTTACCTCTCCTTAAATTGTCCCAGGAGGAACTGATTAGTAAGGATAGTTCTCACAATGAGGATTTCCTTGCCAGTAACATGATGATCATGGTGATGAATGTCCTTATAAGTGGGTGCATCTTTAATTAAAAGCAAATAAGTGAAGAAAATAGCCATTTCTGGTGCACATAACAAGGCTTGTTTAAATATTCGTGTTTATACCATAAAGCATCTTAGCTGCTGCTTTCACTTATTACTCAGTACATACTTAATGAGACAGGCATTCAGAGGTATGTAGCAGCAGCAGTAGGTTTCATCAAGGCTATCAAGAGAAGTTAAGGAAAAGAAGCATGACTAAATTGTGCATCTGTTAACACACTGCAGTTCCAAAGAGTTTATGCCTTTGATCTTGTACAAATATTGGTAGAAGAACATGTATCATTACTAAGGGGAAAACAGACACAACTGATTTGGAAACCTGGAGAGCAACAGTGACCTAGACTATAGCTAGGGTCTAGTTTCAGCCTTTCAGCATTTTTGATTTAAGTATGTGGTTACATTAGGGATCCTTGTTATCCTAGTGGCTCAGTCTTAGTTATTTAGACCATCTGATTTCAAGGCCAGCATGTAATCTAAGTAGAATGTGCTCAGCCATAGCACAAACTCATTTATTTCATCTTCTGCTAGCATGCATATGTACTAGTAGTCAGAATCATGTTTTTCAAGAAAATTAAAACAGTAAGGAACTGATAAAGTCAATCTTCTAGTTTAAGATTTAGTCCACACCCATCTTGCATCTTTGATCTGTGGCATACCTCATGTTCAGTGGGATATCACTAAAATAGGTTTAATGGAAAATAATGCCTTAGCGGAAGTAAAGAATTGCTGTATTTCCTAATTGTAGTTGAATCAGAAATAATAGGGAAATGATTTAGTGCAATGCCTTAATCTTAGGCACAGAGCTTTTCTTTGCAGAAAAATTATGCAAATAGTTTTCATAAAATGGCTGCTGGCATGCCTCCTCTTCCCCATTTACTACTTGATATCATTCCTTCTAAGGTTAGGGACTGTGATGGGTTAACCTCAGCCAGCAACCAGACCCCCACCTCACTCTTTCTCACTCCCCCTCCTTGTCAGGACTGAAGAGATGTAATGCAAAAGTGGATGGGTCAAAATAAAGTTGGGGAAATTGCTTTCCATCCAATTACCATAATGGGCAAAACTCAAATGTGAAAATTTAATTTACTGACAATTAAAATAGATTTGAATGGAAAGAATCACAGAGAAACATTGAAATAACAAATTTCTTTCCCTTTTCCCCACATTCAGCTTCAGACTCCAAACTCCTCTATTTTTTGTGGAATAGCACAGCAGAAGTGGGAAGGGGCTATGGTCCATGCAAAAGTTTTGATCTCTGCCCATACCCCCCTCTCATGTGTTTTACCTGCTCCAGCGTGGAATCTTCATGAGCTGCAGTTCTTCAAGAAAAAGCCTTCTCCAGTGTGGGTCCCCCATGGGCTACAGGGAACTTTACTCCAATGCCTGGAGCACATTCTCCTCCTCTGGCCTTGGCCTCTGCAAAGGTGTTTTTCCCTTTGCCTGACTGACATTTTTAGCCCGCCTTAAATCTGCTTTAGCTGAGGTTCAGCAATTATAGCTGAGGGGTTCTGCTGTGCCCTGCAGTGGGTAGATTGAAGATAGCTGTGTCTGGCATGGGGCAGCCCCTGGACGCTTCCCACAGAAGGCACCCCTGTCACCACCATCAGCACAACCTCAACACCTACAACCAACGTAGGTATAAAGCTGAAGAGTCTATTTTAGCATGTAGTTTTTCTCAGTGTTCTGTATAATCAAGGGAGACAGATGGGCATCTCTGAGGAGTAATTCAAGTCTTGGGGAATCACACGCCAGATGTGTGCACATCTCTCCTCTTTCCCTATAATACTGCAATAATTTCTTTTAAATTGAACAAAGTAGATCTCCAGAGCAGAGTACACAACACCTTCTGAGATCTATTTATCTCTTGTACATGTTCAATGAAACCAAAAAACAAAGAATGATAGTCACTGAGCTAGTTGAAACAAATATACCACTAAGATACCTTAATCAAACATAATTATATCTTTTTATTCGCTTTAAATTTGCCTAAAGGTGCAATAAAATAAAAACATGTATGCTGTGGAGGGCATTTGTAGCAGGGATGGCAAGTGGGCTGTAAAAAAAACATATAATAGTTTTCAAAGCACTGAACCAGATTAGCATGGATTACCACATTTGTTTGAAAACCCATGGCAGGAACAATTATAAGTGTTTGGTACATCACCTCTTATTATATTGTTTATTTTTTCAGCTGTACAAAGTAAGCATTGCACAAAAAGAAAAACACTTTGTTGCATATTTCAGTTTCCCACAAAAGGAAACTGTGAAACAAGATGAGGAGGTCATTTTGTGTAATACTGAAAATACAGTAGTCACATGTCCATAATTTACAGTCCAGGTGCTTTTTCATGAGCACATTATGGAATCCTGTTGTGGTTGAACAGAAGGACTTTGTATTCATGATTTTTTTCTTCTTATTTGAAAAAGAAGCAACTAAATATAAAACACATAATGGATATTTAGAAAGTTGCAAAATGAGAAGTATCAAGCCACTTGTCATCAGAATGTAAATAAGTTATTCATACCATCTGATTTTTCCCACCATTTTTCATCACAAATTTCTTTCCAAAGGAGAGTCTCATGCTGTTCAGAATGTGGGAGCCAATGTGACCAGGGACAGCTTGTAGCAGCACTGCTTCATTTGCTTTAGTAGTTAAAAAAGGTTCAATATAAATCTTAGTAAGTAATTTAAAGGAAAGAAACTCTTCGAGTAGGTGTGCTAAGTATGTTAATGTTGCAATAATTACATTAATTTACACATTTTGGTGCATTAGAGCAGTTCTGACAGGATTTAACCAGCCAAGCTCAAATGCAATAGTTGTGTTCTTGTAACAACAGTAATTTGCATTCAGTAAAGTTTTGTCCAGGCTAATAATCCCAACAAAAAGCATGGTCTGATGCTGAATGAATATTAATTCTAGCATCCAGACTCAAGTGGACCTCAGGGTCCCAGAAAAGAGGCACCAAATGGCAGAAACCGGTAACAGCAAATAAAAAATTAAGGGTATGTTTTAGGTTGATCCCCTTTTAAGTGTTTCTTTCAATACCAGTAACTTTGTCTGTTTTTTCCTTCTGCAAGCTGCCAGAACAGTAAATCAAGTTTCTGATTTAAAAAATATTCAGCACCCATGGTTTTGTGGTGAATACAGATTTTGATCTCAGTTTCACCCATTCAGCTCTGGAAGCTCACTGAAAATTTTCATTTATCTGCAGGTGGCAATTCCCCCATCATCCTGTCCTGAAATTCTGTAAACCAGCATTTTTTTCAGGCTTCCATACTGTGTCCTCAGATCCCAGGTGCTTATTTTGATGTGTCCAGACTTTGACAACAGAAATAAAGAGCATACACACATTCAGCTCGCTTTACTAGGATGTGAGATATTGTATGTTATCAAAAAGCACCAGGATCAATTCATAGAGGAAAACTGATGGCCATTAAGTAAAAAAATCCCATCACTTCTGTATCAGGAAGTCTCAGACTCAGACATCACTCAAGACTGAAATATTCATCAGGAAATATTATGATCTTTATGAAGATTATGTATTTGTATCACTACAGGCTTCGCCTGTCCTCACAGACTGTCCTGTTGGCTCCCCAAGGTCAGAGACAGGATGCAAGCTTACAGTCTGATGTGAACATCCTTCTGTTCATCACATTTGAAAGAAATGTGTCATGTCAGAACACGTCTGGAAGTCAGGTGGTCCTAAATTATAACTCTTCATTTACCGCTGAGCCCATATGTTGCCCACAAAAGACTTTGTCTCTGTTCCTCCAGCTGAAATACATAATGTGATATTGGAGATGAAATGATTGGTCACAGACTTCTAGGTTCTTGAGTGATGGGCTGAAAAGCTTGTAAAGACTGAATTAAAATTTCACAAAAATATTAAACCACTTCCTCAGGGAGTATCTTGAGCAATATCCATTGTGAACATTAGATGAAACAGGCTTGCTTTGGGAAAAATAATGTGTAGGTATGGCATTAAAAATGGTCATACCACGTGGACAGGGCCAACAGAAGATTTAAAGTTTTATGTGTGACTTTAATTATAAAACTTCCTGCTTTTTAAGGTTTTGCCTTTGCAGCTTTAGAACTTTATAACATATTCTTACAAAAGCAGAAAATTAATGCAGAACCATGCTTTTAGTGTGTTGCAGAAAGATTTTAGAATCAACACATGTAAATGCAGGGAGAATAACCATTTTTTTCAAACATGGTACCATGGGTCAGTACATCACACTTAGACTGATGGTGTACTTTCATTTATCCTTTTCAGCCATTTGTGTGACAACTACAAATCTATCTTATATCTTGCAGAGGCTTGATACTACCTCCTGAATAAGGAAGGAAATGTAAAATTAAATCACGGCATAAGCAAAATCTTACACCAGGCTGTTTTCTCTGACAGTATAGACCTGTGCAGTAAACAAATATATTTCTAGCAAGGTCAAAAAGCTGGCCATATGTTTAAAACTAAGGAAATGTTTTCTTTAAACAGAGCCTCTCCCACTCACTTGTCTTCATTCCTTTGGAAAGCTGTAAACCCTGCTTTTCAGTGATGCCCATGTTGCATACCTCCTTTGTATCACTACTAGTGTTCTATTTGTTATCCTACCCAGAATGCTTTCTCTCTGTTTTTTTTCCCTCTCTTCACTTTGCTTACAGATTTTCTACAACAGTGTCCATGTACACCTTTCATATCTGTAAAAGGTGTAAAATAAATTTCAAATACAGTTCCGGAAAGGACCACTGGATTTTGGAACCACTCTTCTACATTCTCTGGCAAACATTTCCTGTCCTAGTCACAGAAATTAACAGCACTGTCCAAGATAAATTCTTGGACTGTCTCAGTATGGAAAAACTGAAGAAAGAAAAGCTTTTTGGTGGAAAATTCCCCCTATCCTTGTTCTGTCTGTACCCTCATGGTTTTCTAAGTGATGCACTTGGCATAGTTTTCTAATATTCAGTTGCTTAAATGCAACCATTGTGATAAACCTGTATCTTAATCAAGGGGGGTCCAAAAATATTTTCTTCTTTTTACAGATGCAAACATCTGTAAAAAGACATCACAGATTAAAACGGATGTTTGTTTGCAGGTGGAAGTGGATTAATAATGTATGTTAGCAAAGTTTTACTGTTGGGGGAGGGAGCCCTGACGCTTGTAGGTTTTCTGAAAGCAAACCATGTTTCTTTACTTAGAAAAGGGGCTGGTATGCCAAGCACTACTTTCCTTAAACCAACTTATAGCTGTGACCATGCACATTATTTTGAAGTGCCAGCAGTCATAAATGTTTTTGTATCACTGGGAAAGGCAGGAGTACTGGCAACAACAAAAGTGTATTTTGACAAGCTGTTGAAATCAAAATCAAAGCTCTGGTAACATCTGGTGCTTCACTACTGTAAACTAGTACTTGCTCAGGACCTCCTACCAACAGGGAGAACCTTGTTTAAAAGTACAGGCCAAAATTTTAAAAAGTGCTGCAATGTTTATAGAGTTCCTAGTAACATGAGACCAACTCACAACATTAGAAACTGTAGTACTTATTTTTCCAGTAAGAATTAACTAACTCTAGCACCAAGAATTGGACTAAAGGGAACAGAGCTCCTAGGTTACTACTTTGTAATTGCAACACCGTGTAGCTTTGGCAACACTTCTCTTTCCATCCCTGATCCCCTTTCCTTAGTTCTAATACATAATTTTCCTTTCACCTGTAAATTAATCCTTTTCAAAGGCATATTGTTAGCACTTCTTGAATTCTTCCCTGTAGGGCTTTTATTTAATGTAGAAATGCCCATTTTAATTTTTAAAAAATGGGTTCAGAGATCCTGTATTGCAGGTTGTAAATGGTTTGTCAAACTGAACCCAAAGTTATAATTTCCGTTACTGTTCTCAAGATGAAAGAGTTTTAACTGTATTTATTTTACTGCTAGAGTCCTAAAATTTACAGATCAAATGCATTTGAAAAAAAAAAAAGAGATATGCCTTCAGAAACTTTGTGATTCCATTTAGAATGGTGATTTTCATTTATTGGATCCCTAGTTTAATATTAATTTACGTTCATTTGATCCCAGACAGCAGCTAAGCATCCTGGTAGCAGCTCATTCCCTTTCCCGTAGTGAGACAGGAGAGAGAATCAAAAGAGGAAAGGGGAGAAAAATTTGGGGTGAAATTAAAGACAAGTAAAGGAAAGAGGAAAAAATCCACCACAATCATTGTGATGACAGTCACCACTTCCCACGGGCAGCCCAGTGCCAGGCACTCTCCAAGCAATGGCCACCATGACAGACAAGCACACTCAGTTTTATTGCTGAGCATAATTAATATGGAATGGGATATCCCATTGGCCAGTTCAGATTAGCTGCCCTGGCTGTGTTGCCTCCTGGACTCTTGCTCACCCATGGCCTCATTGAGGGGCAAACTGAGCAATGGAGAAAGCATCACACTGTGCAGGCACTGTTCAGCCACAGCCAAAACTGTGGTTTTTGATCAGCACTGCTGTAGTCCCGAGTCTGGAATGCAGCATCATAAAGACTGCTACCAAGAAAGTTAACTCCATCCCAGCCAGACCCAGAACATTTAGCTATTTAAATGCATTAGAAATATATTTATTACGATTTCCTGATGGTACTTGGGCACTTTAACTCCTACATTGCTTTTTTATTTTTTTCCTTTGAAAAGCTCTCTTTTTCTAAGACTAATTGGTAGCAGACTATATTATTAATTTGCTTAAACAGCCAGAACAGTGTACCCGCAGTCCCATCTGCAGCCTCAGAAATGGAAAGAAAATCTGTATGCAGCAATACAAATATTACATTGCATATGCATTGATTGTATATCATTTCATGTTCATGCTTTACTTGCAGAAGTAAAACACATATCTTTAAGAAATTTGAAAAATCTTACAATAATTTAAAGAAATGAGACAGTAAAACAACTGGAGGTGGCTTTTTTCTAGCACAGGCACTTTTTAAATTTTTTTACAGGTTTGTGTTAATTGAGGAAAAAAAGGTATACTAGAGCCCTCCTGTAAAAATGCAAAATTTTTTGTATCTTTGATGCTGTTCTGGTATGGCTGGTGGAAATAAAAGGAAAACCCAGAAGCAGAACAGCAAAAGAGCAAATGCTCAGACATAGTACAGTGCCAGGAAAGCACAAAGCACTGGAGCGTTTTTTAAGTAACTGAGTAATCTAAACCTGAGGTAGTACAAGATTTTGCTGATGAATTACTGAAGACAAAATTCCATCACAAAGATTGCTTCTATTACTAGTTGTGATACTTGCTTCTTATTCATTTTTTCTTCTAAATTGTGGCAATATTCTTAGCAACAATAAAGACAACAAAGAGCACTGAATTGTACGAAAGTTGAACCAGTTCATATACAATAAGCTACCCTAACCATTTGCCAGATGTAGCATTTGAATGGATTTAACTTCATTTGAGAAGGCCTTAGGGAGCTGAGGAAACAAGTTAAGGCACTCATTCTCTGGGAGCTCAGGAAATCTAGCATAATTTTCTTGCTTTGGGGTTAGTGATCTAAATCTATCCTTCATAATGCTTTCAACAGTGCTGTGGCAGATGCCACTTGTTCTTGTCCTTGCAGTCTAAGCAAACTTATGTCACATCCATTTGCAGTGAATCATGGCATCATAGAACCACAGATGTGTAGAATGTCCTGAATTGGAAGGGACCCACAAGGATTTTCAAAGTCCAACTCCTGACCCAGTACAGGTCAGCCCCCAGAATCACACAATGTGCCTGAAAGCATTCTCCAAATGCTTTTTGAACAGGATTGTTGCTGTGACCACTTCCCTGGGGAGCCTAGTCCAATGTCCAGCCACCTTCTGGATGAAAAAGCTTTTCCTGATATCCAACTTCAACCTCCCCTGACACAGCTTCAGGCCATTCCCTCAGTCCTGCCACTGGTCCCCACAGAGAAAAGATCAGTGTCTGCCTCTCTGCTTCCCTTGCGAGGAGGATATTGACAGCTATGAGGTCTCCCCTCAGTCTTCCAGAAGTCTCTTGATGGGAATGGGATATTGCCATTCAGCCCAGGAAGTACATTTCCTTGGGTACTACAGAGAGGGTTAACTGTGTTGGCTGTGACATACTTACACAGTTCTCCCAGGTTTTACTTATGTCAGGCTGACAGGCTGTCTTTCTGCATTCTGAATTATCTTACTCATTTGTGCATGAGTCTTAACATTTTGGAAGCTATGCAGAGTGAATAGAACAAATGCCCTGCACGTGTCAAAGAGAATTAGAAAAGTGCCTCATGTTAAGTATTTTGATGAAATATTGGACACATGTCTGCATTTTTCTTCTTGGTGGAAAACTTCTTTGTAAGTGGAAAAAAAAAATGGAAGGAAAGGATATGGAAAATTTTCAGTGTATGCAAAAGTAACTCTGAATGATAAGCAATAAGAAAATAACACCTTTTCATGCATAACTCCACAAATTCTGTCTGGACTAATGGTGTCTAAAATTGCATTGAATACATTGTAACTTTTAATTCATTTTTAAATCACTGTTACTATAAAAACTTCTTGGACCATGGCAGTTATCCTAAAAAGGACACTTTTTTCTCTAATGTTTTCCCAGAGAGATTTTGCCATCAAACAGGCATGGAGGTACTATAAATTCTCACGTTCTCCATTTTCAGTGGAATTTTAAGCTTTACATAACATAACAATTTGAATCACAAAGCAAATACAAGGAGGTAAAGAGGTATTTAGAACAGTCCTGGCCATCTTAAAATATAGAAAAAAATGGCCAGATTTTCAACAATACTCTGCAAGCAATTTTTAATAGTTTTTTTAGGATTTGCTGGATATGTGAAATTAAATGCTAGGAATTCATGTGGGTGGAAGGGCTGGGCAAATTTTGGTGCATGCTTAGCTGCCAAAGCATGCATTCAGTACCTATATCAGCAGCCTGATTTTCCACAAAGACCAATATTCATGGCCTCTGTCAGGTCCATCTGACAGCTTTCAGACAGCTTCCCACTTCTGTGCATCACAGAAGTGGCATTGGTCAGTCAGAGTAATCTTTCTGTTTTTAGCATCCGTAAGTGGCGTACGCTTATCCATTTGAGCTTTTCCATTTTCCTGCCCTCCCCTCCAAATCAAGCAATCAGCTAATAGGATTTTGTCTGGGATATAGTGCTTAATCAGTGTATAGAATCTGGGTCTCACACCAAACAGCAAAGGAGGTATCTTTGTTCTTAATCCAAACTCCAGCCTGATGAATGAGCATTTTATACTGTGTTTTATTCTTCTCAATACAAATATCAGTGCAGTGTGATCATCATGTAAAAGAAGAACAGGAGGAAGAAAAGGATATGGGTGTTGGAAAAAAAGTGCTTTTTTAGAATAAACTTTTTTAAAGTGTGGCATGCTTTTACTATAAAAACATTATATAAAATTTCTTCCCATTGGATAATCATGGATTAATCAGAATCTGTGATAATTTTTTGTTAAAAAATAAAATAATAGAAAAGAAATATATTCTTTTCATGCTAGAAGCTGCTCCTGTAAATGGAGTTTCATCACATTGGTATACACTTACTACTGCTAAGCTGTCTTGAAAACCAAAGAAGAGGACTCTGCATACAGGCCTAATTATACCAAGAGCAGTGTCAATGACACCAGAGTAATCTTGAACAGAACACTTACAAAAAAATGGAGGTGTTCCTCTGGGACATTTGATGGTATTAATAAGGGCTTCATCAAATCAAGAGATCTTATTAAAGAGATGTGCTGTATATATCTTAATGACAGACTATTTAGGAGCTTATCAGGATCCCAAATGAGAACAATAATTGCTCAATGGGATGCTGATTCTTTCCAGACACAGGACACTAACTGTTGGAAGTAATGTCTTTGTCTCTTAGTTTCTTTACTTTCTGTAATAAAATAAGAAATGTAATTCCTGTTACTATAAAAATAAAAATAATTGATCCTTTAAAGTTTAATCATTACAGTGCTCCATTAAAATATCTGACCTAAACTATTATTTGCCTTTTTTATTTAGTCTGAGTTGAGCTTAAATAGAATTTATTAGAGAGGATATACTACTAAATTGGTAGGGACCAAGGCTATTGCTTCTGTTTTGTTTAAATCTTCTTGATTCTCTTAGAAGGACTGTCTTCTGCAGTAAAGAAAATTCCAGTTTTATTCCAGGACTATAATTTTTTCCAATTATGTATAATGTATGTAGTGAGATTTGGATTACTTGAAGAAATGTCAACCACACCTGTGCTAGAGGAGAGATAGTATATGGATATTTACAGAAAAGGATATACAAAAACAAAAATAATGCTTTTTGAAGTCCAGTTCATTAGAGCAGTGGTTTCCTCTGATTTATTGTTTGTTGACGTTATTACAGTTTTCCCAGCATTCAATGAGCTTTAAAAGAAATCCTGTGCAATACCATGATTGTTCTTGGGACAAAGGAGGAAAATATTACAATTGCTGTTGTAATAGTAAATACACAGTAACTCTGCTAAGACTATGTGTATACAAAATATCTTTACATCTAACCCTTAGTTCTGAAAATGTACTGATTTTCCCATTCTTCTTCATATTTCTGAAGGCCTAAAAATGAAGGGAAATGGCAGCAGTAGATGAGAACTTGCACTAAGCTGTGTTTTGCTCTAAAGGATCTTTATCAGCTGCTGGCAGATGAGAAGATCAAAAAAGTTTCCTTTACATAACCCTTTATAACAGTATCTGAGATGGAAAAAATAAGCTGGTCTCAAAATACTTGTGCTAAAGGCTATGTAACTACTAACTCAAAAATGCATGAGGTGAAGATGCAACATCATTTTAAGTGACCTCAAAAATACCCTCATTTAGTTTAAACCAAATATTAGAAGTCAAGTAATTCATTATTTTTTTCCCATGTCCATGAAGCTAGTGACCTGTGACATGGTTTTTATTAGAACATCGTTTATATTTCATCCTCAAAATTTTGTGTAGTCATTACTCATTAAAATATGAAAGAAAAAATGATGATCAGAAGAGGGAAGAGCATGTTTCTACTCCAGGTATTGATGAGATGAGGTGAACTGAGATCCTTCTCTCCTAATCCCAGTGCTGCCAGCTTCTGCGAGGAGTCACTGAATTTCTAAATTAATGAAAAAAAAGTACACTTCCTTTAAAAAATATCTTTGGCAGAGGAATGTTCAAAGCTGTGAAGAAAAGTGACATTTGCTCAAGGTGGTATTTCCTCTGCACTGCTGTCCTTGTGGGGAATTCTTGGGCTTACTTCTCACTCTAAGTTGTCACTCAGTCCCAGGAAGTAAAAACTGAGATGATAAAAAAGTGTGAGGTCCCCAGCTTCTTCAACTTCCTCCTTTACACTGCTAGAGTTCTACTTCCCTTTTCCCTCATCATTTTTCTCAGGAAGCTTTATGGATCATGTAACTTTTTATCAGCTTCTTACTTGATTTTACCAGCTTTACTGTTTTGTAGTGGGGTGTGTTGTTTTGTTTTTTTTTTCCTGGAGTCACAGTGCATTTATTTTGAAGCAGTGCAGAAAATTGGTGTGAATGATTTTCCTTCACTCTCCTCTCAGTTAAGCCACATGTATATTGATAATGATGGAAAAAATGGATATTTTTTGAGTTGTGGGGTTGGTTGGTTTGTTCATGTATTTGTATTTCTGTTACAACAGGCATCTGTGTTTTGATGTCACAGCTTCGCTCACACCTTGTACAGTCAGTAGTGCAGGCAAGATTACGGGAGGGTTTTGCATTCAGATAACCTATTGAGCTAGGCACTTCTTCCATGGTCAACAGACAAAAGTTATATTTTGGAAACTACTGTTTTGTTGCTGGGGTTTTTGGTTTGGTTTGTTTTTTGGTTTTTTTTTTTCAACCATTTATTAAATGGACAGAAGTATTTGGATGAATAGATAATTATTGGTAAAATATCCCCAGCTTCTTTCCCTCATGTATTGACCAGAATGCAAGAATCAATCATTCTGACACTGAGCAATGATTAATCAAGCCAAAAGAAGAGTTTACTACAAACAAGACATCCCAAAAATCTGACTGCAATATGTCACTAGTTACCAGGATAGGTCTATGTTCAGTGGTTCATCAGGCAAAAATGCTAAATTCCTGGCCAGAATTACTGTTTCTTGATCGTCCACAGATTGGGTTTTTTTGCATTATTTTTACCCACAGCTTTATGGGGAGGGATATTTTCTTCAGTGAAGGCCCCTTTGTTTTCATATGACTCATATGGTACCAATAACCATCATTTTTCTTAACAAAAAGCTACCATTAAGACATTCTGAAACATGGAAAAGAAAACTTGGTTATATTAATCAGTGAGGTGTTTGGTTTTTCATCTTTATTTTGATCCTCTTAAGAACCACTAGGGCTTTCCTGAAGTACATTTTTGCTTATTTGCAGTGGAGGATACAATTACAGGGCAATTTAGTTCTTAGGCAGCAGAAAGATGTGGTGTAAGCAGAAGGTAACGACAGCTGAAGGTTTTTATGCAGTTCTGTAATTCACTAATTAAAAAAGATCATTCTAGCAAACAGGACTGCCTCTTGAGATAATGCTTAATGAACATTTCAGTGACTGGATACCTTTAAACTCCGGTCAAGATTACTACAGCTCACAAGATTGCATTCAAGAAGACTGAATGATATAGCACACAAATTAGTTTCAGCTTTCATCAAAGAATTTTGAACTGCTTAGCATATTTATATCTCTTGTATTTACATTTGCTGAAAAGAAAAAAGTGAATTTATAACCACTGAAAGCCCAGGCAGATCTCCTTAACGTTGTGTATTGATTTTTACACAATGTCAGTTTTACCTCATTAATAATCTAATCTTTTGACATAATGACTCCATATAGATACTGTCTGTCATTCTTTAGGGAATCTGTTTTGGAAGATATACCCAGGACATCTTACAGTGTGACATGTACAATGCCAATGACTGAATCTTAATAACATCAGTTTTCTATAAGAGCAACCAGCGACTTTGGGAAGACTCCTTGCAGAAAATGCCTGGTATGGTTTGATGAGGTTAAAAAAAGCCTTCTCACAGGCACTCATGAAGATGACTGAACTTTCTTGATGATTTTTGTAGATTCCTCTGTCTCTTGGAGGGGAATTGAGAACAATATGCTGCCTAAATTAAAAACAGAACGATATAATGCCAGTGGCCATTAATGTGCCAAAGCAGCTGTTCTTCTCATCTTCTGGGATACAGCCTGGGACTCAGCAGCTAATTGCTGATACTGAACCACTACCAGAAAGAGCAGGGGATTTCTGTTTGTTCAGATTATAGAATTCCTATTTAGGACACAATGATCTTTAGCATTGAGGAGCTGAGGATTTTCATGCATCATGGGCTGGTAGTTCTTGCCACAGTGGAGTCTCACCACATGCTCTGTCTTAGCAACAGGCCGTGTAGGATGATGCATATAGCAAGTCTCCAGTGAAACAATTGTTGTGTGATTTACGCTTCCTCAAGGGGGTTGCAAAAAAAAAAAAACAAAGCAAAACAAGCTTATTAGGCAAAATATATGTAGAAATTTGTCAGATCAGAAGTGACTGAAGATAGCTGTTATGGAAATAATATGATATTAATGTAGTTTTCTTTCTTTTACTGTCAGGATAATTGGAATACTTTAAAGAAAAAAACAATCTCATGGGTATGAAAGCAATGTTCTAATTTTAACACTCTATTATGCTTAATCTATTTTTTTTTCTTTTTCTAGAGCTCCTTATGCTTGTGCCTAGAAGGATTGATAGAAACTTTGTATTCAGTCAGAAAAGTAGCACATTTGAGATAATTTCCTTTCTAATTAATTTTGTACTAATTTTCATCATAAATGTTGCCTTACTCCTGCAGTTTTTAAATAATGGTTCTTCCCATTCATGGAAGAAGTGTACTAAAGGACCATAATCCCCATATTTTTCAAACCTAACAGTGAGTCTCACAAAAGCATACAGGTCAGGATTCTCAGTGTTTTTCACTCAACCATATGAAATTTAAGTTGCACAAATAACTTCAGTGCAGGGAGTATCATTGTATCTGATTTTCAGGTGTCTGGCTCCTAGGATGCCACTGCCTATACAAAGAATATAGGAAAAGATACATGGAAAACTATTCCTCATCAGCCAATGTGCTAGATGTCTGAACTGCCTGAGATGCCTCTCTCTATGGATAGTGCTACTACATTTAGCAGGTTTGAGATTCCTCCTCCCTCCAATTTAAATGGACCATTAATTTCAATTGGATACAAGCATCTCAGTATAATTTTTGGATTTAAGCCTAAGTGGAAGAGTGGTTTTTTTGTACTGCATGTTTTGCTAGATGTAAAACAATGGCAACACAAAAACTATTTGCCTCTGCGGTTTGGCTTTGATGGTAATATGGAACTAATATTTGGGTTTGATGCCCCCATTTGCTCTGGGACGGCTTTTTTGCTTTTCTTTCCTGTCATATAACATTAAATCACACTCACTTAGCTTATTCTGCTTTTCTCTTTTCCTTATCCATGTATTCTCCACATAAATATTTAATTAAAAAATGCCAATTCCAGGCTTAAGAAAACCAAATTTAGGGTAAAACATCAAATTTCCCTACTTTCACACAGGCTTTTAATTCATAATTGTTTTACCATGAATAATTTCAAGAGAGCTGGAGATTAAATAGAAGAAATTATTAATTAAAATGGTATCAACTATAAATGCATAATGTCACTTTATAAAATAAAAAGGATGAAATAGTAATGAAAAATAATAATTGGAAATTATTCTTGTGCCTTCCATATGAAATTAATTCATTTTAATAAAACCAGGAGGGAAAGAGCAGGAAACTTTACGAAGTAGTGAGCAGCACTAGGAACTTCAGTGAGCAGCACTAGGAACTTCTATAAAGTGTGTGCACTGTTGGTGCTGCTTTTTGTTTCTCAGCTTGCAGATTAGATATTATCTTGGGCAGTGATTTCTTAATTGGGTGGGGTATTCTGCTTTTCACCCAAAGATGGAGCTGACTTATTTAAATTGGAGGCTGAAATGAAAAGGGACAGCAACCACTCTTATGACTGCACTTTAGGAGGGTGCAGAGCCTGATTTTCTGCCCTTGTTTTCAGACTGACACTTGACACTTGGGCAAACCACATTGAAATGCAGTGTGCATGATTTTATATGTCTTTACCTCTTGCTTTACATAGCTGACCACTCACAGATCAGTAGGCATTCAGGTCTGGTTTTCACATGACAAGATAAAAAAGCCTGGACGCAGTAAGAAAATTTGCTTGTGTTTTGCTGCCTGAGCTCAGGTACTCTGCTCCCTGTGCTGCCTCAAAGCATCTCCCCAAGGGCCTCCACAGGCCAGAGGCTTTCCAAGGCTGAGGCTTGTGGATGATGAAGCACAGATTCTCCAATCTTGCCAGAAGCCTCCTTTGTTTTTCCTTCTGTGAATAATTTCTAATTCCCTGCTTTGTTGCTTTATCTTGCTGCCCCAAAAGAAAAGTTTGCTGTTGCTTTGTCTTGCTGCCTCAAAAAGAAAGTTTGGTTTTTTACCTTTCATTCCCTTTTATAGAAATGGAGAAGGGGGAAAATACTCTTCTACCTTTAATTGACCTCCTGAGCTTGTCTTCTGTGTAGACAGGGTGATCATTAAGGTTAATGACTCATCCTCATGTCTGATCTGGTGAGTGATACAAAACTTTTCAGAAAATGACAAAATTCCACAGTCGTAGATCTAAATGAAAAAAAAAAAAACCCACAGACTTTTTACAATAATATTAAACAATTGACTAGACCTCATAACCTGTACATTGACAGAATCCCAAATCATCAAAGCAAAGAAATTGAAAAGCATTTATGCAAGATAAAAGGATGCAAGTGCTTTCTGCACTTCAGTTCTCCAGGGTACTTTGGGTCACTGGCCATTTCCAGTGTTTCCTGCTGCCTTTTCTAGATGTTACATCTGTAAAATACCACAAAACATATTTTGTGTGCTGAGCATAAAGCAGTGTAGTTAACCGAATATGGCTGGGGTGATTCTCTTTTGTGACAGGGTGCTGAATATAATTATGTACAGTGAACTTGAACTCAGCATATATAAATTAGGAGACTGAGATTCAGTTTAAACCTACGGAGTCTTGAGGGACTATACTGAGAAGCACTTGTCAGTCTCACATCTGCAGCAAGGATGCCTGAGCAGAAGGGCAAATTACCATATCTTCTGAGAGAGTGAATGTATCTGAGTAGCTGAAGAAGTAACATGTTAAGAAATGCCTAATAAAACTCAAACTAAATATGTGTGATCTGTTAATCTTCAGAATTTGACTTACTTAGGTCAGGACAAGCCCTCAATGTGCAGAATAAAAAATTAGTGCCTTTGACTTGAAATTATGTGCCAGTGACCCAAGTCAAACAAATTAAGAAAGGCCTTAGTGAGCAATGTCTGAAGATAAGCAGTTTGGATTCTGCTTAGAATTTGGCAGCTTTCAAAGTTCAGATCCTTTGCTGTTTGGAACAAAATAGAAATGCTGCCATTTGAGCTTAAAAAAAAAATCTCATAAGAGAGAACTGCAGGCGCTGCAAGACAGTCAGATTGATTGCTCACACTCATCACAGGCATAGTGCGTGGGATTCTTGCCCAGGCTGCTGCTCCAGGGAAATAAACCAGGAGGAGGGATTGATCTAACACTTCTCACCAGGGGCTGTCAGTGGGGCAGTTCCTGGTGAGTCTGTGCTGGTTTGGGTCTGTGCTGGTTCAGGTCTGTCCTGGTCAGCCCCACCTGATGCTACCTTTCACTGGGACTGCCCTGTGCAGTCCAGGAGACACGGACAAACTGGAGCAAAGGAATGCTAAGATGAAGCGTCTGGAGTATATCATATGAGGAGAGGCTGAGAGAACTGAGACTGTTTGATCAGTAGAAGAGAAAGCTCAGGGGAGAACTCATCAGTGTATGCAAATCCCTATAGTGGGTAAAGTGAAATTGGATCCAGGCTCTTCGCTCTGGTGTCCAGTTAAAGAATAAAAAGTTATATGACAATGGTAAAACACTGGTACAGGTTGTCCAGAGAGGCAGTCTCTATCTATGGATATATATTCAAAACTCATCAGAGCAAGGTGCTGGTCAGCCTGCTGCAGCTGACCCTGCTCTGAGCCAGGTGCTGGACGAGGGCATGTCCAGAGGCGCTTGCCTATCTGAGCAATCCTCTGGGTTCCAACTGGGGGATTCCATTGGGAAGCACATGTGACTTCAAATACAGGTCCTCTGCAGGAGGGTGGCCAGCCTTCCCCTCTGCAGTGCTACAGACAGGTTTCAGTCGAAGGGCAGAATAAACATTAGCAGCAAGGAAAGAAAGGTGCACAGGCACATATCCCCCAGGGGTTGCAAGTGCAGCGGTTTGAGATAAAAAGCAAGACCCGTGGACAGATTTTGTGAAAGTACCAAAAACAGCACTTCTGTTTCCCAGAGAAGGGCTGTTGGTCTACACAGAACCAGTCTGTAAATATTTCATGCTAGGAAGAAAGCAGTGAGTTCCTTCCCTCTACTGCAAATCTCTGCCCCAGAAGAAAAACACTACATGTGTAGGTGTTCTGCGCATACATACATTTTTCAAGTTGTAAAAAGTAAACACATTTTTGTTACAGCAAGAAGGTAATGGTGAAATCTTTAAGAAATTGCTTCTTAGAGAGAGAAATGGCACAGCAGGATCCAGCAAAATCCTAAAAGGATAATTCAGCAATAAACATCCCGGGGCATGAGAGTTATTTAATTTTTAAATTGCTATTGCAACTTTTTTGAACGAAAAAAAGCTTTCATATTTTCAAGCATGTTAAATAAATCTTGCCCATGTCTCAGTTATATGTGCTGGAAGTGCTTGGGAGGTTTTTCAAAGGTTCCTTATAGATTTACCTGTTCCCTGATAGAAATCTCAGTGATGGGATGCTGAAACCCTTGCCCACACAAGCTGTCATATTGCTAGCAGCAGAGCTATCTATGTGTCAAAGGCATTGTGCTGAGGTAAGCGATTGCAGAACAAGGGCTCCTGAGACCCATGAAAAGTGATCCTTTCAAAATGATCTACAGAAAATTTCTTGGCAGGTATGGGGAATGCAGGTTGTGAGCAGCTCATCACACATTGTCTCTGCTGCTCTTTTGTCCACAGGGGAAGGACTCCTTACACTCTTTCCCAGGAGACAATTCTGCACAGACCACTCCAACACATTCATTTGCCCCCCAAAATGAGCCTTCTTCCTTCCTGTCTCCTTCTTCATGATTTATCCCTTGCTTCTTGCTGCAAAGGGAATGCTTCCCCCTGCTCTTTGTGTCCCAGACCAGGAGCACACATACCAGCACGTTAAAAAGCAGAATTAATAGATATGTGGCAGTGTCGTGAAATAATGTGAACATCACTTGCCTACAAATTGTGAGTAAAATCCTAAAACTACTGGATGAAAGGAACTTTTCCCTTTGACTTCAGCTAAGCCAAGACTGTAGACCAGGTGCTCCCATATCCATTGGTTCTTTTCATTACTTGCAGAGAGCCACAACCATTTAAATCCATTTTAAAAAATGAGGGATTGACTATTTTGCCTAAGAATATGAAATACAAAGCTACCATGTAATAGAAAATCTTGATGGAATTGATGGACTTTTATATTCTCAACAGGGTTTTTTTCCTTTTTGTGTGTGTTAGTTTTGGAAGAAAGTGTTAAAATAGTCCAGCTTCTGGCACTCTAATATCTTTATGCTTTTGATTATGCAGGCCTATATACATAATGCTATTAGGCAATAGGTCTCAAGGTGCAACAACAGGACCTATTTACACAGGATGCTTTTGCATAAAAGAATGCAATGTTGCAAAAGGAAAGTTAAAAGATACGTCCTTTTTGTACAGTATGTTGAAGCATTGTAGTTTTTTTTTATAATTAATCATGCTTCACTTTGGTCTGTGGATTCTGAATGTCATTACTGAATACAGAAATCTTGGAGGTTTACAGTTCTGCCCAGAAATAACCCAAATTTAACAAGCAATAGCTTCTTCCATGTTCTCCCCAGCTAAAGGAGAAAGTATACTTTTAAGAGTGTGCTATAATCTAGCTTTAGTATAAATAATAATGAGATTACACATATAGTTAATTACTGTTCTCAATCTTGTTTTTAAGATCTGCTTTCCCTCACTCCAATACACTGTGCTCAACTGTCATTTGGTTTTGAAGGCTTTTTCCCTGTCAGTTAGTGTATCCAACTGGACAACCTTAACCACCTCTGTACTCAGAAATGATGTTTCATATACTGCTTTTCTATTTACAATAAGTAGAGCATTCCAGTGATTTGGCATTTGAATTTGGACAAATTATGCTAAGTAACAAATATAGCAATTAATCAGAGACTTCCTTAGGAAGCAAAAATTGAGGATCATCAATCTTCAAACATTCTACCTTGCACTTTTCCTGTTTCGTTCAGCAAATGCACTGCAAACCCCTGTTGTGCCTAGCAAATCTGTATTTCCAAAGCTGTCTAGCAGAAATCAGACAAAATCTCAAAGATATATATTTATTTATGCATAATTCAACACCTGTTGAAGCTTCTGAACGGAGACCCAGGAGTCCTTTTTAAATGTGAGTCACCTCTAGAGAGAGATGTGTTTCTAGGCTGTATTTCTAAATTCAGTAGGTTCCTACAAACTTGCTACAATTCACTCCATAAATTTAGTTGCAATAAACTTGGGACCTTCTTAAATTATATTTGCAAATCCCAACTAGTCTCTGAGTTTCAGAAAGACCTTAAATTTAAAAAAACCTGGAGACTGACCCAAATGTAGCGATACCTTTATTAAACTTTGGACTGCTTTTCTTAAATGAGACTCAAACATCCAAAATTGCCACAGCTGGCACTTCTGTTCTGCATTGTAGTTTTTACTTGGAAATTGTGTAAACTGAAGCAACATGTTTAAGAAAAATACTTCATCATGATGTAAAAATTCATCCAAAAAACAACTTGTGAGACAGAAACTTATGGAAGTGTTTCCAGTGAGAGGACCAGAGAAAATGGCCTTAACCCAAGACAGAAGGCATTCAGATTAGATATTAGAAAATTTTTTTCACTGTTATGGTGGTCAGGCATTGGAATATGTTGCCTGGGGTGGTTGTGGAATCACCATCCCTGGAGGTGTTTAAGAGGTGTCTGGGTCTGGTACTGGGTGGTATCACTTAGTGGTTTAGATGTTACAGAGGTAGTGCTGGGTTAATGGTTAACCTTGATAATCTTAAAGGTCCTTCCCAACCTTGATGAACATATGATTCTGTAAAATGTTTATGAAATAACTGATTTATATATACCAAATTACTCAAATATGATTCATGCTTTACATTTTCTAATTTGCATATTACCCTTTTTCAAACCAGATTTACATTCTAGGAGTTGCATGAGATTCCAGAAGAAAATTGAGATTACTAATGCAGTATTTAAGAACCTTACCATTCTTTCCTTTAATTAAAGTACCAAGATAATAATGATTCTCTTTTCAGGCAGCTGTGACTTCAGGTTTTGTTAGCACTGTGTGATTTCGCTGAAATTGAATTGAATCTTTGACAGTAAATAATGACCTTCAGTCAAGAACATTCCAAAGTCTTTACTAATGAGGATGTACAACTTATTCCTCATGTTAATTGTCCAATTTAATGTCTTTATTTTCCATGCCCCACAGTTCTCTTTCTTAACTTGTGAGGTATTATGCTTTTTTGTTGTAAAATATTTGGGGTTGGTTTCTACCACTAGCTTTTGTTCTGATATCCGTGAGATGTAGTTTATCAAAAGATATTTGAAATAAAAGGCACAGAGCAGCAGCACTTCTAATTTTTTGCTTGGAAAACAATATATACAAAAGCTGTATTGACTATTCATTGCTTCATGCCATGCAGTTTAATGTTATAATCCACAGTTACTGGTGTAACTGAGACTGGGAACCCATTGAGTATATATTTATACTTTTGTTTAATGCAAGATATGTCACGGCCACTAAAGATATTATGATTTGGCAATGCACGAAGTAATGATTATTCATACTTTTAATGATTTGTTCTTCTGTTTTCAGTATTTCAATTACATGGACAATGTTTCTCCTATGTAAGTAAATAATATAAAAAATTCTAAAAATATTCCACATTTTTCTAAAATGCTTCCAATTTTAAAATAAAGCATTTCTAAAATGTTTTCCAACACTAAAATAAATATTAGGAGTTTGTACACCACAGATAATGCAATAAGGAATATATGAAGCTGTGACAGAGAGGAGGGCAAAGGAGCAGAACTCGAAATAACCAGGTAGGTCAGGGAGTTAACCTGAGCCTATCAGAGCCTGTCAGTTTGCTGTAATGTCCAAGGTATTAGCTGTCTTTTCCTCTGGTGTTGGGAAGAAAAAAAAAAAAAAGGTTGCCCTTGACCTAAGAAATCACTTGAATGAATTTGCTCAAACTTCACAGGAATTTTTTTGGGGGGTACCACATATTCTGATGAAGTAAAACAACAAAAAAAAATTTTAAAACCCCGGTTGCTTCACATGGGGTATAAAAGAGAAGAGTAAAGGAGGAAAATAACCTTCCTTAACTTGCTAGCCACTTATGCAAGTTTTTCTGGGCTGCAAGTGCATATTGCTGACTCATGTCAAATTTTTCACCCACCACTATGCACAAATCCTTCTCCAGAGGGCTACTTCTTACACCAGGAGATCCTTAGTCAGCCCTGCTGATCTCCTGTCTTCCTTTTCTGATTTCTCCCATTTGGGAATTGAGATCTCTAAGAAAAATATCCTAAAAGAGCTGATAGCTCTGTTCATCTCCTTTATTCTGTGGGCAAATTCCCAGGATGGTCCATCCACTAATTACTTTAACAACTTAAAGCTCAGTCTCCTTAA
This sequence comes from Cyanoderma ruficeps, assembly GCA_008694505.1. NCBI lineage: Eukaryota > Metazoa > Chordata > Aves > Passeriformes > Timaliidae > Cyanoderma > Cyanoderma ruficeps. Next base: position 10,402,208 of record VZDJ01007754.1, read on the forward strand.
CATCAAGATTCTGACTCTATTCTTCATCTGGTCCATATCCCATATCCCTCAAGATTTGGATCCCTTAAGCCCAGGTTGCCACTTATCTTAACATTTTTAATTAGTTCAACCATGTGGGCAAGCAACTGCTTTCTTCTCCAGCAAAGACTTTATGGGGCAAAGATGTTACAGTCAAGGGATTGAGAACTGAACCCAGAAAAGCATATTAAGACATTTGAAAATACTTTCCTGCTGGTATTTTCTACAACTGCCCTGGGCTACATTGCAATCCACACCAGAAAAGCCTGGATTCAGAGCTGTGTCACTGCATCCTCACCACTGGGACCTGTTCAGTGTACCAGGCACAGAAAAGTGGCACATAGAATGTATAACTGCTTTCTGCTGAGAGGTGGTTTTTAGTCAACTTCCTGCATTAGATGTTTTTCTCAATTTCTCTTCAGCTTTCACTCAGCCTTTTCGCATTGGATTAATTTCTTTTTTTAACACTTCACACCCTCTCTGTATCTGAAGTCCACTTGTGTATTTTCTCCTCATTCAATAATGTTTTTAAAAAGAAATTAATAGCATTAATATTCCTTTCAAAACACTCCATGTAGTTGGACTGCATGATTTGTCTCTTCCTATCTTCACCAACATTTTCTTTATAAATCCCTTTAGAGAAGGTAGCCAAGAAACCCACGTTGACTTTTTTCCTATTTTTTCTTTGCACTGTGTAGTGTTGAAGTTATTATTATTATCAATTTATTGCATAGTTTTTAATTTGTTTGCAATTGCTGGCATTCATATTAGTTCCATTATAATATTATTAAAAATAAAAGTATTTTAAGTCATTCATTGGAATTCAATGACTTTTCCTTTTTTTGTATTACTCATAGGCCTCAAATTTTCACTTCTGTTTCCATTCAGTTGTGGTTTTGTTTTCTGTTATTCAATTTGCAAATCTAATTATGCTTGTGTAAGGACTGGATGGCCAGAAGCTGATACTTGAACATGTTCAAAACTGACAGGACCAGTCCACGGTCCTGTGCTACTGAACATAAACAGAAAAGGTTTGCTGACCTTAAAAAAAATGGGTAAATTGAGGAATATTTGAGGGTATCTTGAAAATTATGAGATGGTCCAAGAAAATTAATCTTCAGAATAAAATAAATATTAGAATGTGGAACTAATATGTCAGCCTGTACATCAAGATCTGGGTAAGACAAGAGGTAGCAGTGAAAAAATGGACAGGTTTATCGCATAAGGAATTAGAGGGCTCTCATGTTTCACTGACCGTGCATATTTTAATTGTATCTCAAAGAACCAACTGAAAAGTCAGGATATAGCATCTCTAACTCATTCATTTAGATAAACGTCTGACAGAAATTTGATCTAAAGGGAGATTTTCCTTCAACTTGCAAACAAAATAAAGACTATGCAATAAATTGATAATCATAACTGCAAAGATTTAAAAATAACCTTCAACTAAAATCTTCACCTAAAGAAGATGGACACTTTCTCTTCATGGGTAGTCACATGGAGGAGACAAGAGGCAGCAGGTACAAGTGGAACTAGAAAAGGTTTTATATTGGTGTAGGAATGAAATTTTTATGCTGAGAACAATCAATCATTGGAATAACCTTACCAGGGAGGTTTTCAAGACATTTTTGGAGACGCTGCTAGATAATCTCATCTAGGCTCCATTTCCCATGAAAGGCTGGGCCAGAGGATCTTTCAAGGTCCATTTCAGCCTGGGCTGTTCTCTGGTTCTGTCATTTCATTCTTACTTTCTACTTTATTTTTTTTTTCCTTACATAATTAAAACTTTTAAAAACCCATAAACTTTGGCTTACCTTAATGATGTCTTATTCCCTTGAGGACTCTTCCTCAGATATTGTCAGATCAGAGTCAGCCCTCAGCAGTATCTGGATGGAATATCCATTGACCATTCCAATTCGGTAGACAGGTAGGGGTGGGAATAGAGGGTGGGAATAGAGAGTGAGGGTGTGGAACACAGCACAAGGCACGCTGGTGTGTAGAGAAATGCCAGAAAGTATCTGATAGACACACTGACCTCGTTAGTTCTGCTACTCATTGAAACAACTGCTGGTAGCTGATATTTCATAGTAATGTGTTGCTGTGGAGTTAAAGAGCTATACAAGAATCTCCTTGTTTGGTTTGAGTTATATACAGAATTAATGAGTTGCAAATTGTAAAACAATCCAGCTTCAATAAATATCACTATGAGCAGCACTGGGTTTACCTACACAAATGTTCAAAACAAGGTTGCTCCGTGACTACAAGAAGATTTAGAGCAGTTACGCTCCCTAAAATATAAGTACTTAAGGAGAAGCTTACCATGTGTTTAAAACTATCTGTAGTTGCATTTGAGATCTGTGATAACAATGCATATATTTTCTGGATTGTAGCACTTTAGAGGTTTTCTATTTTATTTTTATAGTATTAGTATAAAACTCACCTCTAGCAATTTATAGTAAGGTTCTAAAAATTCAAATAATAGAGAGCTTCTTTCTATGGCTGTGAGTAGTAATTTAACTCTACATTAAAATGTTCACTACAAAGAAGCCAAACATAGCTATTGCTGATGAGTTTAGTAAATTGTATTTGTGCTTCAGTGCCATGCTAAATTCCAACTAGTGCATCCTGTTCTAGGATTATCAGCGGTGTTTTTAAATATGGTGCATTTATGATAACCTGTCTACTCATGCACAACATGGGACTTCATTTTCTTCTCTGAAATCAACAGAGTATTTTAATGTACTGGTAACCTGCAGTTTCTAACTTCTCCAAACAACCTGGGCCTCTACATATTCTGGTATGATTGTCCTTCTCTTTTCTCTGATAACTGCACAGAATTGGAGGTCAGGAAACGTTTCCACATGAACTAAATTACTTGCAAGTGCTTCTACTCCACAGAAAGACAGCTATAGCCAGAGAGAAAAATCATCCATCAATCCAGATTTAGCAAGGCAATGGACAATTTACATCAATGCTCCCCGACTCAATCCACAAGCCGTCCATCTCATAAAGCTCAGAGGCAAGCAGGCAGTTCCTTGACCTGACTCCATCAGCATTTGCCATGCTCAGTGGGCTGTTCACTGCAGCACCACCTGAGCCTTGAAGCCAGAGAAGCCTCTCAGTGAGAGAACGTGACTCAGGAAAGTAAACTGTGCTGTACAATAATCATTTGCTTAGCAAAAATGAGGTAGAAATTTACCTTTTTTTCTTTATTTTTGTCTTTTTTCTTCTTTTTTCTTTTAATAGCATCAGTGCCAGTCTACATTGTAAACATGTACTTATCTGTAAATTCCACCTAAGGCATGCAAGAGTGTACCTGAGTGATGCAGACTAAGAATGAAAGGAAAGATGTTGTGAATGTAAGATCTGCCATGTTTACCAGCCTAGTTTCCATACTGCCTGCCTCAGATCTTCTTACTTTGGAACCATTCAAGGAAGATTCTGATAATTTAAAAATAGCAATATACAATATTTGGGAATTGCAAAACCATAGATTCTAGATTTGCTACTTTTTCACTCACAAAAATTACCACTTTTGTTTGTATTGATAAGAGCATGATTTTTAAATAATGTATTCTTTTCTGACATTGATTCATAAACTGCTAGGCTGAAAATGGCACTCTATCTTCTGACTGAAAAGAGAGAAAGGATATTTCTGATAAAGCATGAAATCTCTTTAAAACTCAGTCTTCTTCTGTAAAATATCCAACCATCTGTGATGAGCTGATGTGGAAGGAAACTTTTATACTTACTTGTTTGAGATGATGAGTTTACAATGTTTTCCTGAATTTCCCCTGAAGAACCCATTGATCAAGTCATTATAATTGAACAGATTATGTCTATATTCTATGGTATAGACTCTTTCCTATGGTATATATATCTTTTAGTGTATTGTTACTGAGCAAAGAGACATGCAGATGAGATTTACAGGCATACCTTTATGTTGAGGGGAAAATACTTTTTAATTCTCGTGCAGGCAGGCAGGAATTCTTTCTTCTGTAGTTAAATCACTTTATATAAACTAAGGGTTAATTATTTTGTCATTACTAATTAATAAGATTATAAAAACATAACTGTCCACCTATGGAACAGTCTTCTATGCTTTTTATCAGCCCTGAAATTGTTCAGCATCTCCCTGGGAATTTTCCCCTGGAGTATATGGTTAGAAAGGACAGTATTCTGCCAAACTGTTATTTAAATTCTCTGTTTCAACTTTATTGTGTGATACCAGACAAGTTCAGAAATCTTGAACATCCGGTTAAAACCTTTATAATTGTTGTCTATGAGTTTGAGTAGTTCTGTAGTTCTCTCCACAGGAATTCTTCAGACATCCCAAGGGCCAGATTAAACCATGTATTGATAGGAGTCTTCACCTGCCATAGTGTTTAATAGTGCCTCATCAAAATCAGAATGTGTAGTGGGGTATTTAGGAGACTATAAAACTTTATGCCCTTAGGATAAAACACTCAATCTATCTTTGACTACACCTATTACGTCCCTTCCTCATCTCAGCTACCTAATTCCTTCCTGTGAGCAATGTTTTTCTGATATTTTTCTTGGAACCATGCTAGGTACAAAATCTAGATTTGCAAAATGCTTTAACTGTACTTCAGATCTAACATCAGTGTTTGTCCTTTATTTATTTTTATATCCCTCCCTACGTTATTCTTCATTTCCGAGATTGTCACGCATAAAAAATTATGCTGGTTCCTAAAAAGCTAGATGACTTCCATGAAATGATTTTCATTAAAATGTTTGTGTCTTCCATCATCCTACAACAAATGCAAAGTACAGAGAGGTATGTTCATTTTCTGATGAACAAATACTTTTTAAAGTAAAAAAAAATCACAGAGTGGTGGAAAAAAAAGTAAGCCTCATTCTCAATCTTTGGTGAATCAAAGTAGCTATAACTGTTTAACTGTTCTGAAAACACGGTCCAGGTCTTGAGTTACATTAAATTCCTGCTGCTTTAGTGGATTAAGATCTGTATTAAGGCAGATATTTGAGTCAGCATAGTTCTGTTGGTGTGTGTAACTACTGTATGCATCATGGTCCTGAGCTGGCTGACTAAATAAATATGGCTTTCAAAATCAGGTCCAAAGTGACTTTATTCCCCAAAATAAGTGTTGAAATTGGAAAGATCTCCCAGGAGCTCTACCTTAAAACCTGTTAAGTTTTTTCTATTGTTTTCCAGGATCTAAACAGCAGATTTTATTTGTCACCTTTTGTACCATCCTGCACTCCTCTTCCCGGAAGAGTATGAAAGCTCAGATGTATATTCACATTCTTCATTGTCTGAAATTAAGAGAAGATTTTCTCTTAGCATCACTGGGACTTGGCCTTTGCTTTGAGACATCCAGATTTAGGAAAATCATTGAAACATGATTCTGTTTTTCTGCCTTGATGATCCCCTTTTTCACCAGTACTGATTGCAGGTTATTTTAGTGGCATTTCATTACAGTCAGAAGGACTTTGTGTCTAAGAGGGTTTTTTTGTGTATTTTTTTGTTCCACAGCAGACAGTGTGAAGATAAAGTAGCTGGACTCTAGCTTGAAGTGAATATTCCTGAAAGTCACATCCACCCTTGTCCAAACTGAGATAATGTCCTGGTTTCAGCTGCAGTAGAGCTAATTTTCTTCCTAGCAGCTGGTGTAGTGCTATGTTTTGGATTTAGGGTGGAAATAATGTTGATAACACAGGGGTATTTTATCTGTTGCTGAGCAGTGCTTATACAGAGTGTAGGACTTGACTTGAAAGTTTCCCACCCCACCAGGGAGCAGGCTGGGCGTGCACAGAAACCTGGGAGAGGTCACAGCCAGGACAGCTGACCAAAACTGGCCAAAGAGATACCCCATGCACATGGCATTATTGTCAGTGCATAACCTTGGGGAAAGCAGGTCGGTGGCAGCAGTTCAGGAACTGGCTGGGCATCAATCAGCAAGTGATGAGTTCTCTTCACAGGAATTCTTCAGACATTGCACTTGCATTGTGCATCGCTTATTTTGTTCTTTCAGTGCAAGTGTTCATATTATTTTTCCCTCACCTTTCTGTCCTATTGAACTGTCTTTATCTCAACCTGCAGATTTTACCTTTTTGTTGTTGTTGTTGGTGTCCCTGTTCTCTACCCTGTCCTACTTGGGGGCAGAAGTGAGTGAATGGCTGTATGGTGTTTAACCACCCACCCAGTTCAACCATGACACAAGCATCTTTTTTTCCAGGAAAAAAAAATATCCTAGAATTTTAGACTGGTATTGATAATGAAGAGGGGAAAAAAATCATGAAGGAAAATGTGAATGCATTAACATAAGAATATAGGGAAGGAATCCTCCAAACTGGAGTTAGACAATACTCTCAAAAGCAAGCTAAAATGTTTGGACAGTCACAGCAGGTAAGTCTGGTGAAGAAGCTGCTTTTATGGTTCCTGCTAGTTCTCCTTTGAGAAGTCATTATGTAAGACTTGCTTCATACTCTTTTTCTACTCCTTTTTCATCCAAAATGTCGTGCTGACATCTTTTCTATTTATACTTTTTGATTATTTATTTAGACTTAGATGAGCAGCTCTTCTGGTTTCTTAAATTCTTTTTCCCAGGCACATGAGTATCTGGACAGAATGCAAGGGGCAAAGTTTAATTGGATCACAACATTGCTATTTAATTAATTTGCAGTCTGTCAAGCAATGACTTTTCCAGTGCACCTCCTTTCTGACTGGCTTCCAGCTGGTGGAGCTCCTCTGTCTGCTCACAGCCCGCTGCCCTGTGTCCTTTCACAGCTAGCATGGTCTGAAGCCACCTTACCTTATTTCTGATTTTAAGGTTAACAGACTGAGGAAAGAAGATTATATCAGACAATGAGAACTCATCTCCTTTCTTGCCTTCTCTAGGGCATGCATTATCCCAAATCCACTGCTGTCAGCTAACAAAGTGTCTCAAACTGAAGGCCTCTCAGACCTGGGTGATGACCTTGAGTTCCCCTATGGCTCATTATAGCTTGTGGCTTCTGCTGTCTCCTACTGTATAGATTTATAGATTTATAATAGGGTGTTTGGAAGGGTTGTGATATTGTGGTTTGGAAGGTAAATGGAATTGATGTTATATTACAACGTTATCTTAATCAGAGCTGGGGAAGCACAGGACAACAGGAAAGGATTCAGTGGCCCGAGAAATGCTTTTCCAGCTGAACACACTTCTATCAGATAAATGCCTATCATGAGCAATAACACAGCCAGGACAACAGGGATCTCGATTTAAGTTACCACAGTTTAGCTGCTCTTCAGAGCTTGTTATAGAGTGATGTAATGGAAAAATCTATTCTTTATTATCAGGAAAATCTGTTGCAACCACTAAAAAGTACTGCGACCAGTAATGTCCCTTAGGATAATAAATACTTCATTGTACAGAATAATGAGAGGCTTGTTAGAGTGTATTTTCTGCCTTGACATCCTCATGCTTTTTTAAGTGCAATTTATAAAATGTAGAGGTTTTCACAGGGAAGGTCCTATCACTCAACATAAAAGATGCCTTAATTCAGTCAAATATCTCTGAATCAGCTCAGAGCTTCTGGTCTTCTACAGCTGAATCACAAGAACATAGAATCATAAAATAATATCCATACAAAAATTGATACAAATAGTACCAATACTTGGACTATTTTCTAGTGTCTGTGATAAATATGCTCAAAAAATAGAGCATTGGACTTATTATTGGTGAATACTAAATATCATTCCTAGTTTTCACCTTTGGAAAGCAGAAATTATTCTCTTAGTCAGATACAAAACTATTCTACCTCAGAAATCCCCTGGCTGATATGTTCCTAGCAAAATCTGCCTTATCCCAGATGTTACAGAACATATGGGTATATGCACAGTGCAGCAGAGAAGATTTGTACAATATGCCACAAATTACCAGTGAAGACTTGAAATATTATTGCAGGATATCCTTTGACCTTTCTGATTTCATCATTAAATTGTTTTAAGTGTCTTCTTAGAAGGTTTTTTCTATACAAAGTCAACCCAGATAATTTACTTTGGGTTTATATAAGTACCTCAATGTTTGACAAAAAGCCCTTTTTTTTTTGGTTTTTTAATTTATAAATGCTACTAGAAATGTTCAAACTCAACTGTAATTTAACAGGCTTCACTCACACATTAGGGCTCTGTTTATTGTCTCTATGTGTTCATGGCAGCACTTAGAGTAATGGTTTTGTGCCTGGTGATTTGGCACAAGAATTCTGGGTGTATTTGCTTACCTACAAGCCACATATGTGTAACTCTGCAGTCCTAACACTTTTGGCCAGGTTTCCATCCCATTCACCATCTGTGTTTAGCCCAACTCTGCAGACACCTATATATTAAGAAAACTTCCATTCACAGGCTCCCTGGCAGTCACACTCCCCAGGGCCAGATATGCACTGCTGGGACTGAAACCCCTTCCCAGCAGGCAGCTCCAGTGACCTGACAGGAGCCTCACTTGGCTCCCCACTCACCCAGTCAGACCAGGTTTCCTCCAGCAGTCTCAGATGCCTCATTCCATTTACTCCTGGCATTTACTACCACAGAAACAGACCAAGCTGGTGCCTCCAAGGAGGGAACGCAAACAGAGGACCTCCTGGGGTTTTGTCCCCTCCAAGTCCGAGCACGCAAGACTCTCTCTCGTTCATCTTGCTGAGTCTTTGGCTCCTGCTGTGTCTCCCAGTGTCCATTCACCAGGCTGGCAGCACCCATCTTCATGCCTTTCGTTATCCCAAAGGTTGGCGCCTCCCAGCTTCTTGTCTCAGGCTCCCACCCAGAATTCAATCTGCATCTCAATTCACATCTCAATGTGTAGCTTGCAAGCCCAAATACCTGCACCAAATGTATTCCTCAACTTATAAGCCCTCTGCCCTAGGGATCAACGAGGAATTGCAATAGTGCCTGAAAGATGCATCTTCAAACAAGGCAGTAGGTGATTCTGAAAGGGAATTTTTCATGCACGAATCAGTCACCCTTCCCTGACCCACACCCAGCCAAAACAGATGCATTTCTAATCTGGAAAAGCCCAGTTTCCTCCAGCATCTTCTCGTTTTCTCAGTCCTTGCCAATCAACTCCCAGTGACAACAATTGCCTTGTTCCCAAGTGTCTGTAGGAAGTTTACGTTTAAGATCTCCTACTTGCTCCTAAGAGTGAACTTGATGAAAATAAATAGTTTCCTAAATTAACAGGAAAAAATTTATATTGTTTCTTCAAAAATTATTCCTTTTTTTTATTTTCTTACTTGTTATTTCAGAGAACACTATGATCTAAGTGCAGGCATTCATTCTAGAAGGTGCAGCACAGATAAATTGGAACTTTTATGACAATTAATTAAAAAAAACATAACCCTAGTCTATATTTTTATAGAGACAAGAAAAAAGCAATTCAATACCTCTAGTCTAGATATTTTATAGTTTTCTTACTATGTAAATTATTTCAATAGTTTGTGAGCCTATTCCTTGAGAATTAGCAAATGAAATACAGACTGTATTTCTGAATCTGATTTTGATCCCATATTTATGGGCACAAAGTGAGTCTACTGAATTCAGTGAAGAGTCACAAAAAGTGTAGATTAAATCAGTTACCTGTTGGCTGCCCATTCTCTACATTCACTTTATAATCAGTTAATGCTAAATTGCATCAGTTTATCTGCACAAGATAAACTTTAATTTGAGAAAAAGAAGCTTCCTTAATAATTTCTGGAAATATTTAATATCTCTTTTTGTCTGAATGAAAAAGCAAAGCTTCATATAAAGCAGTTTAGCCCATCTGAGTAGAATAGCAGCTGAAGCTCCCAGAGTGAAACACGTCACCCTATGAACAAGAACTTGAAAGAGTTTTCCCTAACTACAGCATATATTGACAGCTACTCTGTATTGGCCACTGTCCAAACATCTTAATACATACATTTAAGGCTATTTTCTTTCTAATGGTATAGAAATTTCTCTAAATTAATTTTTGTAGACCAGAGTCTACATTATGTTACATATAAAATCTGACTTTCTTAGAGCAGCTACTTTTACTGACATACGGAAGAAATAGGCTTAATTTTGGCAATTAAATCAGTCATATTTCAAATATGTTTACTGGACATTAGCGCAAATTACCTTGGACTGGTACATTCACATAATTGATTTTTTGGCCAGGAGAATCCAAGAGGTATCTTGTTTACAGGGCTATTTAGAGTAGGAAAAAACAGTATCAAAATGATATTTCATATAGAACAAGTGAAATCCAGTTAATACAACTTGGTGACCATTCTCTGAGGACCAATAAAACAATATTTTGTGTGTGTGTATGTGGTGTTACTCAGGGCCATTGAGTGCAGGGCTGTGAGCTGGACTTCAGTGATCCTTGTGGATCCCTTCCAACTCAGGATATTCTGTAATTCCATAATTCTTACAGAGTTGTAACATGCAAACAAGTCACAATCCCAGTCTGTATCCAGTTGTTGCAGTAAGTTGAGTGACTACTCATGCAAGATGATTTGAAAATTGTCCACTGAAGCTGAAGAGGTCAATAAGAAATGCTCTGAAATTTGATTCTTAGCAGATTGTTCTAGATTTAGATCTGCTGTAAAATATATTTTAAAGACTATTGTATTATTAATCTTCAAGTAACGCTACATTTCTACAGGTTTAACAAAGCTTCATAGTAATGACAGAATTTTGGAGAATTAAACCTAATGCAGATTAAAAAGGTGTGAATTTACCAACAGACTTCTCAAATGATGCCAAACAAAATGGTCTAATAAATGATACAAACCATGGAACTGCTCCAGCATCAGCCAGAGCCATTGGGAACATTTCCATTCAATTTAGGGGGTGTTGGAATCAAGCTCATTTACAATTTAGGAGCAATATTAGACAGTAGCAATGTTAAATGGGTCAAGGCAGTTAACCAAATTTAACTAAGCCAGTCAGCCCCCTTGGATGATAAAAAACTCAGTGACAAACAAACAAAGAAGCCATTGAAATAGATCTGATTGCTGATTTCAGTGTGCCTTTCTTTTTATGTGAGAATTTTATTTCACTCACCTCAAAATCCACTCTTTGGGTTTTTTTTGGAAACTAAGTGGACTAGCTAATTCTTCCTTACAGATACATTTCAGAGTTTCTCTCACTTTCAAATTCTGATTCAACTACAGCATGAAATGCTTGACCTGACCTGCTCTTTTCTTGTCTAGAATATTATGTGTTATATGGCATTAAGTTGTCTTTCTTCCTACATGATTAAGTAGCATAATTTAAAATATTTAGAGGTCATGACACATTACTGCAAAGATTAAAATGTAGTATTATTAATATATTATTATTATTATTATATTAATATAGCTATAAAAATTAGCTTAGTTTTATTCTTGTTTTTAACCAAAACTATAAATCATAGCTTTTTGGCAGCGCTAGCATAGCTATACTAATTTAATTAGTAATCACTGTATTTCAATTATCTTTGTGAAGAGATACGAAACAAAAAAGTGTTTCCTTTCTATGAAGGACAGAATGGTGTTAGAGCATAACCACCTCATTCTTGTGACTAATCAATTCTATGAAAATTTATAGACCTAATGTAATAAAAGACCAAAGGTAAGAAAAAAAGATCATAAACTAATGAAACTAATAATATTAACAAAGTATTAAGGCAATCAATTACTAAAGAGACGTAAAGGTTAACTGCCCGTGAAATGAACATACTAATTCAATGTTATTATATGATATACTTACAACTTGTTACTAAATTTACTTCAGTGGCTCAGGAGAAAATTTACTTACTCTTTCTCGTGTCACATTAAAAATACTCACCTTCAGTTCAGATCTATGGTAAGCAGATATGTTGGTGATTGTGACAGCACCTTCTGTCAAGATAGAAGTATGTCCATATTGCTACCTCAAGCTGAGGTGCTTCCCAATCCCTTTGACATCCAGGCAGCCAAATTCAATTTTCTTTTAATTAGGTACCTAACTTTGTGTGAAGTGGACACAGGCCCAAGCTCTAAAAGCTTCCAACACCTCCACCCATGAGCCATGTTCCCAGAAATTTGATCACCTTCCTCACAGCAGTAAATAGACTGAGATACTTGTAAATACAAAAAAAAGTGTCCGTAAGTAAATTTATCCTCCTGCATGAAAACTGCAATCACTTACAAAACTATCCACCCAAGTTAATTTTATTTCTGTTTGGGACAAGAACAATGACATGTTTGATTTCCCAAGTGTGGTTTTGTCCATTTTCACTGGAGATGCTGTTATCTCAGGTTTGTGAAGGTTGATTCAAAGACAGGCAATGACAACATATAGTAAAACTGAAAAGCAGAAATTATAATCTATCCTTGCCAAATTAATGAGGCATCTACTGTGTCTGGCTGGTTTCACAGTGTTACCCAGACTGGGAAGGATGTCAAGAGGTCTTGCCCAGCCTCCTGCTCTAAGCATGGCCAGCTGTGAGATTACACCAGATTGATTTGGGCTGTAAAGGGCTCTCATATGTGTGCAACATACCAAGCTTTTCTGTCTCTCAAATACATTTTAGCTGTGAATCCATTTCTTTAAAAAGTAATGTGTTATAAAATTACTATGTTCTGGATACATAAAGGAAAATAAGTTGGTGTGCATTATTATGTAGTTACATGGATAAACACATACATGTATGCTAAACCATTGCAGGAGGTTTTAAGTTTGATCCATAGTCAACTGCCCTTATCCTGCAGCCTGGCACTGCACAAGTTTCTCTGCTGAGGATGATGTATGGCTGTCAGTGCTGCTTGAAGGAAAAGAGTCTGTGCAGGGCAGGTGGGTACATGTTTAATGGACCGTGGCAGATAAGAGGATGCAAAAAGACAAGAACAGTTGCTAAGTTGAGTGTGAAAGGCAAGACTGTCATCCCTGACCAAGGAAAATGTTTACCCACTGCACCTTCTCTGTTATCTGAGGGTCATTTAACTGGGCACTTAAGAAAATTAAGGCTTCCTGCATCTGTTTTCCCCAAAGATCTATAGTGCTACATTTTTTGATAGCTTAGATCCAATCTTTTTTATCTCAAAAATATCTCAAAAATGAGATAAATACTGCCAAGGATGGTGATTAGAGGAGACCCAAGTGACTAGTGTACCTCTGCCATATAATAAACTAAATTATTGCTTTGGCTTGCCTGTGTTTTTTCAGGTACTTGTGAAATAGAAAACCAATGAGTGCTTGTGTCTTGGGGCTGAGCAGAGCAAAAATAGTACAGATAAGTGACAAGGCCCATAATTGCAAGTGGACTCAGTTTTTGAGTATCACCCATTAACAGCAGCACACATGGTAGGTACTGTTGGTTTCATTTGCTATTTCATTACAAGCAGTGGTCAAGAGATGCACCTCCCAATGCCCACAGGTCTGGCAGCACCACTATTTTGATTGTTTTTCCCCTCACTCTACATCTCACATATTAGTACAAATTTTCAGCCTGCACATTCAGGAAACAGCCTGTTTCCACTCTCTGTCTCACTCCCATCCCTCCACAACAGCTTGATTCCAATCTCCCTCAGGTGCTGTCTGCTCAGCATCTGTTTTTTTTCCTTCTCTCTCCATTCTTGTTGAGAAGGATTGGACCTGGAAACTAGCTCATGTCTTGGTTCATCCACCACTTTGCTTCCTGATGTGGGAGCATTTTCACACAGGTCTGGCCATAAGAGACATTTGTTCAGCTGAGGGGAGAGGCTCGGCACATCCCTGCACTGTTCCTGCAGTTAAATGTCAGGGCACTTGCTCCAGAGGGAAGTTACGCCTCACCACCTCCCTGCTGTCTAAAAATCACTTTATTTGTATCCTGTCATGGGATAGCTCCACTACTACAAGCCATTTATCACCCCTTCAGTGTCATTTTGTTTCCTGAGGCAATTGCCGCAGAAGGTGCTTCTGCCTTCACTTCTCTCCCTCCCCAGCTCTCATTATTCATTTGGTCCAAACCACACTCCTGAATTGCCCTGCTTGAAATGGGAAAGAGAAAAAAGGACAAAAATATGTGGTTTGTGAAGATAGTATGTAAAATTAGGATAATCTAGTTTCTGGCCCGAACCAGCATCTTTTCAGCCTGCATCTCTAGTGCTACTGTCTGAGCTGTACTAACGCCTGCAAAACTCCCTTCCTATTAGGTGTAGATACCGCCAGGTCTCTGAAAGTTGATAGAGCATGATTTTCAAGATATAATATTTACCCACTTGCCTCCCTACTGGTCATTATTTGAAAATAGATATATAGTCATATATTGAGAATATATAAATCTGACAATTATACCCTTTCCCAGTTACAATAGGAGGAGACCAGAACTGGAGCTTTGCTCTCTACACCTTTTACTTTCTCACCTACCAAAGAACTTTGCAGAAGATTCTCTCCTGTAGGTACGCAGACGACAGTGGGTGCTTTTCCTCAAAATCTCTTGCAAATTTACTTTCTCATGACTGAACTATATAATTTTTATTGTAGACCTGCTGGAGCCAAAGTCAACTCAATTAGTACGTTCCATCAGAGGTTGCATTTCCAATGCAAAAGCTCCTAGGTCTGGTAGCTTTTCCCATTATTCTTGTTTCTGCAGCAGAGACAGGTGGATTGCACAGGCACAGATGTCTGGCATCTGGCTTTAAATGTGCTCATCTATTCACGTCTGAGTAAGCAATGCATCCCAATGAACTGGCTTCAAAAAGAGCAACTCTAAACAGAAAGATTGACATTTCCTCCCATTTCATAATGCTACTGTCTACTGCAGAGATCACTGATTTGTACCTAACACCAAGGAGTTGGCACAGGCAGGTTCTGGATGATGGAGTTTGGAGTTACAGCCTACTGAGCAATATCTAGGACAGAAAAGCAGGGATTCTCTTCAAGGTCCCCAGTTCAGCAAAAACAGAACAACAGGTTAATGCTAGGAGAATAGATCCTTTCAAAGACAGCACCTCTTCAGCCCCCAGCTAATAAATCTCTGATATAATCTGGCATTTGGCCTCTGAAAGATTGTCAGCTGTCAGTCTCCTTGGGTTAGCTGTGGAAGTTGCTTATTTTTTTCAGTAACTTAGGGGGTTAGTTGTTTGGGCAGTTTTATGTACTAAGGAAAGCCTTTTCATTTGAAGTTGAGGGTTTCTATAAAAAGCCTGAAATTATTTTTTTCCAACAGGTTTTTGACCTGTTCAATCAAAAAGCCCTTGATTGACAAGAAAAATCTTGCTTAAAATGAAGGTATTTCTACTGTCATTGAAGTATCTCAGAGGGAGAAAAATAAAATGTATCCATATCTTTTCTGTTTGTTTACTCCACACAGTGTTTAAACTGTCCAGTGGGTATTTTTCTTTAAGAAGCTATGGCATAGGCCTTTTGTAGACATTTCAGAAAGAAATTCTCGAAGAGGTCTACTTAATTTCTACCTGATAAAAAGGTATAGTTGCTATAATAGCAAAGAGCAACACCAAAACCAGAAGTGATAATTTTTTCATGATGGTCAGCAGGTATTAGTTTACACTTCCTAGCAGGATTTTTTTAATCAAACAAGTGGGGAAAATGTCTAATGCAGTTCCTTCTGAAGAATAAACTAATACAAGATAGTAGTTTCAGGTAGTTTCAGGTATCACTGGCGAAGTTAATTAACTTCACGGGTCAGTCACTGTGTATTTCCCACATACCTTGTAAGAAGCAACTTAGATTAATTATGTGAAAAAGAGCACAAGCACTGCAGCTGCACAGTGCTTATGGGAGAGAACCTTACCTTTGAGATGGTGCATAGCACCTTTTGACAGCAACTGCAGAGCCAGCCAATGGTCTGACTTCTGCTCTAGTCCAGGAACTCTTGGGGACAATAAATATCCCAAGAGGAAAAGCTCTGACCTTTATCTAACCCACAGTTTGAATGGCAGATTCTAGTTTCTTCACCCTATACCTCAGAGCTGATCAAAGGTTAGAACCACCTAGAAAAGGATTTATCTCCTTAAATTTCTTCAGCCATCTAAAACCTGGATATTTAGTCTAAGGCATCCACCCTGGATGCCTTCACAGTAAATGGAGATAGGTGGGTGGGTAAGACTGATGTGTCTGCCTCTGGAACTGCCTGCTCCTCTGTTCTATTCTTCATTTTTTGCAGAGGACAGTGTTTTTATACCAGACACAAATTTCAGACTATTAAAGTTAATCTTTCCAGAAAGAGTAAACAGTTAATATTCACAACACCAAATGGACAGTTGTTATAACCAAGATTATTTTTTTTAGTATTGCAATATAAGATTGCACTAAAAAAATCTTCCTCAATATCCTTTGCTGTTGGAGCTAGGGAAGGTTTATGTGACAGCTATGTTCTGTATTTTCCCATAATAAGAAGTGTTTATACACGCCAACATTCTAATGAAAAAAATGGTAGGAATCCAAAGTGTCCATAAAACCATCTGTGCATGTGCTGTCAGTCTGGTCTATCCTGTATGTGCACAAATCAGCTCATGCCTGAAAGTCCCAAATGAAACCAGTCTCTATGTGGGTGGGTGTGAGATATCTGCACTGAATTCACAGTGTCCAAGTTGTGCTTGATTTGCTACACAGACAACATGGTTATAGTTTGGGTGCAGGTAGTGACCACTCATTTTAAATGCCTGGATGACCAGACACCCAGTGCATTGCACAGTCACAAGCCTGGTATTTTGTTGCTGAAAGTCATCAGAGAGTACATTGTTTCTAAATGTAGTAAAACTGACAGTATATGTGGAAGATAAATTTCTATCATCAAATCATAAGACTGTTTGAGTAAAAAAAAAAAACTATGAAAAGCCAGCGCTTTTCAACAATAGGGTCCAGCAAAAAAAAAAATGTTCAGCTGTGTACTGAAAGTGTGTACAGTCTGTTAAGGGCTGCAAGGAATGAATTGAGGGATAGGGACACTGAACCTTGGTGGGCTTTAATGAATCCAAGTGGAATAAATATACAACATGTGCCAGGAGTAATAAAAATCTGAGTGAAGTTTAGGTGCCAACTAGGCACAAAAAATAAAATCTACAAAAATGATGTTATTTTCCAAAAAATTTTCTTCATGTTAAGTCAGTTCAAGTCCAGCATATCAAAACCAAAGTAAGGCCTCTTCTTTGAAATGCACAGTGCCTAAGTCAGTAGATGACCTTCTTTACCAAATAAACCATTTTTAATAAGTTGCACCTCTTCAATTCATAGCAAATCTCAGAAGCAATGACTTGTCCTAAAACAATTACTCTAAATGGCTCAGTGGTCACTAGGATTCACCAGCTGACTACAGCCATCTGAGGCAAGTTGTGTTGCTGAGGTGGGAAAGCATATTGAAAAGGGAAGCTAAGAAATTCTCATGCAGTGAAGTTTGGTGTGCTAACCTGCTATCTGCCCAACATGTCACATGGAGCAGATGAGGAGTGCAAAGCAGATGGCATGGGCAGCTACAATGGACTGGACCTCTGCACTCAACAGATGGCATCAACAGGATACAAGAAAATCATCGATGTCCTTGTGGACCTGGGAGCGCAACAGGACTGGTTTCAAGTGAAGCATCAGTTAAACTTTTCTGAAAATATGTTCTGAGATCATCTCGTGATTTGTGGGAGGGAGTGAAAAGAGAGATCATAAATAAAGTAATGAGAAATTAACTAAATGCAAATTATTTTATAGAAACATGGTGTTCTAATTACAAAGATTTTAATTGCAAGTGTTGGTAATAAGAAAAATAATTAGTGGTGGAATTATGCCTGAGGATAGCAGTCAGAAGTTATCTCATGATGTGATCAGTTCACAAGATAAGATTTAGGATGTTGGATGCTCAGTGCTTTTTTGCTTTGCCTGCTTGTAAGGTGTTAAAACAACCATATTTGCAATTAGACCATACAGCATCTACTCGTGCAATTTCATATGCAGATCAAGAGGATAAAGATACAACCACTGCCTCAATAAATATAAGAGCTACATTCCAGTTACATAGCAAGTAGAAGGGTGTGAGGCTTTGTGTGCTGGTAAATACCTTGAAATTACTTTGTTATGCATGCTATTATGTGCATAACAAATTCCTGAAATACATTTTCATAGATATATGCTCACAGCTCCTCCTGTCTAAAAGAAGTTTGGTGGGATGTGTGGGTGTTCTTGGTAAAGGAAATTTGGATGCTTGCATTGTAAACTCTGCACAGATAGATTTTATTTCAGTTGTTAAGTTCTCATGGCGAATTCTTTTTATGACAAAGTGCTCACAAATCACTTAGCAAAGTGACAGTGTAGCCTCACATTGAACCAATATATGAACAACTATAATATCAGGAACAACTTATTAAGAGAGTCCGATATCTGCTGTTCACTGAAAATGTTCAGGGGTGAATTCACCTCAAGACTAAGAGAGCCTTTGGTTCTCACTAGAGCAAAGCCAGTGAGAGTAGCTGTACACAGGAGCCTTTCAGGAAATCTTGGAGTCATGACACTGCTCTTGGAAGTCTCTTGTTGTCCCACTCTGTGACCAGTTTCAGGTGGATAATGTCAGTGTGGGCTAACAGTGGAGTGGGGTTTTTTATAAATACTTAGAGTAGTAAATAAGTAGTAAAAGTAAGAGTAAAAATGAAGTTGTCTTTCCTACAGCCTAGAAAAATGTTGTAGTACTCGAAGGACAGATCCAAAGGAAGAATGTAAATTTTCATGGTTGATCTGTGCATCTGGGATATCCTTGGTCCTTCCATGACATTGGGAGGTGCCACCCCAGTCACTACAATAACACTATTGACACTAGGGCAGTTGAGACCTGTAAGTCAGGTTGTTGGCCTGCTGTTCAAAGGGGAAAGCAAAGTGGTCACCTGCTGGATTTAGTACCCCCCATGCAGGTCTTGTTTTTCTCTGAAGTTCATTCTGAAATGCAAGACGCATCATCAGGTTTATGATTTTTACAACATCTACCTTGACAAAAATATGACTGAAATGAGAATAATATGGTTGTGGTGCCAGAACAGTAAGAACAGTAATAATAATAACCTCTCTGTTCATTATGATCATCATTTTATTCTCACTATTACACCAAATAGTCTAATTTATTGCAGTAATATGGCCTGGCTATGAGTGATTATATAAATACATATGTTATCTTTTTCAGGGGTTTTACATATTCATGATTTCCTGATGAAAATATATTATTTACCAACAAGGAGAAGGTCTTAGATGAGAAAGAAAGCAAATTTATTCTCTTTGGCAGCTATCCATTTCAGATCCAGGCAGGGTATGAGAAATGCATGCAAATGTGACAGCTGCCTGTTGATACTAGGATTCCTGTGGATCATCTATTAAAGCAGCACTTTGTTATCATCTTCTGCATTCTGATCCTGAACTGTGTGAATCTACACTTCATAACAGATTAATCTAACTTTAAAATATATCCAGCTGCTAAAGACAGAAAATAATCCCTCAGGTAATGCATCTCAAATATTCAGAGGAAAAAGAACCGATGTTGATTTACCATCTAAATAGACTCTAAAACACTGAATTCTTAATGGTATTTCTTAGAGTTTGGGGATTTTCTTTTTATAAAAAAAGTCAGCAGCTGAAAAAAAAAAAATTTGTAACTGAAATATATCTTCATATAACAATCTCTGCTAGGTCTCCATTTCACAAGAGATGGACCCAATTTTGAGGATATTTGAGCATCCAAGCAATTCTATTCAATGTCAAACTGTCTGCAATACTCATTGATTTTACTCATATACATCAGAAGCAAGAATTTTCACTTGATCAAGAACTTTAGGATCAAAGTGTCTAAATTGCAAAACACCTTACTATTGTAGAGATTTTCATTTTTTTCTTTTTGAATAAGTCAATTCTGATATTGTTTTGTAGGCCAGAATTTTACAAATTCATTTTCCATCTAAGAAAATAAATTTAAATTTTAGCTTTGCAGAGTCTCTATCTATTGTGTGATCATTATTATGAAGAATTAGGTACATGGTGACTTCAGTCAAAATTCATGTTAATGCAGTACATACCGTAAGCTCTTCAATTATGTGAAACATTACATTTCTTGGGCACATAGCATCTGGCATCCAAAAGGCCGATTCTAAATATTTTGAAAGCTATTTAGAACCTAGTTATACCTGAAAAAAATGTATCAATTTATTACAAATAATATTTGGAAAGCTGCTGTAACACAGTTCTAAATTAAAAGTAAACTAACAATGATAAAGCTATTAAGCAAGCTTCTAAGTAAATATTGAGCTTAAACCAAAACTAATGTTTTATATAAATATATGACTGCTGAATTTTGCTTGATCAATTTCATCTGTCAGTCTGGCAAAGCATGTCTATGTCATTCCTAAAAGAGAATTGTTAGTCAGGGGGTTTTTTTGTTTGGTTTTGTGGGCTTGTTTTGTTTTAAATTTTTAATCCTGAGAATAAAATTATTAACTTCTTGCAAGTAATACAGCTTTGCTGCAGTCAGTTTTCAGGCATAGTCATATAACTTTAACCTGACCATGCCCTGTTGTTGGGAATTGTAAAGCTTTCACTGCAGCAGAGCAGTGCTAGCCCTGGGAACAATTGAGATATCACCGGAGAGCTGTTTTCCACTGAAAAGGATCAGTCTCCAAGCGATGAAAGAAAAAGAAATCAGCTGGTTTCATAGGTGACCTGAAGTATTTCTTGAGGGCCTGGTAGTAAGAGAAGAAAGGAATGTGGCCCATGTGTAAATTAGTTAATACCTTTCTCTTAATTACACTGATTTCACAGAATCACAGAGTGATCTGTGGGAGTGATCAGAGGGGTGAGTGAGCAATATCTGATCCCTGCAGAGCATCCAGAGACAGACAGCATGGCTGGGACAGACAGATTGACTTTTCAGGGAGATCAGAATCTTTCTTGGCTGCCACAGACAGTGAGGGGAGGTTTAACACATCTTTTATGCTATTGTAAAGTGGAATTGAAGTGTTTACAGTGACAGTGATATTTCCAGTAGTGGTCTCTGCTCTGTTTTCAGTTACAAAGTGTCTCTCGCAGTATTCCTGACAAATTATCTGTTGGTGATGAATATGTCCCCTAACGACTTCCTAAACACTGCAAAGGGAATAGTGACAGTAGCAATTTGGAAAGAAAGTCATACACATTAATTGATATCTCTGTGGTTTTGAACACTCAAAGGTACTTCCAACTGCAGCTTTCATCAGGCCTCCTTTTTGGTCTTTAACTTTCCGTAATTTATTGACTTAGTTTAAAATAATAAAAAAGTCTTATAAGATATAAAACATTATTGATTGTGTTGAGATTAAAGGAAATTTGACAAACACAAAAATCTGAAAAAATGTCACTCTACAATGCTTTCTCAGTAAAGATGTCACAGGTTTTTTTGAGAACCTTGCATAATGCAGAAAAAATACAACTATGACATGCTGAACACTTGTTTTAAATATTGATATTCACATAAACTGAACTTTGCTGATTTATAGTCATAGCCTTAGGATTTATTCCTATGTAATCACACAATTGAAAATATCAGAAAATTAAAAAACACAGAAGTAATGTTCTGCCATAAACATTTATATAGGCCATTATACTATTTAGAATACATCTGCATTTGAAATTAAGTAGACTGCTCCCATAGAAAAAAGCTGTGTATCTTTTCCCTTCTATTTTAGGCCAGTGCTGCTGCTCTATAGAGGAAAGATGTTGGGAAAGGAAAAATAATATTCTAGCCTCCAAAGAAATGTAGAGAAAACACAAACACTTTTCATTTAAACTGTGTCTTTTAGGAACTTCGTGATTCTAGCTGTAGGTTTACACCCTAACTGTGCAGATCAGGAGGAAAAATAATTTTCCCCTTTTGCTACTTGGCTCTTAGTGAATGGAAAGGCTCTCCAGGTGACAGAGAAGGTCCTTAGCCTTGGGAGGTCGGGACTGTGGGATGTGCCACAGCATGTCCTGCCCTGTGGCTCTTGCTTGAGTGACAAGCCCCAGATTGTTTCATCTGAAAGTTAGCCTTCGCTCTTTTTAGCATTCACCCAGCTGTGGTCTTACTCCCACAAGACCAGTAATAATTTTAAAGTGTCTTAAACATCTTGGATAAATACATGATGCATCCAAATGCCACGAAACAGTTCCTAAGTGAGTTCAGTGAAAGGATTTGATGATGAATAGGAATGATTTCAATTTACATTGACATTTTGAGACCTGTGATTTAGCCATCTTTAATAATTTGAAAATAGCCCTTGCAGAGATTTGAAATAATTTTTAATTAAAATGTCATGTAACATCAAGTCAAATGCCTCCATAAGTTTAATTCAAGTTTACCATCTTCATTTATCTTATGACTCATGAAGAAAATATTTAAATTTGATCCCCATAAATGCACTGATTGAACAACTATAGTTCCATCTTTTAGCTCTTTATTTACTAGGTCTGCAGCTCCCACACAATTATTTGTCTGGAGTATTTCTCAAACTACCTTTCTTTGTATGTTTCATCTTATTCAAAAACTGCTTAAATTTAAATAGAAATGTCAGTTTCTGAATTGCTTCTCTACTTTTTTCTCCTCTTCCTTTATTATTCTTTTTATAGCCTTATTTATTTTATATTTCTAGTTCAAATTTTTTAAATTTCTTAATAAAATTTTAATTTAAAGTATCTATAAAACTAGGCAAAGTAAGTTGTAGTATTGCAATTATTAAACAACAATTGTGAAAGCTACAAATGTTTTCTAGTTAGTTGGAAAAACAAAATTTCAACTTTTCAGGTTGGTTGTGACCCTTTAAACAACATACACAAGCAATTTTACTTTTTAAATATATAATTGCTCCAAAAAAATCTTAAAACAACTTTATAGAACAGAAGTGAAATTATGTTTACATTCTATACTTTTGCACAGGAGGAGGTTGAGTTATATGGACTCTTAGTAGTGCAAGAAAACCTTTTCATTTCCAAAAATGCACAGTCTTGAAAGACATCTCTAGATTTACATTTGGCATCAAGGTTGAAAAATTGCAGCTCTTCAAGTGAATTATCACCAGCTTTATAACATATGATGTGCTGTGATTTTACCTTTTTGGACAGAGATCATAACTTCAGTTATGTCTTGAGGCACCTGAATTTTAAATCTGGAGATTAATATACTGCACCAAGAATATTTTTAAAAAAAATGTGTTGCCATCTATTTTAATTTATCACTGCTATTAGCAGCAATAGGAGTTTAATTTTCACACTGAAAATAGAAGAAATCATGTGGTTTTAGTTCTGACTGTGTGTAAACAGAAAAGACTAAACTATTAGTAGGTAATGAATATCACTAGGAAGGGATAAAAACCCAAAGCTTTCTTGGATCCTAATTAATTTTACATTTAAACCAGTGTATTGATTTCCCTACCATTTTGGTGTTTTAGTGCTACGAAACCTTGATTTAAAATATCTAACATACAACAACACAAACCTTACAACTTTAGAGCTGTCCATGGGTATACTGAAGCAATACAAGATACTGTACTATCCAGCCACCCAAACACTCTCAAGTAAATGAAAATTTCAGAGCAGGACTAAGTTTCAGCATTTCATAAAATGACTTCTCCATCACTGTCATTTCCAGGTGACTTATGTGCACCAACTTTGGCATTACAGGTTTTACAAAGATATCAGGTCAGGATTTGTCACAGCACTTCTAAGGAAGAAAAAGATGTTATTTGAGAAGTGGCATATGAAATTTTAGGGGATGTTACAATCAAACGCACAAAATGAAATCAATTTAGCGTAGAAAAGCAGCTCTGTTATTACTTGTAAAGTGGTTGCCTGTGGTTCAGGGTAGATTTTCAGAAGGTATCTTAGAAAATAGGACTACAGATAGGGTAAAGAATTCACTATTTAAACTTTCAAATTCACTATTTAGACTGTAGATTAAAGATCGTCTATCAACATCAGCTCAAAAGAAGACTTACCGTATGCTTAGGTATTCGTCCTCTAGTAATAATAAGAAGAAAAATTTGAAGATTGTGCTCCCTTCTACTAGAGCATAATGAAA
This sequence comes from Cyanoderma ruficeps, assembly GCA_008694505.1. Lineage (NCBI taxonomy): Eukaryota > Metazoa > Chordata > Aves > Passeriformes > Timaliidae > Cyanoderma > Cyanoderma ruficeps. Next base: position 10,426,219 of record VZDJ01007754.1, read on the forward strand.
TTACATTTTAGGACATGAAACACACAGAAATAAAAGCAATATTAAGAGAGGCAAAATTATTCTTATTGCTACTTTTACTAGTATGTGTCCTAACATACCAAGGCTAGGCAAATCCATTTCTCTCTCTTTCACATAAATCGTGCATTTTCTTCATCAAAGTCTTAAAAGGCCCATTTATAGATCAGCTTTAGTGCTCATGTGTGGTTTGGTGCTGCGGTGCTCCTCAGAGAGGGCACCACTTGTCGCTTGGAGCGGTCCCCTCTCATTCGGGGGACCACTTGTCGCTAGCTGAGGCTGGGTGTGTCCCCCTTTAGGGACAGGAAGAGAGCAGGCAGACACAGCAGCAGTGAAGGGATCACTCTCTACTTATTATTTACATTTTATCTGACTCCATTATTTATACATATGTACAGAGGTCAAGGGATTGGCTACAAAGCTCGCCACCCCTTAACCTGTATGGTGGACAGCACCATCACTCAATTCTTCTCTCAGAGGAGAAGAATGCAAACATTCCAAGGATAAACTTTGTTTACATCAGGCTACGTAAGAACTTCTGCACAGAGACAGAAAGGCAGAAAATATCAGGGCAACACTCATGTTCTGAAATCTTGCCCCCCCTAACTGTAGACCCCTAAGAGGAGAATCTAACAAGTCAAGGCATACTCTGGGTACTTCCAGTGGGCAGTCCAGACCTTGGCTTTGCTAAATGGTTTTCCAGAGTACCTTTTTCTCTGCAAGGATAACTTCTATTCTCTCTGTTGACCGGTCCTCTAAATGAATCCAGCTTACAAAAATGCTCCATCACTGGAAGTGTCCAAGGCCAGGTTGGATGGGGCTCTGAGCAAGCTGGTCTAGTCAAAAATGTCCCTGCCCATGGCAGGACGTTTGGAACTGGATGATCTTTGGGGTCCCTTCCAACCCAAGCTATTCAGTGATTCTACAATTCTAAAATCAATGGAAAGGCAGGGGAGGGCTTGCATTTTCAAACATTTTTATCTGCAAATGATAATTTCCTGACAACTGATTCTGGCCAGAATGGGGAACAGATGATGACAGACTGCTGAGGCACTTGTAAGACACCCTGGGGCTTCTCCCTAAGGAATCTGACACTCCAATGTTGGAAAAAGAATTAAAAAAACACACTAGGAGATGAGAAGAGAGGATAAAAGCTGAGAAAAGAGTAGAAAAGAGAGTATTTATGATTTTCCTGCATTGCCTTGATCTCAGTTGCATAACTGTCACTGCCCAGCATGAGTTGAGCGCGTTAGTGGAATTTGGGCATCTTTGCTTGTGTACAGGTACTGTGGTTGCATATTGCATAGACATAACTTCAGTGATGGCTGCATTCTTTTGTAAAACAGGGATTTTAGAGGCAGAGGCCTAATATCATTGAGAAAAGGGAGCTCTTTGGCTAATCAGCAGATATCCTCTTGTGGACACCTTGCTAGCATTGGGTTAATTAGAAAACAGCTGGCACTGACTGGGAGAAAGAGGGAGGTATAGGCTGGTAGAGTTTGCAGAATCTCTATAATGCTTTATTATCTTTCGCTAACCTTTTAGCCTTAATTGCCATTTTAGGAACTTAAAAAGATGCATGTTTTCAGAGCTATACCCCTCAAGTGGTGGGAAATGGGTTTGCTTGGGTAAGTGTTTAATCCTCTGGGGTTTCCTTTGAACTATTCAATTTAATTGGATTACACCAGGGGTCTGACTGGGTGTGATGAGGGCCCTCTTCACATGCCCTGGATTGCTCCATATTGTGTTCATCCTCTTTTACTTCAACCTGGTGAGCTGTAAAATGTGACAAACTGTATATCTTTAGACTTAGTAAAATGTAAAGTTTGCAACTAGGGCAGGTTGTGCTGATTTCTAAAGGAAGAGTGTTAAAGAGAAATATGGATGCATACAGTATCTACATTAATGGGAGTATCTGACAGGAGTATAGTTTTTTGAGCTTGTGAACCAAGTTATCATATTCCCTGGTGCCTAGAACAAGCATTTCATAGCAAGGATATCTGGAAGAGATGAGCACAGTAAGAATAAGATCAAGAGTACATGGGTTTAGAGCTAGTAAGAGAGGACAGAACAAGAGAAAAGGAGGGAGCATGCTGAGGAAAGATCTTAATAGATACCAAGCCCCTCAGAAACTTTCAGCTCCCTATCAGTGTGATGGTTGAAGAGGTGCACTGCTGGGAGGGAAACCTGAAGAGGTAAAGAATTAAAACCTAGAAATAAGCACAACTGTATACAAGAAGAAACATTATGCAGACCACAAATTCATGCCAAAAATGCCTGCAGGTTAAGTGGCTGTTAGCCTAACTCACTTGCAATTATCAGAGATATAAATGTGTGCAGAACATGGTGCAGAAACAGCTGCACTGACGCATTTAGACCATAAATGGGATGAGCTTATGTGAACAGACGATATATCCAAATTTTGTGAGTAGGATTTCAAGGAGATAGTCACACATGCATATACAGATTTCTTCCCTCTTCACCTCCCAGAGTTACCGCACTCTCCTGGGGGATGTCACTGTATGAGTAGCCATAGTCACACAGATGCAAGCCCAGTTCTACTGCAGAAGTTAATAAAGGGAAATAAAGACAACAAGGCTGTCACTGAAAATTGCGAATATTAATATTTTACTACAGGACTGGATTGGGTCTTGCAATGAAGAGACTACAAGATTTCAAATCGTTCTTAGTATTTTCTGAACTTCAGTACAATGTTGCTGTAAAGTTGGCAATGAAGTTTCAGGTGAACTGTTTTGAAGTTACAGCATCATTAACTGTGAGGTTACAACTGGTTTCCGTGGGAAAAAGGCAATTGAAGTATTCATCTCAGAATCTATAGGTCTTGGTGGCTAAAAAGTAATCTGAAGAAAAATGCAATAGGATAATTTTTTAAAAAACAGGATCATTTTCTAGACATACAGTCATAACTATGATGGAGATGTGAAATTAGAAAATATTCAGTCTCTTTAAATCCTTTCTGGTCTTCAAACATGCAATATGTGAATGAACTGACAACCAAATGGTTAAAGTGCATTAACCCAAAATAACAGTAGGAAGGAGATGAACGGCAAGAACAGTGGAACCCATCTGTTGTGAGCAAGGGAAGGTTGCCTGAATGAGGGGGCAGAAACAAATATGAAAACAAACGACTGTGGGGTTTTGGTTTTCTTTTTGCTGTAGCTGTGCATAACTAGATGATCTTTGAGGTCCCTTCCAGCCCAAATTATTCTATGCCTCTACGATAAATTTGCATAGAACCATCACGTGTTTGGATTTACCTACTGGTATGGTGGCATAAATGACTGTAATTTCAATAGTCATTTTAAATCCATACAATACCCCAGAATATTCCTGAAAAGTTTTAATTTTGCCTGTACACAGCAGTAACAATAACAATGTCACCATGGCAAAGACTTTCAGATGCACACAAATAAAAAAGGCATGTGATAAAATTAAAGATTTATCAGATGGATGCTGTGAAAGTTTACAAAGGATTGACATAAAAACTGAGATAAATTAGGAAGTCAAAGAAGGATGAGAGGAGAAAAATTTCATGAAAGTGTCATTTGGAACAAAGAGCAGATTTTGAATAACCATGTAAGACAAATTTTAAAAATCTCCAATAACTAGAAGTATTTTAAGGGATATAGTTGTAATATATTTCTTAATAAAAGTGCAAACATTCTTGATGTTTGAAAATGTTACAGTAGAAGTAATTTATTAGATTTTGCAATGAAGCCAGAGGAGAAGAAAAACTAGACAAAGTTATAATTGCCATTTGAAAAAAACATACAGCAATATATAGGAGATGCAAACACAACATTATCTGCAGCAAACTGTTAAAGTTATGAATTAGTACATTCAGGCTCATTACATAAGAGAAATACATTAAGAGATGTTTAATTATGTGGTTAAAGCACATAACTATACTATAGATGCAGTAAGGAAAAAGGAAGAATTTAGAAGAAAAAATCAATCTTTGGCTAGATCTGTGTGTGGTAAATATAAAAGCATTGCAGAAGTGCAAGGGCTCCTTGCAATTGTGTTCATAACCTAATTAGCGTGGTAATTAGGACACAGGTAAAACCACAAAAGCAAAAAAAGAAGGATGTTAAATTTCAAAGAGTTTCAGAAAAATGTAAAAGCACAAGATGAAATCAAGTAGGATAAATCAATAGAGATGAAGGACACAGAGGGAAATGGAAAACATTCAAAGATAAATTAATGTATGCCCAAGGGTTGTGCATGTAATCTAGCTAAAAATACACCAGAAATAAAGAAGGCTAATGTTGATGAACAAAGAAGCCCAAACCTGAAAATATACACTCTAGCAATAGCCAAGGGACTGTATGAAATTAATATAGCTGAAAAACAAAGGGTCAGAGATGAAGCTCATAGCACATTTAACAAATTTTAAGAGTATATTTTCCATTTAAAAATATGTACAAATCTAAAGGAAAAAAACAACTCTTGAATTTGGAAGTAATTAGAAGAAGATAAAGAACAAAATAATTACTGGAATAGATATATTAAGTGCAAGATGCTGAAAGAAAGAACAAAAACTGTCAAAGATGTTTTGGGTTTAAAGGAGAAATTGTCATGCTAGGGGACTGCAACTCTGATGTTTGCTTTTTACAATAGTTCATTAGCATACTGCAAGGGACTGTATGAATCCTAAAATTAGTTTCTCTTCTAAAATCAGCCATTTAAGCAGCCAGTTTGTGGGTAGATTTATAGGTAGCAGGTACGTTATTAGGAGAATGACCTCTTGCTATTATTGATTTCTATCCTGGTTTTGGGCCCAACATCCTTATAAAAATATCAGTAGAAAATTACAGTTGAATAACACAAAGCCTCAGAGTTTCACTGTATATATGCTTTCTAAGTAACTTTGACTACAATCAGAAGTTGTGAAAGCTCAAAGTCTTCCAAAGTTTCAACCTAGAAAACTGAGTAAAACTCAGAAAATTTAAAATAAATTTCAAGACATGCCAGATTTGCCAGAACTGGAATTCAAAACAGTGAATCCGTTATGTCTCTGTGGTAACGACCATGGCCAAGACCAAACCTGCCTGATTTGCATTTTTCACAGAGATCTCCTATTGTCCAAATTTCCCTGACAGCTCCAGTTTTTCTTCCCCCAAGTGAACATCTGAAAGGGAACATACGTACTGAGAAGACCAAATAGGATCACAGCTTACACACTTAACTGAGATGCCTAAAGGAGTGGGAGGTTACATCAGATCTAAATATAGTTTTATTACCATAATTAAAAAAAACAATTGCTCTTTATACAGAATAATGAAATGAGAAAACCAAATGACTAACTGCCTGAATTAAGTTGATAAATGCACTACAATATAGTAGGTAGAATGGATCCAGTGAGATAGCTGTTTGAAAATGAGTAATTGATAATCATTTTACACCAGTAGTTCTCACTTGCTACAGTCCATAAACTGTTTTTCTGTAATTTTCCCAAGTACATGACTTTTTTTTTAACCAAGTTAGAAAGTATCTTAGCTTGACAGAAATTCTGTTCATCCCTGATAAAAAGTAATTAAAAAGCTAAAGTACAGGGCAAGAAAATTCTGTGTTCCAGGAGCAAGAACTCAGAAATCTTCCTAGCTAGAGGAAGGAGAGGGAATCAAGTTTGTGTTTTCATTTTGAATCTGGTCCTCTTGGTCCTTTTTTTACCATTAGGCATCAAAAAAAACAGATTTATGGTCAGATCTGAAAAATACCCCAAATTAAGTTTATTAAACTATCTAATAAAAACTAGGAAAAAAGCAAGGTGGAAACGGAGGCTATTTAGAAAAATCTTCTGTGGTGATTCTATGTTTGCCAAATTTTATTTGCCAATTGGGAATCAGGATTTTGGGAGAAGAAGGCAAAACAGGCTCAATTTAAAGGTAAACATGTAGTTTATTAACACACAGCAAGGAAAAGAAAGGGGGGAAAAAAAAGAAAAAAATATGAAACTTTCAAAACTCTTCTCCTCCCCCCCAAGTGTTCACTTTCCTGCAAACAACATAGAGACAAAACTTGTGACATTCAGTCAGTTTCACCATTTGCCTTTCATCAATTCTTCAGGAGAGGAGTCTCTTGTCTTGTCTCTATGTAATTCTTCCACTGACAACCTAAAAAAAAAGTTCTCTTGTGAGTCAGAACTCTCACAGAAACAGCCACCCGGGAAAACCTGCTTCCATGTGGTCTCTTCCGACTAGCAGTTTCCCAAGCTGCTTATGGGTTGTGGAATTCAGGCATTTGGGGAGTCACTTTTTAAAGATAAGCAGCTTCAAGGCAAAGGATTTCTCATCTCACGGAACAGAGATGTCTTCTCACTTCTTTCACTGGTGCAGGAGCGTCTCATCCCTTTCTCTCTGTTCAGGCATCTCATGGGACCATACAGTCCATCACAAACACCTTTGCTCAAAAATTCACAAATCATCTCCCCAAATGCATATTTTTCCGAGATTTAAAAGACAATCTACCAATACAGTTCATTTCCATAGCTCAAACAAGAAAGTCCAGCCAACTCCTTCATCCTTCCTCTAATTAATCCTTTTCTCACTCTCTTCATCTGACTGTTACGCTAAGTCTTCTCCATTAATTTGTTTTCTTTCTGGGGAAGAGCCGGTGCTTTGGAAGTCCCATCTCCTGGCAGGAAAGAGGTAAAACTTGCCCAGACTTGCTGTGGTCATGTGATCTCTGCCAGGCAGCGGCTAAGAAAAGCCACAGGAATAAGGGAAAAACTCAGGCAGGTCTCAGAGCAGCCCGGCTGATGAAAGGCTCCTTGCCCCCACCCCTCGGTCTCATTCAGGGTGGGCCCTGCTCGGAGCGGCTGCAGGCTCCCCTCCCTCTGCTGGGGAAAGGGTTCAGGCCCACGGCCAGGCCTCAGGCCAGCTCCCCCCCATAGGGGAGCGGTAGGGTGTTTTCCAGCTGCTAAAAACCTATCCGGGGTGGGATGGGGGCACATCATCCCCTCCCCTGGTCTGGGAGTCACCGGGCCAGGCGGGCCTACCATGAAGGCCTGGGGCCCAGGCAGGCCAGGCCATCCAGGGCCCCTCCAAAGGGAGAGAGCCAGGACTGCCTTACCTCCTTTGAAGGTGGAAGGAAAAGAGAGTGATCCCAGGCTTCCTTCTAACTTTTTTTAAGGCTGTGTGTGTCCCAGAGGTGAATCACAGAATCTCTGCATGCAATTGGCTATTCTGGTTGTCAGTTCAAAAGAAATCACCAATTGCACCTCACCATCTGTGCTAAACTAACACACCTTCCCACGTGGCAAAATAATCCAAGAGAACTATTCATATCACGTAGTATTAAAAGCTACAGATTCAGACAACTTAAGTTAAATGTCTATGATGTAAGTGTCTACATGTATATATGTCTGAATTTTGAGGTGAACCAACATTTTATCTTGGGACTAAAGTAACCCTGTATCCCTTAAAAAAAAAAGGCAGTTTTAATCACTTAGATTACATGAGATGAACTCTGCCTTAGCAGTGCCTGTCATTTTCTATGAACTAAGGAGGGGGGAAAGGATGACAAAATAAGTCTATGCTTTGCCAGAGGTATCTCACCTGTTCATTTTTTGTGAGACAACATACCCAGGTCAAATTCTTCATGACAACCAAGTGTCCAGACCCACTGACTAAGCAACTATTGTTCATTCTGTAGTTCATAATGGTTCACAGTAGCCACATGACACTTTTCCCTTCACCATAAGATTTGTATTACCCACTCTAAGCTTAACATTTTTCCCAAAAATTGACAGTTAAAAATTTGAAGCACACAGTTGAAGAGTTCATATTTGGCTCTCTCCAAAGTACCATTGACTTGTCAGAGATTTGAATCCTGACCTCACTGTACAGTTCTTTCAAAATGTGTGAGCAAGCACAAATGTCTCCTTCAAAGTGTATGCCAGTATAAAACAAAACAGTAGTAAATCATTTGACTTTTAATAGGGTCAACACACCTGTGATGACATAAACAATCAACAATTTTGCCTTTCTTTGAACTGTACTGCCCAGAGAAGGAATACTGAGCACTATTCACAGTCACGATAAGTAGCAATCAGAAAGTAAGTGGGATAGTGGGATGCATATAGCGCAATGAAAAAGAAAACTGCACCCTGGGGTGTATCAGTAGAAATATTTTCACTAGGAAAAAAAAAATTAAATAAAAGAAAGAAAGAAATACAGTTCATCATCAGGAAAAAGAGTCCAAAATGGAAAATTCTCCCACTGGAGAATGGTTGAATATGTTCCAACTCTAAGAAGAATTACAAAATAGAGCTTGGAAGAGAGTAAAAAAAAATTTTGTTGTCTATCTTGGTACTTGGATGACCTTGACCAACAGCTGAGCACCCAGCCAATCATTCATGGAAAGAGAATTGGAATAGAAGTTGAAAAACTGTGGGTGAAGATAAAAACATTTTAATAGGTGAAGCAAAGCTGCATGTGAAGCAATGTAAAATAAGTTATTCATTCTCTACTCCCCACCAATAGAAAGATGACAGAGGAGATGTAAGTGACACCAAAGAAGGCTTTAAGCATCAGCACCCCATTATCTAAGAGTCTCTTATACCTTTTCTATGTAGCATCCCATGGGTAGCTCTGGCTCTTTCTCTCCCTCTTCTCTCTGCCTTCTACAGTCCAGGCTCGCTGCTTCCTGCCCCCAGCACAGCCACCTAACCCTATCTGTCCCTCATACAGTGGCTTACCATATCTGTCCCTCACACAACCTCCTGTCACTTCCTCCTCACAGCACAGCCAGCAGATTCCAACCAACTCTCTACCAACTAACTCACTCTTTATCACACCCAGTTGTGAAGGCAAGGCTGTTCCCACTCTTTGGTAATTAACGCAGCTGCAATATATTGGGGGCAAGATTACCTTCAGCACTATCTCTATCTGTTCTCCCACAGGAAGATGGTTAGTCATTTCCAGGAAAGCTGACCCTTAGCATAGGTAGTGGTTACTTGTGAAGACAAAAACCATAACCATGAATGTCTCTTTCTTCTCTTTTCCTTGAGCTTTTATTGCTGAGTGTTACATTATAGGGCCTGGAACATCCTTCTTGTCAGTTGGGGTGAGATGTCCCAGCTCTGTCAGAGTGTGACCAAAGCCCTCTTCCAGGCAGCGGAGGATAAGCAGCGTGTAGCAGGAAGCTCCTTGAGATAGCACACCCTGGCACATCTCCTCATTGATCCCCACAGTGGGGATGGAAACTAGCTTCTTTAATCATCTGAAACGTGGAATTTGTCTCCAGTCATTCTAGACAACTCCATTCTGTGCACTCAATCTATTTACAGTAGTTTGAATAGGCTAAAGCAATTTAGAGTCTCTGTGGAAGATGGAAATTCCTATTCCTCATTGCAGAGAGAAACACTTCTAAACTAGTTCTTAGGTTCTCTGACAGCCTTCTCTCTCCTCCCCATTTTTTTCAAAGGAAGGTAGTTAAGCACATCATTTATAAGTTTTTCTAATGGGGTATCACAGTGTTTTTAAGAGGAGACTTGTGGGAAGGGAAATTATTAGGGCCACCTTGCGAGTGGAACCTGACAGTCAATATGAACTAACTCCACACATGGAAGAGGGTCGGGGTGTTTTTTCATATTTGTCATGCTCTTATATTTTTAGAAAGCAAAACTTAACAATAAAATTTTACAAAGTACAAAAGGTTATATAGCTCTTCATCTTCTTGTTTTTGAGCTGAATTAAAGTGAGGTGGGAATTTCCTATGAAGTCTATCTTCTGTCGAAGGGCTTCATTAACATGCCTCAGATAAAGTTTACTGCTGCTTTCTTAGAAAAGGGCATTGTAATACCAGGAGAAAATATATTATTACCATATTCACAAACAGAAAATAAGGTTGTCAGTCTGATTGAAAATGAATACAACAATCTTTTCCCTCGGATTCTCTTCTGGATGATAAGCACTCACAAAAAATATTTGGGGGGAAAAAAAAAGCTCTCTGAATTACTTTCAATTTCTTTCCCTTAGCAGCTTTCCCTGTATAAATACTTTTCTCCTCTAAGGTTCTATATGTCTTCACAGCTTTGGAAAACCAGTGCTGAAAGAATGAAAAATTCTGGAATTTATGCCCTGACACTATTCTAATGTTGGTACTCCCTTTGCAGTGCACAAAAACAGCCAAAGCTTCAGACAAAAGAATCCTTCTCTTTATTAGGAGTACCTTTAGCAAATATTCTCTTTGATGTGGCTAGTTCTTGACAGTCAACATGAGGATTATTTGTTGAGAAGAGATAAATCAGTTTTTGTTTATAGCTGGAAGAACAAGGCTGAAAAATCAGTCACAAAGGTATTTCTTAATTTTGGGTTTTCCCTGATTTTCCTTTACTCTGGAACAGATAATTCCAGATACCTGAATTCATCAGGAGTGGATAATGGTTCCAGAAGTCTTTTCTTTGCACCAGGATACATCAGTTTCAAGGGGTATGAGTTTTACTCCAAAGTTAGGATATACCCACAAGAAGGAAAAGTCCTTCTATATATTTCATGAACATATGCATTAGAAACTTTTCAAAAAAATTTTGAAAAATAAGGGATCATCTTAGAGAGGTATTTTCTAAGGTCACATATGTCATACAAAGGGGAAGAATGTCATGCAGCATATTCGAGATCTCAGATCTCTCAAGATATATTTAAAAATCCATGTTGCAGAAATACCTAAAATTCAACATTATAGTATAAGATTCCCAAAACTTCTTGTTTCCCTGGATATGTGATATATACTCCAGCCTCTATTACAGTGAAGTAACATTCAAAGTAATGTTAAGCTTTGTTTCATGTAAACTTTCATATGTGTCATTTAGCTTTTTCATCAACTTTTTCCTACTTAGGTAAGATCTATCACTCACTGATTGAATTTTGTAAATCTAGTTTTGAATAAAGTGGTGTTTTTTAATGCTCTCTCAACATTTCAGTGCACCAAAGACTCTATCAGAAAAGTGATATTAGAAAAGCGAGGCATAAGAAGTTCTCCAGTACAAAAGTTCAAGAGTTAACATACAGCTGCTGATGTGGAGTTTGATAAAAGAGTTTCATGCAGTAAGATGTAACCTTTAAGATTCTTTTCAAGTACATGCAGTTAATAATTTAGTTTGTCTTTTGTTCTTGTACTCCTAAATGGGCAGTAATGCTCATTGGCAGTCAGCAAGCAGCAGGTTGTATTCTGCTTTCTGTGGGTCTGCTCTGGCACGACCCATTTATCTCCTGAAACACTATAAAGACCTCCTATCATGTGTTCCTCTTCAAAAACATTGTAAACTTATTTTCAAAAACTAACAGTATAATTTAGAGATGTTTTAATGGCTCTTGAGCAGCCTTCAGATACATATTTGGGGTAGAGGAATGCAGGCTGCCCTCTATGGAGCCGGGGATGAGGAGGGTCCCTTTGTAGACTCCAGACTAGTAATGACTAGCTCCCCTGAAGCCACATATTTTATGCAATCGTTCTCAAGTTACCCCTGTGCTAGACAGCTATTCCCAGGCAAGAAATATCACTGCCTATTGCACTAAGTCACTAAGTCTGGATCCCTTTGGTCTGTGGTAACAAGCAGTCTCCCATTAAATTCCCTGGCACTATTTGGGCTGACAGGCTCCACAGATTTTTTTTCCCCAATTTGCAGGAAAGCACAAAGGAAACCTTTGAGGTAGCCCTTACTGTGCTGGCTGGTCACGCTCACTGCTGTTTCAGTGTCATAGAAACTGGAAAATTGGAGTTTTTACTCAGAAAAAGCATTTCTTCCCCAAACATTAGTTGATAAGTATCCCCAAAACCCAGCCTTGTTTCAGAAAGGAGTTTATCATCAGCTGACCACAAGTAAAGAGGATGAGGATATCTGAGATATACAAAAAAAAATTGAACAAGAGTGAGATAAAAGAGAGTTACTGTCATGTCTGGTGTAGCCAACAAGGCAGGTAGGCCAGAGCTAACTAGCAGAGCCCTTCAGGTGTGTCTGTCCCAGACTCCCACTCCAGCAGTGTGTACCAGTTCAGGCACAGCACTGGATCCATGCTGGCTCTGTACAGCAGTTCCTCTCTCCATCTTAGCTCCTTGGACCAGGAGCAGCGCTGGAAAGCAGCACAGAGGCATGGAGAAAGAAAGCTCTATAAGCTATAATGCAGTGCCCATCAAACTCTACCTCCTCTCCAAGTCAGCCATGCCAGGCTTGGACCAGCTCCGGGCAGAGTGGTTTGGTTGACTCTGCATGGTGCGGGGAGGCCAAGTGATTTTAGTTTAGGCTCCATAAACTGATTCTGGGCCATCTTGACCCTGCAAACTGTGAAGCCACCATCCCACAGCACTCCATGGTAGCAGACAATTCTTGCCAGACCAGACTTGTCCCTTCAAGGAGCCAGGTTGGTGTCCCTGGTGTTCAACTAACCCACAACTTGTAAACGACTCACACATAGTTGCGAGTTGATGGAGTAGAATTCATTTCATCCATGTAAATTCTCATTAATCTGCAATTTCTAAGCAGGAAGCTGGGGGGAGGGAGGATAAAGGACATTTTACTGAAGTGAATCCAAGTGAGACATTAAGAAAGTCATTACGCTAAATTGCAGGAATAATACATGAAGCAGAATGGCATTGGAAATTAAACAAGCCTCTGCTCTCATAGGCTGTGGTATGAGTTATATCTGGTCATTTTCTGTGTGACTTCTTGGGTTAGGATAAGTGGAAGAAACTTGCTAGAAGGACTGGAACAAAATGGATTCTTTATCACAACTGTCAAACCAAAGACAATCTGGCCAAATGCTGCCACTCATTTAACAACTGAAGTCCTGAAAATAATTCTTGGATTTATTATTGAACGGCCTTCTCTGCTCAGCAGAGCTGCTTTACACAATCACTCACTTAGGTAATTTCTGCATGTGTGTGAAAATAACCATTCACTCCTCAGTGGTCCTATTTCTTCTCAGCAGTGTATTAAAGTGCTTTGCAATGTCTTTCATCTCGGAACAGGGAACACACACACACTTTTCATAGTACCTACTGGCAATCCCTACTTGGTGTGGGATTGCCAACTAGCCAACTGGTTTTAAAGAGGTGGTGGTTGGGCAACCGTTCTCAAAAACAGTCAATAAATGACTGTGTAATTCCTGTTTTCATGGGAATATGGCACCAAAATTTAAAAAATTATCTCAGATTTGTCAAGAAACAGACCTCAAAGGGAGCAGAAGAGAACTCCTGTGCATGTAGAATAGGATTGACTGGAAAGGCAAAGCTGCTAATTACAAATAAGAAAAAATGCTTAGATTCACTGATCCTTTATGAGAAATGGCTCAGTGGCTAAGAATATATCTGACATTTCATAGAACCTTGGTCTGTTTATTCAGCATAAAAGCCAAAAATGTGTTACTTATACTTAAAAGCCTCCAAATGGCAGCACCTTTGTGCCCTAAATAAATTTTGGAGAAACTAAAAAAAAACCAAATATATTCCTCTTTTCATTTTTTCATTCTGGTTAAAAATGTCAGTGCTGAAAAGAAGTGATAAAGTTGCAACAAACATTCAACTGTAGTAAATTCCTGGACAATATCCATCCTAATAACAAGCCAGTCTTATCAAGGGGGAGAGGAGTTTGATGTATTCTTACGTCAAGGTGTTGTCCTGTGAATATGCCAATAAAAAGAGAAAAAAGAGAAGTAGAGCTTTGCCAGTATGTATGGTGTAAGTTCGAAGAGCAGCCTTCAAAGTTTATTTTTGACATATCAGCAGGACAGATTACTCATGTTAAAGTAAATCAAATCCTTAAGAGATCCCCTAAAAATAAATTACTGGTTTATGTTCCAATATTTCTAATCCCAGTGAAGTCAATGATCAAACTTGTTCGTTGCCAGAAGACAATCTAAGCATATTTGTGAGGAAAAAGCATAGGTATATTAGAAATTCTCTTAGAAATAGGTACAGAACTACAGATACCTCTCTTGATATCTTTGAAGGGATGAAACCTCCTGCTGTGGATTATTTGTGGGGCACTCATTTTCCTCTCTTTCCCAGAGGAAGTCTGCTGACACAGGGCTTGAGTGCTAATGAGTTCTTGCAATTCCCATAACTGATATAACAGATGCAAAATCCCATCTGAATCAAACATTTGGCTACAGGAGGAGCAGGAAGAAGCAGAAGGTTTTTGGCAAATGAAGCACTGCTCAGCATTTCAGTGCAAGGGGTGAAAAAACCCCAGTGAAACCCTACCCTAAGGTACACTTTCATATTCAGCATTAATGTACAAAAGATGTAGTCATTTCAAAGCAATAATAAGCAAAGCCACATACCTTAAGAAATATCACTCAATGCAACTGTGAAAATCCTCTTTCTCATGCATGCTGACACTAAAAGCAAAACCTTTGGATTCTTTGTACAAGACACCAGCATGATGCAGCTTCATGTTTAGACAATGCTGCTACTGACTGGGAATATTTCTGTGAAAACAAACAAAATTAGATGAAGGAGTAATAAGAAAAAGGCATTTTGACTCATCAGACAATTATTTTTCAGGAAGAATATGACAACCAGGAAAGGACTGTTTTTTAACCTAGCGGTTCCTCTAGCAGAGATGTCATGACTTTCATATGAGCTCTGGGAAATGTATCATTTATATATAGCCCTTAGCACTTTTTCACTCATTGGAAATACTGTTACTGATGTCCTGGTGATCTGGAAGAACAGAACACCATGCAACCTTGATTTACTATAAATTCAGCTCTGATGAACTGCTTCACTACCATATGACACCTTACAACACAATCCTTGCCAGTGTGGAGTTTCACTTGATTAGAAAAACAGCTTGAAAGGAGACATATGAAGGCAAGTGTCTTTTAAAGAGTTCTTTGGTTTGCATTACAAGAAAGGATTTGAAAAATAAATCTGTGGTTGCAGCCTTAATATTTGATTTGTAAGAACTTTTCTGACTTCTTGAATAGTTTTGCTCAACCTTTATTGAGTTCAGTTGCTGCAACTTTTTTCCAAATTCCTTTAGGGTTTTGAGTTCCTACTGCTTCAAAGGGAAACCTCATTCTCAGTTCAGACTGGATATTCATTTTGTCATTTACTATCCACTTGCTGGTGATCCTGTGCCACCCATTATGCTTCAGTAATATTCACAGCACGCACATTCCTGTGTAATGGGGATCACTGGCTCTAGCATAGACAGGACTGTTCTGCTATGCTTAATCACCACAAAGGTGTTACTGCTCAAACTGCTACCTTTGAGCTGAAAGGAGAGGGGGAATGATGCACATGGACATCTACCACTATTGGGTGTCCTTATTTAACTCTTCTGAAAGGGGAAGTTACAAGGTTCAGTTGTCTTAATGTGGGCCAAATTCTTTTGGTTTGATTTGTTTGCTGGTGATATTACCCACCTGTCCTAGAGTGACTATGGTGCCTGTATCCCCAGCCATCTCTTCTGTGTGTGCTGTGTGTTCTGTACCTTTAAGACTGGTTCTAAAAGTGAAGCAAGAAAAGAAGAAGCGCGCAGTTTGTTTTGAAAAACAGTGTTCACTCCTCTGCATTTTTCTTTCTTCCTTGGGTTTGTGTGTGTTCGTTAGATGCACAAACAGCAGCCAGCAAGAAGGTTTTTTTTTTTTCTTCTAGTTAGTCTAGCTAGCTGAGACAAAAAAACTTCCTAAACTGGTTTTTTCCTTTTCTTAAAACTGTTTAAATCTGCTCTGGACTAACAAAAACCCAAAGAAGCACTAAAATCTTGCTCCTGCGACCCACCAGGCCTGAACCTCAGCATTTTCCAGCACCAGAAAGACTAGAACTGATAAGAAACTAAAAAGCTGAGCTAACTCCTGGCATAAACTCTCAGTTTTGCCATCACTTTTCAGAGCGGCAAGAAGTTTTATTCTTTCATATTATTCATTCCTTATGCTTGTAAGCAGTTTGTTTGTTAAATAAATAGTTTTTTCCACTTTTCTCTGAAAAAATTCTTTTCCCAGACCAGCTGGGAGAAAAAGAGCTGTTTAAGTTTGCTCTCCAGAAGAACCCCATTCAAAAGCTTCCTCCCAAATTTGCCCTAAACCAAAACAATACATTTTTATTGGTGCCCAATGTGAGGCTCAAGAGAGTGGAAAAAACTTTTATTGATTATTGATTGCATTTTAGTTGTACTTTGTGTGAAGATAAAGTAGTCAGTAGCCATGTTGCTCCTTGAATTCCTAATGTCTCTTAAAATAAAGCCCTTGCTGTATTTCTGTTCCCTAAGTTTCTTTGACGTTTTAATACCTTTCTGGTCCCTAAGTTTGTTTTCTTATTCAGAATTAGCTCCAGTGTTGTCCCTAACACATAGCTTTTACACTAGAAGTGCACAAATTAGGATAGCTATTTTGTTGAGCTCAGTGATCATGATTTATAGAAAGTTTATACAGGTACGGGAGTTTGTGCCAGGTATGTTTAGCTTATGGTTTCTTCATCCTACCCTGTGTCCTAGTTCCAGTAGCATGTTTTAAAGATTTATGAATAATTTCACCCACTTTGTTAAAAAAGGAATAGGAGATGAAGCTGTTCAGTCTTTCCTGTCCCTCTTATCTTTTGAATCAGTTACATCACTTTTAAAGAATGTTGAGTGTCCCTTGAATGTTAAAGATACCATCCTCCTGGTATTTCATCTGGTGAGCTTCCTCTATATAGTTTGCAGCTTGTCTAGAGTGAGGTCTGAGATTTCCAGAGAGGCTGATGAGACCCCTGACCCAGAAGTAGACCCAAAAGTAAGCCCGGGTGTAGAAAACCCTGAGTGGTGTGGAGAATGAGAGAATATGGGCCAAACCCTGAAAAAAATTTCTGACCCTATAGCCTGAGACTTTCCATGTAAACACATTCAGAACCCAGTTAAGTGGAGAAATACTTAAAAAAGAAGTGCCAAGATGATTCCAAGGACAAAAAAAATATTGCAATAAGCTAGGCCCTGGCATATGCTTACCGCACACTGATAAATAAAGTAAGGCAGCAGATAGAGGCAGGGGGGCAGGGAGATATATCAGCAGCTACCCCAGTCACTCAGACAGCAGCTGAACCAGACAGTGAGCCTAAGTCAGCAGCTACACCAAATAAGAAACCTAAGTCAACAGCTACACCAGATAGGGAACCTAGGTCAGCAGCTAAACCAAACAATAAGCCTAAGACAGCAGCTAAACCAAACAATAAGCCTAAGACAGCAGCTAAACCAGACAGTGAGTCTAAGACACTGGCAGTCACCCCAGCAAAGAAGGAAACACAAAAAACTGATCGACCAGTGGACAATGATGCAGGTGAAGGACCCTCAATGCCTCCCAACAACACCCAAACAGAAGCCCAACCAACTGACACCCAATCAGAAACTAACAAAATCAGAAACCCAGCTGTAGAAGTTCACTGGGGGAGCTGCTTAACCACCTAGCTTGCTCCCTGGCTTCTATATGAGGGAGGCTTGGTGGGTCTGAACCTCAGGCTGCAGCATGGTCAACAGCGTAGAAGAAAGAGTGGATTCTTGCTTGGTTTTAGATGGTTTTATTCCTCCCAGGTTCCTCCCATGTGCAGATGGACAGTGCAGGGAGGAAGAGCCCCAGAGTGGAAGGGCCAGAGCCCCAGAGCAAGAGTGACCGGCAGTGTCCTCACTTTAAGTACAAGGGGTGTACCTGAGCAGGGGAGAACTTGTAGCCAATCCCAGGGGAGGAGGGGGTGTGACCCAGTAAGGAAAACTTAGCCAGACAATGGAAGAAGGAGGCATCAAGGTACCTGGTCAAATCCTAGGGCTTTTTCCCCAGAATCTTCTAGCTCTTACAAGGTGATTGACACAAGGGAAACACAAGGGAAACACCATCAGGGGTTTGGGATAGGGGGGTAGGGACAAACCATTACAAACATGTAACAAAATATACAAAACATTGGAAAACCCAAATCACGCACCGCAACACCCAACCAAATGGCACAACATCAGGAGCGCAGCCAACTAGCACAAAGTCAAAAGTGCAACAAACTAGCGCAAGATTAAGAGCCCAACCAACTGGCCCAAACCAGGAGCCCAACCAGCTGGCAGAAGATCAAATGCCCAATCAGCTGGCACAAAATCAGGAGCCACTATTGAGTCCTTTTCCCTGAAGGACCTTCAAAGCCTAAAAAAAGATTACACTCAACAACCAGATGAATCTATAATTAGTTAGTTAGTCCATCTTTGGGATGCTGCAGGCAAGGCTACAACTCTAGACAGCACTAAGGCAAAGCATTTAAGAGCCCTGTCACATAATCCAGTTGTCGACCAAAGAATGATAAGGGAAGCTACACCTTGCAGTCTCTGGGAACAAGTCCTGGGAAGTGTGGCACAAAGATATCTGTGTGCAGACAATCTCTATATGCAGCAAACCTAGTAGAAGACCATAGAAGAAGAGATTCAGTGCTTGAGAGAAATGACAGTGGCAGAAATTGTCTTCTCAGATGACCTAAATGCTAAGAACCCAGTTATGGTACCATGTACACCCATAATGTGGTGGAAACTTGTACAACTTGGACCACAAAAATATTCTTCTGCTTTAACAATAATGAAGCGAGATGACACAGAAAAAAGTGTGCTAGATATGGCAAGAAAACTTAAAGCATATGCAGATGCTGTGCATGGCCCAACAGATGCCAAAATCACAGCTGTGGGAACCTGTCTGCAGAAATTAGAAGACAGAATAAAGAAGAACCATCATACATCAGAGACAAGATTAAGGAGATGAAAGACGGCTTTCTCCAAATCTCAGCAGTACAAGTCAGAGGTTCTGGCACCAAATGCGGACGTTCCCCAGATAGAGAGAGAAGGAACATCCCACAAAGTAAGCTGTAGTCCCTCCTGTGTAATTGTGAAGAAAACATGAAAAACTAAGATAAAAAATCTGCTAATAATCTGACACAACAGCTGCGTGAATTGTTGGACAACAAGACTCAAAAAAAAAGTTCCACTAAGAAAGAAGTAGCTCCAGTTACCCAAGAACGAACAGATATCCAAGCTTAAAAGAACCCTGCCTCTAGCCAGGTAGAAGATAAAAAAATCCATGTTTTTTGGACTGTGTAGATCTGTTGGCCTGGCACATTAGAACCACAAAAATATGAAGTCTTAATTGACTGATGCACAGTGCACAGTACTCCCATCAAAACATGTGGGGGAAGAATCTGTTTCTATTGCTGGTGTGACAGGAGGATCACAAGATTTTACTTTGGTGAAAGCTGATGTTAGTCTGACTGGAAAGGAGTGGAAGAGGCACCCTATTGTGACAGGCCCAGAGGCCCCACGCATTCTGGGCATAGACTACCTCCGAGATGGGTATTTCAAAGACCAAAAGGGACTCAGGTGGGCATTTGGGATAGCAGCTGTAGAGACAGAAAGTGTTAAGCAATTGAACACCTTGCCTGTACTATCAGAGAACCCATCTGCTGTAGGACTTCTGAAGGGGAAGAGCAACAAGTGCCAATTGCCACTTCAACAGTGCATCACATGTACAGAACAACTCAAGATGCTGTGATCCCCATCCACAAGATGATCTGTGAGCTGGAGAGCCAAGAGGTGGTCAGCAAACCCACTCACCCTTCAACAGCCCCATCTGGCCTGTGCGTAAATCTAAAGGAAAATAGAAATTAACTGTAAACTATTGTGCTTTGAATGAAGTGACATCACCATTGAGTGCTGCTGTGCCAGACATGTTAGAGCTCTGGTATGAGCTGGAGTCCAAGACAGCAAAGCGGTACACCACTATTGACATTGCCAATGCATTCTTCTCCATTCCTTTGGCAGCAGAATGCAGGCCTCAGTTTGCCTTTACATGGAAAGGTGTACAGTACACCTGAAACTGACTATCCCAAGAGTGGAAGCACAGTCCTACCATCTACCGTGGACTGATTCAGACTGCACTAGAACACCCATGCCTAACTGCCCTAATTTTCCCTTCCAAATATATAGTGGAAAGCAATGAACCATTCTACCACAGAGGATGAAGATATGCTTGTATCTGTACCCACTAGCTTGGCTATAGCTTTGATGATACTGCAAAAACTTTTTCTGCTACTCAATTACATATATATATAGTTTTTGCAGAATTTTCCCAACTCTATTCTGACTATTTCTCATAGTTTGGAATCACTCATAACATATACAATAGAAAGTGCATGTTTTTGTGTCTCATTCCTTTATTCTTCCAGCAATAATGACTTGTGAGTGAGGTGGCAGTTCAAGGGCATGCAGTATTACAATGCAGAGAAAGGGAAATGAGAAATGAAATTTCATTAGTTAATTAATTCAGTCAGTGGTTTTATGTTTGCAGTGTCTGTAATTTCTTTGAGGCTGTTCCAGATATGTAGTTAGGCTGCTATTCCTCATTCTTTCCTGTTCTTTCACTTGCAATGCACTCTTCTTCTGTGAAATAAAGATCAAATATAGTTACAGCAGTAGGTTTAAAACTGAACTGGGGATATGAGACACTATCTGCCTGAACTCTTAGCTATCACTAGCTATTGTCAATTAGGCATAACTGAGAACCCATAACACCCATTATTTTAGCAAAATGATCAAAAAAGGACTTTAGCATCTCTTGTCCTCAGGTTTCTTTAAGGAAATTTTTTGTTTTGTTTGTCTCTTTTCCTTTTATGAGTAGAACTGAAAAAGCTAATTACATCACATTGAATCAAACTAAGTAGCTTACTAAACTATGCCAAAGAAATATTAACAGATTGTTGGGGTTTTGTATAGGTGGTGTACCTCACCTTCTTTCTCTTGTTGAATGTTGCCTTATCAAATGAAGGACTGCAGAGTATTGTTGCTAACAGAAGTCTTACCACTGTTTCACTACATTTTGTAATGTTTGCAGATGCAGTAGACTTTTTACTTGAACAGATGTCTCAGACAGGCTATTCACAAC
The DNA here is from genome assembly GCA_008694505.1 of Cyanoderma ruficeps. Classification (NCBI taxonomy): domain Eukaryota; kingdom Metazoa; phylum Chordata; class Aves; order Passeriformes; family Timaliidae; genus Cyanoderma; species Cyanoderma ruficeps. The sequence goes on from VZDJ01007754.1 coordinate 10,447,134, forward strand.
TCAATTGGACTTGGCCCTTGAGCAACCTGAGTGGGTGTGTTTCAGTTTTATGGTTTTGTACAATAAGATCTGTGGGCTGTACCTTTTAGTGCAATTCAGGATGAGATGCTGTCAAGGGAGACTTGAAAAGCTCTCTATTGTAGCTGTTCCTTTGTGCAGTTCTTTAAGATATGTAGCTTGTGGTCTTTTCCACTCCTTAAACTTTGTTTTAAGAGGAGGAATTTATCAAATTAGATGTGGATTGCTACATATCTAAACTGGGCACATCACGCTTATTTTTAATATTTATATTACAATATAGATCATTCTGGTAGAGATGGCTAAAATAAGTCAAAATTGTGCTTTCAAAATGTTTTTTTCTCTGAAGTGACAGGTAGATACTGCTTAGATTAAGAGGTAGGTCAACTCTAAACATCTACATTACAGGTTCCTGAAGTTAAGTGAAACAGATTCCGTCTAAGATTCTGGGTAAGGGTTAGAATGATACAGCTTGATAGAATATGTATTCTATGGACATTTCTAAGCCCTATTGCTTATTTTTTTGTAACTGGCAAGGGGATTCATTTCAGTTCAGGGAGTCTTTGAGTAATTTTGCTAGAAAATTCTATTTTCCATTCCCTCCCCTGCTGCATACGGACTATTGCATGTTCTGGGGAAAGGACCTGATTTAGAGGTACTGAAAACTGTATGCACTATTGAAGAAAGAGTTATATGTTTGGGGAGGTGAGTGGTTATTTAAAGGAAAAAGTATTCTGCATTCTGCATTCCAGGCTTCTGATGAAGTTTTCAACTGGAATTCAGGAAAATATTCTCTTTTGATCACTTTATTTGTTACATCTGCCATGTGTTAGAAAAGTAAGATGTCCAAGTATGGATTGCCTCACCATCATCCACATAGCCACATCATCCACAAGATTTCTTATGATACTCTTCATGTGGTAGAGAAGGACTTAGAAACTGGCTGTCTGCCAAAATGATACTGTCTTTGGCTTGTTTTGATCCCACTCTCAGATACATCCACTGCCTTTTCCACTATCAGCCTTACACAGTAGTTGTAATTTCTACAAATGTGAATTCAAACTCCTGAATGCAGGCAAGCAGGTCTTACTGTCTTTTGGGGAGGTGGAAGGATACTTAGTTCATCTGGAGAGCGCTGTTCCTTCATTTTAGCTTTGCTCCCCTTTTAGATTTCATTACGTCCTTCTTCTATTTCTTTGCTTTTTGCATACAGCCAGGACTGAAGCTGTGCAAATTCTTCACTGTAAAATGGAATAAATGAAAATTTCTTTGCTTCAAATTTCCTTATATTACCGAAAATTGAACCCAAATAAATCAAAATAAATTAATCTCCATTCTCAGTTAGGATTTAGTTTGAAAATCAGTGCAACATTACATAGATGGAAGAAGAAAACAAACTTGCTCCTTTCACTCAGCTCAATATTAAAAAGAAAAATTTGTGTGATGCCTCTGTTCAGGAATGCAGAATGAAACAAAACAACTGTCTACCTTACTGGAAACTGAATCCTCTGACTGTTAGAATGCTCTAATAGCCATCCCCCTCCATCTCAGCTGCTCACCAATTTTATGGTTTTTACCAAGAAACATGTAAACAGTGGAAAAGAAACATTTCATTTAGAATTTTCAATGCTAGATTAATTTGCATTTACTTCACTTCTTAACTTTTTGTCTCGCTTCGGTTTTCTCTGTTGTGACAGTAACAGCAGTAACATTAATACATAATTAGATGGGCAAGAATGTGCTCAAAGTCAATAGCTTGTAATAGCTCCTTTGGAGCCATAGTAAAGTATCTTCTATAGCAAATACATGGTTATGGACTTGTTAAAACAGGCATTACTTATCCAGTAGTCCATTATGGCTCCTTGTAGTCTACCATTTGAGTAGCTCTATATTTAGAGTCGTATTGATCAGTAATTAAGAGATAGCATGGTGGCAAAATGGAAATATATGATAAATAATCTTAAAGAAATCATTTATAAAAATGGTAGAATCATCAGGAACTGACAAACATCTTTTGTACTGTGTTAGTTCTCATATAGAAACCAATAAACTCAATAAAATTATAACTGATATTGTGAGATTACCTTGTGTAGGCTAAGAATCTTCTTCATCCAGAATTAATTTTTAAAACAGATCTATTGAAACTAGGAAGGAGGCAGGCAGGTCACCACCATGTATGCAGTCTTCTGTCTCATTCTAAAAATTAACAGTAGCGAATGTAAGCACTGGTAAAGGGAATTCAGCCACTTTTGATTCATCTGGAGCTTTCCCATCTCTCATTAGTCTGTAATACCATCTAAGTAAGTTTATCCAATTTTCTGTTTTACAACTATATTTGCTAAAATGCCATTATAATAATCAACTAGTTACAAATGGTTAAGTCTCTATTACAATATTCCTTGAATATTTGTTCAGACATGATAATCTTTTAGACTACTCAAAGTGCCACAGTAGTACTAATCCCTCAAGGTTTTCCCATGATACTCAGGATATTGGGACACAATTACATATAAACCCAGAAAGAACAGCTATTCCTTACTTGTTTTACACTTCCCTCCACGAGGGAACTACAACATTATTACTTGTGTTCTGTGTAATGGAATTGTTTAATCCACAATAGCTCTTGCAAATGTGAAGATCTAGTTACTGTGCTTTTACTAACTGAGCAAAAGAGGGATGTTCTGCTGTGAACTTATTCTTCTAATTGTTCCAATCCCTGCATTATCATTAATTAGCAAATTTGTCTTTCAGTCTCTCCCACATGAGGCCTGTTCAGTCAGGGCTGGGTCAGTAGGGAATTTAATTAATTTATCAGCAAATTGGATTTTTCACCAGGTGTCCTTGCTTTGGCTTGCTTTTTGTTTTTCTGTTGGTGGGGGTTTTTTACCCAGAAATTTTTGATGGTTTATCAAACTGTAGGGTTTTTTCGTGCACATTTCTCTAATACAGTGGTTGTAATGGAATGATATTCAATAGAAATGCTGCATTTGTAAAGAGTATCAAAAGAGAGGTGCTGTCTGCCTCACTGGTAATTTGTAAGTAGGTAGTTCTGCTACAGCAAACTTTATTCCCATGTAGACTTTCAGTCTAGTGGGAATATTACTTTACAGTAAACCTGCCAATAGCTGGATGTATAAATGCCTGATATTTATGGCTTAAGCAGAAAGAGTATCAGTGTGTGAGAATTCAATTCAACAAGGCTAATCTCAAATGCAATTAATGTTCACATCCTTTATGTGCCCCTATGGTAGACCGTTTGCCCAAGGAATTTATTGGAAGTGATACATTTAATTAAACTTCTTGAAACACTTGGGCAATGATATCATTTATGTGATAAGGCACCACTTTTGGAAAATGGAAAGAGGAACACCACAATTGTTACATACAATCTATACTGCTTTACATTTAACACAGGGTAAGTGAGTTCATGGGGGCTGCATGACAAGTGCTGCTCAGAAAAGGCGATTTCCTCATGTTCTAACAAATGCTAAATAAAAGTCAGCAATGTTTTGATCTTGTGTCCATTTTGATTTAGCTACATGTACTGTGTGAACAAAGCAAGGAAATGTGCTGAACTGCTTATAGGAAAAAATATGGCTTTCTGTATTTTTGGGGGGATTATAACTTTACTAATATGAAAGCAAATTTTCTGCCTACTTAGCATCTATTGTTTAAATTGTTAACCATAATGTTGTAACCATAACATAACCAGTGCCAGGGATGATCGTGGAGCAGATTGTCCTAAGTGCTGTCACACAGCACATGCAGAATAACCAGGGTGTGAGGCCCAGCCAGCATGGGTATGTGAAAGGCAGGTCCTGCTTAACCAACCTGATCACCTTCTATGGCAAGGTGAGCCATTGAGTGGATGAGGGAAAAGCTGTGGATGTCATCTACCTGAACTTTGGTAAAGCCTTTGACATGGTCTCCCACGGCATTCTCCTGGGGAAACTGGCTGTTCATGGTTTGAAAGAATGCACTTCCAGAGCTGAAAAACTGACTGGGTGGCTGGGGCCAACAATGGAGTGACATCCAGCTGGTCACCAGTGGTGCTCCCTAGGGTTCAGTACTTGGGCCAGCCCTGTTTAATATCCTTAGTGATTATCTGGATGAGGAGATCAATGGCCCTTCAGTCAGTTTGCAGATGACCCCAAGCTGAGTGGGAGTGTTAAGCTTCTAGAGAACAGGAAGGCTCTACAGAGGGGTCTGGACACACTTACTCAAGCCAATTTTATGAAGTTCAACAAGACCAGGTGCCAGGTCCTGTCCTTGAATCACAACTCCATGTTGCCCTATAGGCTTGGGGAAGAGTGGCTGGGAAGCTGCCTGGCAGAAAATGACCTGAAGTGCTGGTCAGCAGTGGCCAAACATGAGCCAGTGTGTGCCTTGGTGGCCATGAAGGCCAGTGTCATCCTGCCCTGTATCAGCAATAGTGTGGCCAGCAGGAGCAGGGCAGTGATTATCCCTCTGTACTCGGCACTGGTGAGGTCACATCCCTGAGTCCTGTATCCAGTTTTGGATTCCTCACTAGAAGGAAGGACTTTGAGCATGTCCTGAGAAGGCAATGAAGCTGATGAAGTGTCTGAAGCAAGTCTTGTGAGGAGTGGCTGAGGGAGCTGGGGGTATTTAACATCAAGAAAAGACGGCTGAAGAAAGACCTTGTCACTCTCTACAACTACCTGAAAGGAGGGTGCAGTGAGCTGGGGGTCAGTCTCTTCTGCCAGGTAACAAGTAATAGAAGAGAGGGGAAATTGCCTCAAGATATCAGGAAAAAATTCTTCACTGGAAGGGTTGTCAGGCATTGGGACAAGCAGCCATGGGAACTGGGGGAGTCACCATCCCTGGTGAAAATTCAGTATTTAAAGTACATGCAGATGTGGCACTCAGGGACACGGTTCAGTAGTGGCCTTGGCAGTGCTAACAGTTTAATTTGAGATCTTGGAGAGCTTTTCAAATCTAAATGATTCCATAGAACTTCAATTAAAGAGAGACTGTCTTGCTGCCGAGCCATCCTCCATTTGATGTTAAAATGTGTGTGGTTGCATAAATAAATACAAGAATTCTCATAGAAATTTTATTTTTATAGTTTTCTTGTGCTTTTTTTGATAAGTCTAGTCTGTACTAGCTCACTCTATGCTGGTTCTGCTCAAGTCTGATATTCTAAGATAAATTATGCAGTGCAACAAGTTATTGCCAATGTTTGTCTTTAATACATCTGTTTTCAAAGTGTTCTAAGAGCTCAGCACTACAAGTGAAATTTGTGAAGGATGGCTAGGTGGGTAAAAAATTTCCTTAGTGAACTGTACGTCTAAGGACTTCTGGAGATTTTTAGTCCCTATAGCCTGAGTTTTGGCTCCCACTTTGAAAATGACTCTTTACAGAAGAAAGACAGGTCAAAAATAAACATGTACGTGGACCTCTGAAGGGAAAGAGAGGAAAGAGGAATTTTGGTTAATTGTTTGCATGGACCGTATAGATTATGAATTATTTCAGAATTTTTTCTGCAATGACCCACACAGATGAGGTGAGACATCTCTGTTGAGATGGCTAGGAAAATTTCCTCTGAGCGTATAACCCCTAATATAAATTAAATACATATTTCAATACTATCTTTGCAATTAAAATTTCTTCTCAATTCTCATAAAATAAAAAACTGAAAACATAAAATAACAAGGAAAAAACATTATTGATGGGATTCATGAGTAGAGTTCCAGTTCAGTCAGTGAATTCTGCAGTGACACCAGTGTGCTAGACATATCCTTTTAGGGAATAAAAGCATAAGAATTGTGATCTGTTGGTCATTTTTTAAATAGAAGCATTTAGATTAGATTTTTCAAATGCAGATGAAGATACAGTCCCAAAATATTAATTTTGAGAACCATAAAAACCTAATCTCCTGAGTAAATGTAATTATTCCCTCCCATCTTGTATTGCTGATTTTTTCACAGATATGTATTCATATGTATCAGAAAAAATACATATGGAGTATTTAATGCTTTTAAATCAGAGTAAGTACTTGCTTTTGCTAGGGTGCTCTAAAACAAAATTTTATATTAAGCACAGGAAACCCTTCAAATGGCAAAAGGGACAACAAAGAATGCTAAACCACTACTGAATATGCACTGTCTCTTCAAGTCTGTCCAGGCTCAGCTGGAAAAGAAGGCAGATGCTTCTTGAATAATATGAAAGCACTCTTCTTTTGCCTATGTGTTTTCACCATTTCCATGATGCAAAATACCGTGGAGATCTTACTTGTGTTTTAGAAATGCCATATTTCTCCTGCAACTAAACACAGTTTACTGATGGGGGTTATTCTTGTCTGCAGGGAAATAAACATAGAGAAAATTTGCATCTTTGAGAAAGTCTCCTAATACTTGACTTAAAAATATATTTTAAAAAAAGAATGGAGATTAAAGAGACAATAACAAATGAGAATATGTGTGCTAATTGCATCTCAGCATGAGTCCATGCCTCTTACCAGGTGTGAGTGTGCCAGTCTGAATTCAATCTGGAGAGCTTCACTGACAGTGAGGTTGTAAGGTATCCTTCTGTCTGGTTAGTTAGACTGTCTGTTCACCATGGGGAGATGATGGACGCTGAATTCAAATGAAAGATTTCAGACACCCAAATAGGGTCTGCTGAAATTACTTTGACAGCATTTGTTCTTAAGTATTGCTTTAATCTATGCAAAATTCTGAAAATTTGCAAAACATAACATTCAGTCAGCCAGATTTACCATTCCTTCTTTTTCAAGGAACTAGCTGGACGTCTACTAGGACCACTCTTGGGCCTTCTTTGTTGCATTTCTAGCCCAAGTGTGATTCAGAGATACTTAAGACCCCCAAACATTTCACAAATTCTCTGTGATTTATGTAAACATAGGACAGAAAATACCTTATCTTTCACTGACGTGATGAGGACTTTTCATTTAATACAGAGTCTTACGAAGGACAAGGATAATTACATCATCTTCTACTATGGTACTCTGGGAGAGCTGTTTAAAGTCCCTTGTTCAATTTGCGTAGTCACTGAAGTGGTAAAAGAGTGCTATATTACACAAAAGAGACAAGTCTGAGAAGTTTTTTTATTTTTTATTCTTTTTTTCTTAGATAAATACAGATACATTTCACTGCCTCTTAAAAATTCATGCAGAGACAATATCACTTACTTATTGGAGACTTTTAATGAAGCTTAGCATTTGCTTCCTTGGTGAAACGTAGAAGCATAATTATCCTGCCATTGTAGAAAGAATATAAGTCACCAGGCGGGAAAAATTCAGATATTACCCAGAAATAAGAGCATCCATGAAAAGAAAAGTATTGGTAACATTGTCCTAGTAAATATCATCAGAATGACAAGACATCCTGTCATGGAGGCAGGAGGCAGGAATCTCATTTTCAAGGGAGTAACCTGATAATTTGGAGATAAGTCTGATTCATGACTCAAGTACTCCTGAACACAGTCCAGCTGAGACCAGCATCTGAATATTGCACTTTGTGATTGCATCTGCTTGGAGGGTGGAACATCATATACAAAACTAATGACTAGTTCTTCAAAACAGGATGAGAAGCAGCTATTATGAGAATTAAATTGTGCAGATAAACTAGAGGAACATAAGTTTATATTCTGACTTTTCTGTAGCTCAATGCTAAGAACAAGTAGATAAATGCTCAATTTAAGTAAATAAATATGGTAATGTGAAGCATTAGAATCTGAGGAACTTGAGTGGTAAATCATTCTCAGTTAATCATAATTGTGTCTGTTACCACTGAGCAGCATTTAATGGTATTTTAAGATTTCATTTTATTTGAATAATAAATAGGAATTTAAGATGCATATGCATCTTGAAAAAAATATACTTTGAAAATTCACTGCTGCTTTTTTATTACATAGCAATTTTGGAGTAGAATCTCTAAAGTAGACAAGGTTTGTTTTTTTTTTAGCAGGTATGAGTATCAAAGGTTTTCATCATTGCTATTGTTAGTCTAACTTCAAGTAATAAAAATAGTTGTTGCCTGTTTCTTCAGTCAGTTCAAGGGCTAGAACATTGATCCCTTGGCTGTGGCATGCAACCCCCTTGTTCCTCCTCCCCATGTTAGCAGCCTGAACCTCTTTTGTGTTTAATCGCTGCTGTACTCTCCCGGGCTCCCAGGTCAACTGAAACAACTAGGAATGTGTGCTGAGCACTGACACCACTCCCTGGTGCTTAAATCAAGGGGTTTTCAGTCTAAATGGTCTGGCTGTTCTCATAGCTGTACTAGTCCCTAGGAGGCAGGGGGCAACACAAGGTGTGAATGAGTGGCCCTGAAACATCTACACATCAAAATCAGTTTGAACAGAAGGCTCCTGTAACTGGTGTATTTTACACTTGCCAAATATTACTTCTGCAGAATCACATTTACATGGAAGACGTGAGCCTGCATGTGCTGTTTTTATCAGACCCAGACAATTTTGTGTTTTGTTCTTCTCCAGTGCAGTCTCAAATTGGTCTTGCATGTGAAGTGAGACAAGCTCTGGACAAAGGAAACCTTAAGGTATAAGATAAAGTAGCATACCGCTTGCAAAACAATCTCTCAGCATCTCACTGAAGAAAATAGGATTTCATATGCCATGAGAAGCTATTTATTCAAATTGATGGTATTCTTACTGGCACTGGGGTTATTTAGAGCATTCAGGCTAACTGTCCCTAGATTTAAATATCAGAGAGAATCAAATATAGTTGTGTCTTTGTCACCTTTCTGTGTTCAAGAATGACCCCAAAAATGAGATATATTTTCCAATGTCACATGAGAGATCATCTGAAAATAAATCCTGAGTAACAGCCATACATTTACTGAACTAGTCTGTCACCTCCCTCCTATGAACTCGGATAACACCACCTTTTCAGAGTATAAACAGACAGTGCTAAGAGTTCTTCCACACAGGAGAAAGTCTTTTGGATAGTATGTTGTTAAATAAAACATCAACAGTATAAAATATGAAACCACACTGAAGGTGTGATAAGTTTTAAGAAGCATATAATTCACCATACAGGCAGCAAAAAACTGCAGCTGCAGCTGCTCACATAAATTGGCCCTGGGGTCTATAATGCTGGCAAAATAAAATTTAAAAAAAACTTACACTGTTTCTCTACACATTCTATTCTAAAGCAGATACTTGTTCAGAAGCCTGTAAGTTATCACTCAGCTTTGCATCTAAGCTGAAATACTAGTTGATGTTAAATACTCTGTAAAAATTTGACTCCCCCATCTTGAAAAAACTTTAGTAAAACTAAATATGATACAGAACAGAGCAAAGAGAAATAGGAATTTTTCCATGCTGGGAATCACTCTGCTCTGTAGACCAACACATTTCATCTTGGAATGGAAAAATCTCCAGGGAGATACTGCAGTGACCTATAAAACCCCAAGATGCAAGGGGAATGTGCACAAAATTATTTCCAGTCTCTCATAGTACAAGAGGTGATAAATATCTGATTAAATCAACAGATAGCAGACTGCAAATCAGCAGAAGGAAGTGCCTGTCCACACGTGTCATGGCTGAGCCTCAGACCTTAGTGCCAGATGGTGGTGTGGTTCTCTGAGTTTACATGAGTTTAGAAAAGAAGTTAGGTGGACACATTAAAGTGAATCAGATAAGGGCTTTGAAATAAAAAGATGCTCCTTAGTCTGACCTGCTCTTCCATGCTTTCCTAGACATCTGCTGCTACTCAGTGTCAGGGCTTAGTAAATTATGTAAACCTTTGTCTGACCTGATACAGCCATTTACAGCTCCTAAAACTATCTTAAGCGGCCATAAAATTTAAACCACCTGCTTATGTATGTAATGCTACATAAATCAGTGTAGCAATTATGTTTGTGTTGTGTACAGTGAGAAGCAATATTTTCATATCAGCTTTCATTTGTGTGAAACTTGGTAACTTTCTTCTCCATTATATCCCATCCTGTTTTCTGTTTCGATATTATTTCAATAGATGTGATTTCTTCCATTAATAATTGTGGGAGACAACAATGTAAATCCTTGTGTAAAGGTACAGAATAGACCCCCCACAGCCTATTCCTTTGAAGAATAATGTGGCATTAGCAAACTGTGAAGTAAACCTATAAAATATTAATTACAGATTGATTTAGTCTGGCTGGAATTCAGCATTAATGATTTCACTTAGCATTACCTAGATTTTCAAAATTATGTCAGAAGGATAGTGTAGGAAGACACAAATGGAGGTGAGGAATGTGTTTTAACTCTTCATCTCTAGAAACCTGAGGTCAAAATCCCGTAGTTCCATGCAGACATGACAGCAGTGTCAACTTGTGCTTTTGTGAATGTTAGTGTGGAGAATAAAACTACTACACAACAAGGGTAGAAGTGAAGAGTGAAGTCTGCTGCAGTTCAAGAGTGCAGTGCACTGAGCAGAGCTTTTAAATTGTCTATTTTATGAGTAGTTCTCAAATTTGAGTCTGAAAACTGAGAGTTCCTCTAAGTGACAAAAGTGAAGTGAAATACCAACTTTGTCAGCATCCCCTGTTGTTATATTGGAGAATTTCCAGAGCAATTAAGAATACAGAACTTGATATATTTCTGTTTCTTGTTTCTTTCCTGTACTTTGTGCCATGAAATGGACATCCATGTTAAGTATTACAACATCGTAGTTCCATTAGCAACTGTTGAAATAAATTAAACCTCAAGTCCTGTTTTCTGGGCATTTGGCTGAAGTACCTTTCAGGGAATACATGTCCTTCCTTGTTCTCTCTAAGGACTTTCTTGGTAGTTTCAGTGGCACGCAGACACACTGGGCAGCAGCACAGCAGCTTCACATTGTGGCTCAGCCCTTCAGCGGATCCAGACCATACCGCTGCAAGCAGATGGCTCAGATTTTTGTCATCCAGACTGGGGGCCTGTGGCAACACACCACGACTCTCATTTGACCACATCTTTGATTTCCCTTGCCTGTAAACCAGGGAATGGAAATGCAAGCCTGAGATTTATCCTGGTGTACAGACATGGGCTGCAATCCAAAACTTATAGAAGCAAGATACAAAACCTGGGAAACATTTTGATTTCATGCCAGGCTTATTTGTCAGTCATAAGAATTAGAAGTTTGTGAGTTTTTGAATCGTATGTCTCTAAAAAGGAGCCAGGAGCCACAAGCATACATGACCTTTATTTTCATGGGCACCAGGAATGAAAGACCTGTTATTTTTTTCATACTATTATGCAAATTAAACAGAAATTTTGTTTGTTTGCTTGGGGGTTGTTTGCTTTGTTTTGTTTTTTTGGCGATGTCTTTTTACCCACATAAGGACCACATTTTCGTCAGTATAAATCTAAGTACATTAAATTTAAGACAGAATTTAGGCTGAGGAAAGACACTAAACAAAGAGTTATAAATCTCCCATCGTGAAATTTATATGTTCATTTTGCAGATCTTGTTTTTTGTTATTTTACTTCATAATTTTACTGTATATCTAAAACATTTGGCTTTCTAATATTGACAATATTTTTCGATGTAAGTTTATTGGGGTTTTTTGGTACAGAAGTAAAATGCTCTAAAATCCAGATCTGATTTACAGCCAGTGGAAGAAAGATTATTACTTTTGTCCATTTCTCAGCTAAATTTATTGTATTGTCTTTAAAACCTTTTTGCCACGGTCAAAAAGACCAGCTTTATAAAACAGCTAAAGCATTTGCGTAAGGAGAAGATTTGATGAGGAGTTTGTGGAACGAAATTGTCTTGAGTGTTCCTGTAGGAAAGCAAGCTCTGTAACAACTAAGAACGTATCTGAGAACATTTTTTAAGATGACCATATTTCATCTGCCATTTAACATGACATCTACAAAGGAAGTATGAAAGAGGAGGTATCCCAGATGGCCAAGCAGGCTGACATTGGAATGCGAATTATTTCCTCAAAGAAAACATATCTTTACCTTATGTAAAAGTTTAGTTTAGCCAGACTATCTATAACATTTATTGGACATTAAACTTTCAGTTTCCCAGATGCTATTAAAATCAAATTTGTTTTCTTCTTTTCTCCTATAATTAGCATACATCTCCTCTGAATGTAACAGCTACCTTCCAGTCAAATATGAAGAAGCCAATAATTGAGACAGGTAGCTTCAATAGTGGTAGTCTAAGACATTTAAAATTTGTATGATTTAGTTGACAATTTAAGAGACAGAGAAACAAGATCAAAAAAAGAAACCCTAACAATTTTTCAAGTACTAATGTACAAATCCTTTGCTTCAGTTTTACCATTAAAAAAGAATGTTTCAAAAAGCTTTTAAGCCCACGTCTTGTAAAAAATATATGAATATGTTGTTATTATTATTTGAGTATATATGAGTCTATAGAGTTTATCCTTCAACCTAAAATGTTGTTGGGTTTTTTCAAATCATAGAAAAAAATAATGTGGAAGGAAGTTATAGTAGCAATACATTTTAAATGCATTGTATGCAATGAATTTTTTAATCTCTGATTTTTGATTTGTTTTTGTTATGAACTTTCCATTTAAGAAACAAAGGACAGTTTAAAAGACATTTGGTAATTAAAAAGCTGTAGTCAGTGTCATCATTTATCTTTGGGTTTTGCTTATCTTGCTCTTATAAAATGCATACTGTTATGTTACTTAACAGTTGTAAGGCAAGGATTTTTAAATAGCTTTTGATAATTTAACTGCAAGATAAACAAAATATATTATTTTAGTTAGTTTTTAATCTCATAAAGCAAGAAGGGGCTGCAGGATAAAGAACATTCTGGTTTACTTTGTTTTTATAAACATATTTTATGAGTTATCTTAGATTGTCTGGCATACAACACAGAATCACAAAATAAATAAAAATAGTCCTGTGTGGTTAATTGTGATCTATGGATAACAGTCTCTTTATTTTTATTGCACACGTATATTATCCAGAAATGAAACACCAGCTTTCTTGAAAACAACAGAAGTTTAGCTATTTGTTTCAGCAGAGGCAGATTTAATTCTGGTGGTATATCTATTGTTGTAGCTGCTTTGTTTGTGATATAAATGTATACAGGTTAGGGCACTGACCCCTGAAAATTTTTCCTATTCTTGTTTTACTGCTTGTCACAGTCAGAAGTGAGAAATGACTCCCACCAAATCTCTCCTCAGAACTGTTTTCCTTATTTTCACACCCTAGGAAGTCCCATCCAAGCTATCTTAACTACTCATTAGATCCACAACCAATATTAATGATCTCTTTTCACACAGCCTGCCTGGAACTGTTGTAAGAACTTTCTACTTTTCCTCTCCAGCCATGCAGAACAGCCCTGTGCTTCACCTCCTTTTGCCATGTTTCTGATATCAGTTCAACACTTGTCTCTTCTCCTGTGCTCTTGGTGTTATCCCATTGCGCCTCTTGTCATTTTGACACTTTATAAGAGATCAGTTATGCCAAAGAAAGTGTCACTATTTACTATTATAAATTCACCATAATTTTTTCAAGTAAAGTTGTCCTATCCTTTTCACAAAGTGCTGGTTCTAACAAGAAGTCTTGTTAGCTTCTTTTCATTAAAGAAGAACTTTTAAAAGCGTTCTTCAAAGTGAAAGAGTCAAAACCATTCACATGCAAATATTTCAGTAGAAAAATATGATTACATGCATATAAAAATTACTATTTTTACTTAAGAGTGAGTACACAGGGAGAAACTAGAGCCAAGTAGTTCAAATAAGTCTATGCAGAAGAACTTCAAACAGCATCACTTTTAGAGACAGAAAAATATCTCTAGTGCAGGCAGATTCCTTTGGATGGATAGACCAGCTTTTTTTCAAATTAATCTCTTTTTTATAGAGGGCTGACTACTGCATTCATCCTTCAAAAACCTCTTTCATAAGAAAATGTTTAGTTTAGACCTCAATTTAAATTATAACAGGAACCAGCAAAATTTCTCCCTATTTATTTTGTTGCATTCCAACTAAAATAAAATAATTTTCCAACCTAGGTGTTGTACTTGCACACAAACTCATCACCAATTCCCATCACATCATCCGATATAAATCTGCCTTTACAATCTCTGTCCTAGAATTCAGTGCTGTGAGTCTCTAAATACGTTGTCATTGGCATTAAGATTAACAACAGGACTTCTTCCATCAGTGGTAGCCTCAAAGAGCTTTTAAAGCATTTTTAAATGACTCAAAAATCCATATTTTGCAGAAAAAATAGCCCCATTTTCAAAATTTTTGTACACTTCCAGCTTATAAGAGTCTGAGGACCACTAGTACACTGTATTCAAATAAGCAGCATGAAATTAATCTGATTCAAACATTACAAAGAGTACTTTTTTTTTTTCTCTTAAAAAGCAAATTTAAAGTGCTTGCAGGTTACTTGTTCATCAGAAATACTTTAACTACAAATTAAAAAATGCAAATAATAGTATATAACCACCTATTTTAAAGATTTAAATTTTAAGTTGAAAAGTGAGTTTATTCAGCTCCTAATGCTATGCTCAAAGTAGTCCTTTGGAAAGGTTGTTTCCATTTGTTTCTGTGCTGAAATAAGGGTTTGCTGAGAAGCTGTTTGTGGAAAATAACAATCATCTTTTCCCTTCATAAGTGCATGTTGTTGATGAGCTTCTACACAGACAGTTGATGGAAAATTCAAATTTAAGTAATATTTGAGTTGATCATGGAATAAATACTGACTTAGTTTATTATAGTCATGATTTCTTATTACATGTCATATTTTCAGAGGCCACTTTCCCACAGTGAATTGTTCAAATTCTCCAGCTTTTTAGGGGAATGTCCAGCTGGCATTGTACAGAGAAAAAAAGAGACTAAATTACCTTCAGTTTAGCTCCTCAGATTAGAACCAACAAAGAGATACACTTACTGTTTATGAAAAAGAGAAACAGGTCTTTGATCGTTTAATGCGATTGATCATTTTTTATTGGAATGCCAGGAGCTTAAGAGTTGGCTTCTAAGCCACCATCATTCTTTGACAGGAGATCAACGGATCTGCACTCCAAAGATTCACCAACTTGAAAGACCTTTCAATATGCAGAATAAAAGGTCACCATCTCTTGATGAACAGGCTGAGGAAGAGACAGTGTCCCTTTCAGCCAACATTTATTTTCTTTGATCACATATAAGCACCATTTGGCTGCACATTGTTTTCTTATTGTGAGGTTTCCCTGGTTAACTACAGTTGTCATCCTAGAACAATAATTATGATTTAGGCTTTGCGTAGGTAACTCACTTCAGTACCTGGAGGTAAATCCTACAGCTTCAAGTGCCTGCTTTGATGTTAATAGAATTATTTTATGAGCATAAGTTAGGGAATAATATGATCCATTCTGTTTCATCTTCTGCCTTTTTAAGTGGATAGCAACTTTACCAGACCATCTGTTTTCCATAAAATATTTATATGTACATAAGAGAGAGAGAGAGAAAGAGAGAGAGAGAGAGAGAGAGAGAGAGAAGGAAAANATAGAAGAGTATCTGAGGACAGCTTTAAAAATGTGGCATATATAGAACTTTTCTTGATAAAACATAAGAATGAATTAAAAGTAAGATGTGAAACCCTCAGGAAAGGGTTTTATTTCATGATCATCAATACATGCTAAAGGAAGTTCTAGTTCATGAGTTTTTTCTTTAGAAAGAAGAAGACTATAACTTGTATGATTGATCTGTTGGGCCCAAAAGAAAACTTAGTAGGCAAATCAACACATAAACTTTTTTTAAAAAATTTCATGTCTGCTCAAAATAATTAATTGATTAAAGGGAGTTCAAAAGCAAAGCTGCCACCACTCGGTGTGTAAGGAAGCTGAATTCCACTTCATTGCAACTTGCACCCAAACTTTAGATATTGATTTAGCTCCAGGCATAAACAGTTATATTCCTGATCTAGACTGTGAAAAACATGATTCTGAAAACATCCCAGGAGAAATCTTGCCAGACTTGTTATGGTATCTGGGTTTAGGCAGGCAGAGATCTCCTTCCAGAGGCCTCTGCTGACACATCTCATCTTAGACTGAAGATCAAATTCTGTGTACAGAATGTTCATTCTATATCAGCTGGAAGTGTGGACCAGTAGAAGGTGATTTGCAAAGCAATTGGTGCAGAGGGCCTGACATTCACATTCAAAGCATACACATTTCAAAGCTGTGCCCTGGTCCCAAGCACCACTGTCCAGTGACGCTGGGAATGCAGGGAATGTGATCCTGAAGTACGTCTTCCCATCCTGCTTCCTCTCAAAGGTATCCAGTTCATGTGTCCTGAGCCCACTCTGCAAAGTCAATTAAAGCCCTCTAAGTGAGGATAGGCAAGGAATGTGCTTCAATGGAGTCATCTTGATCTGAACCAAAACGCCAGAATAAACGTACCCACTGAATTTGAACTGTTTCACTGGACAGCAAAACTTTCTGTTCAAACTGGATACCTAAATTAGGATAGCATTTCATGTATGTCTTCAAAACCAAAATTGTTGCAGTTTAATATTCAAATACTAAAAAGGGCTAAAGAGACTTGACTGCTTACTTTTTTTTTCCTAGAATATAATCTTATGTCTTTTTGTAGCATTTTTCATATAACTTTATTTCATTGCCTAAGAAAAGGAGTATCAAAATTGCATGTAGTAAGTATGATCAAACAAAATTGCCTTCAGTCAGCAATGGAACAATTTCCATTCCTATTTTACAGGAAACTAAATGAATAACAAAGCTTGCTGCTGCACATTCTGGAGCTTTGTTCTTGGGTACCTTGGATAAAGCCCTTACAGCCCTTACTCTCTCTCTTCTCTATATTTCAGTGTGGAGCAAATTGAAGACTCTTCAAAGGACTACTGAGTGGGTTTATGTATTTTTTTTTTTAGAAAATGTCTCCTACAATTTGCACCCATTTTGTAAAGAAGCCTCCTTCTACTGTATTCCCTTGCAGCCCCTCCATTTTTTCTAGTCAAAGCCTCTGCTTCTCATATCCTCCTTCAAAACCAATCATTCTAATAACACATCCAAGAAAGGCCAATTTTACTCTTATAAGTAATCATGTGTGATGTTTGTCCTCATGGTGGGGACAACAGTAAAAAAACTAGAGGCTTCATCTCTTTCAAAGAGTTTCAGGAGGCAGCTGAATCTATTGCAGAAAAGCAAGGTGGTAAGGTGGTACATAAAAAATTATTTTGCAAAATTTTTTCTTTATTCTCCACTTGGCCTATGTTTAAGTAACAGATCATAGAAGCAGAGAAAAAGGAAGGGAATTAAAACTGAAGTTATTGGGAAACCAGTGTCTGCAGCTCTTCCACAGAAACAGCTGTTTCTTCAAAGAAAAAAAAACAAAACTTTTTTTTAAGTGGGAAATAAACTGATGAAAGGAGGAGGGCACGTGTTGTCTTCAAACTCGGGTTTCACTTGACAATTTGTATAATAGATTAACCTGTGATTAAAGAGAACCATTTAACAGAAAAAAAATCAAGAAGGCAGCTGAATTTCTGCTTCCCACTGCCTTGCTAAGCAGCCCATTCTCACAGCAGTCTCCCTGCACTTTTATCGAGCTAACGTAGCTTGAGTAGGCATAGCCCTTGGTTTATCTGTACAGCCAAGCATGAGTGTTAAATGATGACCATTAAATAAAAGGAAAATAGCCCCATGCAGTCATTGGTGTCAGTGATTTTTTAATGCACGTGTTGATTTAGTCCAGTTTTAAACCCACATACTTCAGTTCAGTGTCTACGTTTAAGCAGGATGAATCAAAGCAGAAGAGAAAGGCAGAGATGAGAAGTGAGGGGGAAGAGGTGTAAGAGGTTTGGACTCAGCAGGGGTGTGCAGGGAGGCACTGCATGGCAGCAGTGCCATGCCATTCCATCCTGGAATGGGGATTTACAGAGGCTGCCCACAACCTCTCCATGCTGGGTGGGGGGTGATGGCCCCGGGGCCTCTCCGAGTTACAGGCTCACACAAAAAAGGATCACTCCAGTCATGTGGGAGGCTGGGCTGGAGCTGCTGAGACTCAGCCATGCATGAGGAGCATGAGCAACACTAATTCCTGAGCACTTCTGGGGAAGGGCTGGGCTCTCCCTGCACCTGGTGCTCAGAGGAGTCACAGTGCCACTCGCAGCCCTCATGCATGTGGGGAGAGCAGTAAGGGAGAGGAGGCCGTGAAGAGATGTCCAACTTCATGCACAACATTTCCCACTGCCAGCAGGAAGCCACTTGCTTTTCCAATCAGTGGGTGTCAATGGTCAGATGTAGCTAATGCCCGGGGCTCCTGCCTTTTGGTTGCCCCTCTGGAGCTTGGTTTCTAGGGTGATGCATCAAACAGAAACATCCAGCAGCAGCCTGTACTGCCCTAAGACTCTAATTCTCATTTCATTGCTAAAGAAACCTGCTTATTCTGTGCCTATGCCATGACAGCCATGGAAGAAAATTGATATTTATATAATACTAACAACTTTAAAGTGCAAATAGAATAAATCTCCTATTACTGATGAACCAGTTTGACATTTGTATTGGTTACACAGTTTTACTTTTGACTTCATAGAATCACAAAATCATTTAGGTTGGAAAATATCATTATCAAGTTCAACTCTTGCTTTCCATTGTACATGGATCACAATTGCTGTTCCTGCTTGCATTGCCTTCTGCCTGCAGTTGGGAAAGTGTTGCAGAGTAAGCATTTAATTTATTTTGATCAAAGTCTGCACCTTGTATCTTCAATCAAAGTGAAAGTACTTATCCAGATGCAGTGTTCAGTAATCAGTAGGGATAATGCACAAGCAATCCATCAGTGCTTGAAGCTGTTCTCCATGAGCCCTTTCATGGCCCTAAATTGTTTTTCATAGGCAGAATTGATGCATTACATTTTGTCCCCAACATTTCTAAAAGATAATGGAATAATTTCTGGAAATATTCCAATATACCAGAACTGTACCTAGTTTTGAATCAAGGTGGTAGTGTATAGTAAGGGTTCTAATATTCTGGTATCACATAAAACAACCTCTGCATCCCCTCTGCAGCCTTGGTGGGAGACAAATGCACACCCATCTGTCCAAGGTTCTGCATGCTCTGACACACCCCAGAGCTCAGCCACAAGCAATGCTCACAAGCTGAGCATTGCTCAGCTCACCCCTTACATTGCAGTGGTTTTTACACTGAAAACCCACTGAAGGGGAAAAAATGCAGAACTCTACATTCTGTAAAACTCTGTGAGCAGGAGAAGTTAGGTGAGGACTTCTTCTCCCTTCCCTGCCAGTATGGCTATTAATTAGCATCCATAATGACTTAATGGCTTAATTTTTACACACAGTCGGACATGGTCTCTTGAGAGCTACACATTGGGCAGGAGAGTGTTCAGCTCCCAGCTGGACTGAATAACAAAAGGACTGGCAAAAACAGTCTTTATAGCAAACACTAGTTTGTCAATTAAAAAAAAAAGTCACCAGACGTTCCACATATAGGAAGCCTGCCATATGAGAATGGCCTTAGAGAACTGGCTTTGCTCAGCCTGGAGAAAAGAGGGCTTAGAGGAGATCTTTTCACCATGTTCCAGTATTTATGGGATGGTTACAGAGAAGATGGACTCCCTTTTTACAAAAAGTTGCATGGAAAGGACAAGGAATAATGGGTACAAATTTCTCCTGGGGAAATTCTGAATGAACACAAGAGGACAGTTTTTCACTATGAGACCAATCAGCCATAGAAATAATCTCCCCAGGGAACTGGTGGATTTTCCAACATTGGATACTTCTAAGAGGATGCTGGGCCATCTGGTTTAGATTCTGGTAATGGCAAGAAAGGTTAGACCTGATGATCTTGAGGTCCCTATCCTATAATTCTGTGATTTCATCTCCATTTTAGAGCTTAAACAATTTGAATATTGATCTGCTTCATTCTGTGGGACTCTGCTTTATGTGTGCAGGGCAGGGTTCATATACACACAAAAATATATGCACACATATGCATGTTTGCTAGAGTGAACATTAATCTCACATGGATTATTTGGCTCAGCCCTGGCATGCAAGACTACCTACATGGAGATCCTAATGCTACTGCAGCTTTTGCTTTTTCTCAGGACCAGGCAGCTCATGATCTCCCAGCCCTAAGCAGGGGGTTGACAAGATATGTCTTCTCCATTATAGGACAGGGAATATTCTGTCATCCAACTGGAGAGATTTCCACTGCCCCATTCTGTAATGTGTGGAACTAGAGCAGATAATTGCTCCATTTTGCAAATTATGAAGCTGAAACCATTAAATAATTTATCTCGTTATTTTCTGTAGTGTTTTCCCTTTTCTGTGGGTAGTAGTTGTAAATCATAATAATGTACAAGCCAAAAGTACATTTGCAAAATTCTTGAATTATCCAGGGATGAAAACACAACTGTCTGCTCAGTTAGTTTGCTGGACTCATGTGCTGGTCAGTTTTAAGCAGCATAAATAATCACACCCTGCAACCATACAAAATATACCAATAACATTTAAGGTGTATAAATCTGTCTTGTCCTGTCCTTCATCTATTGTAAATTTAACAAAAGAATGGAATAATATTTCCTCCATTAAATAAATCCAAGCCAAACTGAACTGCAACAAAAAGTACTAAGTGGGTTTTTGAGCCTGTATTTTTACAGAGCTGGAAGTATCTGCAAAAATTCATAAATGTACTGTAACTTTTGAGTTTATTTGCTGTAGCTTGGTACTAGCAACTAACAAACAGATACGGGGTTTTGCAGACAGATATTCATCTGTGTGTCTAAAGGGTTCATTTACTTGCATTTTCCATTCTGAAATTTGTAGGCACATGTTGGCAGATGTACGTGTGTGTGCACACAAGTCTGTAAACAGTTGTACACATATAAAGCACAGCCCTAAGAAATGCAGGTATATCTACATCCAAATGGGTAATGCTCCAATCTTCTTTATAGAAATACTGTAAACAGCCAAATCCTCAGTAATCTAAATGATGAAAATAGGTCTCACCAAAGTCAATATAAAGAAGAAATTATTTTATCACCTTTCACTGTGCACTTTAAGTAACAGATGAATCAGAGCAGACTTTGCAATTATAATTCTTTGATCTTTTTCTTTAAAACAAATGTGACAGCTGAAGGCAGGATCTCATGACATGTGCCATTAATAGTGCATTATGGACAGCATGAAACATGAAATAAGAAAAGCATTTTAAGAAGTTGTAAAGTTTTTAAAACTGTTACAAGACAGATTACTTGGGGAAAGCCCTCTGTTCTACAGTTTTGTGCTGCAGGATTCATCAGCTCTGGATGAGAGAGATGGTTTACTTAACAGCTACAAGACATTTATCCCCATAACACAGCCTTAATCCATGTTCTCTGCAGTTCTCTGCAGTCTGCTGCATTTTCCAGTAGATCCCTGGCTCCTTTGCTGGCATGACAAACAAGAGTGGAATAACTCTTTTCTGGAAGATGAAGCTGATACGTGATTCTTTGGGTGGCCTTCCCTCCCTGTCTTGGATGAACTTTTATCTTGGTTTATCTGCAACAAAGAAATATTTGCTATCCATATGCCTTGTGGTGCACTGTAGAGAGGCGTTTTATAGAAAGCTTAAGGACTGGAAGACACCTGTCTTTTGCTATGAAAACAAACACTTTCACCCAGTAATTCAGTAGCCTTGGATATGTGGCCTCTTATATTTCCCCTTCATCTGGAAAGAAAGGTGTCTATTTATTCTCTTGCCTCAAACTCAGATAAACTCGTGTTAAACAAAATGTCTTTCTGGTGACCTCATCCAATTTGTACATAATATCTAGGGGAAAATGGGATGTGAAGGAAATTGCTGTAAATTTTTGAAACAAAATTAGATGCACTTCTAGTAATATCCAGTAATGCACTTCCAGTAAAATTTCCATTAATATCTAGGAGTTTTTTCAATGTGCGACCCAAGAGTTAAAAATGCAATTGCCACTTTTTCCTCCCATAAACTATGTGTGCACTGCTTGCTGCAGGAAGCCAGTAGGAACAGACAAGAAAGATGCTGTACACTTCAGACTGGGCTATCATTATCTTATTTCCCATGCCATCACGCAGTGGTTTGGGTAAGATGGAATTGGAGATTGATGTTCTGTACTTTTGAGAGAGGAAAGAAATGTGAGCACACAAAGACCCATGGGAGTTTTTTATTAATGACTTATGCAAGAGTTCAGGGACAAGGTGAGGAAGTGATTGGTATAAACTGGTGAGCTGAGTGTAAAACAATGAAGCTAAATGTGAACAAGGGTATTTTATCTGATTCTCAAGAACATGCACAACACAATGCAATCTCTTTGGTAAGCAAATCATGAAACTACTAATCAAGGAGTATGCCCTAATGGCAAAGGGATAAATAACTGCATAATGGCAGTATTTATCTAAGAAATTAGATTCTCTCAAGCAGCATGAAGCTCTACAAAGCAATCACATATCAGAAACCCTTAGACGTATCACAAGTGATAATAAAAATAAAAATGCATCTTTAACCAAACAAAACAAAACAGAACAAAAAAGTCCAGAATAAATATGTCTTTAATGGCCTGTGTCTCCATGAATAAATAATTGTTTTGTTCTTTATTGTGGACTGGACTGAGATTCCTCCAGTCGTCCCCTATGTTGCACATTTATTTTTTTTAGTCATCTAGAAGAAATCATCAATCTACTATCAAAACCTGCTCACCACTTTCTCAAGCAAACAAAGTTAGGGAGCTGAAAAGAACACAAGCTAGTGCATAACTTGTTATGCCCTTTCCAATCAGCATTTATTGGTACACTTTCCTGCTTCTTCAGAACTAAAAATCATTGACTGTTTAAACCAAGAAAGATTTATGGGCATGATTTTGTTTTAAAAACAAATAATTTTTACATCCAGCATTCACTGAAAGGCATATATTTGTCTTAATGCAACAAGATGTCATTTTGCTGTTGATGTTTTCTTTTTAAATTGTTCTGTGGAGGCATTCAAAACTTCCTAAGCATTTTCAAAGGACACAACGGTTACTGTGGAAAAATAGCAGATGAGCAGAAGGGCCTAACTGAGGAGAAACAGGTTAGAGCGTTTTCTTGAAACTGTTTTCACAGTTCCCTGGTGCCATTCTGTCAACCCTTTGCTGTGGTCCCCTTTTGCAGCTAGTTCACGTTGCCGTAACAGTTCTGGCTTTAGCTGCTGTTTCCAGCACCAAGGCAATCCCCTGTATTGGAACTCCAACAAAGCAGCGTCTCTCCAGTATGCTGTTCCCACTGCATCCTCCTGGAAACATTTCTCCCTGCAGTGTGCACATCCTTTTCCAGAGCTGCATTTGGTGTTACAGAGGGAGTCAGCAGCACTCACATGGTCAGAGCCTTCCAGCCCACCCAGTGTGCTGCTGCATGCACCCGTGGTCCAGGCCTGAGGGCACCTCTTCCTGCAGACACCTGGGCTGCTGGGAGCCACTTGGGAACCCAACAGAGATGGCAACACCACTTTGAACAGTAAAAGCCACTCTAATGCAAGCTGCCTTTTGTAAGGCAAGCTTCTTCCCATTCCCATCATCTTTTTGTCTGCTCTGCAGCAGATCACATCATGCTGAAAATGAACCAGAGATTGTTTCCAACCACCTCCATCCCTCCCTGAATCAGTCTCTCTATTCCATGAGCACCAGTGCTGGCACAGAGCAGGATGAAATTTTGTCCTCAGTGGTGTGGAGGAGAATTAGCCCTTTTTTCAGTTGACTTAAGTGGGTTTTGTGACTGTATCCTGAGCTGAGCAGCACAGTTGGCATGTCTTATGACATGGCTTTCTCATTTTTGGACTCTCCTGGAAGTTATCCTCTTCTATGCATACCATCCAAGTCCTCTTTTTCACTACACCATGTAGATATCCAGATTGTTTCATGCAGCCAGGATAGCAGAAGGACAAGAGAAAGTGCCAGAGGAGACACATGAACAGTCCTGTGTTCCTTGTTGTTCCTTCAGGCAGCTATCCAGAAGTACGGAATCACATCGTGACTGCAATCTTTATTCACTACATTTCACAGCTTTTATAAACAGAAGAGAATATTCAGTTCTACTGAACTATTTACACTAAAGGAAAGCAAAAGTATGAGTTATAGACACTATGGCATGCTGTTAGTTTTGGGGTTTTTTTGATTTTTTTTTTTTTGACTGGCCACTTAGTTCACAGCAAATGTATTTCCAGTCTCCTTGATTAGATATTCTATATTCTAGCCTTCCAATAGGAATGAAGAAAGGAAAAGCCTTGTAGTAAGAGGTGTAATAGAGGCATGGGAATTTTTCATATTCTTTCCTTGCCAGACCCTTTTCCATTTTAAAATAGTGAGTTTCATTCTTATCAAACAAAAAAAATAAGAACTGTCTTTTCATATATTGTATTTTTTACATCTAAGTGACTGATCCTTTTAGTGAAATTTCTCTGTCTCATTTCCATCAAGAAATTGTGGTCTTGAACATGTGAGAAACTCATCTGCACTGCAGATACAATATTTTGTTCATGACTGAAAACACCTCTACAGATATTTGTGAAAACTAACATTAAGCACACAAATATTTGCAGGGAAAAATAAACAAATGAAAAAAGTTAAGCAATACACTTAGGGCAAGGGGTAAGTTGAATTTGTTGGCTGTTATGTTTCCATAGCGAGAGAGAGAAATATTTGAAATAATCAAAGTAAATATTTCTGTTCCATGGTTTGAGTAAATATCACCAAAAGGACAGGTTTGTTCTAGTTCAACTCACTTTTGAAATGGGAAGTTGTCTAACTTGCTTTTCCAAAAAAAAAAAATCATAGAACAATAGAATGGTTTGTTTGGGAAGGGACCTTAAAGACCACTTAGTTCCAATGTTCCTGCCATGGGCGGGGACACCTTACACTAAACCAGGTTGCTCAGGGCCCCAATCCAACCTGCCCTTGAACACTTCCAGGGATGGGACATCCACAACTTCTCTGGGCAACTTATTCCAGTGCCTCATCACCCTTGTTTCCTAAAAGAAAATATTTCTTCTAATATCTATTCTAAACCAACTCTTGTTCAGTTTAAAGCCATGACCCTTTGTCCTATCATGACACCCCTTTGTGAAAATTTCCTATCCAGCTTTCTTGCAGGCCCCTTCAGGCACTGGAAAGCTGCTTTAAGGTCTAACTGGAGGCTTCTCTTCCCCAAGAGGAATCTGAACTTCATGGCTCTCGTCTGGACCCATGCCAACAGGTCCATGCCTTCCTTATGTTGGGAGCCCCAGAGTTGGATGCAGTCCTCCAGGCTGGTTTCACAAGTTCAGAAAGCCTACCTGAGGGTGGGATATATAAATGGTATCTGCCTGCTTTGGGTGAAAAAATGTTGCTAGGCTGATGTAAATATTATAAAAGCCTTTTGGTTTTCCTCCCTGGTTGGTAGAGGAACATGATACTATCAAATTAATAATCATTATTTATACTGTTAACTCTTATCTTTCTGTACAGAGTATGTTTGAAATAGCAAGGACAAAAAGTATGTCTTAAATTTTCCTTTAACTGAAGCAGAACACACTTGACTTGGAAGACCTTTTTTAGTTACTGAATATCAGCAATGTTAAGTGTCTGTGAAAAGATTTCCCCACAGAGCAGATAGAAGCAAGTGTACAGTGCAGCATATATCACTGTCAGATGATGACATTTTTCCTAATTTTTCCTTGAAAAATATGATACCTGTAAACAGGATTTTAAGAAAGCAGTCATTTCTGTATCAACTTTTAGAATAGTGTTTGCTGTTCTTTTTCTGTCTTCTCACATTTTTTTCTCTTCTGAAACAATGGAAAACAATTTGGTCCATAGATACAGTCCCATTCTGTTTGAAAAACATCGATTTTTTTCACACATGTTTTTAACAGAGCCAAAATTGGCATGGCTTATTGTGTTTAATAGGAAAAAAAATCATCAACTTTATTACCACCTAGTCCTGTCGTGGCAAAACATGCTCATTTCTGTATAGTACTGTCCACAGATATCAGTGCAGAAATGGGAATAATAGTTATTTCCTTCTATACATTCAGCCAGCTGGAAAAAAATGGATTTTTTCAGAAAAATCTGAGAACAGGAATGAACAGTCTTCTCCAAAATAAATTGTTGAAAAGATGCTTTGTGGCCTTATTAGGCCTTGGGTCATGTCCTATTCTTGGCAGATATAAGTATTAATAATAAATTTAATGTATGCTTTAAAACATATAGCAATTAGAGGTTACGTATTTGGGTTTACACTGTCGCATTCAGAGAATCTGAAATCCATGTTACTTTTTTACAGCAATAAACTGTGGGTACAACAGCACAAGACAGAGTCTAACATTTCTTCCCTAATGTGCTTCTGGATCTGCACCCTGTTCTTGCTTATATCTGGAAGGAGTAAGAAGAGATGCAATGAAGTCAGTGTTCCTATCCCAGGGCTATAGCTGGATTAGTGATAGTGGAAATTCATCAACATTTGTTATTCTAGCAAGAAGAGGAGCTGGATTCCATGGATGCACACAAAGATTAGGAATTTCAGGAAGGCTGGTCTCGAGCACAGACCAGTGACAGAGGAGCTCAGCTGGATAAGGAGGGTGGGACAAAGCTGTGCAGAGGCTTGAGTGCACAAAGCTGCTGCTCTAGCCAGGCAGCTCTTAAAGAGGGGATGCAGTATGAATAAGTTCACAGCAAACTATATCCCCTAAATAAACTGGGAGGATGGAATATCTCTCCAGAGGTCTCCAGAGCTGACTACGTCTCCAAATTCAGTGTTCAGGGAGCCAGGAGGACTGTTCTACTAAGTGCTTAGAATGGAAAGAACAGGTTAAAACTCAAAGTTATAGAAAGTTGATCCCAAAACATCCCCATACCTCCCTAGATTTCCTAGTCCATTTTTATGACATTCAACAGTCTTATGGGGAAATAGAGTTAATTCGTATCCATAAATCCCCATTGGATGAAACTGGAGCTGTTGGATGTATTTTTTGTTGTTGGTTTTTTCTTTGGGAAAATGTTCATTTTGGGTAATCAAAAATTTTAAAGAGAAAATTAATGCAATGGTTCCCTGGCCACTGGCCTGGAAGCCTCAGCAATGTGCAACCAGACAGAAATCTTTCTGTAGAAAATGTTCCATTTTTTAACTTTTCACCCTCTATTAAAAGTATTTTTTTTCCTTCTGTGAAAGTTGTAGTGGGAACAGACTTTTTATTTTCTGTAAAACACTGCAGTGTGTTATTATTAACATTTATGATGATTACAGCATATCAGACTAGTGGCCTCATGTGACAAACATTAAATTTTTATAGTACTTTGACCTTCTCTAGACTGGACAAACATTTTTACTCTTGATCTCCCAATCATTTAAAAGATCAGGACACAGATAATTTGGAAGGATTAAGTAGCTCAAGTGTAGGATTTTTACGATGTTGGCTCTATCCCATTGATTAGTTCTGTTTCATCCCAATAATACAGTTAGTGCAGCTAGGCAAACATAGAGAAATTCCTCTTTCCTTTTGAGAGGAATGTCAAAATAATAAATAGATTAGTCATGCCAACAGCATTGATTTGTGACAGCCTTGATGTATGCATTCATTTGGGATTCAAACATTTATCAGTGGGGGAAAAAAACCACCGTTTTTATTTGCTGCACTGAGACTTGCTGGGAGAAAATGCTATTAGGCATCTCAAAATTCTCTGCGTAGTGGCAGGCTTCTAAATGCAATGAGATATCCGCAGTACATTTCCATATTAATCAATAAAATGAAAGGCAAAAATCAATTTTGTCTGTGCAACTGTGTGTGACACCTCCCTAAGAGCTGCTCCATTGGGATGGATTCATGCCAGCAAAGATGGTCATAGGTTGATTGTTTATTTATGGCAAGGAAAGGCATAAAGTCATCTTACTGACAAAGTAGCAGGAAAGATGTTACTCGTAGGATGTGTATTCAAAAACCTGGCACTGGTACCTGAGAAGTTTGTATTTCAGACCTCAATAGCAGCTGTGGCTTCCCACATGAAACACGGGCAACGATTTTCTTTGATTCAGAGGAAATAAAGGTTGAATTTACCAAAGAAACTGAGGTTCATCTCTGAAAAGATGACAACACTGAGGAATTTGCCATATATATTTGGAATTAACAAATTATCATTATTGTAACTTAAAGAAATTAATAAAATGTGATCTGCTAGTTTCATATTCTACATCTCCTTTCCTGTACTGGAATAAGCACTGAACCTTAAGACACCCCCGTGGCACCCACAATTTGGATGGCCACTATTGCATCCTCTGGTAATTCTTCAAATTCAGGATTATATGATGTTAGATTATGCTTTGTGTCATATTTTAAAGCTTTCATTTATCACTTCTTCTGGAACGTGTTATCCGTGATGTTATTTTACTGTAGATTTATTTGTAACTATAAACCTATTTTCTTTGGTGCTCTTTTCCTTCTCTAGTTATTCCAAATATTCAATGTGAGGTTTTACTGATCATTGCTAAGCCAAAGTTCTGGTAGCATGAACTGAAAGGTTGGTTTTGAGTGGCAATGGTCATCTCAAAACCCTTTGATGTCTAAAAGATATTAGGATATTTTTTGTTTTCTTATACTTATCACTTTGATTCCATTTTATTGCTCGGTCCTTCAGCGTCACGAGTTCCTTCTCAGATTTTCTAGGTCAGTCTTCATATTTACTCTCCTGAACAGTAACACTAGTGTCCGTTTTCACCTTACTGTTTACTCCCAATCCCAGTTTATTATAAAGATAACAACAGGAAAGTCTTGAGTTAGGGTCCGTGGAGTCTGTTAAAAATGAAGCAGAAAAAATTATTCACAGAAAAGAAAAAAATAAAATGATGACCAATGTCCTTCCACAAGGCAGTAAACTGCCAATAAGAATATTAGTCTGTTGGGTTTTTGCAGAAGACATTAAAGTCATAGATACCACCACATTAAGTAGAAAGATTATGTAGTAGAAAGATTATGAAAGGTAGAGAAAAACTTTTCACAAGAGCATGTAGTGGCAGAAAAAGGGGAAGTGGCTTCAAACTGAGAGAAAGTAGGTTTAGATTAGATATTAGGAAAAAAACCCTTTACTGTGAGGGTGGTGAGGCACTGGAACAGGTTGCCCAAAGAAATGGTGGATGTCCCATCCCTGGAAGTGTTCAAGGCCGGACTGGATGTGGGTCTGAGGAACCTGGTCAAGTGAAAGATGTCCCTGCCCATGGAAGGGGGTTGGAACTTCATGATTTTTAAGGTCCCTTCCAATCCAATCCAATCCATGCAATGATAAGATACTAAGATAAGATTCTATGCTATGTGGAGATTAGATTCTGCTAAAGGATGAAGTTATTCTTGAAATAACTAAAAGTTTTTTGAAATAAATTTCTTATAAAAGTAAAATATGCGTCAACTTTCCAGAAGAGATAATGGACAAGTCATTAGTTATATATTAAAAAGGTACCATAAATTCTGTCAAGGTTGGAAAAAGCTCTACTGCACAAAATTTAGAATTAGAAGTGGAGAAGAAAATAAAAAACAGTGTAGAAATTACATTCACTGTAAATTCTGAATATAAGGAGACATCTCAAAAATGTGTCAGGGCTGACATGGGAAATATGAATTATAAATCAGTTGTGATGATGGGGATAAGGAAATCAGATACATCAAGGGAATCAAGGAAGTTTTCTGAGTCAGACATATGGAACAAAAAGGACCCCTGCAAAACAAAATTAACGAGAAACAACTCTAAAAGTTTAATTAGTTCTAGGCACCACAATACTAGAGAACTCTTTTAAAGGAAATAACAGAAAACAGGAAAAGACCTGAGGAAATCACTTACAAAAACAGAATAAGAAAATTAACATGGAAAGTATGACCAAGCGCAAACTAAAAAACATGATAAATGTCTACATATATCTGAGGGATGTCAAAAACAAGAAATAATAGAACTGTTTAAGATTGTATGAAGCAGCCTATTAGAAATAGTTGAGTTAAATTAAGCAGCAGAAAAAATACACCACATAGCTGGAAAAATATTCTGATAGTGGTGTATGGCAGACAGTGAAATAGCTTTCATTAAAAAAAAGTCAGACGAATGTAGCAAAGCTATTTTAAAATTTTTCTGCACAGATCTCTAGGGAGTTTATACCCAGGAATTTATATCTGGGGTTGTAACTCTGCATGGGCTTTGGAATGGTTGAAAAGATCTTTGAGGTTCTAATGTCTTTGACTGTATAAAGATAATGCAAACTATATACCCAGGAGATTTTTACTAAGAATATGTTTAAATGTAATAGGAAATTTCAGGCTATGATTTGTTCCTTTCACCCATTTCAGCCTATCTCATGAAGAAAGAGTCAGAAAGATGGACTTTTTTCAGTGTTCCAAATTCCACCTATCTTAAAATAATTATGCACACTAGTCTATGTTAATACAAATCTAAATTAACTATGGAAGGTAGCATACAGGCTTGCATCAATGGGGGTTCTTTTATTTACTAACATTTATTTACTAACATTTCCTGTGACTGACAACTCTCTTGGCATATGGGAAAAACAACAAGACAAATATTTTAGAAATGTATTATGTTTTATTAATTGATGCATGTCAAACATTCAGATAGAATCCTCCACATTTAGCAATAATGTTAGCTAAAAGTCCAGTTCAGAAGAAAATCTTGCATGCAGCTACTGCAGGTAGAGGAGGAAGAGTAAGAATTGTAGACAAGGATTACCATTTTGCTTAGTCTTTTCTATTTTCTTTTTGCATACATGAACAAAAATAAAATATGATCTAATAATAGTGTATAAATTATTTAGAATTCTTCAAAGTTATAAAAAGACATAGAAGCAGGATAATTTTATATTGCCATTTTTTCAATACATGGAGGAAAAATGTATGCTCTGTGAATGTATGTGAAACCCTCAAAAAGAATTTAGTGAAACTGTAGTTCACCCAACAAAACTCAATTTGTTTCTATCAGATGCAAAAAGATGACAATTGTGTGTCAATAACTTTTCAGATATGTATAATAATTTCTTGAGCTGCTCTACATAAGAAACAGTTAGATACAAACCCAATAGGAATAATAAAAAAAATATTTTAGTTTATTCATACTGTTGACAATCCTTTTCTTGTTTTTATTTTGAGAGAAGAGTAAGGGATACTTTCAAGAACCAATATGTCTATGCAGCTGACCAGAAATATCAAAAATGACATTTTAATTTTTTTTAAATCTGTATATTCTTTTAATTGAATCAGATGATAAAAAACTAGATCAGATTATCTACACTCATTTTTTAAGTTTGCCTTTAAATTAGCTGGTAATTAACCTGGCTGGGGCAATTCTGGATTCCAGTGCCTCCTGAAAAACCTTGTGACAAAATTACATTACATCATCCTTCTGACGTCAGTTCTTCAAGCATAAGCCAGAAATCTGGATTCACCCCTTCTTAACTATGTATTTTAAATACCAATATTTCTGTCCAGAATAGCTAATTATTCCATAGAAGCAGCTTTAAAAGAAGAGCTATTGAGCACTTTAGAATAGCAGAGGTGGTTAAAGTGTTTTGCCAGCAGGTAAAATTTTGAGCCTGCTCACAGCAGGAAAAGAAATTGAAATGGAGTTTTCCATGTCTTGATTGTACTGTGTACAGTGAGGTACCTTCAGGAGTGCATCCCTCTGCAGCACTCCTTTGAAGAGCTCCGTGCTCAGGGATGATGTGAGGAAACGATGGGCCCAGAAGGGACAAGCAGGTGAATGGATCCCTGTCAGACTGCCCCCGTGGCAGTTCCTTGGGGAGCTGCAGGCAGACCCTTCACTCATACACACACACACAGCTTGAACCAGCTCCCTTGAACCATAGCCTGGACCTCAAGACCATCCAGACTCTGCACCCAGACTAAACCAAGTGCCCAGCAGAAACCTCAGGTCTTTCCTGCTGCTGGTCTCCTACTCACAGGATCATTGGCTTGAAGCTTGCTAGTAGCATGTTACACACACACACGCACACACAATGTTCTGCACAGCCATGCTGTGATTCTCAACCAGAAAATAGTTAGGAATGGAGTTTAATAAGGATATAGAGCAGACTGCAGTGATCAGGCAGCTGGCAAGTTTGCTGACCAGTGGTTTTTCCAGATGGCCTCTTTCATATGCCCTCTCGCACCTATTTTCCCATGCTTGTTCCTTAGCTCACCTTAATCCGTCTTTCTTTGCCTTTGTTTTCTCCCATGTAAACAACCTAGCTCAGACATGTTTTCCCCATTGCTCCCTGATTTGTTCAGCTCTGTATGCTGATAATTTTTAACTCCAGAAAAATCTTAGCCCACATCCAGCAGTTTCTCATGTTTTGCTCAGGCAAGGGCTGACAAGTCATTTGCCTGTGTATCTCCAGAGAGAAACTTAACTGGTTATGTTTAACTGAATATACAAATAAAAATATTGAGATGCCCTTTGCACAAGTGCAACATGAATTTTAAGAAAAGTTCCTTCTCCCATGAAACAAAAGAAAACAAAAACAAACAAACAAACAAAACAAAACTAACAAAAAACCCACAAAACCAAAAAGAAATAAAAAAAAATAAAGCAGGATGTAGAAAATTAATAGTGTTATTATGCCATACTATAAAATGTATGTGAAGCTTAATGATACTTAGTAAATCTGTGAGGCGTCAGTTTAGCCTCATCAGGATGGAACCATACAGAGTTCTAATATGAATAATAATTTGAAAAAGGGACCATGGACCCTAAGGAAAACCGGAGTTTTGGCATCACTGTCATGACTTATTCTATATTCCTGAGAAGAATTCTTATCACCTCCCTTAAATGTGAGGTAGAGGTTTACTTTCCTCTTCTTGAATTTTTTTAGTAAATCATAATCTAGCAGTAAAAATTTTGGCAGAGTATTACAGGGATGTATTTCCACTGATATTATGTTTGTAAAAAGTCAATATGTACCCATATTTCACTTTTCAATTTTTAGTTTTTAATTTGTTTCATTAGTTTACCATCTAACGCTCTAAAGATTTTATGACCACTATTTATATTTAGTGTCATGATGGAAAATACACTGAGTTTTACCTACATGACCTAGTAAATACAATCCAGACTCCTGCCTCCCCTTGCCCTTGGTCAGAAGGTTGGGAAGCTACTAAAATGGTCCCTGCCTTGCAGCCCAGCCTATCAACAGTTATATCCTTTTCCAAAACAGTCATTGCCACTCTCAAGGTCATAGTCAACTGCAACAGGTTTACTCACTCTGTTTACAACTATTTAATCAACAATCCATGGTCTTGTCCATAGACATATCCTTCCAAGTTTTAAGTAAAAACTTACCCTTACTTTTTTTCACCAACATCTTTAGAAACAAGCATGTTGCAGTTCTCCATAAATAGTGTAAGACCACGTACCCAGAAGAAAAATAGAGAACTTTTAATAGGGAATTTAAAATAAGATCTTCCTCCTTTTTTTTCCCAAAACAAAATATACCTTACAGTTTTGTGAAGGACATGCAATTTAGTATCTTACCATTCTTTGTTTCCATGAAGAAAGAGCATTTATAGACTTCATTCACAAATTCTTTTTTGGATTCCCCTGGGGGAAGGTCAGCCACTGCTGGAATCTCACTGATAATTTTGAAGTAGAAGAGCAGCCATGTGCATGAAAGGAAAAACTGATGTCACAGCCAAATTAACAGATACCTTAAAAAAGCCTTTCCTTATCAACCTCCTGAATTTTCCCTATCAGACCCTCTTTGCTTGATGATAGAAAGGGGGAAAGAAAAAGGAGGATTGTTCTTGTGAGAACTCTGTATTTCAGCCTAGTTTGGAGGGGGGAGTTGACTTGTCAGAAGTCTCATAAATCAGTGTCATTGTCACTGCTCCTTTTATTTCAAAAATGTGCTTCTTATTAAAATGGAACCTATAAAACCTAAAAAAAAAAACCAACTACAAAGTAAGCCAAAAATTTCTTCAGCATCTCTTTATTATATACTGCTTCAAATGAAACAATGTCCTTCTAAAAGCCACTAACAAATACCTGTGGTATTTCTCAACATAGACAACAGAATATAAAGCAGTTAAAGAGAGCTGCTGTGCTCAGCTGGAAGAGACATTTTGGAGGCCCTTGGACTACACCCCAGGCCTTCAGTAATTTGGGGGGGTTACTGCATCAGGAAGGTCCTCACTCCTGTTCTCAGCATCCAGGAGAGGCTGAGGGCAGCAGCACTGATGGTGACCCTGGTGTGCCACATGCTCTGCACTTTCCCAGGACCATTGGCAGCCCTGTGTCCTCAAGTGAGCAATGAGTCTTGTCTATTGTTTCCAAGTCCCTGACAAACCCACAGCACAAGGATGATTTACCTAAACAGAGTTCTTGATCCATTCACCCCCAGCTGGCAGCTAGATGCCAGCTTTTTGCCAAATGCTGTAGTGTATGGAGAAAGAACACATACTGAACCTAAGAAAGCAGATTTGGAAAAATACAAAAGAGGGAAAATAAAGAATATATGTAATTGAACTCTACAGTCCAAGTATATTAACTATATAAAAACTAGGTGAGTCAATCACCCAGTTTTTTAGATTTTTTTATGGCACGAACAATAATTAAGATCCCAATATCTACTGTTGGAGGTGACTGAGAAATTATTAAGCCCACTCAGATTTACAGTGAACTCAACTAGGCTTTTTTCCTGTTCTTGAGAATTAGGATTTCAGGAATAAAGCATCTAGATTTTCTTAACTTCATTTTGAAATCTTTCCAGCTTCTAATGTAATAATATTCACAACTTTTTTTAGAAGGAAAAAAAATACTTGGGACAGCAGTGTTGTGTTTGTTGATACACAATTACACAATTATAGACTTGAAGAGCCATGGTCTGGTGAGGACCATTATAACATTTTGACTGTCCTGTCATAAATCTCAGCTTCTTACATTTCATCTTATTTTCACTATATTCAACCTAACAGCTTCCATTTCACTCATTTTCAGCCCAGGGTAGCTGGTATGTATGTGCTCATATGGAACTGTACAAGTGAATAATAAACTTTATCACTGTGGTGAGAGTTAGGGTTGGCAAAAAAAGAGAATTCAACCTAATGACCTGAGGAAATATTTTCCAAGAGAGCTATTCACCTTAAACACTGTACTTTGTTTCTTCCTTGAAATCAATGTTATGGATGAAAAATTCAGTCTTACTTTAAATCTGAGGCCTAACTCAAAAAATGTATAGAATGAAGCTAGTTAAATACAGAAGTGAGTTTGCTCCCAAGGGGCCTGAGCATTCACAATGATAAGCCTGGACTTCATCCAGGCTTCTCTCAGTCTATGGTTATCAGGTATCATATAGATATGTTTGATTTCATTAGGAACAGCATGATGGTTAGAAAAAGGGTACAAGGAAAAGCCCAGTCAGACAGAGCCTAAGAAAAAATTTTTGGCATCCATAAAAATGGCACTTGTTCATCTTCTTCTGCTAGACTGAGCTTGTAGTACTCCTAACAGAAGGAGACAAGAATAACCCAGCAGCCTGACTGCTAAGTCAGCCATGGTCCCACAAAGCAGCTGAAACTGAAGTAAAAGTGAGTCCTCAAACATTAATTTTCCATTTGTGCAAGAACTCACCTGAACTGTGCAATTGTCCAAGACTTCTAGTCTGAGCTGATTCCTAAAATGAGCCTTAACTGGAAGCACAACTTGTGTCAGGCAGCCTCAGAAAGAATGTTGAAGGAGGTGCGTGTTTTACTTTAGCCCTTCAAGCATCTCTTGTCACAGCATTTAATCCATTTCTCAGATTCCTCCTCTCCAAATATGTCCCTGTATAGGCCTCTACTTCAGCATTAGTCCTATCCCACATCCTAACCCCAAAATGAAAATACAAACTGCTGATAGAAAGATGTACCTGTCATCAATAAAGGTGTGGATATTTCAAATTATATTTTTCCCTTAACCCCTTGCTCCCCAGGCATGTCCTTGAGATCTAATTAAATAAAAGATGACAAGGCTCTAATGTCAAGTGTCACTGTTGGCTCATAGCCTCTCACTGCTTCAGGGTATATTCTCCACAGACTTAAGTTATTAATATCTGCCTGGAGTGGTCCAGATTTATTCCAAGCCAGAGAAGGAGATAGAAATTAAAAAATATGGACAAGCAGGGATTTTCTGTTTGATCTTTCTCTCTTCTTTTGTTTTCTTTTATTTTCTCTTATTTTCTTCCTTTCCTTTATACAGAGAAATAGCATAAAGCCCATGTGATTGAAATATAAACTTGACTCTAACCTAACTTGAACTCCTGCTCTTGAAAGCATTATCAGACTTATGCCATAGTATATCAAAGAAAGAGGCTCAACATAACAAAAATCGCACCTTTGGCAGCCAGGAATTATCCACATTCCTCAGCCTTTTCCCACTTCCTTAAAAATGACTAATAGATATAGTTACAGATATAAATATAGATAGATATAGACATATAGATGTATATATAAATGCTAAGTCTATAGATAGGCTTAAGGTTCAGAAAATAG
This sequence comes from Cyanoderma ruficeps, assembly GCA_008694505.1. NCBI lineage: Eukaryota > Metazoa > Chordata > Aves > Passeriformes > Timaliidae > Cyanoderma > Cyanoderma ruficeps. The sequence goes on from VZDJ01007754.1 coordinate 10,483,594, forward strand.
AGGCAGATTAGCTAAAGGGTATCTTTCTAAAGATACTAACTCTCTAAGCCAGGAACACATTTTTAGTTTGCATCTCCTAGAGCTATTCATTTTGGAGTTGAAGGCACTTTGTTTGAGGAAAGGCTGTTCTTAAATTAAAACTGTGGTTCTTGTTCAGTTAAAGGTGATGCATTTTTCTGCCACATAGTAGCACCCCATGTCATCAGAATACACAGCAAGTAGACTTGAGTCACTACTCTTTCTCACAAGAGATATCCAGCAATTACATATTTACTGAACTCTGCTTCAGCACAGTTCCTGAACATGTACTAGGACTTAGCACTAGACTCTTCTGACCTTCTAGTTGCCAAAATAAAGTTGACTCATACAGAGGCACCTGCCCTTAATGTAGTCTACTCCCACCAAAAAAAAAAAAAAACCCAAACACAAAACCAAACCAAAACAAAAAAAAAAAGCCACAAAATCTACCTTTTGACTTCTTCATGCAGTAAGCCTAATCTTAAACCTATTCCTGAAATAAACTACCAAAATCTAGCCCCCCAAAACCCGTGCCTTAACAGTGCCTAGTACTGCTTGTGGCACATGGGATTTAAGCTGATCACATTGCTCACAAAGTACTAAAGCATAAATGCTTTATACAAGTCATTCTGAGCATGAGGAAGAAAATAATTCATAGGAGTCCACACTTACAAATTCTCTTTGTAATGTTTTTTTGCATGTGGAAAAACTGCTGACTTATTGCAGTAATCTCTAAGTGTATGTGTGTGCATGTGTATATGAATGTGTGTCTTTGTGTGTATGAAAACTGTTTTCTGTATCAGACATAGTTCCCATTTTCACCATTTCCCCCTGGAAAGGGTAAAAACTAAAGAATTTTAAAATAATGTGCAGGCAAAATAACACCTCTGCTTGAAATCAATTTCCTATCATCTCACCATTTCTCACAGTTAGCAACAAGTGCTATACACCTCACTCCAAATAACTGGCATTACACTCCTTCCAGCCTAAAAGTACTGTGAAATATTAGATGTAAATTTGCAGCAGTGCTTAGGTGCTACATGCCAAGCAATTTCAGTTTCAGCAGGATTTCTACTGACGGCATGTAAACAACATAATGCACTCCTCAGGTGAGGCTGTGCGTGGAGGTGTGTCTTAACTGCTAGAGTGAGACACCAGCCACTTCTTCCCATACCTCCATGCACTTGTGCTTTTATGAGGAAGGAGAAGATGTCCATGCTGGAACAAACCTCTGTGACTTGCAGCCATGTGTGAAGTTAACAAGCACTGCTGTCAGACCTATGGGGAGCTCCATGCCTTCTCCACACAGCTGCTGTGGGAATGGTGCTTACAACAGCAAAGCAGGCATGGGTCTGCTTAGTCCTTTCTGGAGCTTAAGTCTGATGTATAAAGAAGAGAGCACGTGAAGAATTTTGCTTATCGTGTTAAAGTTACAAACATCACCAGCTTAAAGCTAATTAGTTGCTGAAAACTTTAAATCTAGCATAGGAGACAAGGATAAAATATGATGTTCAAAGGATATACTGTAAATCCAGTTTATCACATGGCTATTGCCACATAAATTATAATAAATTTGTGTCTGTGTATTGACAAATATATCTGATTTGTGGCAAAACATTTCTAATTGCCATGAATTTCTGTTAGTTGCTTGGTTTTTTACTTGTTAATGAACATCCAAAGATTAATATATTTTGCAGAGGGGCTCTAACAGAAGTTTAGTAAACTTTTTTTGTTTTAATCCAAAATATACAAACAATATCTGTTTCTGCACACAACTTACAGCCATATTTTGAAACTGCAGCAAGGCAAACGTGGTTTATACCTATATACTGTGGCAGAAATCCAATATTCATCTGCTGTTCATATTGCAAGAAAATGAGATCATTAAGGTCAGAAAGAACAGCTGCTTTAATTATAACACCCTGATATATCATATCAAAATTTTCGTCATCTCACACAAACTCTAAGAACATACCCCAGGGATTAATTTCTATCATCCTGCTTTTTCTTGGGAAGGAGATTATATAAGTACACTCCCGAGCACTGGCTTCCTCAAGAAGCTGTGTAAAATAATTTTACCCCAAGCTCAATAATGCTATGGCAACAAATATTAATCTAACTTTTAAAGTCTTTATTCCTCTTTTTGTGGTGGCAGCAGTAGGGGAAGATATTTTTGACAGCTGGGAAGCTGCCCTGCAGGCTTCACAATGCTGCTGCCACACATCCCCTCAGACTCCTGCTCGGTACCCACACCTACAGCTGGCAATGCTGATCTGCCTGGGGAACCCAAAGGTGTCCCTTCTTTAAGGGAATGGCTGCTTTGTGTTTTAACAGATGCTATGCTTCTGGTAGCGGAGAGATTAGAGGGACCATTCAACATTGAATCAGTCATGGATCCCATTGATGTCAAGATTTCTGAAGCCATCATGAACATGCAAGAAAACAGCATGCAGGTGTCAGCAAAGGTACTGTGTGAGTCGTGCCTTCTCTGTTGTTGAATGTCACGAGTGGGGGGAAAAACATCTCCACCAATTTTTCTGTCTAGACTTAAAGAAAGGTTTTTCAGACCACCAGAAATTACTTCTGCTTGTTCAACAGTCCACCAGACTGACTTTGAATTCCTCCCCTAGTTAAACAAGCTTGAATTTTTCAAAGGAAGCAGAAGGGAGAAAGCTACCATTTATTAAACTTCAAATTAATAGTTCTAAGAGACTCAAGGAAAATGGAGAGTGCTGAAAACCAGCAGTAACTCTGTAAGCAACATCCTGCAGAGTGCACTTGGTAACTTCCACTCACGTAGAATCTGTGATTCTACATATTTACTTCCAAACACATTTTGATTTATCTAGGTCAGACTGAAGCACAATGTGTTTGAGGTGAATACACAAAATGTTCCATTTAACCTCCTTTAATAGCCACTCTAGGGAAATACTACATTGGCCTGTCTCTGATTACCAGACCTCAATTTGATAGAGTTTTGTCTGGATTCTGACACAAAGATAAACAGAGCTAATGATACCAGGTTCCTCCTTTCCATTTTTAATGTGTGTGTGTATGCACAGATCACCACCACCTCTGAACCCCGTGTTAATAAGATCCTTCAAATTCAGTAGCAGGTGCTGTTGAGCCAATAGACAACAATTAATGGTTTTGCCTTAATATTCATCAGTGCACTGTGGCTGAAATTCTAAAGTCAACAGTTTGCCAAGTTATCTGCATTGGGAGCTTCTATCTCCCATTTAACACCCAGTAGTCAGGTAGGTGTTGGTCAGACTGCCATCTAAGTCAGTGATTTTCCATTGCTTGGAAGGAAGCTGCTATAGCTGGGAAAAAAAGTGGGGATAAAAAGCAGGAGCCTGAGGTTTACATTCTTCCTGTCAACCCAAATTTAGATGCTTTTTATGGCCCCAGTGCTGCAGGTTACTAAGAGTTTCCTTCAATATGCCTTTTGCTTTCAACCTGCATGATGTTCCTTGGATTTTAAAAGCAGTCTGCATCCTGCAGGATGAGACTTTGTTCTGGCACCAGTGTCAAGGTGTTTAACAGCCAAATTCTCACAGATATTTTGGGAATTAAAGGCTAGTTTCCGCAAACTCAGCCCTTAGCTCAAAAAAGAAACAGAAAGTCTTTTCACTTAAAACTCACCCCAGGCCCAGGTGTATTTCGTTTTCCTTTTTACTTGTTTGGTTTTCACAGTTTTTCCATTAGCTGGAAAGTTGAATCCCCTGCCAGAGTCCAATGATGTTTTGGCATGAGCTTATCTCACTACTTGTTTGTAGCAGAGCTACAGAGCTGTTTCTCCTGTCCCTCAAAAATATTTTATTTGCTGTAAAGATTAATAGCAATGCCATTTGAAATGCAGAAGTTTTTCCTCTAAGAGAAACCTTAGACAATATTTTTTTTAATCTTGCAGAACAGAAGAGGAATTATATCAGCAAAATTTATTTTGTTATGTTTTCATAGATAACAGAGCTGTCTATCCTTAAGGGACCTTTGTATATTCTCTATGGACCACTGTTCTCCTGAAATATGATTTCCTTGATCTCCTAGGTTATATGCATCTTTTTTCATGGAGCATGGAAATGCTTTAGCCTTAATAAAAAAAAAAAAAAAGGCAGAATCTTTTAGGGGTAGTGCTGCCCTCTTCTATGCCAGCTCAGACCTGCAGAGATGATATACCAGCAGACTTTGAATCCATCCTCTGCCATCTAATTTTTCCGCCTTATACATATTGACCACTTAGAGCTTCAGTGGAAGGAAAGATACCTCACCAGATGTAATGGGGTGGGGGGAATGCAATTGCAGACCTAATGGAGGAGAACAGCCACTCTCGTCAATTATTCTGAGATGCCACTGGGAAAGCTTCAAGCAGGGTATTGAAATCATGATCTTTTCTATTTTCTCATTCTTCAGACAATTTTGTACCTTTTATTTGACTGTACCTAGCGAAAAATGTGGTGACTAGGAATCATAGCTATTTTTCTACAAGTCAGTCAGTGCCTTTTTACAGTGGAAAAATGATGATGCACTAATAATGTTATGCCTGTAACACCCACATACACATAGATTGTTTTTTACCACTGACATGCAGCCTTTTCTACCTAAAAATCTGGTTGATGTCTGGGAGAAGACTCTATACTGTATTCAGTAGAATTTTCAGCCATGTTATATAATGTTGTTTTTCTTTTAAAAGGAGTGGAAAAAATGAAAACAAAAGGTTTCTTTCTCAAGGAGCTCTCACTTACTTCATCCCCTTTGTAGCAGAAGACCCAGACCTTATTTAATCCAAAATCCAGTGCTCCTGTTTCAAATAGTTATATAAAATTGCCCTATTCCAAAAGTCCAAGAAAAACCCGATGACTGCACAATTAATCAGTGCAGACAGTCAAGGCTTATTGCTTGAGTTCACTCCTTGTCTTTCATTTCCTTAGAAGACACAAACCCTCTGTCTTCCCCTTTTGATGGCTGCACGTCAATACTGAGACAGAGAATTATAGAGATACCACATGTACCTCTTCTATCTTTGCCCTGCTGACCAAGGACATTCAGACTCAGGCACATCCCAGTACCACTCAATGCATGAAATGGAGCATCTCTGTTCCTAGGCCATTAACTTTTCTTGTTTGTGTGATGATTATAGTCAATTCTTCTAGCACAGTTCACATCAAACATGTGCTAGTGTTATGTTAAGATCCTCCAAATCATGCTGAGGCTGCAATCTTTCTCTGTTGTCTTGGTATTTCTCAGCAGTTTATATTCAGCACTAGCTGCCTAGGAGGTTTGACCACAAATCTCTAGGCTTCTTGGCTGCTCACCTTGCACAGCTCTCATGTTCTTTAATGACAACCACACCAGGTCCTTATTTTGCCTCAGGGAAAGTCCCATTCCTGACAGCTGGGACAACTGGAGATGCTTGTCAAAAAAGAGCGATGGTGTAGAAAGTCACACCCCAAAGCCCAAGGCCTTTCTGCTAGAGGGATCTATATGCTCTGAATATGCCCAAAGTTTCCCTTCTCCAAGAGAAGGCAAGGACTGATGGTCATGAAAATCAGTTTCCACAGATTCATCGTCTAACGCCTGCAGCCAATCTTACAGAGTACCTTCCACAAACCATACCACAGAGAGTGCAAAACAATCAGCCTGGGCTGCCTGAGATGCCTCCCGAGACATCAGTATCTTTTAAGAATAGGCCTTGCAGCCTGGGTCCACCCAGACCAGAGTAATGTTCCCTGAAGGTTGCCTCTGGCAGAAGTCAGGGTGCAGTAGTGTGCATTTCTATACAGATTTACCTTGGATTTCTGCTTATAACAGCCGACACAGGCTATCCTCTTTATTGAAATCTCTTTGTTAGTCTCCAGCGACATTTTTTGGTATTTGAACAATATAGTGCCAAATTCAGTGCTCAGCAACATGTTCATTATTTCTCAGGCAAACTTTTTACATTTTTGTGCATTTTTCCCAAGGTTCAGCTCATAGCCAAGACTTAGTCATAGCATATATTTACTTCATTCGTATTTTCATTCTCACTCTCATTCTCCCTGAGATAATTCAGGTAGTCATATTCAGAGTCATAACATATAAACGCTCATTTCAATCTTGGCCAAAACAATCATGTTTTGAGAGGCTTCACAATTTTCCCACAAGGCTGTCAGTACCAACACCTTTGATTCCTGCTTTAAGTCAAAAAGTAAAAGCTACATCTGCTCCATTTTAAAAACATGAATGTTTACAAGTTGATATCTGCAGAGATTGCTCATTCACAAGCGGAGGAAAACTCAAAAAAACAACACAAAAGATGGTATAACATCCTTTTTTTTTTCAAAACCAAGAAAATTCCTAATCTGGTTGCATCAGCATAATCATGTCTCCATTGCTGCTCAAAACACAACATATTGAACTATTTTCTGCAAGAGTCTGGTCTTATACAGGTGTGTTAGACTGCTGTAGGAATCATTTGGCTGTCATGATCAGATTTTTCCAATTTGGAAAGTCTATCCCATAACTGAGTTTCCCCTTAGTAAGTCTTAAATCTGCTTTTATCTGAGTTGATGGATGTGCCATTTTAACCTATAAATATATGTTGCTTCTCAGCAATTACTTCACCTAAATGGATGAATGAGCTCCATGACATAGCAGGCTACCTATGCATTATTTATAAGGAGGATATCTTCACAGAACTGCTTTCAAGGTCCTTCTTAAAATAGTCCACAAGTTTCATATTAAGAAAACCTCTTCATTTATCTGTGTTCTTTCCATAGCTCTGTGCAGGAAAAAATATAATGGCATTTCAGGTAAAAAATCAATGCTATTCTATCTGAAGAGTCAATGGAGCAGAATCATATAGAGACACTCAACTGGAAACACTGAGCACTAGCACACGGCTAAATAGCAGCATGACCCAAGGCTTCACAGAGAACAAACTATATCTTCTGTAAAAATTCAAAACTTCAAATTCTCCTAGGAAAAGGGCTCTTTTTTCTACAGTACCTGCATCCTAGTCCTGAAGTAGATACTTCCATTTAGTCAGCTCAAGAGATTTAATCCTTCACTGGCTATGTTGACTTGTTCTCATGGCTTGGTTCGTATCCCTGACCATAGAGATTTGGTCCATTTGAGCTTTAACTGCAGTTCAGTGAGAAATGGTTTCGTATTATAAAATCTTAACAGGTGTGTCAGATATCCCAAAACATCCCAAACTACTGTAGATGCTGGTGAGAGAGAAACAGAAAGAAGCTTTTTATCTCTCCTATCTTAAATGTATAGCTTAAATGTACATGATGACAACTAAATTTAGCTTTCTTAATTTCAAATGGAGTCCGTTCTCTAAATTTAGATGAAATGGACTGCACCAATTATATATAAAATACAATTTTTTAGAGAATGGGTTTATGCTACCAGTTCACAGCATGTATAATGAAACACCTGAATATTTTTCCAGAAATTGTTCTATACCTGTGAGTAGCATTGTAAAAAAAGTAATCATGTGCTTCTTCTTAAGAAGCATTTATTAATATCAGTTATCATCTTTACATTTTGTGTTCTGTCACTTAATACCAGGGTGCAAATTAAAATATGTCTCTTTTCCACTCAAAATTGAGTTACTTAATATTGTATCCTTACCCCATTTCTGTTAGGTCATTTAAAAACAAGTTATTTCTTTTTCTGTGATGTAAATATTACTGCCTAGTTTCCATCTCTGTTGTTGTCTGACTGTATGTAAATCTGTTTGTATAAAACCACTTGCTGCAGCTATTTCTATGAAGATAAATACCACAAAAGCTCTGTTGAGTTTTTTTCAGTACATCATAAGAAAGATGAAATATAAATTATGTAGACTTGCAGTTGCACCACATGTTCACACAAGTAGCTTAACAATCAGACACTGGGACATTTAAGGAGAAATGCCCTCACTTTCCTTTCTCCTAAGAACATAGTTGTCTGCTTTGGATAATTGTCGCTTATTTTGTAGGCAAATACCCAGTTGCTTAATTGAGTAAAGGGGATTTCATCAATATCTAAATAAACAATTATGTTTTCAGTGCATAACTTATCTCGAGTCAGAAGAAACTTAAGTAAACTTTTGTAAATATAATTCATGCCTTAACATATAGATTTCACCCTTTAAATTGTATAGTATCCTACAATCATCCTACATCATCCTACAAACAGTACAAATCTGAATATTAATCTTAGTTGAATTTTCTTCACAGAGGAAAAATAAGATTCTTCCCTGATGAAAGGTTAAAGCTTCACAAGCTAAAATATTTTTTCTTGGTTGATTAAATTAATTTATTGTCCGATAGCCCTCAGGACTAGGGAGGCTTGAAACTCCTAAAACACATATTCTCAAACCAGACCAAACAGTATTCAACTCATAAATTAAAAATCCCAATGGCCATACAACAGCTGACTTGCTGGACTTTGAGCCAAAGCAGACCTGATGACTGGACATATATTTAATATGAATCAGCTTCTTTCAGCAAATTTTGAATCATTTGGGGCCTCTAAATTAATATCAGGAAACCTAACTGAGAGCCAATTTCATGTACCCTGAGAGGAACAGAAGTTGCACCATGGACTTGGATCACTCTTCCATGGGGTGCAGTCCTTCAGACACAGCCTGCTCCAGTGTTACAAGTCCTGCCAGGAAACTTGCTCCAGAATGGGCTCCTCTCTCCACCGCAGGTCCCTGCCAGGGCCCTGCTCCACCACAGGCCTCCCATGGGGTCACAGCCTCCTCTCAGTCACCCACCTGCTCTGGTGTGGGTGTCCTCCATGGGCTGAGGGTTGATCTCTGTACCCCATGGATCCTCACGGGCTGCAGGGGCACAGCAGCCTCACCATGGGCTGCACCAGGGGCTGCAGGGGAATCTCAGCTCTGGTGCCTGCAGCAGCTCCTGCCCCTCCTTCTGCACTGACCTTGGTGTCGGCAGGGCTGTCCCTGTCACATGTTCTCACCCCAGTCCTCTCTGGCCAGGACTACATCTGCACAATGACGTTTTTTCCTTCATAAATATGTTATCACAAAGGCATAAGTATCATTTCTGGTTGGCCCAGCCTTGGCCAGCAGCGTGTCTGTCCTGAAGCCAGCTGGCATTTGCTCTGCTGGACATGAGGGAAGCTGCTGGCACCTTCTCACAGAAGCCACTCCTGTAGCCCCCCACTATCAAAACCTCGCCACAGAAACCAACATAGCCACACAAAAAAAAGGAATTTGGTCCTACAATCATAACACAGCTTCATTCAAACAGTCTGTGTATCACATTAGAGTTCTGTATAATATATCTTACAAGAAATTCTGGCATTTAATTTTTTTCTTTTGAATGGAGGCAAAATGTTGAAACAGCCAAAATACAATGGTCACAAAACCAGAAGGGTGATTCTAAGACTGAAAAAGTTGATATGAAGGCAAACACTAGGATTCTGCTTCATGAGAGCACTTGAAAATTTTAACTCTGTGGATATTCTACCTCTTCTTGGATGTGCTTCCCGTGCAAAAATGCCTCTGGGAAATATCCTTTATATCCAGTAGTCAAAAGTGTCCTCTAGTGTCCTTTAGTACCTACCAGATACACAATATGGAAACTTTTTTCCAAATGGAAGTGTATGAAAAATTTCATAACCCTGAACATTATTTTCTATACCCAGAAAAGAAACACACAAGCAGAAAATAATTATCACTGTTGCCCACTCCGTCTGCCTCACCTCTCTTCTAGGGAGAGATTGGTAGGGAATAAGAAAGTTATCCAGTTACAAGACTGTTTCATCATTGACCTTTTCTCTAAGACAAAAATAAGATTGCAAGGTAGAAGGAGCTGTAGGTGGAGATTATGGATGACCTGTGATTCTGGGTAAATACCACATTTTAACAAAACTGAAAACAGTTATCAGCTATGTCCTGCCACAAAAGACATCCTTTTGTGCATTTTTCTTCCTGGAAAGACAGCAGTTAAGGTGCTTTCAGATATTAATATCTCATAATAATCACCTTTTTAAATTAAGGGGGTTTTAAGGTCCCTACATGTCTCTATACCTTCACCGTGATTAATAATGCTGAATTATTAACTTGAGTTTTAATGCAGGCCAAGCACTCACTTCACTGGTATAAAAATGTCAATCAAATCTTGTTTCAAGTATACTGTTGCAGTGTGCATTTTGGGTTTTCTAAAGTTCTGTATTTTTTTTATATGTTTATAATGGTTTGTTCCTACACCCCCATCCCCAAATCCCCCAATGGTGTTTCCCTGGTGATAGACCTTGTCAATCACCTTGTAAGATCTGGAAGATTCTGGGGAAAAAGCCCTAGGATTTGACAAGGTACCCTGCTACCAACTTCTTTCATTGTTGTGTTAAGTTTCCCTGTTCTGGGTCACACCCTCCCTCCCCTTGGATTGGTTCTGAGTTCTCCCCTGCTCAGTGTACGCCCCCTGTACTTAAGGTGGGGACAGAGGGGCTGCTGGTCTCTCTTCTGCACATGGAGGTAGCCGGATGGAACAAAGCCAGGTGAAACCCAACAGGAGTCCACTCTTTCTTCCACACCATTGACCACGCTCCAGCCTGATGTTCAGACCCACCAAACCTTCCTTATAGAGTTGCCAGAGAGCGAGCTAGCCAGTGAAGCAGCTCCAGGACACAGGCATAGTATACAAAAGAAAGAAAAAAGAAGCTACAAAATACCAGCTTTCCTTTTTTTTTTTATGATTTTCATATCACCAACATATAACCAAGAATGTCTTTTTCAGGTTTTCCAAGGGTGTGGCCAACCTAAACCAGCACCTGCCCTGAGATCTTCCCGTTCTGTCCCCGAAAACTTCAATACCCGGTTCAGACCATATAATCCAGATGAGCGACCTACAACTGCTGCTGGCACAAGTTTGGATAGGCTGGTAAGGCAAAATATATTCCATTTTCAGATTAGTAAAAAAGGCTTGTCAATATACTAGAAGGTGATCATCTCCTGATTCAATAATTTTATAATTACTCTTTATAGTTTCTTTGCCAGCTGTTCCAGCATTCAGTATAGCTTCTTTTTCTCCATTGGAAATGGCCTGGAATTTCATTGTAGAAGAGCAGTATGGCTCAGTTTTTATGTATTAGACTTGTTAGAAGAGAATAAACTCTTTCCTAGAGGCTAAAAACCACATAAGCCTTTGCAGGTACTTGGCAGTATAAATTATGTATCAAAAGTGGTCTACAACAATTTTTTATATTTTTTTACTTTATAAAAAGTATGTATTAAGGCCATTTTTATCACCTGGTTCTTTAACTTACACCCTTGCAAAGGCACCTCGTTTTGCTTCACTCCTTTACTTAATTATAAAATTACCACTGCTTTATTTCCATCCATCTCAACAATTGACTTTAATCAGCTAAAACGTCAGTGATCATTAATCTTGCTTTACTTATTCAATCATTTTGGAAAAAAATACTCTAACATAAGGTTATTTTCCCTACTACCAATCATTGGCTTCACATTTCAGACTTCAATGTTCCTGCTATTTATACATCTATGGATTTATAGAGGGCTAATTGCTACAGCTGTTAGTACCATCCCAGCAATCATCTGTAGGTAAAACCAATGAGCAAAACTGAAGAGATTCTGATTTTAAAAAGGCTGTATCACATGCCCTCAGCTTATTGCTGCACACTTGCAGAGCACTGGTCTGTCTTGCCAAAGAGAGTATCCAAATATACCAAAAGAGAGTATCCAAATATGCCAGTGCAGATGAGGACCCAGGTATCTTCTTGATGCCATTATTCATCAAATTCATATGATGGTCACAGTAGTTTTAAACAGTGCCAAGTCTTTCCAATCACTTCTGTCTGTGCTGCACTCTGTACTCTATTCTGTCAATTTTCATGGTAACTCAATAGGAAAATAACATGGCATTTCTAGTCAAGACATAGGATTACCCTGCAGCAAAAAGCAATATTTGTTAGTTCTCTGTACGTCTGGAAATAGTGTAACCCGGTTATCCTAAAAGGAGAAGCAGAGAAGATGCTTACCTTCATTGTAGGTCCTACCACAGCAGGATGATAGTGCAGTGCAACATCTCAGGCTAAAAATCTGACTAGTAATAATCTATAATTGATGGGAACTTAATTTTACCCTTTCACTTTAGATTCAGAGAACCAGTCTTTCTGCATTGCTCAGAGCAGAGGCCTGGATATCAATGCAGAATTGGCCAAGGTGAAGTGAAAGTTCACCAAAGCCTTTAGGTTTCAATCATGCTTTGTCAAATCTAAACCTTGCAAACAGCTGAAATGGGAGGAGGACTATAAAAAGGAAGGCGCTGGAAGCACAGCTCAGCTTGGATTTGTCTGATGATGTAAGAAGAGTTCAAGTATTTTTGTAATGAAAAAGGAAGGTTTAAGATACATTACATATTGACATAAGAAGAATACTTCTTATGAACACATTAATATCCCTTTTAAAATACTAACTTGCAAAATACTAAGCAGCACAATGAATAAAGCACAGATATGTCCTATGCTGCCAGCCTTTAAAGGCTGAAACTAATGAAAGTTGCCAATGCAGATAATTCTTGACAACTTCTAGGCTTTGAAAGGGGAACTTATCGCCACATGATTTAACTAGTTTTGTTCATGCATTGTTACAGCNTCAGGAAAAAAAAAAAGGGAGTTTAGTATTGTTGCAGCTAATTTAAAAAATGTTCAAATCAAATTCCTATTACCTGTTCTTGCTGATGGTCTTTAAAATAATTACTATTTATGGTCTGTTAATGATGAGTGTTGGTAGAAAATCCATCTTCAAATGGCAGTGATGAATGTTTTGTCTCCTTCTGGGCTGGGACCAACCATCTCTCAATTCAAAGATGGCTGCTGATCTCAGTGGAGCTAGGAAAGGTAGTTTGTGTGGATTAGAGCAGACGGCCTTACTTCAGAGCTGTAATCCCTTAGCAGCTCTTGGGAAAGGTCACTGCCTGCATCTCACACCATCTTGGGTAATTTTATCCAGAAGGATATAAATGCTACACTCCTGCCTCACAGAAACACAGTGTTAAACTGTGTTAGAACCTCAGCTTTCCACGTGCTGAATCATCCCCTGAGTGAAGTATCTCTCTTCATTAATTATAGCCAGAGCCTGGAGGACCAACTTCAATTGGATACTCCCTTGCATTGTTAACAGGATGTAAGAAGGACCCCATGCACAGCAGTTTTCTTGTCTACACACTGATCATTTTCTGTTGCTTACTTCATATAAATACACTGCAATATTAGAATTTTGTTGGTATTTTCAAACACTTAAAGACCATTTTGATTATTATAGATATAAGAAACAAGTCTTTTATTGTGATTATAGATATAAGAAACAAGTCTTTTCTTGTGATTCAGAAGACTGTTCAGTGTTATATTAAGGCTTTTAGAAGTCTATTCTGGAGTTTGTGTTCATGCAACACTGTCAGACCACTTGCCTTTAAACTGTCGTCACAAAGTCCAAATAGACAGTTACAAAAACCTCAAAAGAAGTGACAAAGCATTCTGCTTTTATCTGTCTTTGACAGCAGAAGAAACCAAGTTTAGAAAATATTTCCTCTGCATCTCAGTGCTATACGAAAATGCAGCACATCTGAACCCAATTCTGATTTATTCCTGTTCATATCCCCACTTATAAACTTAATTCAGTTGGGCATATTTTATCAGTGTGTTGCACAAAGCAGCCCTATAGATGTCTATACTGAAATCAACAGGTACTGAACCCATCTGAGAAAGTGCTCCTTCATCCTTGCCTGACCTTATGTGATTAATCCAGCTATTCCATTTCAAAATGAGGGAAAGTGATTTCTCTGTGCTATTGTCATATCTGTAACAAGTAAGACTTAACAAATAAGAAATAGATCAAAATTAATTATAAGAAATATGGAAAAATTTAAATTTCCCCCAAAAGCTCTGTTATATGTGGTTTTAAAGTATCTGATGTATTTAGGAAGTTATGTAGAGCTTGAGAGACTTGTCTAAGCATGGATGAAAATCATCATCTGAGACATCCTAGGGTATCTGAAATATAGGACCAGCAGAGGACTAAAGGAGACCAGTACACTTCTGGAGCAGCAGAGGAGAGCTGACTTGAATACACTTCAGAAGCTCCAACAATTTAAGATACTTATGCTCAGACAATTCAATGACATCCTCACAGCACTGGGCCCAAAAGTCAGGCTCCTTCTGTAGCCAATGGAGAGAGACACACATCTTTGGAGAGTGATTAACCCCATCTGCCACAGACATCTCTCAAAGACTGGGAAATAAAAGACTCAATTGGAATATCCACATGTAGATAGACAAGACTGAAATGCCTCAGAGCATTTAAGTCATCTAACTGAGCTGGAAGGTAGAACAGTAATTTGAGATGCTTATGCTCCCCTGGACTGGCAGCTGAAGCCTAGATAGAAGACCCTAGAGGATGTTCACTATGAGGCATCCAAGCAGGAGAACAGAACTGAGTGGGGCTTTCAGAACTGCTGCTCTCTGCAGGTTGCACCATGTGAAATTTGGGTACATAAATATAGTCACCTAATGCTCTTTGAGATGCCTGTGCTCTTCAAGATGTCCAAAGGTGAAAGTGAGGTTGCAGGAGATCTGGTTGCAAGTAAGATGGGATATCTCAGAGGTGCTAAATTCACTTGCTGTGCCTACATTTAGATAACTGCATTCCACCTTATACTGACTGTAGCAAAAACAAAGACTTTTCTGATTCAGTATAGAAATCCTCAGTACAGATGCCTAGAATCAGCTAACTTGATTTAAGTCCAGATGACTGTCACTTTTACTGTTAACAGAGAGAAATAAAGGCCTTTGTTCAGTTGTCTAAGCATGGGTTTAGGCAACCGATTTAAGATCATATATTTCTGAAGCACAATTCATCTCATCCTAAAGTATACATTTGAACAGCTCAGAGAAATCTTTCCATATCCCTCTACTACAAAGTGCCAAAGAGTGACAATCTTAGTCCAGGTATCTAGCAAATACACCTGAAGATCAATAAATTTTAAAATTGTAAAAAATTAAATAATTTTAACCACTGAGCACACCTGCTTCTGTAGAGTATGATCTAAAGTTTCTCATTTCAAATCAATTGCTTATAAAGACTCGTTATCTTCTCTGTGGTTGCCTGTTTGGTATAACCTGTGGTTTATTTTGTTTTGTTTTGTTTTGTTTTTCTGTTCCCTGAATCTGTTTCCCTCTTGCTTCCCAGAGGACTATCTGGAGGACAATGCAACATGGTGTAAGCTTTGGTATTCTTATTCTTCACTTCATTTCCATTTGTCTTTGTACAATGCTGGACAAAACGGTTGTTTAAGTTTCATCTTCACCATCTTTACTTTGTGTATGTGTCTTGTAGGCTAAAATAGTAGCAACTCTTTCTGTAATTTTGCATTCTAATTTCATTTTGCCAAGTGCCCAGAGCTGCTGTTGCAGCTTCCAGTATTTTTCTCTCACCTCAAGGATGATGGCTTATCCCCAGAAAGTAGTTATGTATTCCTCCAGTGAACTAAAAACTGGTGTAAGCATCCCCATAGTCTCAAACCCCACAAGGGCATGTGGAGCAATGCAGACATTGCAGTAGCTTTCGGCTCTGAGTCCTGTGCCTGGAGCAATGGAAATGAGCTCCCAGGCCTTCCTGGGCTCTCTCCTAAAACTGTCTTGCTGGCCAATCTCCTTATGCTTTACAGCTTCATAAGTTTTTGTGGCTGTTAGAGGTCCCTGGTTCCAGGCAGAAAAGCCTTCCTCAGCAGAGCTCATTCAGCACAGCCCAAGGGGAAGGCAGGAACATGGCACAGATTTGCATTTAGCATGGACTTAATAGTCCAGTTTCTTAGCAGGACTAATTAGTCTACAGAGAGCACCATGCTGATACAACCATGCTGCTCCCTGTGTTTGAGCTGCCCCAAGTACCTCTTTATCCACCACATCACTGTACAGCACTGCTGCCTTAATTCAGCTGGAATTTCTCCTGAGAACATGCTGCAGCCTGACCTGGCTGGACGTGTATAAAATAATTTTGCATTTTCTTTCAGGAGGACATGGAAGTTTTCTTGATTTTTCATCAGGGAGCTGATGCACTATTAAACATATAATCCAAAATGCACATGCATACTATGGAGACAGGCAACTGAGAAATTTGCCATGGCATTCATGGGTGATTTGCATTCATGTACAGTACAGTGGCTGCAAAGATTAGCGGATGAGCATGCACCCTGTCTGAGAAAGAACACCTTTTATGCTCTTTACCCTGGGGAGGGGAATATGCTGTGTCACACATTGTGGGAAAATGTTCTTTTAACATCCCTTCTGACTTCCTTAAAGTAAAAGTAGATAGTGTTTCAATTTCCATGAGGAAAATGCCCTAAATTACCCTTTTTAGGAATAAATTCCATTGTACTTCAAGTCTTTTTAACTTTTTGATTCCACTATGTTATAGTTTTTGTTACATTAAAAAATGTGATGGCAACCTAACAAATCAGTTGTGAGCAACTTTTGTCCTAGTGCTCCAAAACTACATGAAATAGAAAATATGACTTAAAAAATAAAATCTGCTTTGCATTTTAGCTATAAAAGACTAAAACTAACAGGACGGTATTCAAACATTGATCTGAATTGGCCAGGGAATCCCCTGGGGCACTCCTAAAATTGAAGTTTTCATTTCAGTTTTGTTAGACTCCATTTGGTCCACAATCTTGAACTGTTAAATACATGCCATGATAGCACAATTTTCCTGGGATAGGATGTTTATTCTCAGGATTTTTTTTTTTCCTCAAGAGACTCCAGAATAAAATCCAGAAGGTACAAGTCTTATAGGGTTTAAAGTTCTGGGATTAATTTTCCAAATATCTTCTGCATACCAAGGCCATAGAATAAGATACAAAAATGAGCCTGTAAAATACATCATAACTCTGAGTTTTGGGTCACACTCTTAAGGCTGAAGATGACAGGCTTGCACAACTGTTTCAGAAGCCCACTGGCTTCCCACAGGCTACCACCCCAAAACCCTTAGATGCTGTGCTGTTGGATTTGATAACCTGGTGAGATGTTAATCAGCAGATGATTCCTGAAATTTACAGCTCCTCCAGTTTTACGTTTTGCATGTTTAGACAGAGTCCTGCTTCTTATTAGCAGTTTGGATGCAATATGCACAATGAATAAATATGTTTTACCATTTGTTGTGGTCATTTGATGTTAGATTTAGGCTTTGATTGGTTCTCCAAAAATAAGATTTTGTTTAGTATCAAGTTTCGTTTAGTATCAGTTTTTGTCTCACAGCAATATCTAAGTTTAAGTCAGTGTGATCATTTTTTCCTCATGGTTAACACCAGTTCCAGGTGGTAAAGGTGGATGAATGATGGTGGTTCTCAGAACCCTCCTGGGAGACCTGACAGAGTCCTGTTTTTTAAAATGGTGATGTTATTCCATCCCCCAGGTGAATGGTTGTGCATGCTGCTGTATCTGATGCATTGTGTTCCGATCGTGCGTGAGGTGGTTGCTAAGACAGAGCTTTGTCACAGTGGTTGCCTCTGCCTTTGGGTGGAATGGGTCTGCCTGCTGCTCAGACCTTGACTAGCACGGGCAAGGAAAGGCCATCCCCCAACAGTGACAGGAACCACAGACCTTTACATTAATTGGCTGTCAGAGAAAATGCACAAATCTTGACTGCCATGAAGTTTCTGCCTTGTCTGAAGAGTGATGTCTCATGGAACACAGTGCCTGCTTGATCTTCTAAAAAGGACTTTTTAGTACTAGTTGAACTTCCTTTACCTGATGGGTGTGAAGACCCACTGAGAGTCATCATCTCATTTCCAGGAGGGTGTTAGGGGTGTGAATGGTACTATGGATCACTGTTATGATGATTATGATTCCCCATACTGTTATGTGGGGAAAAACCTGTAGGTAGAATCCACTCCTAATCACCAGACTTTTGGCAAACAGTAAGATGAAGAAATGGCACAGTCATGGGCGTTCTTTTGGTGTACATTGAAAAATGATGTGATTGATGAACTTGACTGTTAGCGTAAAGAAAAGATATCTAGGCTAAAGTTTGCACATCTGTGCCCTATCAAACCAGATAGGCACAAAGTGGGATTTATTTGTCTTAGCTTTTCAAGTTTCTAGTGTTGCAATCAAAGTCTGAGTTTTGATCACTTCTTTCCTTTACTAATAGATGGACACAGCACCTCCAGAGTTTGCTTTAAATACTCATTTAGAGAAGACAAGAATCTGAATTACCCCCTTCTCCCCCCTGAGAATGAATAGAATCTGGATGATTAATTCAGAGATCCAATTTGTAGATGTCTAAATGTAACCATAATCCTTGGCATTGAAACTAGGCTCTATGAATCAGATATGCACAAAGGAAATTTTGGTCTATAAGATATATTTATACATACTTCTTATACTGCTAATCATATTCATTGCCATGGTATCATCAGGTACCTAGAAGGATAGCTAGACTCAAACAAAAATTGTTAGTTTGAAGGCTGCACAACTTCTATTCCATGGAAATTTCACCTTGTAAATCTGGATTAAAATCTACTTCCTTCCACTTGATGTTATACCTTCTGCTCAATAAAGGCTAGGGTTTTTTTCCAATATAGAGGAAGTTTATATTAGCAGCCTCTGGAAGATTAATCTAAGCAGGAAATACATTCACACTGCTCTTTCAGCTGGAAGATAGATCACATTTCATTTCACATGTCTCTGCCTGAATCTGTGCAGAAGGAAAAGTCAATTCTTGATGTTCTTGTTCATGATAAAGAAAGGTAGTAACTATATATACATCTTCTGCATTTAGTGTTTCAATATCATAGTAGGCAAAAAAAATATGGTTTAAAAATTAGTGGCAGGGCTTGTGTCACCACTTGCAGTGCATAAACCATGCTCATTTAGATGCTTCCTTGTAATATGACAGTAACAGCAACCACTGTTAGGTGTTACACAGCCTGAAAGGTGTTACACTGTGATGAATTCTTGCATTGTTAAGATGAGTGCAGCCAAAAAAGTTCTAAGTTTTCATTAAAAATGGATTTGTGATATATTATCTGTACATCTACCACTACAGAATTAGAGGCAAGTGTGTAGGCAACTTTTTGTGCAAGTGACTACAGAACATAAAATACCTTTCCACAGCAAAGTCAGTTGTGCACAAGTATAAACACCAAGAGAGAAATTAAAACTTTGGTAATTTCTAAATTAGTTGCAAATAGTGAATCTCACTCTCCAAAGGAAAGCATGTTTTATGCTTCACTGGCAATTCATTTTCTCCAGCCTTTGCAGACTCTTTTTTTTTTCTTAGACTGCAGCACATGGATGTATTGTGAACTCATAACAGGAGTGTGCAGTGCTGGACTCCACTTAGAGCAAACAGTAGGTTACAGTAGACTGAAACTGATTTCCCAAAATAAACATCTCATAAGTATTTCTTTGATTGTAATAGACAGGAAATGGCACTTTATGGACTCTTATGTGTATTACAGTGGCTAAAGAAAGGTAAAATACAAGGAATAAAAGGTTTATCTTCATTACAAATGGTGACTATTTTGTGACCCTTCTTTAGTCAAAGCTGAATATTTTACATTAGGAAAGATTTCCTGTATTCTTTTTTTCTGTTCTTATCATCTTTCAACCTTTACCATCCCTCAATCATATCAATGTTTCAATCTAGGTTGTTGGGATAGCAATACAGGATGCTTCTATATTGCAGAGCTATCTGTAAACAGTAAATCTTGGGTTGCTCATTACAGATGTTTGATGGGAAAGCCAAGATGATTAATAATACTGGGGAAGGGAAAAGCATGGATTCATCATATCAAATTGTATCCATCATTAACAGAGGACAAGCCTAAGACTGTGCATCTCTGAGCAAACCCAACAGCATTTCCTGGATCCTAGGTCTGTGTGTAGATCCTAGCTACCTCACAGGTCCACATTAGGGCAAAATGAGTAGCTAGCATATCATCAGTTCAGATGCTTAGTCAACATGGAAAATGAAAGAAAATCTGCAAGACACCTCAACAGATCCCGTTCTGGACACTGCCGAGTACTGAGGCACACAGTAACAGAGAATTCTGCCTACAGGATTAGGATCGAATATTATGGATTCCTGGCCACAGCTGGTTAAGAAAACAGGCATTTTCAGAGGGTAATTCCCAGTCTAATGTAGATATCTGCCAGAAGTACCAATGTTTCTTTATCAGCTATGAAAAAAACTTTAGGCTTGACAAGATATTTAGGTTATAGAGGGCTAGAGCTGACTCCTTCTGAGCAGTCAATACCTGACTTCTCCCCAGACAGGCCAACCAAAGTGGAAGTGACTAAGACTATTAGAATTAAGGACTCAGATGTAGTCAACTGGGGACTGAGTAGAGGTCACAATTTCTCCATGTTCCAGTGGCTTTGTGATCTGGTGGCAGCAATCATAAATTACCATCATGTACATGTCTTTGTTGGTTTTCTTGGGTATTGCTGCTTCATACTGAATGTATGTCATGTAAATGTTATTTCTAGTACAAAAGAAATGAAATTCACTCTGTCTGATTCAGTGTCTCTAATACAGGTGCTCTGTGGAGCTGGATTTGTTAATCTTCATGGTGGCAGTGGAGAGCTAGTCAAGGGGATCAGTTACAGACAGAAATTATTTGCTGAAACACAAGTGTCATGATAAGTGTCATGCCCTGAACTATCTAGGCATCTGCAAAGAGCTAAGAGATGTGATAAAGGCCTAACAGAAGCTCTTCCATCTTCTGGATTCTCTAGAGGACTCCAACATGGCATTAAATTCATTTGTATTTATATTGAATGATGGAGCTGGGAGCTACTCCTGAGATCTTAAATTAGACCAAAATGGGACAGCTGGCAAACTGAATAACTGTCTGCATGCCACTGACTAAGGGGTCACAGCCTTTCCAGAGAGACACTTCACGTGAGGGTCTCAGGTATGACCCTCTATTTGACATCTGTCCTGGAAGAGAGGGAAGGTGTCCAAAGGCAGTGAATATCTGTCTGCAGGCAGCTGAGCCTCACTCCACATCTCCACTGTCTGTGGTGGGTTTTAGACACCCAGCTGGCGGGTCAACACCCACACTGGTAGATTTAAATTCAGGCAAGAGTAATGCACTGCCAGATCCTGATGGACAGCTGACATTACTGTTCATTTGTATAGGAGCAAACCATGCTGCTGATACTCACCCAGCTCTTAACAGTCCCTAAGATAATTGCCTTTGCTTTAAAATGCTGAGAATTTTCTTTTTCTATTATGTATTTGGACAGCATAAATACTGTATAGGAACGCAAATGAAAACAGACCAGAATGAAAGTTGTTTTTCTCTTGAAACATTCAAGGCCATAAAAATATCCAGTACATAATAATAACTGTGTTACCTAAGTAACTGCTAGAGAAAGTAAAG
The DNA here is from genome assembly GCA_008694505.1 of Cyanoderma ruficeps. NCBI lineage: Eukaryota > Metazoa > Chordata > Aves > Passeriformes > Timaliidae > Cyanoderma > Cyanoderma ruficeps. The sequence continues at coordinate 10,505,028 of VZDJ01007754.1, forward strand.
TAAAAAGCTAATTGCTTAAAGTGCATTGTGTTTTTAATATAACATACCTACAGTGCTCCTGTATTAAAGTGTGATATATATGGAAAAATAACAGGAATTTGAGCAATGTATTTCTTCTGCTGAAAAAAGCATCCATCATTTAGAGAAAAAAAAAAATCACTGCATAATAAATGAACCTGTGAGAAACTTCTTTTTTTGTGATGTCACAATGAATGCTAATGGGCTTCAAAAAATCAGGGAATATTTATAATCTTAGAAATAATTTGTAAATAAAAATCTTTTCATTTTTTACTACTTATTACTTCCTCAGACAAAATCCAGTTGAGCAAATAGGGGTACTTAACCCCAGAGCCACACACATAATGTATCCTTTGGTGTCAGCTGAGAGAAATAGGCCCTTTCAGGGCACAGTTGATCTGAGCTACTTTAAAAATCTTCGTTGTATTAAGTAGCACTTTTACTCTTCAGTTCCTGCTTCTCATCATTGTCTGCAGAAGAGTTTGTAGCTCAGACAGGAACACTGACATCATGTGAGATGAATTTCATTCACAGAGTCTTCTTTCTGAAGCTAATGGTCTGGGTAGACTAGGATATTACTATCATACACCTTGATGGTATTTCTACTTGATTTGGTTTGACAACAAGGGGTCACACTGTGCTTGGCATTGAACACATATTAAAACTCTGTTCCTGTCTTCAACACCTTAATGAGCTCTATCTTTCAGACCTTTTCTTCTGAAGTAGAAGATGCAGGATTCCCAGCCATTGCTTATTGCCTCTGTATGTTTTTCTAACCATTCATTTGCACTATGGGAATGGAATGATCCAGAAAAACAAATCAGCTGTTCCTTAAAAGCATGACATTCATAATACCCAAGTTAACAAAATCTGAATAGTAACCTGTTTGCCTCACAAGAGAAAGAGGAGAAATTGTCTTCCCCTTGTCACTTATGCTCGAACAATTCAGATTACACCTCCAAGTACAGAGCAATAGAGATGGAATTCTGTCCAGGGTGCAAGACTCTGAGGGACTGGGAATATCCTCCTCTTTGTCAGGTACAGAGCATTTTCACATGTAGTGATGGGACTGGAAAACCATGACTGTTTTTATCTGCAACCCATGTCTCCCAGTTTATAATGCTTGCATAGTTGGGAAAGAAAAGCGGACAGCTCCTGTATCAATCCAATCCAGATTCTTATTCCCAGTCCAACTTTAGTTTCCCTAGGTAAAGATCTTCATTGTTAAATGGAAAATGGATAACTCAGCTTTTTTCTGCCTGCAGGGAGAGCCCTAGATTCATCACGCTTTTATCAAGTCACTCCTTGCTTGATAAAAATCAATGTGGCAAAATCAGATCCCTTAAAAATCTCTTTTTCATGAAATCAGCCAGATATAGACGTATAGGGGAAAGATGGATTGGAGAAAAAGTACTGCCTGTAATACATGCAGCTCACTTGGGAATGTGACTAGCTGAAAATTGACTTGGTAATGTTCTGGGACAAAACTCCTGGAATTCTCAAGCTAGTTGTGGAAGTACTTTTAAGAAATCCTATTTTCCAAGGGTTGTAATGTTGATTTATTTCTGTGCTAAAATGTGAAATAATATGGCTGGAGAACATGCTTTCAGAAATCTAGAAAATAGTTAGTGATATATAGGGGCATATTCTTCAATGTCATTTGTTCCTTAATGTGTCCCCATGGCAAAGGCACCATCATCACTGCAAGGCCACTCATTCCCATGATATAACACTCTTTCTGCTCTCAGCCATTTGCTTCATCAGAGAGAAAACAGAGATTAGAAGGGCATCATTGTAAAAAGGAAGATCTGAGCAAGATATTTCTGTCTTATTACCACACAAAATTTAACTCTGGCCTCCTAGATCAGTGTGGACAAAGCCAGACTCTCACTGCAGGATATGAGCCACACTCTAGAGGTACTCAGTGGACACTAAGAGCACAAGGCACTTGCTGAACTTTGCATCCAGAAAAGAGCTCACACACACTCTGGAAGCTCTCCAACAAATGCAAGTGAATTTACCAGGCTTTCAGGAAGGGTTCTGATGCTGCATGGTGAGCACACAGCTGAGACCTAAATATTTTTTTCCCCATTTGAAGCACTAGATTGTCTGATGCTTAGAACCTCCAATTTTGTTTTGCAGTTGTCCAGGTAGCCTTCCCCTAAATGAACTGGGAATATTTTGTCCTTTTCCACTATTAGTAGTCACACATAACAGGACTAACATTAAGGCTCTCTTTAGGATTTGTTGCACTTCTAAATGCAGTGTTACCTGATTCTGAGACCTAACTCCTCTAGCTGTTGGCTTGCTGAAGTGCTTTCTAACAAAGAAAGTAATACTCACACTATAATCCAGACCAACGACTAATTTCCAGCAAGGCTCAGACTTCATTTGCACAATTCACCATTTAGTTTTAATGGATTAAATTGCATAGTTGGGGGGAAAGAGCAATGATAAGAACATACCTGTGAATACTCCATTCTTGCTGCAGTGGTAGAAGTTGCCATAGTAACTTATCAGGATGAGTTAATCAAGCTTTGCCTGTTATCAGAAACCAGATGGAGCAAAGACTCCAAACTGTGGATCTTTAAGCAGTTTTTAAAAGTCAGATTGATGTTCAGCTAGAGGTAGATAGGGCAAAGGAGCAAGGGTCTGTCCGATAGAAATTGTAGGGATAATATGTTGGTATAAAGGAATTAGAGAGGAAAATGGGGTTATGAGGCACAGCAAGAAGTGTTTTAAATTTATATTCATAATATTCAAATATTATTCTGGTTCAGAAAGTATGTTTTTTTAAATAAGGTTCTGATATTCCATATGGTTTGCTCCATCCCTTATATGACTAATGTCATATTTATTTAGTCATAGCTGTTTGTCTTCTCCACTCAGTCATCCAGGGGTGAGCCCAACAAAAGAAAATCAAATTGTCCCAGTTGTCTGTCATATGCCATCATTTATAACCTGAAGGAATCTACCTGCTTTTCTTTTACAGTACCTGTCTATGCCTGAGGGGTCATTTGTGAAAGAGAATAGCAATATGATTTTCATGAGCCGGTGTGGGGATCAAAACTTGTTTCATGGACTATGACAACCGAGAAAGCTGCTGCATTTTCCACTAAGGGTGCACTGAAGAGAGGAGGGGGACACTAGGGAGAAGTCTGTTTCTCCATGTGTGAACGTGCAGGCCAAGAGGTTCAAGATGGCCAGGAATTTCAGTTCTGAGAATTGGCTGTGTGCTCAGGTACAGGTTCAGGGAACACTAAAACTCTTGAGACCTTTGCTTGGAAACACAGTGTTCTCCTCTCCTATTCCCAGCAGCGAAAGAGGGCAAGCAGTTTTTACTTTTTCCCTGTACACAGAATTTTTAATTCGCCTCTAGGCTTCAGGTAAGAAAGGCCATGACAGTATGGGCAGTGCAAGACAGTGCTTAGTGCCCTGCACCTGCTGCTCTATAGCATGAGGGATGGCAGCATAAGCACTGCAGCCTGGTAAACATATTCCACAATTTTAATGTGAAGCACACTATGCTGGCTGCTAGCAGGGCAGCAAGCTGTTACCCTGCACTGCAAATTTGGGGGGGTGGTCAAAATCATGATCCTTGTATAGGCTTATCAATATAGAAGAAAAGCCAAGCGGTGCTTTTCACCAGCACAGTCACCAGTTTTTAGCCTTTGGGGTGCATACTACAAGACAGCTTGAGATAACTCTGTTCTTCATCAGAAGAGGTACTAGTCCTGAAAGGATCCACAGGCATCAGATGAATTTGAATTTCAACAAGCTAATCAGAAAACCCAATGTTAGCCTGGCTTGGGAAGGTACTAAGCACCCATCTAGTTTCCATGAAGAGCACTCATCTGCACATTTTCCTCTTGATAGTTTGCCAAGTTTTTCTAAGTAGGAAAATAAATGAGATAAAATTGCTAAAGCCACCTTGAAAGGAAGTGTAAACATCACAGAGATTTGGCTTGCTTCTTAGAGGGCTGGAAGCCATCTGTGGGATGTTGTGAGGCAAATTATATCTTCTGACAATAATTGAACCCAAGAAGCAGAAGAGCATAAAAGGAGGGTGGGTAATCCAGTTGGGATAAAATGAAAAGTGATTCTACCTTTCCTCCCACACCTCATTGAGTTAAACCATTTTGTACATTGAAAAAATCACACTGCTTTTTTCCTTATTTATTTTTATGGATACAATTCTTTTTAGGATTCTTGACAAGAAGAAGGGTCTATTACCTTAGAGCTGTACAAACATACAGCTTTGGCACCAAGAACTTGAGTCATAAATTAATGCAGATCCCAACAACCCCGACCCCCTCGGCTATCAAACCACATTTTCTTTGAAAAACACACAGGGGATATGAGTAAGGTAGACAATTTTTTTTTTTTTTCCTGTTTATCTGGGTTTGGTCAGGACTAGAAAGAAATAAGCAAACAAATGCAGTAAAGCAAGCTTCTGGCGGAGCCTGTTATCTGAGGCTGAAGTAGAATTGCAGCTGTATTTTACAGATTTCAGAGGTTCAGAAACATGAAGTGCTCTGGTTTTGAACATCGTTCTTTAAAGTGCAGCTTTAAAAAATAATCATCATTGGGTATCTTTTTGCTTTGGTGCATAGCACCGCAGAACCTGGAACACATCTGTAGTTCTGTATAGTCCAATCAAGAGTCCTGGAGAATGTCACTCCCATTTAGAGACCAACTGCAGGATTGCTCTGAGAGTAGTCCACTGATTGCTGTGTTACTTTGCACCTCTCTGGTTCTTCTCTATTTCTACTGTTTTTCAGATGGTCTGCTTGCATATTGTAAGCCAATTCTTAAAGAAGTTGTAGTCAGAATAATAAAGTTCCCCTGGATTTTAATGATTTAACCTGTAGGCTCCTTCAGGGATTTTATTGGTGGGTTGGGGTTTTTTTCTGGTAACTCTTTTGACACAGATTTGCTTTCCTCTTGAACCTACAGTGGAGTTCTAACCCTTTGCCTTTTCCATCACAGGATGAAGTCATGCATACAGTAGCTGAGTTATAAATTCAGCTTCAAGAGCAGTTGTAGTTTAGAATAAAAGACAGGCGAAGCATCTGTAAGAAACAAAACTTGTTTAGATGTAAGTGGCTTTGATCAGCAAATGTGGCAAGGGCATGAGGAAAATAAATAGGTTTGTCTTAAAATAGGACATAATTTAAAGTCATTCCCAGTGTGAAAGTATTCTCTTTGCACAGCTGAAACATAAATAATGTAAGATCAATGTTAGATGTAGGCTGGTCTGTTCTGAAAACGAGACCGTAGAAACTGTGAAAACCAACCACCACCAATAAGTTTGCTTTGCTGTATGCCTCAAGACAGAGAAATAGAAAGAGCGTGTAAAACTAGGCATGAGTTGATGGAGAAATTAAACTACAAAATGACAGGAGAACAGGAGATGTAATGACCAGCATAGGCTGGTTTGACTGGTTGTTTGAATTAAAATGATTACATATGCAGCCTCAGGAAATAAAAGCTCCCATTCCATTCAACACAGTTTATAAAGTTTTGCTCTAGTAATGAAAAATTAAAATTAGCCTCTCTAATGAATTATAGCAATTATCTCTCTGCTGGGGCAAGACAACTCTGAATCCACTCATATTCCCTCAAGAAAAGAAGCTCGGTGTGCTGTTATTCACCAACACCTTGAGAAATTCAACAACGTTTTCTTGTTATTGTTTTTCTAAAGCACAAGGCTTCTCAGCTGCCAGCTCATGGTGCTTCTGGATTTCACACTGTGAGTAGCCTTCACTTACTGGAATATGTTTGCACAGGGAGCTCTCTGTGTATAAGCAGCAGGCTGACATAGGATTAAGTTGATTTCTTACACTGTTGTGTGGCAGTAACTTTTTCATGCATTGTGAATCTGATTACAAAAAAATCCAAGATCTTTCTCATTTACAGACCTTAGGTGATTTATGCAAAAGGAAAATGGTGCAAATTATTTTAAACAAAACCATTTCTTTTCTGCATCACTTGTCATGGAAGAAAAGCCTGCCTGTATTTCCATTTTAGTACAACTTTATTCCTGATTGGCCTAAGTGGTGTGTCAAGGTAAAAGGAGTAAGATTACTAAAAGTATTATGATTAAATCCAACTGTACTTCATTTTACCACACATGTACATTTTATCACACACAAAGCATTTACATTCAAACTGGCTCAAATACATTTTTGTTCAAAACCATTGTCTAAAAATTAGGGAATTTGCCCAGGAAATTACACTTGAATTGGGCAAAAAGTGAACTATTATGGGTAAATAATATTTATTGCAAGTTAGAAAGTGTGTTATCTCTTAGACATTTTTTTTCCAAAGAAAGAGCATACTCAATGTGTCCCCCCCCCTATAGAATTAAGTTGATGTCTATTTAAATCAATAAAAACTGATTTTTTTTTTCTGTGAGATCACTATTGAGAGAATTATACAAGCTGTTCATTGGCAATGCATCACAGCTAGGCTGGAACATTATTTTTAGGAAAGATATTAGGTTAAATCCAAGGCATTGAGAGCATCTGGAAAGTCTATCTGAATGTTTTCATGTGATAAAAGCATAGATATATTTGTATCATACAAGAACAACATATGTTCATACAGCTGAGTTTTTCAGACTTGCAGACTGACAACTTCACTGTCTAAACAGAGAAGTTTTGAGCACCCAGGAAAGAAATTTTTCAACATCCCATGCCTTTACCTCTATTCAACTAAGAACAACCTCTGCAATTAACTGTTTTAAAATGGACAGAGCCTGTTTCCTCTCTTTCTTTTGACAGTGACAGATTCTTTGCATCATGAACAGCCCTAGCCATAAATCTCACTTAAGGCCAAAGCTGTGCATCATCTCGTTGTCAGCGTTCAGCCACAACACGCCGCATTCGCAGGCTCTGAGCTTGAGCCTCAGAATTCACAGTCATTCATAAAAACTGCATCAGGAGCTTTTGCCTCAACACACCAGGATGACCCTGGTTTCTGGAGGCGAGAAGGTGTCATCCTTCAGGATGAGTGTTCCCAAATGGTGGCTGGGGGAGCCTCTGGCCATCAGCTAATCAAGAGGCTTACAATGCCGGGGAGAAAAACAAAACAAGCAGGAGGGTTGTGTGCCTCGGGGGTTTGCACAGCACTTTGTACTGTAAAACAGGGAGAGCTGGGAAGAATGAGACTGGCTAATTTCCAGTACACTTGCATGATACTTTATTGAAATGAAAATAGACCTGAACAGTGTAGGAGAGGGGCAGAAGCCTGAGGTCTCATCTGAGGAAAGCAGAGTCTTCCTGTCACAAGACTTCATCCTGTGGCTGCTGTTTTATCCCTGTGGGTCCACTCGTTACTACTGTCCATGAGTAACCTATTGGCAAGTTGCCATCTCTTTCAAGTCCTTTTCTTTTTTTCTCCTATCCTTATGCAAAATCTTTAATGGTTTCTGATCTCTCGGGGAGATATCGCTGCTCTTTTCCCCCCCATTTTGAACTTTACAAGTAAAAATGTGTTACAGGTCAGCTCTGTGCTCTGCAGTAACACAGCCTAAAAAGTCAGAAGCCAGCTCTGGGTGAGCTGGTGTAACCCTGCCACTCACCATGCCACAGCATGGGAAGCTGCCAGCACACATCCTGGAAGCAATAAAGATATTTTAGCATCATTCTGCTGTTCTTGACCTGCCTCTCCACAGGACTAATTAGTTCAATTGACAAGTGTCTGCCATCCAGGCACCAGGTCTATAACGAGCCTGGTTGGGGTGATCTCAAGGATCTCTGACTGCCATGATGTAGCTGTGCTCCTTGTCCATCTTCTTTCCCATTAGTTCCTCTCCAAATAAGGCAGGACTTTCTGTATCATTTTTTTCTCATTTATAGCTTTTGTGTCTCCTAGAGGAACACACTTCACACTGTTCATGTTTTCTGTTAGACAGCACTGCTGTACATAAGTATGTATTGTGCAGGGACTGGTTTTGATGTGTCCAGCTTGATGTGTGAATTGCAAATTAGCTTAGGTAACTTGCCCATGGTATGGACATCACTAACAAGGTGGCCCTTTCCATAGCCTGAAATGGAATCACAGAGTTTCTGGCTCAGGAAGAACCCAGTAGAAATGTTATGAGCTGAGAACTTGGAACAATCATGGTGTTGAATCTCACCAACCTTGGTGGCCTCATGAAAACTGTTTTTGAGCATGATGCCTCATGAAAACTGTTTCTGAGCATGATGCAACAATTCCCAAATCAAGCTAAAAAATTAGTCTGGAAAGCTGGCCCTTGCCAAAATTGTCCCCGTGACTGATCTCACACTCTATCTGAATGGACAATCAATCTTGAGTGTCTCTAGGGATGTTCCTGGCACTCTTAACTTACTGAAAAAACTACCAGGCTAGGCCCCAGAATGCGGTAGTGGTAAAGAGTAGATGAAGGCATCTGTAGATGAAGGCAATGTCCAGAGATCGTAGCCCACAGATGCAGTGAAATGGGGAGAGTGCTGAAATGAACTCTCTAGTGAGGATAGTGTAGTATTCACTAGAAAATAAAATTGCAGAGGAACAAAAATGCAGATAACTGGCGATTTTGAAAAATCAGATTTAGCCCAGTTATACAAAAGGACTGAACAGCGTACAGTAGGTCATCAGATAATGAGTGAGAAAAGTAAATATATGGTGAGCTTGTACAGTACATAAATATATGGTGAGAAAGTACAGTAAAATTTTCTCCCAAGGCAACATAGACTACTAAGAGCTTTGGCTGCTAAAATAATAAATAAAATTAAATTATTTCTGAAAAGATAGCTCAATTATGTAAATCAAAATAACACTGACATGGAAGAGAAAGTAAAATTACAATGTTAAGCATATAAAATCAGCAGCTCAAAAACATTATTGACAGAAGCTGATTTGACATTAAAATATATACTAGAAATTGCTATTCCACTAGAAATTATATCAGAAAAAGAAGTATAGCAACAGTGTGACACCATTTCTTTTAAGCATAGAGCTGCTTACATAGTCAGAATCCCTATATAGAACTTAATGGTTCAAGAGCAGTCTTGTAGAAAATGCAAAAATCTTGTGTGGCTGTCTACAAAAAAAAACCCCCCAAAACCTGAGAACGATGCTGTGAAGACAACAGTTTGCAGATGACAACTCAGAACATCTCTTTTTGCTCTTGTTTTTCACAAAGATCAGTTCTGTAATCCAACTTAGTAATGCAGCCCTGTTAAGTGACAACATACAGCATCCTGCTTTGAAATCTTCTTTTACAAAACACGGAGAACGCATATATTAAAAGCATTAAGAATGGAGACGGATTTTTCAAGATGTATAAGCACATCCTGCAATTTCAAAAAGAAGTATCTGGACTGACTAGCTGGCTTACTGATCTCAGCAAATAGAGGGAGTCACCATTTTTCCAAGCCAACTTGTTCTTCTATATAACCATGTGTTCCTGTGGAACTCTGTGAAAACCAGTTATAGATCTTGTAGCATTCAGTGTTTATGTTGGTAAAATTCAGTATGAGCTTTGCAGGTAGCACAGACTGCTTCCATAATATATATTTGATAGAATAGGACAGCCCGAGAGAGTGATCTATATCACCTATGATTTTAGTCCAGTAAGATAAAACATACTTTGATAGAGCCAGATACAAGGTCATGCGTATGGGAACGACTACCTGCCAGACCTAAAAAATGCAAGACTACCATGAAAAGGAAAGGCTCAAGAGAACTGGGGAGATAGCAGGAAAAAAGCAAGGCAGAAATTTCCAGCTGCTGTTGCAAGAAAGGTTAGCCATCACATACGCAATCATGAGGTGTGACTGAGGATTTATGTCTTTTTGTCTGAGTGTGGAGCTGATGGGTCTACTTGGATCACTGAATAAAAAAGGCTGGGTGTGATCAAGGGCTGGACAAAGGGTTTCTCACTTTGCTTACGTGGCTGATTCATTCCTCATCACAGTCTTGGCTCACACCAATAAATATCCTCCAAGACATGGACATAGGTTGAAGGATATCAGGAGCCATTCCCCGAAGCCAGCATATGGGGCACAAAGTCAAACTACCTTTGACCTCCCAATCCAGCACACTTTCCCAACTTTCCCAACATCTTATTATCTGCTATCCCAGTATTACTCTCAGAATACTTTGCCCAGATACCTGGCACTCCTCAGTGTATGTAACATTCAAGCCATGGGAAACCCGGCACCAAGTGCTGTATAAAACAGATACAGGGAGTTTCTGCCACTTGCATCAGTCCCAAACCCTTGAGATCTTTCCTAGAAAGAATCATATTCTCTGTCATTTTCTAGCCTTTTTTCATCTCTAGAAAAATCCAGGGCAATGAGGGAAAGTTCTTTTGCAAGAGGTTATGGCTGTGTTCTGTCTGTCTGTAACATCAACAAATCCAGGCCTGTTAATTCAGAAAAGAAAGAATATTCTTTCCAGCAGAATGGATAAAATTTGGAATAGATCTTGGTAAAAGGTTCACTGCTAATATATTAGTACAGCAAACCCCAATGCAATGTGTAATGCATTTTTGGCATAGCCTTCAGCTTAGTAAGAAGTGAGGCTGTGGTAATATTCCATGCTTACTCCATTTTTCAAGTGAATTCCATATCTCACTCTAAATAGAGTACACTACAATAATCCAGTCTTGAGCTGACAAAGGTACATGGTGAGTTTTATTGAGGTGGAGAGGTTGTGTTTGTCTTTGCAGGCAAATATGGTTATATTATTTGGGGCTGTAATTGCAATCTAGGCATGCAGGAGATTCTTAAGGTCTTATATGACACCTGAATGGCCACCTGCCACCTCCCAGAGCACAGTCACACTCATTCAGTTTTGATGCTGATCTAATATTTGATCAGCATCTCACCTGAACTTTACAGTTCACCCCAGTTGTCTCAGGTGATGTGTAACACATCTGCAGGCAGCTAATCATCTTCAGCAGCCTTGCTCATGGGGGTACTCTGTTAGTTAGCCCATTGCACCAGCTGGAGCCAATGGAACAGATATGGAAAGTTTCATCAACATGCTGTGTGCAGGCACCAACTCCCCCAGTTCCATTTTGAGCTAGCTCAGTTGTTTCTTTATTGTGCCTGTAATGCAATTCATTCAGAGCAGGAAATAATCCCCAAGTTAGAAATAAAGTGCTTGACTTTCACGTTTCAAGGGAGGGCTGCTAATTAGCTAAAAATCTCACACCATTTTATTTATATAGAAAGCAAATTTGATTTTGAAACCACTGAGAAGCAATAACCACAGAACTTTATGATGTCACTATTAAAGAGATGTTTTTTCAGGCTTTATTTATGACCTAATTTTATACAAAGCACCTGCAGTGTTGTGGGCATATAGGAATACCAACTAAGTGCAGGGAAATCAGAGACCTTTTGAAAAAGTCATTTGCTAAGTGATCCCCATGAGCTGATTCCAGTAGAGGATTCAGGTAGTTGTAAATTCTGTCACAGAAACACCAAACTTTCAAGCAGCTGGATCCCAGTGATGAGTCAACAAAACAAAACAAAACAAAAACAAAAACAAAACAAAAAAAAAC
>VZDJ01007754.1:10516609-10664109 GCA_008694505.1 Cyanoderma ruficeps
AAAAAAAAAAAGGCAGGCAAAGCCAAAGAAACTTAGAAGTATGATTTAAATATATGCTCTGAGTAAGTGGTGAAGGTGCATTGACACATGACCTGATCTGGCCAAAGGGCTATTCTATACCACAGAACATCATGTTCAGGATGTTAGCTGGGGGCAGTTGGCTGGAAAGGGCTGATCACTGCTCAGGGATGAGGTGGACATAGGTCAGTGGGCGGTGCGCAATTGCACTGTACATCAGTCATTTCTCTCAGGTTTTCTTTCTTTCTTCCCTTTTCCTTTTCATCATCACAATTTTTTAAATTATTATTATTATTATTATTATTATTATTATTCACCTATTAAGCTGTTCTTATCTCAAACCATGGACTTCACCTTTTTCCGATTTTCTCTCCCATCCCACCAGGAGGAGGGCAGAGGGGAAATGAGTGAGCAGCTGCGTGGTACTTTGTTGCCAGCTGGGGATTAAATCATGGCAGTAGCCAAATTGCCTTCTGAGGGGGGAAATTCACCTTTGAGTCCACTGTTTCTGCTTGTATAAAAGTACCACCTTGCAGTAGGAACTACTCAGTATCTAATACATACTAAAAATGGCTATAAACATATTAACAATGGTTCAACACTGCCTTGCAGAGCAAGGGACATACCCACTGTGCCCACCTTTCTCACTGGCTAGGTTCAGGGGGCTCCACCTTCCACAGCGTGGATTTTAGGATAGCCTTTGAGACACACCTGGCTTTGCTGAGCTGTATACTCCAACCAGTCCATTTCTCACTCGCCTTCTGAAGTGCCACACTTTGTAATGCAACACTAGAAACAGCTACACCAGTTCTCATCCAGATGCCTGTAAAAGCTTTTCTGGGGTGACTATGCCTCTTTTCAAGCAGGTCTTGGATTATTTCTTATTTTAGAAAAAGAGGGAGAACAATTCTTTACACGGGCAGATTTTGATAGGACAAGGGGGGAACAGTTTTAAATTAAAAGAGGAGAAAATTAGATTGGATGTTAAGAAGAAATTCTTCACTGTGAGGGTGATGAAACACTGGAAGAGGTTGCCCAGAGCAGCTGTGGATATCCCATCCTTGGAAGTGTCCAAGGCCAGGGTGGATGAGGGTTTGAGCAACCTGGTCTAGTGAAAGGTGTCCCTGCCATAGGCAGAAGGTTGGAAAAAGATGATCTTTAAGGTTCCTTTCAACCTAAACCCCTCCATGATTCCATGAGTCTATTATTTCTGGATAGCTGTGCTAAGTAATAAAAGAGAATAGAATAGCATTAGTATCTTGACGAGGATTACTCTCCCTCACACCCTAACTCCAGGTCCAGGACCCACTTTCCATTTAGGCATTAGCAGCACAGGGGATGTAAATGCAAAACATACAGCTCTGCAGAGTGGTTGCACCACGTCTCACAGCTTATTTTGGCTATGAGTACCCTGTATCTCACACAGACTCCACGGAGTCAGCTTTTCTCTTTTGTGTAAAGTCTAAAACAGAGAACCTCTGGGAAGTGTAAATTTTTCTCAAGTACAGCATACTCGGAATCATGCAAAACCATCTCTTGATTTTTTTAAGGACTTACTGTTGAAGCCATTTTGGTCATTTGTAGCCTAAAATGTAAACACTGTCTCCAGACACTTCTCTTCTGGAAAGGCTTAAAATTCCTTGTCCCAGGAGAGAGAATAAGTCATCCCCTCATCTCCACTCAAGGCAGTGTTCAAAAGTTGTATTTATATATCAGCTTAAATCTCGGCTTCAAGTGGTATGACCCAGCTGCAAAAGCTGCCAAGTCCCAGATGTTTTTTGTCTCCAGCTGTATACTTATCTCTCAGAAGACTACCCTGGGTCAGGGGATGGCAGTGATTATCCATATTTCTTTCCTACATCCAAAGCAATCATTTTAAAGCTGCACAGTCTTTTTCACAAGCCCTTGTCTGGGTCTTGTCTAGGTCATATATTACTACTCCCTATGAAAACTGCAGAGTCTTGCTAGATTGACTATAAAATATCCTCAGGTTGCTGCAGGTTTTTGATTTGTTGCACAGTACTTGATGAAATTCCTTTCAGCTAAATATGAATGAAGACTCGAGGTTTATACAGCAGCCTTGCAAGAAGAGAAGGTCATCATAACTCTGTCTTCTGAAAAGAAAATGAGGGCTAAAGGAGTGTAATTAAGAAAATTTTTTGCAAGCAGAAAATAAGCCCTGTATTCAAATGGTTTGAGGTAGTGATGGCAACCATTGATACTTATCACATGTCTGCTGTTCACAGGTATTTGGGGTGCTCCCAGCAGCAATTGTTAAATTTTTAAAAATAAATTTGACACCAGCTGACTAAAAAGGTCCATTATTAGTGTTTTAAGAGAAAGGGAATGGACTGCAAATCTTTATCACTGTAAACCTGAGTGAGGCTCTGTGATCTTCCTTTTGAGGATTTGTCATCAGAACCAAGCACAATGCTTAATGTCATGAAAAACACCAAGCAATGTGTGAAGTTCCACGACGCCAGTAACATACACAGGTAACCAGGTAGGCTTCTCAGGTAGGCTGGCAGCATGTTTCACGATAGGCAGGAGGACTCCAATCCAGCTGTGGTCCAACAACCTCCGTGCAGAGAGTGGAGAGTTTCGGGAGGCTTCTGCCTGAGCTGCTCCTCAGGACCCATGGCACCAAGGCTTCTGCATGGACACATGGATTTCTCCTGCCAGAGATAATTTTTTCCCAGTTCTTTACCCCCTTCTTGTCCTAACACTCTTCTTACACAGACAGACAATATAAGATACATCACAGAAGAATAAATATTGCCAATTTGAGCTGGATTTATTTTTTTTATAGCTGCTGTCACTAGCTGTGTTTGCTGTACAATCTGCTGGCCAGAGTCACCACCCTGCTGAGCTACATCTGCCCACCAGCTCCCCCACAGGGCTTCAGTTCTTTTAGAATGGAATCATTTGCAACTGGGTTTTCATAGAAGCTTTGCAACAAAAGAGAAATTTCCCTTGTCCCTCTTAACAAGAATAAAAGAGCACCAATCTGTGAACCTTTCTAAGAAGGACAGTCTCATCCTACTGATTATTGCAGGGTATGGCAGATATTAAGGTGTATTTGTCTTGGCCTGACTGCCAAAGTTTCTAAATACATGGGATGTGGGTCTCTTTCATCCCCTAAATACCTCAATTGTCACTAAAGCACTAACACACCTTGTGTTTTCTAGTTAGAAGCTCACAGACACACTAACACTGCTGAGACAACTCTCTCCAATCCCTGCAAGAAATGCTGCCCACTTGTTCTCTCTTCACTCTTCCAAGGCCTCCAAGAAGTTGCTTACACAGGGAATAGAAAATTGTCGACTCTTAATGTTGATCTTTCATGTAAATAAATGTAATATCTATTCCTTTAATTTTTGTTATTTTAAGTTTCTCATATGGAGAGTGTAGTCTTTCCTCTAAAAGGATATGATGGAACTATATTCTTCTCATCTGGTCCTGGTAAAAATCCTATCCAATATTCTTCCCCACAGAAACAAAGAAAGAAGTCTATTTTACATTTCAGACACTAAATACTTTGATTAACTGTCTGAGATTATGACAAAGCACCAAGTAATTCTTCTGTAAGGTCACAAAATTTAGTTTGGAGCTCTTGTCCTCAAAGATAGACATTTTCAGGTAAATATAAGTGGTTTTAGCACTATTTGTGTAAACATCTACACTTGTATCAGCTGGTTCTTGTGGCCCACCTATATTACCTAAGACTTGGAATTGGTTTACTTTGTAAAAGAGTCATTGTAAGGCTGTTAGCAATCAACAAACAGATTCTTTCAAACTTTTCCCTCGTGGTAAGTGAAAAGTGTGCAAAACTCTAAAAGGCATTGGAGCAAAGCTTAATCCTTGGACACTATGCATACATTAACCTCTACAAAGACTTTGATCAAATCCTTAAATGCCATCAGCCCCCTTTCTGTTTCTTCCGGGCCATATAACATCACACACTTCACGAGAACTGACCTTTATTGTTTGCAGGCATGCCCGAGGATATTTACATCATCCACACACAGCCCAGAGATACCAGTCTCTGCTCCTTACAAGATCTAAATAATTGACAGTGCGTGGAAACCAGAACTGCATACCCATACAATAATTTAGATTAGAAGGAACTCCTGGAGGTCATCAGGTTCATGCTTGCCACCTCCTCTTCACATCCTCATTTGGTTCAAAGCAGAGACAGCTTCCAAGGTGGGTCTATCTTCAAGTCAGATCAGGTTGTTCAGGGCCTTGTCTACATCAGGTGAATTAATCTGTTGGTACCAGGATAGAGAACCCATCTGGTTGTACATGTGAAAGAGCACAAATTCCCCACAGGAGCATTTCAATATCTAGCACAAGCAGCTTTCCCAACTCATCCATCAAAAACAACACAGTCACAGACAAAAGCAAACCCAAAAACCATCCCCTTAGTTTCATGCCACAGCCAGTGCTTTGATATCAGGATATGCTCTAAGAGCACTCTATCAGTGATGCCCATGCTGCCCACAGACAACAGCAGCTGGAAATCTCCAAAAACATTTTCTCCACAGGGCATGAATGGAAGTTTGATTATTCTGTTCCTTTTTTTAGAGATGGGGGTGTCTACCCATGAACCCCTCAGTAGACAGCACATGCAAGATGTGTCATATTTTGCTCAGGGGGCATCAGAGACAGAATGCCTTTGTAATGAATGGCCAGGTCAACACTGTATCCCCAGTGGCTTCCATACTGCTGAGGGCTCTGAGAAAAAAATAGTGGGAGAAAACAGCTAGTTTCTCCATTGTGTAGCTCTAAACCATCTTACCTACAAAGTGCCTGACCCTTCAGTGGGTCCTATGAGGTCCCAAAATACACCTTCTCTGCTTCCAAATAGGAATGCAAGGGAGCCAATTCCCATTCAAATTGTTCTGTCTTAAAACAAAAGGAACAAGGAACCTGCTTCACTCACTGCTCTATGTAGATGACACTGGTGTCACTCTCTCCTGCCCAGCAGGCACAGCTGGGACACATCTCCCATGGGCAAGTGCATTTCCACCCCTGTGTGCCGAGCACAATGCACACAGAGGTAACACATGTCAAAGACCCCCAATTACTGAGCATGTAAGTAACTTTCCTCTCCGTGCACCACATGACTGAGTCCTAATTGGGCATCACATTCCTCCTGGATGCAAAAGCAAACCATTATAGCCAAATGAGTCAAAAAGCCAAAATAAAAACCAGTCAGATAGCTCAAGCACGCCTCACAGAGCTATTTAAAGGATTCTGACTATTAGCTATCACTTCAATTTTATCACTTTTCATACTGACATGAAAGGTGGCAGAGGAGCTGTTTTCTCAGTCTCTTGCTTCTTCACAAAAGGACACAAACATCAGAAACAAAATATTCAGAAAAAAGTGGTAGCTGTCTTTGTTACCATTTAATCTTCACCTGACTCTAACGCTATTGTCTGGGGTGTGGAGAGGTCATGTCTGAACAGCAAAATACTATTTCTAAGGCTTTCAAAGAATACTCTGAATATGAAAAAGATATGTCTACATATGGATGACCACACTTTAATGCTTGATCTCCATACATATTTTGCTGGTGCAACAAAAAGACTTAGACTTAGGGGTTTATATATATATATATGTATGCATTTTTATATATATATATATGGCATCTTTTCAATATTTATGTTTTATGGGTTTATGTACTGTAGCCAGCAAGTTTGTGAACATCATAGGTTTGCTTCCTTTGCTCTTATCAAAAAAAGAGCTGTATTTCAAACCAGTAATTATCTGTGTAGTTTGAAGACTATTATGAAAAGTTAGGGAATGCAATTTGAGGCTGGCTTTGTTTGAAATTAAGCCATTCCTCAGAATACCTTGTTTTCTATCTTCTTTCACATATGCACATGCAAAATTCCTCACAGTAATGCCTTTCCTTATAATTAAAAGGGGGGCAAATACAAAGAATAAGTCTCTCACATGTCCAACCAAATGGGTTTTCTATCCAATTAGCAATCCATTCACTGCCATAGGAAAGAGGGGATTTCCCATACAAACCTCCAACTAATTCTAACTGCAAGATAGTCAGGGGGCTGGAGCACATGGCATACAAAGAAAGGAGAGAAGCACTGTTCAGGCTGAAGAGGTAAAAGCAAAGATGGAATCTTATTGCTGCCTTCAACTATCTCATGAAAAGTTACTAAGAATATGGAGCCATATTCTCATTGTAGCTCCGTGGCCAAATAATGAGGGGCAGTGGACACAAGTGGCAGTACAGGAAAATCCAATTAGATTTTAGGAGAATTTTTTTGTGCGGTGAAGATGACTGAGTATCAGAACGGACTGTTGAGAGAGTTTGTGGTACCTGCCTCTTTGGAGAGATTCAAAACCTGATGTAGACAAGGCCCTGAACAACCTGATCTGACTTGAAGATAGACCCACCTTGGAAGTTGTCTCTGCTTTGAACCAAATAAGGATGAGAAGAGGAGGTGGCAAGCATGAACCCGATGACCTCCAGGAGTTCCTTCTAATCTAAATTATTGTATGGGTATGCAGTTCTGGTTTCCATGCACTGTCAATTATTTAGATCTTGTGAGGAGCAGAGACTGGTATCTCTGGGCTGTGTGTGGATGATGTAAATATCCTCGGGCATGCCTGCAAACAATAAAGGTCAGTTCTCGTGAAGTGTGTGATGTTATATGGCCCGGAAGAAACAGAAAGGGGGCTGATGGCATTTAAGGATTTGATCAAAGTCTTTGTAGAGGTTAATGTATGCATAGTGTCCAAGGATTAAGCTTTGCTCCAATGCCTTTTAGAGATTTTAACAACAAATCACTTCCCTTATTTGACTCCTGGCTGAAACTCCTCTTTTACTGAGGTTATGTCCTTTCTCTCTCTGAATTTATATTTTTTCTTTTCTTCTCAAACAGTGAGGTATTAAAGTCTTCATTTTCAAAAAGTAAATGTTTATCCTTTTTGTAATTTAGCTCATCAGGGCTGCTCAATGGAAACACCAGTGATACAACTTGAATGACAGTTTGGGGGCTATGTGTATCTATCTGTTCATTAGCACATGGCCCAGTGCCAATAACAATCTGCCAGTGCATTCTAAATCAGATCTCATAGAGCTAGATGCAGAAAAGGGGGACACACTAAGTGAGCCCAGAGCTGAATCCGAATCTTGAGTCAGGCATTAGAATTACTTATATCTGGGGACAGATTTGTGCCTCATTGTGACCTGTGACACAAGTTCCAGAACTGATACCAACAGTCAGCAAGCTTGGTCTTGGAAACATATAAAAAAATTCCATTAAGAATTCGGTAATGTGTTTCTAAGGAAGAAAAATTACCCATGGGAAATTAAACTTTAGCAGTGATTTGTTGGGAGCCAATAGCTAGAAATATCTGGGAGCCAATAGCTAGAAATAGCCAGCCATTGCTTAGGGCAGGCTAGTATTTTAGATCTTGACTTCCTCAACATATTTGGTGTTTTACCCATCAGCACCAGGAAGTACCTCCACATATAACCTGGATCATATATTTATATATGTTCACCATAGCATCACCTTGAACCACTAGCAGAGGCTGTCTTCCAAAATGGACACCAAGCATGACAAAGCTCATTATGACAGCATTCACAGGCACATGGAAAGTCTAGGTTTAATTCCTTTCCCTGGCTGATGAGACTGCAGCCTTCCATCTTCTCAGAATGGGGCTTATTCATCACCTGTCGTCCATCCTAATAGAAGAACATCCTCTTTGATGAACTCCGTAGCGTGAAGGAAATGTATTGAAATGTCTTGGGATAAAGTCTGGGAGTGTGAATGAGCCTGGCTGTGATTAGAAATTTCCCATCCCTCCCAGTTAGTTAGCATTTAAGGTGATTTACCCTGCTTTCAGTTTCCAGCTGTTCTTTGGTTGTTGGTCTCTGTGCACCAATGGTTTGATTTGCACTTGATCTAAGAACTGAGAGCTTGAGCACTTGGACAATCCTTGAGGGCAGGTTCCACATACTTTGCTGTCACCCCTTTTAGGTGTAGTACGGACAAATACAGCACACCAAGAGAGACAAATCCAAATTTCTTTTACTGCTTATCAGTGGAACATTGATTGTTTCAGTGTCGTAATTAAAGGATATTAAAAATTACCAATAAAGTTTCTTATTTGTTTGGGCTTGGAAGACAGATGAAATACATTCCTAAATTGTGAATGCATCATTAATGTTGTCTATTCTATTAGAACTAATGATAGGGAGAAAAGATACAAAAGTGTGGCATAAAAACTATATTGTCTATTTTTGACAAATTGTAGTTTTATGGTACCTGTCATTTTGGAATGCTGTCAGTTTTGGGAAACACTAAGATGAGGTCATTTAGATATTATTGACTCTGCCACTATGGTATCAGTCATAAGGATTTAAAGCATTTAACCCTCCATGAGGAGCTTTGAACTATAAATGGCATTCTGTAATAAGGACGGCCTGCTGTTTTATAACAGTGACACCAGATGTGTGGTCTCTTCCACAGCTGCCTGTACTGCCACAGGAACTTCTGTGGTTCTCATGGCTTTTGGAACAGCACTTTCACTGAAGACAATGACAATGAAACTATAGCCATATTAGGGTATAGCAAGCATCTTCTTATTTGCCTGTATATTTGAACTCATTCTAGCTAGATTGGACCATCTTTTCTGGAGTGATGTTAATGGTGTTTGGAATCAGTGAACAAACTAACAAACAAATTCTTGTTCCAGGTAAACAGGAGATGCAGAATACTTATTAACACAAGACACCACATTCCTTTACTAGAGCCCACAATTAGGCTAATAACACTATACTCAGCTTTTTCAGCAAATGGCCTTGTTTTTCAGCAGGCCTGAGCACTGACTGCTACAGTGATTTTGCAGGAAGCCTCTGCTCACTCATCCAAAGCATGCAAATGTGGACACAGCACATTAACTCAGACACCCTCTTAAAACAAACCTGGGCATAATGTTCACAAATCAAACTGTACATAGAAAAAGGAACCTAGAGCCTAACATTAAGTTCAGTGAGGTCAATATAAACTTTCCATTCATTTTCTTAGGTTTTGGGTGAGTTACAATGAACACTCAGTAGGTGTTCAGAGCATGAAGTCACAGTTTTGAATTTCTTGTGGTCTAAGTGTGAACCCCAAAGCACAAACAAAAATACTAAATACATTCGGTTCACAGAGATGGTTTTTCCTACTACTAGCCTTTTCAATTTAAAATATGCCAGCAATTAAGTTTTCATCCCAGTTTGCCTTAAGTAAGCTTGATTCTTTTAGCATTTTCAATTTCCAATTCTCTGTGAACTTCATAGTTCTGGCTTTCCTAATAGTGTCCATCTGTAGTCTGTACTCAGCCTGCAGATCATCTCTTTTGAGATACTGGCAAAGAAGCACTTCCCAGATGCTGTTCATCAATGTCAGACAAGCACGAAATACATAGGTATGAGATATTTGAGCATTTAGAATGCACCTAACTTTTTCACTCTTCACACAGAGCTCAATCCATTTGCTAAATATGGTACCTATGCCATTTGAAGTGATGTAGATCATGTGAGACACCTGCACATGGCACAAGGTGTGTGTCACAGCAGAGCCTCAGCATGATAGCAGTCATGCACCCTTCTGAAACCACAGCTGACATCCAGGTAGCATTCTCTGGGGCATCTCCAGCAGTAATGGCAACATCCAGCATGGGATGGTGGACCACATCCACCAAGTTAGCCAAAGGAGTTTCCATATGTATTGAAAATATCAGCCTGGACTGCCTATAAGGGTATATTGATGCCACAAAATAGAGAACAGGCTAGGATATGATCCTGGCATTTTGAGGCCATGCAAACTGTGCCTTGTCCACACTGATGAGGACTCATTTCCACAGAAGCAAACTGCCTGCACCCCACAGACCACACCTCTTGGGCCTGGACCACCTGTGGGTCACGCATTGTGTTGCTGTAGTCTTAGAAAACACTGATTTTGTTGTGTGTGTGTGTTTCCAGTTCAAACAATCATAAATAATGTGAGAGCTGTGCGTGATCCATCCATGTGGCAGCCCTGAAATGACCGTACATGTCATTGAGCCCTAGAACATGGCAGGAAAGATGTATGGTTGTGCAAGAGTAGGCAAATCCTGCCAGGATAATGTTAGAGAGCTGTACAGAGCATAGAGTATCATAAATATGCAGTCTCATGTGCCTTGCCTGCTGGGAGCCATCTCTGGAATGAACTCTCTCCAGCAGGCCATGACAGAACATTGCAATGGAGAAAGCACCTGGAGTGATTGAGCACAGTTCCAGGGAACATGCTGACAATTTAGCGCCGTGAACCACCTGAGGTCCCATGCTTGTGTCATTTCCTACTTTTATGAAGTAACATAGATCTATCTTCAGTGACTACTGGTTAGTATTATTGATACTAGGGTTAAAAATCTATGCTTATACAAACATACTTACGTTTATAACTTTTCAAATATAGAAGAAATATCAATTAGAGTGTGCTTGAAATTTTGGTATTATTTTATCCTGGACTATGTCCACGTTCAATAAAAGGACTGGGATGGGCAATTCTGCTCAGTCTTCCTGGAACTTAATGTGGTGCCAACTCTCTTGGCAGACCATATAAAGCACCACATTCAACAGCATTCCTGCCTAAGGTGTGTGAGATTGGTGTATTCATTGGTGGATTGATACATCTCGTGGAAACATCTACTTTTTGTCTGTGGACAATGTGTATGCCCCCTAAAAACAAGAGTCAGTGAGAATTAAGAACTTAATACTGGCTAAAATCTGTTCCTGGCTCCAATAAAGCTAATCTAAATGAGTTTTATAATGCATTACTACTTTAATTTTCAGCAGCCTTCCTGTTGTGGGAGTGAGAGTGCTCTGGGGAAGCAAATCATCAGGACATTGATTTAATATCAGTTTTGATTTAAGTTTCTTGCAACACAGTGGGTTATGCTGAGTCTCAGCCTGTGTGTGTTGTTATTTGGATTCTGGATAAACAAAACAGTGTTCATTAGAAAGACATTAGTACTTTTGTTTTGACTTCTCAGGGCAGGAGGAAGGGGAAATATGCCTTACATTCGCTG
The DNA here is from genome assembly GCA_008694505.1 of Cyanoderma ruficeps. Lineage (NCBI taxonomy): Eukaryota > Metazoa > Chordata > Aves > Passeriformes > Timaliidae > Cyanoderma > Cyanoderma ruficeps. Next base: position 10,527,725 of record VZDJ01007754.1, read on the forward strand.
TCATTTTTAAAATTTTAAACACTGAAAATCATAGCTAACTTATGTGTGATGTATTTCTGTATTAGCTCAAAATACACTTCTACTTCTGATAGAGGAGCCATGATTTCATATGGCTTTGCTGTTAATAAACAAGTTTTCTTTTTACAAGTGAACACACACATCATTTTGTGACTACTGTACTGCAAGCTTCCTGCAAACCTGAGTATTTGTGCCTTTCACTGAATCATAACTTTTCTATGTGAAGCATCTCATCCACACATATCTGCACGATGTCATTATGAATTGTATTTTTCTTGTTATGAGGAAATATGTCTTGGATTTTCTAGGATGCTTTATTCCCCAAGTACGGATTACTACTAATTTTTTGAATAGTACTTTTTCTTTGCTGAGGCAAACACCTAGAAATCATCTGTCTGCTGAGAGAAAGTAGCTTACCTTGTTGTCCCTAAGGACTACAACCAGACTTATCTGCTCCCAGTATTTTATTAGGAAAATTCTGTTTGTGATGAAAATAACCTTGGTCTGAGCTGTAATGCAAGCTACCACTCATCACATTCAAGCAAGACCAACTCTTGGCGTTTGGAGTTCAATTAATGCAAAATTAATTTCAGCTTGCTATGAATTTAGTGTGCACATAGGAATTTTGTTTTTCATTGTATAGGATTGCATGTATCCATTGTACATGCATCAAAAGGAATTTTTAGTTCTATTCCTAGAGTTATCAGGCATATCTTTCTTTCTGTAATTGAATTTATTTACAGTTTGCCTTCTGGGCTCACTTGAGCTGTCCCTGTGCATTGTTTGTCCCATCCCTATTATTATAACATCTTGTTTCTCTTTTTGGTAAGAATAATCTGTGGATTTTTCATAAATCCGTGCTGTCCTTATGGGACATTGTTCAACCTGTTTTCTCTGAATTTTTAAAAATTTCTACTTACTGAATTCCTTTTGAATTTCAGAGAAAAATAAAGACCCTAGCACAGGCACCTGGCTGTTTTCTGATTCAGAAGGAAAAAATAAATAATCTACAAACTGTCTCAAGAATCTGAATACAACCTAGGCAGCATCACTGAATCTAGCTTGTGAAGTCTTTAAAGTATATTGAAGTATAGAGCTTTCATTTGGCTTTATTGTTTTGCATTGGAGATGTTTCTGAGAAAGTCATTCCAAAGTAGCAACTGTGACCAACACAGTGTTTTGGAAAAGCAGTTAACAGAAATATCACCGAGATTACTCTGTCTGAAATTCTTGTTCCACTACTTTTTTGTGATTACAGCATGATCATCCAATGGACTGATATGAAAAGAGACACTTAGAAAATGTATTTTGTGCACTAAGGTTTGTGTTGCTCCTGGAAGAGTTTAAAAGTAGGATTTTCAGTGCCTGTAGCTTCCAGCCATATCCAAGGGCACCTTGATTTAACTGTAAGCAGTGCCCCAGTGTATAGTCATAGGGTTATTTCTGTTCTTTGGGGGAAAAATCAGGCTGCAAATGCACACATCCTTCATGGCAGAATATCTGTCTAGAGAGAGGAAAGCAGATATATGTATAAGGGTAAAAATCCCAAATATAGCCTCTAATAGGTGTGATAATTATTTTCAGGAAAAAGTGATAAGATGCAGTTTAAATCCATGGGGCACATTGTTCCAATGAATGTGCAGTGTATTTATTAGGGTACTCAAAGGATTTATAGCTGCTCCAAAGAAGTACATCTGCTCTATGACTACAGGCAACTTCAGTTTCTAGGGAAAGTTTCTTGAAACTTTTTTAATATGCTTTAACCTCTTGCATGCTGACTTGACGTACCTAAAAGTGAGTTTCCTCACACAGACTTCACGGGAAAAGGCGAAATGACAGCATCCATCTGCTGTGGATGCTCAGACTGGGCTAACACCTCTGGCTTGGCACCAGCTCCAGACAGTCAAGACTCAAGCATATACCTCCCAAAACTTTTGTAATTCCTGGTTTCTGGGAAAGGAAATCAGGGTATAAAGACTGGATGGAATTAGAGTTTTTCCTGTAGTTAAAAGATTTCTAATCTGAGTTAGAAGATTTTGGCATGCAGTAGCAGTTAAGTATAGGGGACTTTATGTCTATGTACACATATGGAATGATCTGCTGGTCCTGAAAAATGGATATGCTTGGCAAAATAGCCCAACAAAAGCCCACGTCTACATTGCACAGCCCTACCTGCTTTGACCCAACAAATCTCCTGCCCTTTAGCTATGCTCACATTGTCAGGCTTGTAGTGTGAGGTGCCGAGGAAGAGTCTCTTAAGCCACCTCCCATCTCTACATGCCTGCAAGGGGTCACCCATGTTTCCCCTCAGATGTTCACAGACCAAAGCTGGAACTATCACAACCCTGGGAGCTGATTACCAGACTACAACCTCCTGGTTACCCCAACCACACAGGACAGGTAGAGTCAACTGAGACAGCAAGATAAAGAGATACTGTGGTGCTCAAATGAAGAAGAAAAATGAAATAGAAATAAAATTGAAAAATTTAAAAAAAATAAGAAAATGCCAGTAAAATAAAAGGTAATGAATTTTTCATTATATTTCAATGCAAGTTATTACCGCTGTGACAAAAAAAAATTTGAACCTCATCACCTCTTCTCGTAGTTTCTGAATAACTTGTCTTTCTTATATGTGCCTGTTTGTGGCTCAAAATGTGAACCAGATAGAATGAAATGGCTTGCTTGATATTTAGGGCAAGGTAATCAACAACAGTTTGCTCTGCTGCAAATGACCCATAGGTCAGGCCTTTGCTTAGAAATATCACAGAAGGATGTTGCCATTCAGAGTGCTGACTCAGGGAGAGCAGAAATGCCAAATGAATGAGCAATCATCATGGTATTTTGATTAGCATGAAAAATTCAATTAGAATTCTGTACTTCTCCTGCTTCTTGTTCTTCCTTGTGGCAATCTTTTTACACAACAGCAAGATGTTAACAGTGCAGAATAAAAGGCGTGCTAATAAGTATAATTTCCTTTTTTTTTCCCTGAACACCACATTTGCTTCATGTTCTTTATGTCGTTGTACATAGCAATTAAATAAAGAAAAACTGGTGCTGGGCTGTTTCTTTCTACAGGGATTTTAATTTTTTCAAGCCACTCCTCTCTGAGCCTTTGTATATTTGAGAGCAATTGTACATTTGCTCCCTTTCCTCCACAAACACCAAGTCCCCTCTAGGAACTGCTGTTCTTGTATGCAAAGATGTAGAGCAGTGAATAGCAGTGGAACAGTCTATCTGAAACCCATTTTCATCTGTTTGTTTTCTTTTTTATCCCAACTGCTATCTTATTCATTATAAAATATTTCTGTTCCTCTGGGTTTTTTTTTTCCTTTTCTTTCAAATTCCCTATGTCTACTGTTATTGGCTTTGATGGACAGATGATATATGATAGCTTGAGACATGTTTGACAGAATATGACTTCGGCCTGCATAAATTACTGTCAGGGAATTTTCAAGGAAGTACTGAAATAAATTTGCAGTGACTCAAAAATGTGTTATAAATTATAATATAATTCCCGCTGCTGAATGATTTGATGCTTAAAACAATTAAGTGAGTTTTTACTTTAGGTGAATCCTCATAATTTTTACTTATAGTTTAACTTCCCAAACTGCTCTGAGCCCCTTGGAGGAAAATATTTTAGAAAGGAAACTTTCCCTCTCCCTTGCCAAATACCATATGTCTTTTCTGTCAAGCTTGTGTCTCTACTCTCACAGGTAGTTCAGAGATGGCAGGGTTTGGCCTCACATACTTGTACCAACTCCTACAGGGGGTAACTAGGATCCTTCCACATCATGCTACTACTTTCCTGATCCTTTTCTACACCAAGTCACCAAATCCCAGCTTTTCAAATGACACTCTTGAAGTACTCCAATTAAGAGGATAAGAAATGAAACAGTTTGTGAAGCTCAGGATCCTTATGGGATCTTGAAAATATTCTTCAGGCAGTGGCCTATATTTTATGCATTCAGTGTCAATGGTAGCTTTGACTCAGTGAGAGTAATCTCTTCTGTCTGCTGAAGAGCTCCTGACTGGAAAATAACTAAAATAGACAGAAAATGTGAATGTTTCTATTATTATCTTTAGCTCCTTTATGACACCATGCTTTGTGAGGCTCTATATTCTTTATTTCCATTTTGAGGTTTTTTTCTGCACTGTCAAGAACTCTGGAGATATTTTCATAGAGAAAACTGCAAATTTTCTAGATTTTTCACTCCCAGTGCTTTGAAACTGCTTTTCTTAAAATCTGCAGTCTTCACTCTTATTTTAAAATAAATCAAATTTTCTAGTTTTTGCGACTAATACTAAATCCCCTGAAACATGGATTTCAAAGCTTCTAGGTTTTGTAGGCAAATAAACTGCAGCACTCACTACTTTTATAATGCCTTTATTTTTATGAGAGACTCCTGACCATGGGAGCACAACCTGTGATCACCAAATGCCTGGTGTGGCTGAAAAGCACCAGCAGACAAAGGTGGGGTAGGAACGTTGAAAAAAACAGCCAAACAAATAACCAGTGCACAGCTGCCTCCATCATGAGGGGGCTGGCACAGGAGCTGGGCTGCTTTAAAACTCCTGTGTGCGAGGAGCAAGCATCGATCTTCTGTCCAGCTACTTGCTTCCATCAAGAGGGGTAACTGGCAGGAGGCTGCCTGCCAGCTATAGGCAGCTCTGCAGCTCAGAGGTTGTACCTGTTTGTTCTCAGAGACAGCTGTGAAGAGCGGGCGGGATCGCCTGGGCTTCGAGGGAAGAATGAGACAAGAATATTTTACTGTTCTTTGTGAGGTGACTCACTAGCAATCCATTGCAAATTGATTGTTCAAATCCTGTAGCTTTTCTTTTACCACTCACCCTGCCTTCACAGCCCACAGCAGAAGATGCAGAACAGATGCATTCCCATTTACCATTTGTATTTGGAAATATCCCAGTGACAATATCCTTGTCCCAGCAGAACCACACAGCCTGTCCTCCCCCTACAGCCTCTGTGATGCCAGGGCCTCTTGCATTAGCACAAAAGGGAAGGGGCACAAAAAGAAGGTCAGTGCCTGTGGAGAAAAAAAAAGAAGTGGGGGGAAGAAAGAAAAAGAAAAAGAAAAAGAAAAAGAAAAAGAGAAAAAGAGAAAAGACAAAATCAAGTTTACATATTTACGTACACACCTTCTTCTTGACTCAGGGCCTCTTCCAATGGCAGCATCCAGAAAGTGGTGTGTCCCCCTCAGCAGCATTTTGACACAGAGTTCCCAGATGCCAGCAGCACGTGTGTGGTGGCAGGGAGATGGATGGCAAGCTACAAAGCCTGCCCAAGAGCCACAACAAATACTCAAGCAGTAACACCAAGCCTAGTTGCATGCTGTGTTTACCTGCTTGATTTAAATATAGCTTGAATTGTGATACATTATCACTACTGTTAGGTAGATGTGTTTGGTGAAATGTGGAGACTTTTTACCTGATGCAGTATTCAAGAAGGAAAAACAGAGTTTTCATTGTAAGGAAGGCACTAGAGATGTAGGGGGAATGCTTTGCTTTTAACTGTGTCCTGGAGCTGCTTCACCAGCTAGCTCGCTCTCTGACAGTTATATAAGGAAGGTTTGGTGGGCCTGAACCTCAGGCTGGAGCATGGTCAACAATGTGGAAGGAAGAGTGGACTCATGTTTGGGTTTCACCAGGCTTTATTCCATCTGGCTACCTCCCAAGGTGCAAAAGTGAGGAGCAGCCCCTCTGTCCTCACCTTAAGTACAGGGGGCGTACACTGAGCAGGGGAGAATTTAGAACCAATCCCAGGGGAGGGAGGGTGTGACCCAGAACAGGGAAACTTAACAGAACAATGAAAGAAGGTGGTACCAGGGTACCTTGCTGAATCCTAAGGCTTTTTCCCCAGAATCTTCCAGATCTTACAAAGTGATTGACAAGGTCTATCACCAGGGAAACACCATCAGGGGGTTTGGGGATGGGGTGTAGTAAAAAAAATTACAAACATATAACAAAACATACAGAACTTTAGAAAACTCAAAATGCGCACCGCAACAAATTTGCTTATCCAGTGACTCTCTGATTTCAAGTAATTTGTTTGGTATATGATTATTTTTCTTCTATATGGGATATTCCTTTCTTCTCTTCATTTTTCTATTTGGAATAAACACTCTTTGTGAAAGAGAGCTCATTCAAATTCACACAGTATGCCTCAAGTGCTGGAAACTGTGCTCATTCTTATCCATCAGTGTTTGCTCTTTAAATTGTCCAGATTAGATTTCACAAATGGTTTTGCAGTGTATTGAGTTTATGCCAGAGGTGAGCTGTGCACCTTGAATTCGTACTGCTCACCAAGTCACAGGGCTCAGACTGAGGACTCCAGATACACATATCTGCTTCAAAGAGAACCAAAGAAGGGACCCATTTCCTGATTCAGGATTAGATTGAGCACCAGTTTTGAAAGAATATCTAAATTCATGACTTTCCACCCAGCCATGGCAAAAAACAGGGAATCGATTAGTCTCATTAGATTTTTGCTGCTTTAGGATAAAATCTTATGAGAACACCCCATTACTTTGCTATATTTCAATCTGGACTTAAATTTCGTCCCACTTTTAGAGTGATTCTTGAACACCAGCAGTAGCTGGACCCACACCCAGCCTCTACATCTCCTGTATGCATCTGCCCGAGTCCCTGGCAGCCCTGAGGGAGCTGTGTGCAGTTGTTCCGTGAGGATCCAGTAATTGGGGCATTTAACCCTATGTAAAAGGACAAGAGAGTGCAACTCCACCTCAGCTCCCCTGCTCAGTGAGAAGGCAATGAAAGCCATTAGTATATTGACATAGCAGATTGACACTACAAGGCTCTCTCTGACTCCGATTGTTTTCCTGATAAGCACTTTCCCTGCTGAGCCTACTAGCCCTGCCAGAAATATCTTTTACATAACTTTGTGCCTCTGAAAACATTACCTTTTTCATTCTCAATATTTTGTGATTTTCACTTAGAACTTAGATGTTTTAACAATTTATATTTGCATATGGTTTAACACCATTTTTTTGATAACTTTCTCATCTCCAAAACAACTCTGAAAATGAAATTGTGGCATCTTCCTTGGAGAGTCTGGAAAGAAAATTTGGCCAAAAAAAAAAGAAACCACACATCACTACAACAAGCATATGTAATGTAAAAAGCCTGTATGATTTTTAGTTTTTTCCTGACTGTATATATTCACCACTTGTAATAATGCAGATTTGAATGTATTTGGATTAAAATAATCCAGAAGGAAAATATCCAGGCCATTGAAACCGAGCTTCAGCTCCAGAAGAGAATGACTGGCAACCAGAAGTGTTAAGGGAGGGAAATCTAGCAGGCATTAATTTTAGATGGAATAAATCGTGATGTTAGAACAAGCAGGAGTTTGCATGGCAGAGCTGCAAGTTTGGGGTGTTCCCATAGAATATTAATAATGGGAACATTATTAATCTAGATTGTGATGCGGAGAAGAGCAATCTACTGTTCAAATTTCTTGCTCTCTGCAGCTGCTCTCCCTTGGGCTGAGTCTGTGGGATCTGGGGATCCCCTGAGATAAGAGAGCCTGAAAAGTTTGGCTTTGAGTCATTGAGAGTCCACTGAGAACTTCTTCAGTTTGAAAAGCAAAGGAGCTATGTCAAGAAGTAACTACTAGAAGAAGTGAAGTTAAATGTAAGGCTACTTCAACTATGAAGTACAATTATCCTTGCTCTGTTATGGAAGGACATATCCCAGCTCTTGCTGCACTTTGAAATTGTACACTTCTCATGGCTCTTGGGAGGCTTCAACTATTTTTCTGCTGTAACACATGCAGGTCCTTTTAAACCCTTGAGTTTTAAGAGAAGAAACAGCCAGTTCACTACGGGTACCAGATGAACATTTCCAGGACAAATGAAAGTCTATGTAAGCTTGAAAGACTCTATTAGTAATTGTTTACATTAGCTATTAACATTTTTGCTTGGAGAGATGAAGGACTCTTCAGAAAGAATCAGTGCTTAATGGCTTAGCCTTGCCACAGAAAAGCCTCTGGCATTTTATCTTTAAGATTCCAACGTATTTCTGTTGCTACTTTTATACTTATCTGAAATAAAAAGCTGATTCCTCCAAGTGCTTTGGATTTGCTTGAATCAGATTTACACACCAGCTTTTTAGCACTGCTTCTAGGTAATGCAGAGAAGGGGAAAGCTGCTTCAGGTCCTACAGATTTCCATTTCAGGGCACTGATATTTCAGTATTTTTTACCTTCCAAAGGCAATGTTTTTATTTACTAGGGGTCAAAGTGTAGAGTTTAAATGGATACATTTATGGAAAGAACATTTAGGCCAGGTTGCTCCCCCATTGGACAGACTTCTGCCCTTTGTCTCTTCCCAGCCCAAATGAATGTTGAATGTGGGAGGAGTTTTGTGTCAGGCTCTGCTTGCCTGTAAGCAAAAATGTCAGTGTTTTTATTAAAAGAGAAAGATGCACTTGATGATGTGAGACAACATCGTGCTCTCTTCAGGGCTGTGGAGACTGCTGAAGGTAGAATCTCCAGGTGAGGGTTAAGACACAGAAAGGTAGCAATGCCAAAGGCACATGCCTGCTTTGCTTGTACTTTTTTGGATACAAGGTTGTCAGCTCTGAGCAGCGACTCTCTAGCCCCTACAGGAGCAATGGCACCTGCCTCTGCAGCCAGCAAACACACGATGTGACACCAGCATTTCTGGGCCACAGATGGCAAGGAGCCTTCTGCAAGGTCGCGTCAGCCCTCATGCAGACCCGCAAATTATTTTCCTCAAAAACATGCAGTAGGCAGCCTGGATTGTTTTAAAATGCCTGTTTCAGGTCAAGGCTCAAAGAAACACAATTCAACTAGGTCATCCAAGACAGCACCCTGGGCAGTCACATATAAATCACAGATTACAAGACTTTCCCAGATCGCTGCAGGTGTCTCAAATGGCACTAGAAACTTAAGTGAGTCAGCGTTGGATTTTTGAGGATTGTGATGTGAATGTAGATACATAAGGGTAGGAGTATTAATGTCATAGCTGAATGTACCCTAACTCTCTGAACTTATATATGTGTTATTCTGGGAATTTCGGTAAGGTTAATAGCCATTCTTTACTGTTACTAAAGGCCTTAACTTTTTCTTGTCAAAGAGGTGATAGCTCTCAGAGACAATGACAGCAAAAAATTCTTTAATTTTACTTTAAAATACTCTGATGAGAAAAGTCTTGCTTTGTAAAGTCACCTGGCTCATTTGTTTTATTTCACAAATTACCCAGGTACTCATTTGTGCTTTATAACTGGGATTCTGCATTAGTTCTTGATTAGAAGAGCTGTCATCTGCTGTTCTGCAGATTCAGAAACATGAATCATGAGCAGGCAGTTATCAGTAAAGCTTCGGACCAGTTAAAATCACACAGCCAGAAAAGGGAAAAAAAAAAAAAAAAAAGTGGAAAACCAAAAAGCGTTTGTTGAGCAGGAAGACCTGGGTGAAAGTCTCAGAACTTCTCTGCCCTGAGAAAGTATCAATAACCATAAAATTTCACAGCCCCCTTTTTAGAACCACAGCCTTAATGTTTTGTAGGGAAAATAAAGCTTTGGTTAACCTTGGCACTGGCAGACCTCATTAAAATAACAGCCTGTCACTTTCGAGTTTAAAATAACAGGGTTGTCAGTTTTATATTCAGCGGAACAATCTACGGTTTTGTTCTCTGGGAAACACGGCGGGTGTGCTGAGGGGGGCTGGCAGCAGTGTAAAGACTGAGCAACACTGCCATCTCGAGGAGCCCCCAAATCCAGGGAGCTCCTGGCAGCTGGGGCAACGCGACGCTCAGATCCTGCTGGGTCCATGTGGCACACACCTCACTTTTTAAACAGCTGAAAATAATCCGCCAGCAAGGGCATTATTGTGCTTTGGCAACTGCTTGGCATTTAAATTTATTTTGTGAGAAAGTATGGAAATGTATAATGTATGGGAAAAAAATTTCCACGTAGAGCAGATAAAGTTGTGCCTCGCTTGTTTTATAATCGAAGCAAGTCACCCTCACTGAGGGACCTAGAGTGCATTGAAATTTTGGGCACCTAATGAGCCATTCTAAACAAAAATGTGTGCCTCAGCTCCCTACATCTAATCAGTGGAGAAATGAAGGTGCCTTTAAAAAAACCTCTAAGAGAGATCCTCTTTAGCTAGATAGCTGGATGAGATAGAGGGAGCTCAGTTCAGTTGTTTATACATAAATGCCTAGTGCCTCTGAGATATCTATATGAAGATGAGAGAAATAACAAAGGACACACAGGAGACACATCTTTCTTGGGGGACAGCCCCTAAAACTTAGTTAACTGCTTTTCATTAAGCCCATTTTGCAAGGAAAACTGTGTGTCAATTAAAATACCCAGCTGTCCTATACTAAGCTGCTTGTGACATGATCCTTGCCCTGACTGTGACACACACATGTAACAGACATATAAACATAACAACTTAGTTAGAAACAGTATATAGTATGTGCTTGCTAACCTAGTCCTTTTAAACAAATTGTTGGCTGTTAGTCATAGAATGCTTTCAGATTAAATCCCTAATGGACATAAATCGATGTATGAAAGTCTGGCGCAGTTTTCTGCTGGTACGGCAGAACACAAATCAGACGGTGGTGAACTATTTGTTCTTCCTACCTGGCCATGCCCATGATGAAGGGCATGCCTCTCACAATTCCACATGCAGCTCAAGTGCTCAAGGACCATATCCACAAATCCATTATCCAGCTGCCCACGATTATACAAGGTCTACATTATTTTTAATAAAGGCTACAAGGGTGCTGAATGCGTGGCTGGGTGTCTTAGACACTTCTAGGGCAAAGCAAGCAGCAGGCAAAAAAAAACTCATCTGGTGTTTCATTGGAAAATAATGTAGAATGATGAAGTGGCATTAGTTAAATGTTGCTTGTGAATGAAAGGGCAAAAGAGTCTGTGACTAAAGAAACTGCACAGACATGAACATGGCTTGTGATGGCTGTTCTCATGTCTGTTCTCTGAGGCAAAATGTCAGACCTCTTTCCACTCGCTGTCTTTAGCTGTTCTGTCAGTGCAACACTCTGGCAAGATACACTACATACACGGCCTGAAGTCCCTGAAATTACATCACCCCATCACAAGCAGCCACTTAAAACATCTGCCAAGTGTCTTTGCTGCCACATTCAACCCACATTACCACATCTAGGGTGGCACCCTGGTACCCCAGAGAAGCCACTTCCAGTGAACAACCAGAAACATTTGTACATTCTTCCAGGTCATAGAGACTTAATTCTCAATAAACTTTGCATATCAAGATGTCTCTGAGCATCCACAAGGAGAAGGTGTTGACAGAAAGTCAAGCTGCTTTCACTTCAAAAGGAAAATGTTTCCAAATTGCAGAACAAACAAGAAAAAAATGCAATTCAAAAACATCAGGTAGAAGAAAGAGAGGTTAATGGGAAACATTTCTTCTTAACATAAAGACTCCATACTATTTGATTTCATTTATTGCATTGAACTTATGTCAGCTTTGTGTGCATTTCACCATCTTTGAACACAATTTTAGCATCTTCTGATAGTATTTTATCTTTGAAAGTAGGAATTATATAGGCGGGGATGATAAATCTAGAAGGAATATGAGATAATCGTGACAGGGGAGGATTTGGCAGAGCAGGACGGAAAGAAAAAAAAAGGAATTTACTTTTTAAAAATTCTTTTAGGGACTCCACAATTAAAATCTGCAATTTTGTCTCCAATTGCTTCTGAGTGCACTTTATCACACTGTCAAAGAAGCATTCTTCCATCGGAAATTGAGCCAAAGGGATTCCATTGGCAATTGTCTGCCTGCTCCACGAGCAAGGGTCTGTCTGCAGTCTTTCATGCCTTATGAAACTGGTATTCAGTACACTTTTATTTTTACATGGTATATTCAAAACTTACTTTGAATTCTCATTGTATCCAAATGTCCTGAACTAAAGCAAGGAATTCTAGAGTCTGATTCTTACTAAAGTGATGGGCTTGCTTTTAGCTCGCTTCATGACTTTGGCGTGCAAGGTGAGTAAAGACAGCATGAGTCAGCTTTATTTATTTATCTAATAACTGAGCCTGTGCTGGTAGGCCCGGAACTGAGCTCATGGGTGCCCTTCCAAGTTCTGCTGAGGAATTGCATGACATACATGACTGACTTGGTTGCCTGAGAAGTCAGTGGCAGAAATACAAAATAAACTGTATTTCTCAATGTAGGGTGTGTAGCTATATCATTCCTGTAACTCTGGATATGAGTTTCTCTTTGCAAATTATGCAAATATTTAACTTTTCTCACTTACACAGTAATGCCTTTCTTCTGTTAGCAATTATAGATCAAGACAAGGCTATTTTAATATCCATTTTTATGTCCCCGATGGATTAGAAATTTAACTCTTTGCATGGTTCTTGCTGTATCTTTTTTCTTATGAGAAAGTACTGTGATTCAGAACAAGTTTCATATCTTCAAAGTAGCTGAAAAAAGGGTATTTCAATATAATATCAAGGCCATGTCAGGAAGATAACTAGGGAAAATCAGGCTAGCTACAGCCAAAGATATCCAGCCATCTTAATCCCTATAAATCTCTGCTAGAGCAACTGGAAAGAAAATATGTAAAATACCAAAACTGCATATGTCTCATATTTAAATGTTTCCACAGAGGCCTAACCAAGCTTGAAAGTTAATCTTTAACTCAAAGAATAGGAAATACCAAGGAATCATTTACAAGGCCACAGGTCACTAGGGAATACAGTAGTCTGACTTCATAAATCACAAGCGAGCAATGTTAACTGAGTCCTTAGTGGGTTTTGTCTCATTTTCAAGGGTGTGTACATCTGTTACATAGTTTTTAAATGCAGGTGGTCAAAACAATGTACAGAGGAGCATGTGTAATCATGGGGACAAATAAGAGAATTTCTGTTGTCATGCTTGACAAGATCCCAGAACTGAAGCCTCTGAAATCCACAAGCAAAATTTAACATGTCATGGCAGGCATTACATCTCCTGATTCTATTCTGCATTTAAAGTTACATTAAAAGTACTCCAAAGTCATTGCCTGCCCAAATATTCATATCACAGAAGTGGCCTTCAGGCTACTCCCTAAAAGAGGGGAATCGAACAGTGTTCAGAATTCCTTTAGCAATGCCATCATCAGACACTTCCAGAGAGTTTCAGGATAAGGTTCAAGGAACCAGTTAGACAGACGTGTAAAAACTCCAGTACTAAAATCTGAGGATTAACAGAGATCTGGTCAGACAGCAGGAAAGGGCAAGACTTCAGAGACTGAGTCCACACAAATTGTGTAAAGCTCCATGGTGAAATAGTGCAATAGGAAGGTGTGAGGTGGGAGATAGCTGGGAAGGGAAATATCTGAAGAACATAAAAAAATTTTAAAATGCACGTGAATCAAAGGCATCTCGAGAGGCTGTAAATGGTAACCTTTCCCTAAGCTGTAGTCATTTTTACTATTGCTGCCTTTTGTGAGTCATGCAAATATCTGCTTCCCCCAAGGCTCTAAAATGGGAATAACACCTCAGGAGGATGCCTCTGAGATTTAATTAGTTGCCATTTACCAACGACCCTGAGTAAAGTAAGGCCATCTAACTTAATCAGGTGTACTTCCTTAAGACAAATTTTTAAAAAAATCTTTTTAAAAGAAATATAATTTAAATAAATTAGTAAAACAAACAAACAAACAAACAAATAATCTTATTTAAATAAATTAGGAAATTTAATGATTTGTTATCTAATGTAGAGAATGCAGACACCATTTATTATCTTCAGAAGAGACTGGGGAATGGGAGTCCCCATTTTGATTTTCAGGGAGTATCTGGAGAGCACGTGCATCATGTGAGCTGTGAGAATCTCTCTCCATTCTTTTGCTGGCTTCTATGAAAATAAAAGGCTTCTACTCCAAATTAAAGAAGGGTTGGGGGGAAAATCACTTTCCAATAGGTGTTGAATCATTTGTTGAAAACAGAAGTCTGCAAGTCCTAGAGCACCAGCTCCAATTTGAATATGGGCAAAATCTGAATGTAACTCTAAACATCTGAGTTTTGAAGAGCTTTGAAGAGCTTTACATAACTTCCAGAAAGCAATGAAGCTATTGCTCTGAAAGCTAATTACTCACCACCAATATCAATCAGATTACTTGTGTAAATAGTTATCCAGGGACAAGCAATAATAAGAAAATCTATCCCTTTGACTTTCACGTTCACCAAACTTACATTAACGGATCGTCCACCATATAGTCTTTCTTCCTTACACTTTCTAGAGAACTTCTCTATTCTCACTGTGTCATGGGGAGGATTTACACACTATGAACGATGGCCAATTTAACTGAGTAGCTTGTGTGGGTTAGCTGTAGGAGACGTCTCTCTCCCAGTGGAGACCTTGGGGTTTTTACCCTCAGCATGGGCAAAAAGGGAAGAGGGATTACTGTCTCCCCAGAAACCCTGGTCCCATGGACCAAAGACATGAGAAAGGGCAGGCATCCTGAGACTATCTGCACTTCTGCCAAAGCCCTGCTCACAGCCTGTAAACTGGAATTTATTTTTTGGCTTGACAGGGCTCCCCTATTGAGACTTTAAAGGCTTGCAAATGCCACTAGTATCTCATGTGAAAACAAAGCAGCTAGAGCTTGGCAAGGGGCGTGGAGGAGATTTATAAGGTGTCTATCATGGCAAGAAACACTGTCAACAACACATACAGAAAAATACTGCCCTACTTATTTCTTGTGGATGAAAATTCAAACAGTGCTTCTGAAATAACAACCTCAGCTGTTTTTGTCTCCTGGCTTATAAAGTGACATTCCACAGAGTTTAAGCATGGCAAAGCAGCATAGGCCATTTGTGAGGAGAGCTATCACATCCTGAGAAAAAAAGATAAAAGAGATAAATAGCTGAGTACAATATTGTACCTCAACAACCTAAAAGACAATCTCAAAACTGAATGGAGGAATGGAGAGCTTTTATTTCTTGGTTTTTTTAAAGAACAAAGCTTAGTGATTTTCTTTAAAAGCTATTCAACAAGCTCCCCTAAATCCTATTACAACTTAATGTGAAATGCATTTGTTTCCATAAGAACAACAGTGGCAGCATTCATCCTTTGTAGTCTGTCCTTTGTTGTTTTTCTATCTATTCTTGTAGATTTCTCCATTCTAGTGTACCATGCACAAAACAAGAACTGATAAAATTTTAGCCGAGCAATTATTTATTAAGTTGATCCTGGAATTTCAGTTTGTTCCTGCTTGCCAGCTGAATCATGACAAATTAAATTATTGTTCAAGGAATTTATAAGGTAAAGAAACTGTTTTGATACTGTCCCAACATGTCTTGCATGCGGATTCTGTATTTGGCTACAGATACTTATCTACACATAATAGCAAAGATGAATATAGTCTCTGCATGACTTCTCACTGTAACTGAGATCCAAATGTACTGCAATATATTCAGCCCCTGTATCTCAAATCAGTTCAACATCAGCTCAGCACTGCACCATTTTTTTAGAACCTGCACATGTAGCTGTCTACATAGTATTTTTCTAAGACATGACCAAGCTGGCGGGTTTATCTGACGTACACTGTTTAACTGAATTCACATTCCGCAGACTGTGAGGCATATTAATTCTTAAAAAGGTGTATGTTTAGAAAACCTTAGATAAATCAAGACTAGGAAGCGCAAGATGTAACATGCTTTTATTAATGTCTTGCCCGTGAAAAAAGGTGACTTTGATTGTTTGTATGTTCTGAACTCAAATGCTGAGTGTCTTGTTTTTAAACACAGAAAATTAAGTTTTAGCATCCTTAGCTTTTTTTACCTTCACCATCATCACCATTACAAATTGAAACAATGTATTGTTTAACATTATAATTAGTGTGGCTGATGGTTTTTTAATCTGTTTTCCCTCTCCTTGTCTCTTAATCAGGTAACAGACATTAAAGAAAAGCTAAAGCTCTCTAAAAAGTTCTGGTCAACATTGCCCTACACAATCTGCAAGGACGAGCGAGTGACAGCCGGCCCGTCAGTCGAGGAGGACTGCTGGAATGGCCACACCAAGGCAAGGTGAGGTGGATCCCTCTCCACCCCACCCGGTCCAAAACCCCATCTGGCCTGAAGCAATCATGAAACTGAGGGTATTTCACAAAGCCCTTTATGAGGGTGAAACAGAAATTGGGAGAACAAGTCATTGTCCACATGCAGCTTGTAGCCAAGATTACTTATTGTCAAAGTGCCATTAAAGGCAGAGTGTGAGTCAGGGTAAATGTGCACAGAGTGTCAGCATGTGAAGGCGGAAAATGTGCATTGGTTTGGCTCCAGAAGGATAATTTATACTGAGATTTCAAAGAGCTCTTTAGGTCCATTTAGCATCCCTGTGTTGGGACTGACAGCTTGTGAAGCAATTGCACTCTCGGGATATCATACTGGGATGAAACAGAAATTGGAATTTCAACTCTGCTTGCTATTGGCTGGCAAAGCTTAGAGCTATTTACTGGGGGGGGGGCAAAAAAATGAAAAATAACTACCAGAGAATAAATGTAGCACTCCTACTTATCTTGTGTAGAAGATTTGACCTTATGTTACTTCTTCAGAGATAATTGTGGTCATCTGCCCTTGCTTGTGATGAGTTTTCTGTGAGTTTTAATTTTGAAGTTTACTTGGCCCAGGCTGCGGCAGAGTAGGAGCCAGCAGATGAGCAGGTGTCTCCAAAAGTCCCAGTGTGGATTCATCAGCTGACAGAGGAGATCTGATTATCCCTGCTGAGAGGGGGAGAAATTGGCTCAGGGACCATGCCAGGGGCTTGGTTTCAGGTACACATGTGCTTTTGGGTACACATGAGGAGTAGAGAGGTTTGAGTGTCTGGTGACAGCTGAATCTCGAGAGAAGTGACAATTTCTGGCACTCAGGGACTGGAATTTTTATTTTTCTTTTACCTGAAGATACATATGAAGACAGAATATAAAAATTAGCCAAAAAGAAAAACCAAGCCAGCAATCAAATAAACAAACCATAGAAAACAATAAGTGAGACAAGCATGTAAACTATAAAAACAGTGAAAATAAGACAACATAGGAAAAAGAACTTAGAAACGTCCTCAGTGTCATTTTACATGGATGTATGCATGGACAGAGGCATACATAGATTGCACTCACCCCACCATCTCATCATCTGATCATTTTGATAAGGAGCACAGTTTACAGGGGGATGTTTCACACTGAATGCACACCATTTTTTTCCTAGCCTTACTACATACCTTTCAGAGGAATTCATTTTACAGACAAAAGGAGGGGGCTGTTTGGGATACTGTTAGCCCCTTGAATCCACTTTTGGATGCATGTGAACAAATCTGTCCAAAAGCATGAGCTGCTGCTTAGTTGCTAAGTCCCAGATCCAGAGAAAGCCCTGGGGATTCAGAGAAATACTAGGAGGAGCATCTGACTATTACAGGATTTATCATAAAGGAACAGTGTGAAGAGAGAAATAAAAATGTGTGCTTTCTCTTTCTCTATTTTATCCTTTCTTGTTATTGAGCTTTGAAAGACATGAACCCAGGTCAGTGCACTAGCAGTAGTTAAGCAGTTTCAAGGCATCCCAGGTAAATGCCATGAGCCACATCAAGATGCATGAGTCAGTTAAAGATATATGCTACTCTTTCTACAAAAGAGCAGGCAAATCCCTTAATATCTATCTATTCCTCCTGGTTTCCATGACCAACACTAATGTGTGTGTACTACATGTGGCAAATACTTGGCATCTCTCTTCTGCTCCTGCACTGAAGGGTTTGGCACAGCTTTCATATTTGTTGGGAGTTAAGGAGGTACACTTTATGCATATGCATACAGTTTTTCACCCTTTTTTTGCAGAATTTGTCTTATGAGGAGTCTGGGTTTTTTCCTGATGCCTTCTGAGGTTAATGTTCTGGAGAGAGAAGAGCAGGCCTCTGTTAATAATCTCCTTGGTAATTGAACACAGACGTTTCACTGCATGTAGAGTGACAGCTTCAAAATATCACTTGAAGATTTCAGCAGGTCCAGCCACTACTCCTCTGCCCACTTTCTGTTTAATATCCATTCACAAAGGAAATGTATCATCATAGTCTTAGTAACAGAATTCAATAAATGCTTCAGGTGGAGGCAATAGTAATAAATCAGAGAAACACCACAGAATGCTGTGGCTGCATATGAAATAGTATTAAAAACAGTGTTGAAAATAACTAGCTCTAAATGCAAAATCACCTCTTGGCTGCTGGACAGAGACTTTTGCTGCAGCATAAAATAAATAAATAAATAAAGTTTTCCTTGCTCAGACTGATTAGTATCTGATGTCAAATACTAGCTCACAACAACGAGCATACCAAAATCTGGCTAGTGTTCATATATATACATATATCTATATGTATATGTATCTGTGTTCACAGTGTCAGCTGTCATAAGCACCCCTGTGCTATATGAGGAGCTGCATGTTGAATTCCAGAGAATATGACAAAAGCCCATGATAGAAAAAAAGGGAAATTTAGCCACCTCCTGTTTTCCTAGACATTAATACTGTAGGTAATAAGACAACATGGTGTTGGCTACCACTAGGAAAGGAAATTATTGCTGGGGTTTTTATCACATCCTGTTTTGAAATAAAGAATTAGAAACTTCAAATTGCCGGATAGACATTGTGTTTCACTTTACACATCACCTTTTGATGCTGCTTTTAGAGGGGAAAAGAGTTACAAACCAGAGATCACAGAGAATGAGCCTGGCTTTCTCCTGAGAGAGGCATTACACCAAGGTCATTTGTGGTTATTACACTCCCTAAATATCACTTTGCTGCCATGATTAATTTACAGTGACACCAGGTCACCAGCTGAAGGTCACCAATTCACAAGTAATCATGGGGTAACAGAGTCATCCATTTGGTGTTCTGGAAGGGTGCACTTGGCTCGCTGCTGATCCTGTATGAAGAACGGTTTTAACCAGGTCACATCACGTAGAAACCAGAGTGCTGCGGAAATGAGAAAATATTTATTAGATGGATGAATGTCTTTTTTTGAAAAATCCATATTAAAGGTAATAATAATAGCTACTTCAGACAAAGTGCCTTTTTGAGAGATGCCCAGCAGGATTTCTCCATAATATTTGTATTCACAAAAGAATATGAACGTAATTTTATGTTTAAAGAATTAACATCTTCTGCCAGATGTGCAAAGATAGATTTCTGAAAGCTATTTAGGATCTAAAAAAACAACATTAAGATCAAACTTTGAAAATTTATCTCCCTTTCTACATGCAATTAAATTCTTAACAGCTGATAGTGTCTACACTAATAGGTATTCTTCAGAAATTAAAAAGTTTTCCCAAGAAGGATGGAAAATCAGGCTTTAGGACTTAAACAAAGTTCAAAGTATTAGTCTTTGAATATATGGCTTTTACTGAAGTAAGAAGAGCGACCAAATCTGGATCCCTCTGATGTTCAGGAGAATAACCTTGAATTGCTTCAACCAACTCAGCCAGCTCATTCTAACCAAAGCATCTGAGAGATTGTGCTCATGCTCACCAGGGCTATAGACTTATTAACATGTCTTAGCTCTGAAAAGCTGTAATCCATGGAATAGATGAGACCTGCATTCCTTTCCACAAGGAACCTATCACTCCTCCAAACAGAAGAAGAAATAGAACAATATATGAGACAAAAAAATAAAGCAACAGAAAAACATAGAGAAAGGTAAGGAATAAAAGGAAAAATGAACACTGTAATTTTCAGTATCTAGCTCAAAACTACAAGGTATGTCACAGAATAGATTCTCAGCTGTCCTGACATTCTCTTCTCCTGCCGCACATATGAGAGTGTCTACTTCTGTGGCAGAGAGCTTTTAATTTCTGGTGAAAATCAGGTGGGAAGAAAGACTCCCCAGATCAGTGTTTACCCTGAGAAAGTCACTCACTGCTGTCCAGCAAATCTTGCAGTGACAATGAGTTGAGTGTCCTTTGGCTGGAGATAGGCACAAATAACTACTGAGGGTGGGAATAAACCACTTCTCAGTAAGTGTGAAAACTGCCTATTCTTAATTGATGGCTCTAGTTTATTTTTGTATCTTCCAACAAACTGCCAGTGAGGCATTTTCTCCCTCTCCTCCTGTCTCCTCAAGCTTTTCTCCAAGATGGAGGAAAAAAACCAAACTGAAAATATCCTATGGGGATTACCTCCTGAGCAAACAGAATCAGATGAGGTGTTCTAGTTAGCCAAACAAGCCAATTTTCCACTGGACTTATCTTTCTGGACCAGATGTGACTGCCTAAACCCAGCCCAGCCTGAGTAAGCCTGTGCTGTGTTTTGTACTCTGTTGCCTACAATTCTGTGCACCTGGAATAACTCCAAAACTGCCTAGGTGGCATGCCCCAGTTGTACTGTAAGCAGCTGCTGTGGTAGCAAAAATGTGGAGAATGTTGTCCTTTAAGACAGATTCTTTTTAAAAATCAGAAGATTCCTCCTATTGTTTTGGGGTTTTTTTAAATTTGGGGAGGGGTGTCAAATCTACAGGCTTTATATATATGACCTGAAAGATTCATCAATCATTTTTAGACTTTAAAAGGAAGGAGACAACGTGGAACATTAATGGGTAATTAAAAAAAAAAAAAAAAAAANAAAAAAAAAAAAGCGAGGGGGAAAACAGAAGTGGTTTTAAAAAGGCTTTGTGGTACTTGGCTATTATGTGCCAAAAGACATCTTTGCTGTGTCTGCTGAGACAAGCAAGAACTGTGGAAAGGCCAAGAGGAACAGAAAGCATTAATATTTTAGAAAACAACGTAAATTACACTAAAATCCTGACATAGCTGAACAAGGAGCAAACACCAGAAACAACCAGTATTGTTCAGCCTCTCTATACTCAGAGGGCTAAGAAAGCTCGCTCCTCTCTGTTTTCTTTTTTCTTCCTCTTTGCTAGGAGGGATGCAAAGAACAGACACTGATTCAGGTTGGCGCTTGTCTTCATTTATAATGGGCATACAGTTCTTGTAATGACCAGGCCTACAAATAGATCATTAAGGGGAGCAGAAGCAGCAGCAAAGCTTAGAATTCACGAGGGTGTCTCAACTTATGGAACTGCAGCAAAAGCAGCTGTGTTCAGCAACTTTGCCCAGCCAGCAACAAATCTTCTGTCAAATCATGGTCCCAAGACATGGCTTCCTATTCGGTGTGACTTAACCCTACCCCACACACATCAAAATGCTTTTGTCAGAACATGTGTTGGGCAGCCTCCCCAAGGCTGTCACTCACGAAACACCTTGGGCTGCATCTTCCCATATCCGCATCAGTCCTCTAAAGAAAGGAAAATTATCCAAAGATATTTCATTCAACATAGACTTTTCTAATTTCTTCCCCTCCCAAAGAAGCAGGTGAACTTGTTCAAAAATGAGGGCAGAATCCAGCTACGCATTCAAAGATGTAAATTCAGGTACTTAAATATGGGGTGACAATAAGGACTGTGTTTCCCATGTAGTTGTAGTATAATTAGAGACGCTCTAGGCCACCTGGGATGAGTGTGACACAGGACATTGCCCTTTCTCTGGACCAGAGCCTGGGCTAAAACTGCGTGAGCATTTTTAAAAGCACCAATGTTAAGGTACCTGAAAAGAGCCCCAGTATCCTGTCAGTCTACTCAAAGAGGCAGTTTTCCGCTGCCTGAACACACTTACCTATGGCTATGTAAGATGGTCTAAGAAGTCAAGACACCTCATGGAACTGGGAAATTAGACCCTTGAATATCTATGGGATATTCAAACCCTACTGGAGTGGCAGCATGACACCAAACAGCCTAAAACCCTGTGACTAAAGTGACATTCAAGACTCAATTCAGCTGCCTAAAGAAATACACACACTACAACTTTAGATGCCCTAGGTGTCCAGGACCTCCTCCTCAAGCCTGCAGATATGATTCAGAAAGCCTCACCTTTCAGAGCTCACCTTTCAGAGCTAGTGACAAGAAGAGGAGGAATAACTAAGAGCATTCAAATGGCACCAGCTGTCTGTGTTTATGCAAGGAAATCCCAGCAGATGAAACATAATGAACTCGTCATTTGGCCAAAGGCACATGGGACTCTAACAGCTGTGCCTGCTCCACTGATGAATAAACTCTTGACTAGCTGTGACTGGATCTGGTGGTGGCTAGGTCTGGTGAGAGTGGGACTCTGCTTGTGTGCAGACATTTGGATTTGAACATTCAAGATCTGGGATGTGTGTAAACATGAAGATTAATTTTCAGCCTTTCAATTTCTTTTGCTATTATGTTCTAAATGCCAAGGGATTTTAAGTATCCAACTAACTGTTAGGCAGCATTAAGGCCATGGATTTCTTGCGGCCTACATCAAGTAGGTGTCCCTTACACATCTAAGTGAGGTACACTTCCCAGGAACGCTTTGGGGATCACAGATCCTGGGCAGATAAAGCAGGGTGGCAAAATCACTGAACAGGCTGCCCCATTTAAAGTTAGATGGTCCTGAGAAGGACAAAAGATGCCCACTAATCACAGTGCAAAATAAGAACCTTCATGAAATGCACACACCAGAGCATTCTCTAATTGCTTTAAGTCAGTATATTCTTCTTTTATTATTGATTGTGAGACAAAATTAAATCAAACAGAAATCAGTCAAAGAAAGTCTGTGAGCTGCCCTTCAGAACTATTCTTAACTTCCCATGGACAGCTTGCAATAAAGAGCTGCTAACCCTTCGTAAACAAGGAAAGCAATCCACATAAATATTTAGCAATTTCAGATCACTTGTACCTACTAACAGCTATGGCCATCATCATGGACAGGATATGGAGCGAGACAGTCATCCTCTCTGAGCCAGTAGTTAAATTCTTACATTCTTGCTTTTTTTAATCAACTGCACCTTGAAATCGCTGATTTACTACTAGGCTGAGTAATTTATCTGCAGCAGCCCTTTCATTTCTAGAGACGTGTGACAGATGGAGATGCTGTTCCTTTGCAGTCCAGAGCATCCCTGCCTGCCAAGGTCTCCATCCTACTTCCTCTAGGCAGCTCTGCAGAATTATTTCCTATTCTGTCTTTAGTGATTCATAGCACCATGGTCTGCAGTCTTCCATACTCTGAGGGTGGTAGCTCTGTGTTATCACCATAGTAAATCTGACTGCAGGAGTCTGGAGGGGATCCCCACAGCACTGTTATTTCTCATCATGGTACTAGTGAAACAATAGGACATGCAGCTTGAGGCTGGGTATTTTGGCAATCATGTTTGGTTCTTAGATGTTCACACTTAGATGTTCCCCAGAATTATTCTCATGTAAGCCTTCAAAGGCCACTGCTGGCAAATGAATCTCATCTTGCAAAATGAGGACCCATTACGCTGAGACTAAGCCCTTCCTTGGTGCAGCAAAGCATCTTGTAAACCTCCAGAAGCAATGAGAGTTTATTTTCCCTTCACCGTAACTTTAACAGCGAAAGCCCTTTTATCTCCCTTTCTTTCACATTTATTTTTCAGAGATATTTATTTTTCCAATATTCATATTTTTCCAATATGAACATTCCTGTCGTCAACACCAAATTTCAGAGCTGGTAGAGAATTGGGCACGCACAAGTGAGAATGACATGAAATACTCTCAAACTATATTTGGTACCAGGCATCATGAAAGTTTGTCATTAGTAGGCTAGACTGTGCTATCATTACTTATTGTCTGAGCACATACCCACACAAGGAGTCCCACAAACATCAGAAAAACAGCCTGGTGTGCAAACTAATTACAAAATAGATCATATCCTTATAAAGAATGAAAACAAAGGGTAGATCTGCCCCAAACCCCTTGCAGCCTAAATATGAGACAAAGATAAGGACAGACGAGAGAGAAGAGGGAAGCTGTGATACACTATTTTCTCAGGGTAACACGCCGGCACAGAGAAATAATCTCAACCCTTTTTCAGCCTGGCAGCTGTAAAATGCACAGATAATTTTTAACAGAAATTTGAAGCAGGAACAAATGTAGCTTTGCAGATGCCTACAAGGAGAGCTTCCTGAGGACAAAGAGCAGCAGGGGAAAAAGAACGCATCTTTAACAAAGGGTAATGGAGATTTTTACTGTAGGATGATTGGAGGCATGGCTGCTTTTTGTAGGGGAAAGGTGCAAAAGCACACTTGGTGCCTGTGAGCAGCCTAAGACTGCATTACTCAAGGTCAGAGAAAGGAATTCTGCAGTAATCAAGGAACTATAAGGTAAGACCCTGAATAAAAGATTCAGATTTGTGGATGGATAGGAAATTACATACCTTAAATGTTAGGCGCAAAATACACAAGATACACAAGCATAGCCTGGTTTAATGGAATAATGACCAAATCAAAGAGAATTCTGGAGTTTGGTAAAATTATAATGCTTTTTATGGGCCTGGATGTCATGAAGGCTAGAGATGTTGTTCATGGTGGTCTAAAAAAGAGATGCAGGGAAAAATTGGAAAAGGAAATTAAGTGCTCTTTTAAACTAGGAAAGCCATAATGCCTCAAGATAAGCTTCTAACCTTCTAACTGTCTCAGAACTACAAATATGCTATATACAACAAAGGACTTCATTTTTTTTAGCAGAAAGAAATAAAAACAGCAGAATTCACTGTTAGATACTTAATTTAGTGTGCAGCCATTCATGTCAGCAGAGGGTATGAATATGGTGACTTACCGCTGGCTTGTGAACCTTTTCCATAGTTCACACAGCCATTGCTCTTGCTGAGGGGTATATGGAGAGTTAGGAGGTTGAAAAACTTTCTGCTCCGCATGCAGCTATGCTACTAAAGAGATCTTTCAGGGTCAGTAAAATTTAAAACTATATTTTTAAAACAGTTTTAATGGATCTGTTTAAAAACCACACATTGAATTTCTTAGCACGTCATTTACTGCACGGTGTTTTATTTCTGGAATTACTGCATCTCAAGCTAACCTTTCATTCTGCTGTATAGATACTTGCCTGAGATCATGAATGATGGCTTGACCAACCAGATCAACAATCCAGAAGTAGATGTGGATATCACACGGCCAGACACCTTCATTCGACAACAAATCATGGCATTACGTGTCATGACTAACAAACTGAAGAACGCGTACAATGGGAATGATGTCAACTTCCAGGATACGAGTAAGAAACCATTAACTGTCATTACATAACTGCAATTTTGGAACACATTTATAAATTGGCTCTGTTGCAATGACTTTCTGTGGTCTTTGTGCTCTGCGCTGCTGACAACATAAAAAGTATTTTTCTGTTCCATGAAATTCCAGTTATATAATTGTTTCTTTTGCTTTTCTTCCTTATCTTCATGTTTAATGCATCCAGACACTGAAGGCTTTCCATAATGCCAGCAGTCTGATCCTTTTTCAGAAGAGCATTTAATCACCTAATTAAGTCACAGTGGGTTTCATTTGGAAGGTTTACTGAATGAAATTTAACACCACCAACACTTCCTCATTCCCAAAGTGTTCCTTCCCACTGGGGTGCCAAGTGGAAGGGAGAAAAAGGATGAAAGCTGTAACCTATAGCACTCACACTGTTTCCCTCACTCCTTTGTGCCAGGTGACGAAACCAGCGGCTCAGGCAGCGGGAGTGGCTGCACAGACGACATCTGTCCCACCGAGTTTGATTTTGTCACCACTGAAGCACCACCTGTCGACTCGGACCGCAGGGAGGTGGAGGCTTCAGCCACACAGCCCAGCTGGTCACTGCAGACATTGCTCATCATCTTTCTCAGTCTCGTACTGCAGAGACAGTGGAGATAATCCTGGATCTCATCAGAGAAACTGTGTTTTAGCTACAGAAACAGTCAACTTTCTTCTTTTCTTATACTCTTGGACAATGGACCACGCCACAAACACTTGCCGTTTTCTACAAGACAGCAGTATTGCAACCTGCTTCCCATTTTAGTTTTCCCAAAGAGTACCAGGTGCCAGACTGAACTGCTTCCTGCTTTTTTCAGATATCTCTGAAGACAATATCCACTCTTGAGAGAATTCTTTCTCAATCCTTTATTACAGGAGACTTTCTGAGCTTCATTTCCTTTTATGCTGCAAAAGGGAAAAAGGATCTTACAGGATGTGTTTTTCCCCAGTGAGAAAAAAGACGGGGGAAGAAACCAGGAAAGTTTTCTTTCTGAATCAAGCCTGACTCAAGGCTGCTGCATTTCAACAGAATATCAACAAAACAAAAAAAAAAAACAAAAACAAAAAAGAGACAAGAAAGGTACAAAAACCGTTCTTCACTGACAGCCAGGTTTCCTTTAGAAACTTTTATAGGATGATTCAGGTCATCAGAATGATCACTGTTAAAGGGAGGAAGGCTGAATTTTTTTCCCCAACACTAAAAAAGTATGTCTCAGAAATGAATGTCTTGCACTCCATCTGCCAACCACATCAGATTGGTATGAAGATAGAGAAGCTGAAAAATAAGTTTATCTTTTAGTATGGTAGTAGCTCCACTAGCTTCAGAATGTCATGTTACAGTTGCTTAGGATTTGAATCTTAATGCCCAGTAAAAATATGAGTAGTAGCACGATTCACCTAGTTTCTTTTAGGATTTATCCATGTTATAGAATTGTCACATTTTTCCACTTAGCTCACCGCTGTGAGCTCACCAGCCATGATGGTAATGTTAAACAATGTTCTTGACCCCTCAGGGGCTAAGACAGAAAATAATCTCTTGTGATATAATCTTTTTTCTTTTGTTACTGTTCTGACATCAATTAGAACTTTTTGTTCTATGTCCATTACCCTACCAAGACAGCAACTCTCTAATAGACTAACAGCAATCGGATCAAACACCTAACTACATCTTTCATATCAGTTAATTTCAGTGTCACAAGGATTTCTTCTACAAAATTTCAGATTAAACAAATATATAGTACTGACATGGAGATTTCTTTCACTTTTTTAGTCTTAGTATGATCATCTATTTTTATATATATAAATATATATAAATCACAGATTTTAACTTCTTAATTACAAGCTCAGGGTTGACACTTCTTTATAAGAAAAAAAAATGTTTGGTCAACCAACTCTTCTTTTTTTTGCTGCTCTGAAAAGTAACCCTTTAATGACTTATGAGCATGAAAATCAAAGAAGAGAATTTTTTACATATCCAGTTGTCCATTTCCTAACAAGTTTGCAGGTTGGTGGAGAAAACCTCTCTCATATGTGTGTATTTGGTGGAAGGGGGGGGCATGTGAGTTTGTATGATAGACCTAGAGGACATGGATGTTAATTGTGATGGTAATTGTACTTCAGTTTCTTCAAGGATACATTGCTTTAATAATCATTGTCTAAATGGTTAAGGTCTGGGATAGAGTTTCCCTAATTTGCATCTGGTCATAAAACCCAAGATGAAAGCTGTTTAAATTCTGGACAAATGTGTGTCAACAATTAGACATCAAAATCTTCCTTCTTGTATCAACCATAGACAAAGGATTTTTGGGGCAATTCTGTGTGGTGTTGAAATGATTTGTCAGAAATTTATTTCCTGATTCTTACGTTGACTCTGGAAATGGTATACACAAATTGTGGTAACACTGTAAAGCCAGCCAACCACATTCCAATTTAACAGCAGAGCAGGTAGATCATATCCATTGCAATTGCTTTTTCTTGTCAAATTATAATTAGCTATCGATTTAGGCATGAAATTAAAATAGAAAACACACAGCACGTTAGAATAAAGTATACTTAAGCACTTTTACCAAAAAGTAGTTACAATCTATTTACATAGTATGTCTAATAACAAAAAACATAAGTTTTGAGCTGCTTGTGTTCAATTCCTTTTCTTCCCCATTTGTTTACTTTGAAATATAATGATAGAGAGCATCATGGAATCATAGAATCTTAGAATGGTCTGGGTTGGAAGGGACCTTAAAGATCATCTAGTTCCACCCCCTCTGCTATGGGCAGGGATGCCATTCACTAGATAAAGTTGCTCAGGGCCCCGTCCAGTCTGGCCCTGACTGGTGGTCTGTTCTTCTGGGCCCAGATTAGTATGTCGCTGTGTAAGTGTACAAATCACATGGGGCTTACATGGTCATACCAATGCTTCCTGCTTCTCAAAAGGTTCCCCCTGGAGCAGGTCTTCTGATTGAGCATTTACTGTTTCCAGGAAGTTTAAGCCAATTCTCATAGGCTTTGTCTTTTGCCCTAGTACAGCAGGTATGAAGCAGAAGGTCTTTGCTTTTAATTTTTTTTCTGAACTTGCACATGCAGCTTTCTACAAGGACAAACCTTTAAAAATCTCCCCTGATCCATTTCTTCCTACCCATATCCACATCTTCTCTACATTCTCAGCAACTTTGTTTCAGGAGAAGTTTGACTTTGATTTCTCTGGATGTGTGTTTATTCGATGGCAACTGACTCTATTTCCATCCAATTATTCTGGATCTGAAATCTTATTGACAAGCAAAAATGTCCAAGCCCTCTGATCCAAGTCCTCTTGTTGTACTTGCTCCAGACTTGCTAGTGAAGGAGCTGACAGACTCAAGAGGTTTTTGTGTTAGCCTTGGCCCACATCTAGGTGATCTGATGACTGTTTTCAGCTGGTGCAGCCGAGGTGTGTGTCCAGGGGGCTCTCATCTATCCAGACCTCCATGGACTTTTGGACAAGAAGTAAGAGGGATCCGTAAGAACTGAAGGTGCTCGTCACTGGAGGAGCTTGCCCTGCTCTTCTTGAATTGGATCTTATAAACTGCCCCTCAAACAGCACACCAGCTTAATCTTTGTCAAAATGTTATTCTTGAGGGAGTTCTGCTAGAAATTTATGTCTTCCACATTATTATTTCTCCTCTTATTTTCCTACTATATATGTTGATATTTTGTCAGGAGACGGAGTTGCCTTTGCATGAAGTACTGTGTATACATTTCTTTAATAGTCCCTAAAGGTTGAATACACTCTTCATACATTGCATTTTTCTGAGATTAAGCGAGCTATTAAATCTACAGAGAAAATGAAATTGGGAATGAAGGAGAGAAAAGAAAAAGCATTCATGTTCGTAAATGCGAGAATCTACATAATTTCCAATGATTCTATTTGCACATCCTTTGCATCCAATAACTCTTCCTCTAAGGTAATTTTTTGGTGTGCCACAATTTAAATATTTCTCTTCTGTTAGCAGCAGATAAATTAAGAAATTATAGAGAAGACAATTACATGTTCAAGAAAAAGGAGCTAAATCCTAAGGAAAAGTCCTTTGATTGTGTAAACTCTCTATGCTGCGCATTCTAGAAGTTCTTCACATGCAATGTTCTTTTAAAGTGGAGGCTAATAACAAATTAGATGCAATTAATTACATAACCATTGCTGTAGACCCCATGAGGTTTTTTCTTTTCAATATTCAATTGACTTCAATATTCTTTTGCATCATCCCCAAATTTTATATGTTCATTGTACTGCAGATTTTCCTACTGATGACTCAGTACTGTAGTACTGAATACAGTACACAGTACTGTAAATGCAGTGCAGACTACCTGAACTCTGGCCAAACTTAGGCATTTCAAAAAAAGATAATCAGAAAAAAAAATGTAAAAAGGGGATAGAGATTTCCTGCAAAAGAGGAAGAGGAAGGGAAACTGTGCCTCTGTGTTCTGGTAAGCATTGATCTATCCCAGTGCCCTAAGAGGCATCATTGACCTCTGTCCATGGAAAGCTCCGAAAATCTGAGTCTCAGATGCACAAATTATCCCAGTTCTATGGAATTTTTAGGAAGAATGATTCCCACAGATGTGTGAACCAATTTAAGCTGCTTCCATGCAAAATGGCTTTACTGTGCGTGTGACTGAGCACTGGCACAGATTGCTCCGAGAGGCTGTGGAGTCTCCTCACTGGAGACATTCAAGAACCATCTGGACACAATTCTGTGCCATGTGCTCTGGGATGACCCTGCTTGAGAAGGGAGGTTGGACCAGATGACCCACTGTGGTCCCTTCCAGCCTGACCCATTCTGTGATTCTGTGATGCTGTGAGCTGGAGCTGTTCTTGGGAGGTGGACTCTGTGTGCAGTGTCTCAGCAGGCAGCAGTTGCCTTCAGTTTACTAACTGATTCTGAATCATTATCAAATGTAACTATACTTATTCACTGAAACTTTTATTACTTCAACATAAGAAATAAATTACAGCACTGATGCAAGTTGTGGTTTTTGTTTTTAATTTGCTTCCAAAGATAACCCATTCAAACTGAATACAGAGAATTTTAGAATGATTATGCAGGTTTCTATAGATTTCATTATGGATATGAAGAAGAAATCCACATTTCAGAGACCACAAAATTATGTTTACTATA
This sequence comes from Cyanoderma ruficeps, assembly GCA_008694505.1. Taxonomy (NCBI): domain Eukaryota; kingdom Metazoa; phylum Chordata; class Aves; order Passeriformes; family Timaliidae; genus Cyanoderma; species Cyanoderma ruficeps. Next base: position 10,558,039 of record VZDJ01007754.1, read on the forward strand.
TTAACCCACACATGTTCAAACCTGCTAGAGGAGAATGGATAGAGTTAACAACAGTGGAATATTACATAAAATTGAAAAAAGCCATAATTTAAAAGGGAAATTCAGCAGTCAAAGGCGAAGTCTTAGTGTCAGTACTGAGATTATGTTGTCAAAACATAATAGACTCAGCAATGCCTACTTCCAAGAAAAATAGGGCAGGTGATGCGCTGAGCATGGCAATGTTTTCATTACAACTACTCAGATGGACTGTCAGGATCATATTAATATGTGTAATTATGACCGTTTTTGGATAAAATAATGATAAAGACCAGAGTACCATGGTAACAAGGTATGTGAAGGATAAATGTTATGGTAGTAACAATTTGCTCCTCTGTTAAACAGTATAGGAGACATAATGGAGAATGAAAAACTTTCATTTTTAAAAGAAGTTCTAACATCAGACAAGAGTGATGGTCTCAAATTAATTTAGTCTGAACATTTTGCTTCAGTCTGTCCTATTCAAATCTGGTGGTCAATGCAACCAACTAATCACTTGAGGGTAATTTGCCAACGTACATGAAGTTTTCACTTACAGTATCTATTTACTTTTCCTACTAAACTGAGTATATAGTTTCTGATTCTGATTGTGCATCATATGAGGTCATAAATGCATTGCACCTGTGTGAAATTCTGGTGCCATGACAAAGCAAATGAGAGCTTTATCATTAGCAAAGATTTTGACTATAACCAGGGAGAAAAAAATAACTCCCCTTTTTTTCTGGAAGCTATTAATATGTGGTTTATTTCTGACTCTTAATAAAACAACAACACTGTTTGTAAAAGAAGTGACATTAGCATTGTCACCTGCAAGTTTTGAATCTTTATTCCAAAGCAGTTGCAGTCTTTCTGCCTGGTTTCCCCACAGTCAAGGTCTCTGGACTGTCCAGGAGTTCAAGAAAGTCGTATGTGTTTGTCCATATCTTAAAGTCTACACAGTTAAATCTAGTCATTTCAAGAAAATGGGTCGGTGTTTCAGTCAGCTCTTATTTCACCATTATATTTAATTATGTAGCATTGATAATTAACAATATAACACACATGAAAGGCTTTTGTTTCACACTGATGAAAAAACATTCTTCCTTTTCCTCCTTTATCCTGGCACCAAGAAATCTGTGCAGCTCAATACTTAAAGCAGTTGGCAGCATCTGGTGTGTAGTTTGTTTATTAAACTCAGAACAGCTGCATTACTGAGAGAAGTTGTCTTTTTCTTGAGAGGGAATAGGGAAAGAGTGTGTCCATTTATCATTAGCAAAAAAGATGTACAGAATGTCGACTATTTATCTTAGATATAGCGGGGGTCCATCTGTCAGCATTTCTAAAGATGTTTTAAAGTCAAATTTCCAGGGAAGACAAATCTACTCCCACTGAAACATAAATCAGTATGATTTTCTCCCATGAAAATAATACAGAATATGTGGCTTTCAGTTCCAAGCATTGAGGAAGTTAGAAAGAAATTTGACTTTTTCAAAGTGGGAAGCCAGCCATTTAGACAACTCTCCTTCTTTCACCTCCTGAAGGTCTTTTGTAGCTCTCCAGGGTTTTCCTGAGCCCCCACACATATTGCCTGAAGCAAGGAGAAGGAGCCTCCAGGGTAAGCAAGCTGCCCCTGCCAACAGTGGAGTTTGTTTTTCCAAGATAAATGGATAGACAGCTGAGGAATGAATCAGGGCAGAGTGATTTCAACTGTGAGACCCAGCAGACATATATGACTGTGGGGGATTAACAATAAAATCAGGTGAGGGACAGCTGGAGCTCCTCACATCTGTCCAGCTCCTCTTTTCAGCCTGCTGCCTGTGAATTTTCACTGTAGCCTGATTATAACCATCTACTCATGGACATAGCAAAGGCACAAATATTACTTCACAAGTCAGCAGTGCTTTGGTAGTCTGCTACAAATTTTCTCTCTCTCTTCTCATTTTCCTGGTAGACTGTCTAATTCTGTATCTTTCAGAGTCTGAGGAGGAGCTTACTACCTAAAACAGATTTCTGTGTGTCAATAGTCCATTTTTCATTTTTAAAAAATGTTTTTTAGGCACAAAAGTTGTTCACGTCTTATAAAAATTACTCAATTTCACTATGTATCTAGTGAGTTTTTTTCTCCAGCCTGAAAATGACACTCAAAGGAGGCTTTGTAAAAAGCCCAAACTCCATTAACTCTCTAAGTTTCTTACATGTCTCCCATGCTCCACTAAATAGCCCAAATAGCAGGTTACAGGTGGACAGTGCTCCTTCTCATCCCTCCTCTCCTCACTCCCCACCTCAAAGTATCATCCTGGCCTTGAAAATCTTTTGAAATAAATATTTCATCATTTCAGCTACTCCATGAAAAAAAAAATTGCCATATCTGTGTTTCCTGATGATAAATAATACTAACTAAAGCTTCCTGTGGGCCACATGTCCTATCTGTCTTTGAGTCACCAGTGTGGCTATGACAATTTTCTTCTCCAGGCTGAACTGTCTTTTCTGTCATTTTTAGCTTATTGGATTTTCTATCTCCCTTCACCAGATTTCTGTGCCTTTGGTAGAAACTAAAGCTTCTATTTTCAGACAGAGGAAGTAGCAACGGGGAGATTTGGTTCACTTATTTGGGAGGTTTCTATTGGGCTTTATCAAACCCCACCTTTAGCTTTTATTCTCCATTCTAAACATGCTTGTATGGGTATATGTTCCTGATCATCTGACATAAATCCTGCTGACTCTTTTTTTTCCACCTATAACTTGAGCTTATAGACTATGTTTTGGGTTATTCATTCAGTTGTGGCAAAATTCTGTGGCAAAATTCTACTTCTTTCATATGACTATTGCCTGAAATTTCTGCTTTGTTATTGTGTGGTATTCTGATGAGCCAGCAAGGCCAAGGCCAAAGAACTTGTGGATTTTCTATAGCAAGATTAACGGAATGGGCAACAACTTCTGAAAACAATTCATATTGCTTCTGTAATTGATTATTTTGAGGTCTAGTGTTGATATTTTTTATTTCATTTTATTTTATTTTAATGTTGTGAGCTTCATTTCATTTACTTCACACATCGTCTACATGTATATATATCACATTGTATGCATGTAATGTAACTACAGATAAATTGTTTCAGTCTTTAGATCACACTGAAGGTTTTTAAGCAGTTAGGGGTTTTTTTTAAGGGTTACAGATCAGTCTCAAAAATTTGCTCAAAGAGTAGTCAGATGACTTCAAATTTCAGCTTTGTGCTATTAATTGAGTTTGAGGCTCCAAGAATATTTTGTGAATAATTTGTGTATATATAGGGGGGGAGAAAGGAGCATTTTCATCTCTGAAATATTCTGATGCTTCTTCTCAACTTCTGTCTAATCTGAACACAAATCTACAAATGAGGAATTCATATTCAGATGTTCAGGGAAGCCAAACTAAATCAATTGACGGACATTTATAGACAGACTCCCCCCAGGTTACTTTTTTTTGCTGATGAGCAACATCATTTAATTTCCACTAACAATGATGTTAAATTTATCAAATTCAAAGAAAAGATGTTGTTTAAATTGGTCAGATTTCTTGATTTGGTTATCAATTGACATTTCTACATCTGTGTTAAACTTTTATGACTCCAGAAATATGAACACTGCTTGAAAGCATGCAAACTGTTAGCTCTGGTTTTTATGCTATATTTCTAGATTAGTATTTAACATAGCTAAATGTGAATTTATAGGGATGATATTTGAATGCAAATCAAGTTTAGACTAAAATTAGTTTTAGACAGAAATGGGGTTGGGTTGGAAAAATATTATTAAACTTTAAACTTGCTTTTTTTACTGAGCTGGTTCTAACATTTCAGCTTAATCTGGTGCAACAAAAACCCAAAACCAGTTTTTAGCTCATACCTGAAATTAAATGGTAGTTTCAAATTTGGGGGACTCCAATGAAAATGAAAGTTAGAGAAAAATCCCAAGTTCTCCCATCTCCAAGCACTACTTACAAAGATAGAATATTTAGCAGCATATGGCAGTGTGTGTATATATATATATATAGCAGTATATCAAGGCAGAGTTTGAACTTTTAAGGGAAAGATTCTTTATGGCTTTGTTTCTTCAGAAAAGTATTGTACTACAGAAATAGACAGAAATAGAAAAATATATACAATTGTTTTGATACGTTTGTGAAATAGGTTTCACAGAATCTGATATTTTTTTGTGCAAGATGCCTTAAATCACTTTCTGTAGGGCTAATGCAATTGAATTTATTTCTGTATATAGTCTTTTATAGTAAATACTTCGGATGCAACATTAGACCTTTCTTTCCACTGCAATCATATACAGCCTTATGATTACTGACTATAAGACAGAGACAGTGAAAGCTCTGCTTTATTAGCTGTGAATGCACTTTCAGTCCATTTGTAGACTGAGAGCTTGGAAGCAAGAAGTGGTGACAGTGCCAAGAGCACCAAGACCTTCCTGATGGGCAATGCCTACATCCTCTCGCTCCTTTGCAACTAACCCTGTTTCCCCTCATGTCATCTGATGAAAATCAGCTGTGACTTAGGGCCTCGGATCATCCCACCAAGCACTTCAGGGAGCACATTGTCTTTGTAGATCTCTACAGCCAGTCAGCAGAGATGGGCACCCCCATTCCTGGGAAGGGGCTTACCTCCCTTCCCAGCACAGGCTGCCTGGGATGACAAGGTTTGTCGTGTATAAATCTTACTTAAGTGCCTGGAGGTAGATGCCACCAGTGAGACGAGAGGTCCAAACCTCACCCAGACTCTCTCCTGCGCTTTTTTCTGTTGGCCCAATGATGCCTCTTCTTCACTCCAGGGCTGGAGTGAGGAGGCTGGAGAGGAATTCCAGCTGGAGAAGTCACAGTAAAATGATTTAGTTTCTGGGCCAAACCAACCCTGGTGTAATCAGACGTACAACCAACATGCATTCGTTGTTCTAGTGCTGCCTGACGCTGCAGTCTTTGTATTCTTACTTATAAGGCATTGGAAGAAGTCAAATATCCTAGTTTCAAACAGGAAAGGAGACTGCCTTCAATGCACATATGCACAAGGGATGGAGTTTAAACAGGTCTTTTCTGAAATCCCAGATGTCTTTGCAAGGCTGGTAAAAGCAGTGCACAGGGTTAAAACCAGCTCAGACAGTTAGCAAAGATTATGATGCACATGGCCAAAGGACAGAAAGCAAATTAATGCAGTGCCTCAAAGAGTGAGGAACTGCGATAAAGATACCCTTTAGGTTTAGTCATTAGTGCACTTAGTTGTTTGTCAGTCTCAGCCTTTACTGCATCAGTGAAAAGAGGTCGGTAGAGAAAGCAAGGTTAATACCTACAGGTCAATGCTGACAAACCACTAACACACCTCTTAAAAATAGCTGAGTGGTATGACAGACATAACTGGTTAAAAGCTGAACAATAATTAAGCACAGCTTCATCTGTATCCCCCTCTATCTCTTGAGACTCTGTAATGAGAAAATTCTTTTTTGTTCCCCAGAATACTTTTTGGGGGGTTGGTACTTGAAATGTGGCAGAAACCAAAAGCCCTAGCTGTTAATTTCAGCATCCATTTCAGTCCAATATTCTAGGCCTCCTCTTCCACTTTGTTTTTCTTTTGCATTTCTGAGAATGGCATATGCACACGGTGAGGATGCATCTCTCTCCCTGTACACACATTTATGTATGAATATACACACATATATGTATCTCCACAAATAAATTTCAGGCACGTATGCTCTTAGAGAGTATTGGAAAGGCTCCATTTACCACAAGACTTGACACAGACCTAATGACAAGAGTCCCAGGCAGGGACTTATGCTTTAAATATGTTTATACCTTGTGTTTCTATAAGTGTTGTTGAAATTTTCTGAAATAACTGGAAAAGAGTGAGCCTGCAGAACTTGATTTGTCAACATCTGCTGCTACTAGTAAGGAATACATAAAACCCAGAACTTTCCAGGTAAAAACAGCAACCTAGATGGTATTTTGGGGCTTTACTGATATGAATTTCATTATTCCTTGGTTTCTATTTGTGCACAAAAAAAAATGCTCACCAAGAAGCTCACCAAGCTTACTTCCTTCCTTTCAGGCTACAATAATTGTTAAGTGATGACTTTTCTACATTTATGGAAGTATGTTCTTTAAAAATGAGTTGGGTAAAATACCAGTGATCAAAACCATCATCCTAGTTGGTGGAGATTTTTTAAAAAGTGAATTCATAATGCATGGAATGTGGCCCTTACTTCTAATGATATCATCTGGCCCCCCTTAACTCCATTACAGATTTATAATCATACTGCCACTGTCCATCACCCAAGAATGACATGACACAATACCCAATGGATTACCCCTGCAGCAATTGGGTCTTTTTCATTTCTTTTCTCTCCACATACTTTCCTCCAGGAAGTTTTGATTAGTAGAAATGCATTCAGATTTCCCTGTGGATAAAAAGAAGGGAAGTACTTGACATTTTCCAGGCAATCTCAGACAGTACTGCTCAGCCCATTGCTTTTCCATTTCCCCTTGAGTTTTTACTAAGTCCAGTGCACAACAGCTAATGTGGTTTTCACAAAACAATGATCAGTAATGTAAATACCATTTCTTCCCTCAAGACTCATAATGAATTGTGTGTTTCTTCAGCTTGTTTCTCTCATAGTTTTTCATGTAAAAGATGATATTTGGAAATCACAGAACAGTTAAAATGTAAACCGTTGTGTTTCTTTTCATTAGTAAGAAAAGTTTGAATGCAGGGATATTTTGTTGGCAGGGTTGTATTAACAGTCATTTATATGCATATATGTGTATATATATGTATGTAGAGTTGCACCTGCTTCTTTCATATACCTTTAAATTACTAGCGGATAATGAATGTCCTCCTATTAAGCTCATTTTTTATATTGCATCTTCCTGAAATATAGACATCAGAAGACCTTGCTGCTCAGCCAAGGCAATTTTGCCTGGTGCAATATTATGTTAGTAGACAAAGGCATTTGAAAAAGCCATACATTTTATTTTCCGAATCAATACTTCTTTTGCTGCCTACTGAAAAATCCTTTTTTTAGTGCTTACAACATATCTGAGAGTTGGAATAGGATTGTAATGTTCAGTAACAGACTGAAACAATAACTAGCATTCTTAAAGATTAATTTTATTTGCCCTGCCTTTTGCCTGCAAACATTATCCACATAATGCTTTTCAGACAGATTGTATCTTGTTAGTTTCCCTGCTTCATAGTATACATATATTAATGAATATGTATTTCCATTGGCGACAGTGTAAGGCAAGTTATTTCTCTCATAGTGTTATTCAACTGTTTATTCATGTGCATATTTTAAATTTGCTATGGCTTCTTGGAAAGTCTAATTGGTTGTCACTGACTACTAGCCAGAGTTTTCTTTTGTTAAGACACAATTACATAAAATTTTGATCATTACATGAGAGTTCACTTCTGATTGTTAGATCTAAATGATATTATTTTCAAAATGACAGAACTCCTTATCAATGAATCTCCATGAAAACATTGTGTTAAAAATATCAGAAAACACATTTTTTCCAGTTATCTTCATAATAAGAAACAAATAGATTTTCTGAGTTAAACAAGATATATTGACCTTTATATGAATCTTGCCATAATTGGCAAAACATTGGAATATGGAACCCACAATTCACTAACTCTCTGTGCAGAGAGAGCAATAGCTCAGCTGAAAAATACCAGATTGCTCATCAGGGAAGTCTTATAAATGCAACACACAAAGTCACTTGCAGACCATCTACTATAAGTATCCAGTTGCAGCAACTACTGTGAGATGTGACATCAAGAAAGCAAAGAGTCAAACTCTGGTTCCCAGTGCCATGAGATTTCAACTGTCTATACAATCAACAGACAGAAACAGGGAAACACGTTCTTTCCTCTGGCTGTAGCTACATATACTCTATGTTAGTCTGATTTCTCTTTGTTGACAGTAAAGATTAGTCTTGGCCTGGCATCATGGCATGACAAGCTCTGTGAACAATTAATTACCATCTTCAACTTAGAAATCTTTAAATACATGCACAGTGTCATAATATAGGTGGTTTGCACTCAGCCCATTAATCCAAATATTAGAGATAGGTGATCAGAAGTGGTTATTTTTGGTGAGGTAACTAAGTGTATGGATTAAGGCTTCCCAATGTAACTCATTTAAAGTCAACGTTTAGAAGTGTTCCAGCAACCTGGACAGTGTAATTTATGCTGTGTGAGGACTATGCAATGGAGGATCAGAAACATCTTTCCCAGCCTCTCTGGTCCTCCTCCCAGTGAAGCTAGTGGGAGTTTGCCATTGGCTCCAGTACCAGGAAAAGTGCATCTAACAAGTTTGATACTAACTATTTAAATCTGTGTTTATATCCTTGGTGTCTGTCTCTCAAACAACACTGGTGACACTTACTAGTTCATAATTACAACAGAAATAAAGTGTGGGACTATCTTTAACACTGTTACTTAATATTCAGTACTGTATGTATATATCTAATTGACACCTCAGTGAAGACTTTGACATGCCTTATTCATTCTAGTTATTTTTATGGTATTGGTTTTGTTAGATTGCTTTACCATATAAAGAATAAAATTATAACTGTTCTGAGTTAAAATTGTCCAAATCATTTTTATCCAAGTTTTGTTAAATCTAAATCATGTCCGTCCATTCTTTTCATTCCCATCACCCTTCACTCACACTAGGAAGGCAATGTATATTGGTGGTTTACAAACAGGTATTTGATATTCTCTGATGGACTACAATAAATATCTGAAGTAAGTACCTGCCTCGCATCTTGTGGTTTCTTGTCTGCAGAACAAAAAATGCTCTCTGCAGAGCAGTAGTGTTAATCCTATGATTGTCATGATTGGAGAATCATGAGGTGAAATGAATCTTTAAAATAACTTATGAGGACTTCATTCTACAACATTCTTTTTTCAGCTACATTTATGTGCCAGCCATATTCCCCTAAAATCTGTCAGAGAAGTGAAAAACATTGTGGATGTGTCCAAAGTCATGACATCTAAGGATAAATTTCAGGCAGGAGTCCTTTATTTATTCTTTTGCAAAAGGTGAGATCTTTCTATGTCTACACATAAGGTGCTTCTAAAAATTATATTTCATTGTTATTTTACTTACTTATTAGTTCTAAGTCAATCATATTAGGAGCTAATTTAATGGTAGTATTCTTTGAAATTGTTGAACATCTTTTTGGGGTTTGTTTTTTGTTTTTTTTGTCTGGGTTTTTTTGTTTGGGTTTTTTTGCTTGGGGTTTTTCTTGTTGTTGTTGGGATGTTTGATTGGTTGGTTGGTTGGTTGGTTGTGGGTGATTTTGCTTGTTTGTTTGTTTGGGTAATTTTTTTTGCATAAAACTGCCCATGATCCAGGAGTCTTAAAATGTAAACCAATCTTGTTCTTTGAGAAGTGTGGGATCTGGAAAACTAGAGGGGTGTCTTTCTCCTTTTTAGTTTGGCTCATTCTAATTGCTTCAGTGGAGTATAAAATTTCATACTAGGTTTTCAAACTGTCAGTGCAGTGTCTTTAAAATGCTTCTGTTGATTAGATTTCAAGTTTAAGAGGTTTGTTCAGATGTCTATATATTGTTGTCTGGCATCACTTGAAACAGTTAAAGTTAGTCAAGGCATCTGCCCAGAGCCAGAAGACATGACACAGGACCTGCAGAGCTCTGTATCCTTCCAGACTGGCAATTAGTTGTCCAGATGGGATGGTCTCAAGAACCTTGAATGAAACTGAAGGCCTAAGTTTAGGCAAGAGAACCAATATCCTAAATTCAGGTGAGCTGAATCCCACTACAACCTGCTACAAATATAGATTTGGGTGAACTAAACCTCAGCCTCAGAAGAGGTTTAGTTACCTAAATAAAGGCAATGCTGCCATTCTGGGTGTGTCAGGGTTTGGTTCAGCTGCTTGTGTTTACATCTTCTAGTCCCACTGCCTTGGGTTTTCTAGGATATATCGAAGAGCACTGGACACTTTTGTGAGGCTCATTGATTCATAGCTTGCATTGCATTCAGGATATCTGTGTGTAGCTGGCAAATATGCAGAGCAGCAGGAAATCCATGGCTTCCAGGGACAGCAGCTGGAGCCAGTGCATGGCCCGCTGAGCATCTCCAGAGGCGCTACATTGCCTGCCTCTGGCTGCCCACCCAGCTCTCTGAGACAGAGGAAGCCTGACACCTTCTGGGCGTGTCTATCACTGAACTGGGAGAAACCACCTCATTTTTAAAATGATTCCGTGAAGAAATTTGTTTGGGAAATTACTCCTTTCTTTAGAGTGGACTGCTATGTTCCTCATCCTAGACTAAAACACTGAGTTTTCAAGGAGAAAAAAAAAATACTTTACAGTGTTCAGCCTCTGAAGAAGGCTGAAGAATGATTTCCAGCTTCTAATAATTTTGTAGTATTCTTTATCTTATTAACACAAGACAAACCTTGCTGTGCATGTTTCCCGACGAAGCAAAAACAACTGCTTGTCATAGAAGAGTTTAGTGAATTCAAAAATTTAAAATTCTGGTACTTCCTTGAAGAGACATTACCTGAAGAAGTGCTTGGAGTCTTCTGTGAAACATGGAAAATCTATCTAACAGTTAATAACTTCTTTTAATTATTATTCCTTTCCTGTGCACCTATGAGAAGATTCTGTTAATTAATAGTGCCTTGCTTTAAATCCTGCTGGAACAGAATGAAAATGTGAATTTCTAGGGATTTGATTCTGTTAAGTGTCAAAAATTTACCTGCCTATTCAAACACCACTGCATCCTTTAGTCTGGAAATACTAGCACACCCATTTTCTCTGCCAAACTTCTGATATTTCTTTCATGACTGCATGAAACATTGCAAGTTTATTTTGATTCTTTTGTCTCATCAGAATGCAAATAAAATTCAAGGAGAATAGAATGTGAGAAAGTATCTTAAAAAGTGAAAATACAACTATCTAACCATTTGAAAACAACAGATGCTTTTATTTGAATGGCAAGTAAAGGTTCTGGTCGATTCTTCAACAATTTAGAGATGATGCTTGAACACCAGCCTTAGCACCGAAATTATATTGATATACTAAATTCTGAGGCTTTGCTGAGTTTATTAGCAGTCTCTTGGTTTAATACACTATTGAACCTAATATTACATTTGCATCTGTGAAATGCAGATTCATTTACCTGAATATTTGGGTAGTGTCTATGGCAAACATTAATAAATCCAAACAACTGTTGACATTAATGCAGGGGAAACTGTGGCGTAAAAAAATGTTTTCTGATGCATTGCTGAGCTCAGGCATACCAGAGAGCCATCAGATACAGAATCCCAGATAATCTAAAGAATGTGCAGGTGTCGAGCACTTGCAATATGATGTAAATGCAAAATCCCTCCCGTGGGATTTGGATCTGCATGAGGAATGTTGTTGTTTTTTAAAAAGAGAGAGGATGGCCCATTTTTGAGCAGCTCATGTGGCGGGTGATGCTCACTTCTGCCATCAGCTCCACCTGTCCAAACCCAGCCCATGGCAGGGAGCTCAGGGCTGCATGCAGCCCATGCAGCCAGAAGCTCCAGGGAGCATGAAGGATAGGAGAGGCTTGGAGAAGAGGCCAGCCTACTGCAATGAGACATCTTTGATACTTATAATTACTTCAAATAAATTAATTTATGAGGTAAGGAGCATGGGAGAAAGAGAAGAGTAAAATGGAAGAAGTCCAAGGGCAACAGAATATTGGAATTAAGAGGAAAGATTTCATCTGAGTATCAGTAAAAATATCCTTAAAGTGAAACAGATAAAGATGCCTAGTCTGGCTCCTGATTTTAATTTCTGTGATGAAGTTTCTCATTTTTCTGGTTAACAATTTTCTTCAATAATGCATTTATTTTGATAGAGATATTGATTAATTCAGAACAATCAATAAAATTATAAATACAGAAACTCCTCACACACTCTTTATTAGATGTTAAAAACTTCCATCTTTCAACTGTAACCTTGACCATACTTAAAACAGCAGAGTATACAAGATACAAATGGTTAGTACATGGGACAATTATTTGTGCTACTCAGTTTATGATGCTTCTTTAAAATACAGCCTAGGTTTAAGCATGATTCTACTTTTCCCCCCCTGGAATGAATATTAACAGGTAAGTTAGAGGAATAACTTATAATAGATAACTTAGAGGAGGGTGAAATAGATATATTTGACAAGCAAGGCAGAAAGAGCCAAAAGGATGAGGCAAGCAATGTGGAAGAGAGGAGGGAGACTGGAGAAGACTCTAGAGGAACAAACAGAAGTGAAATCTCTGGGCACCTCCCAGGAGAAAACAGAACTGGGACAATCCTGCAATGCAGTGCAAACCTGCTAGAAATTCAGACTGGATATTTTTTCTTTTCCCAACTGTTGTTCCCTGAAATACTGAAATATTTGAGGGATTCATTCCTGAAACAATTTCAAAGATCCTTAACAATGCCACAGGCACAACTGAAAACTAAGGGATTCTATTCTAGGGCAAGCAGCTCCAGTGAACATCCCATGAAATGTGGAAGGAAAAAAGTCTGACATTCCCTGGCTGCAAATTGAATTTACTGACACTTTTCAGGCAAAGGCAATATTCCAAGTAGTCATTTTGTTGCTCAATAAATTCCCATTCCCGTTCACTTTGCTCTGTAAAACTTGCCTCTACCTTGCTTCCAAATGAAATAAATCATGGAAAATTAGAGAAAAGAAGAGAGAGCAATTTTGTGAAGTGCTACTAGAGATGTGTTTTCCAGATAAAAACCATAACAATATTGAGAGACTGACAGCAACTAAAGCAAAAATGAGCATGAGACAGGCTGTTGTGATGAGCTGACACAAATTCATCTGTCTGAATAACACAATTAAGTATACATCACAAAAACACAACTAGCAATCCCCAGATCAAGCTAAAAAATTTAGATATAGGCAATACTGAAAGGAAAAGTACCACTTTTTTTCCTCCCTTTTCAATTTTAAGTAGAAATATAGCTTTTATCTTTATGTTTGTCTGTCCTAGCACAGCCACCAGGGTGTACTTCTTTCTTACCAGCCGATAGACACAGTGAAAATGAGCACTGAGCTCTGTTCTCTCTCTCTATATGTGCCATGTTCCTGATCAAATATTTTTATTCGGGGGGTTGGTTTAAAAACAACAAATTCTATAGTAAAACAAACGCTCTCATTGCTTTTGCAAAATCAACTTATCCTAAAATTACATGTGGAAAATGTTGGAGGAAAACAAGAAGGGCTTTTCCTTCTGTTAAAAAATTCTTTCAGCTTTCTCTTTCCTCAGGAAGGATTGTGCTTTGACTTCACAAGTGGTATTTTTCAAAGCTCTGAGCTGAATTCTAAATCTGCGGTGTTTGGCACAGGGAGCGGGTGTACACATCTGCACCAGAAACGGGGCTTTCCGCAGCTCATCGCGGCTCCCGTCTCCAGGCGTGGGGAGGAGGCACGGCCGCCTTGGGATGTGACGCGCATCCCAACAGCCCCGGAGCGGCTCTCAGCGAAGCTGTTTGTCCCCAGCTGTGCCGGACAGCCCTGCCAAGGGGAGCAGAGAGAGCTCAGCGTGCCGAGCCGGAGCGCACCTGCTAACCGTGAAGGCGGCTCTTGACGTCGGTCCTGAGGCCGTGGGTGGGTTTGATGTGCATCTGCAGGGCTGAGCACAGCGGGGCTGCCCGCAGAGCCCCGGCCCTGCACAGCCCGCTGCAGCACCACGGGAAGGAGCAGCTCTATGGCAAGGTCTCTCCATCCTGACCACGGGATGGCAGCATGAAAGAGAGTGAAAAAACAGTTGCTTGTACAAACTGGGCTGGAGTTTGGAAGTGTCTGGTAAAAATGAAAAAAGAGACCCAATGGAAAAAGTTTAATAAGCACTTCAGACTCTATCTGGAATTGGTGGCAACTTGCCCCAGCAAAGCCAGTCACCAGCCTTGTTGCTGAGAAGAACAGCTTCTGAGCATTTAATGTGTTCAGCAGCTTTTCAGTTAACTCAAGCAGAGGAGGCAACTGTGAAACTCTTACAGATACTTGAACAATAATGTCTTCAAATAAATATGAAGCCACCGAAAGATGTTTTCAAGTAGAAGGCATGTTGGGGGGGGGAGGGGGGAGGAATGAAAGAAACCTCAGGAGACCTTCTTCTAAGTCAGAAATAAAAAAAAAAAAATCTGGTAAGAGTAGACCAAAAAGAGATGGATGGCAGGGAAACACACCTGGAAGCAGCCTGGATGCAGCAACGAAATCACCCAGTGAAGGGAGCTGCAAGGGAGATTTTGTGGCCTCACCACTGACCATTTAAGCATTTGTCTCCCAGTCATAAATCCACATAACACAACTCACCATTTCCAGAGCAGACAGCTGAGCTCTCTGCTACACAGCCACAGAAAATCAGGAACCACAGAAGGAGATCTATGACAGGCAAAACAATGGTGCTGGAAAGGATCTTTTTAATCTAGTCCATGAGAAAGCCTGAGAACAGAGATAAGGGCTGGAGACCCTGTGACTGCCTCCTTTATTCAGGCACCTGGAGGTGCTGCCAAGGGCAATGGCTGCAGTCTACCCATACTTTCTTTCCCTCCTGCCTGTTGAAGTTGCCCCAGGGTTCACCAGTTTGTCAACAGGCCAAACAGAACCAGGCAGTGAAGGGAGGAGAGACAAACGGGGATGCATTATGTGACATGGAAGAGACCTGACTGCTTATTTGGTCTCTACTGAAAAGCTTGGTGTGTTGAGCTTTGTCACTCTCACCGTCAGATTTACTGGCTTTGCTACTATCCTGCAAAACCCATCTGTCCTGGCCCAAGGACAAATGAGACCTCTGAAGTGGGAACACATGGCAATAGTAACATCATCATAAGTGCAGACGAGATTGATGAAGAAATCAGGACCGGCAAAATAACCTGCAGATTCTGCAGTGAAGTGAATACCTGGAGCTTTCTTTTCATATTTCATCCATACCCTGCTGGTCTTGGAGCATGGGTTTGGATCTATACAGTGCAATGGTTTAAATGTTGTCTTAATTTGAAGCCCATTATAGAGGTACTTGTGCTGTCCATGGTCTTTCAACCTATAGAAGAGAAGGTGAAAGACCCTTCACAAGAAGGAGCTGGTGTGTAAAAAAGATGGGCAGCAGTGATACCATTTCTTCTGGCCACCCAGTTCTTGGAAAGCCTAGTTTCAATAAAAAGCTCTGGATAATGAGTATCTGCTGTCTCTCAACTGCAGGAGCACTGAAGCAGAGTGGGATCATAGGCACAGCTTTGTTCATAACCTGACTTAGTGCAGGCACCTGTGTGCAGGACACTTCACTGGCTGCATGCACTGCATAACAGGGCACAGCCAGAATTTCAGGAAAAAAAGTTTCCTTCCTGGTAGCTATCAACCTACATGCCTAGTTCTGAAAGTGTATACCTTCTTTACTAAATTTAGCTGACAGTTTTTCAATCCACTTCTTTTCTTTCTTTTCTGCCATCACAAGCATAGGCAGGTGTCTGCCCCAAAAGAAAGTCAGTAATGGTACCGCAACTTAAAATTTTACAATGATAGCCATGAGATATGGTAGCTTTATGTCACTTCTTTCCTAAATCAGGGCAAAATTGGAACAAATTCCATTTCAAGGGTTTAGCTAAACAGACAGCAATGAGATCTAATTTAATTCAGAAAACAAGTTCTCACTAATTTCTTAAAAATATTTTCGTGATAAACATTTTCAAAAAAGCACAAGCTATGACTGACAGGGATGATGTGGCTTTCATCAGCTTACTGCAGTGTCAAAATTTAGGTACCTAATCTACTGACTCAGAAAGAGTAATTAGCTTCCCATAGATCCAGTACAGCCAGGTGAGAGAGCAATTGACTAGTGACCAGAGAGCCTTTAACTCCTCAGAAAGATGATCCACTCAAAAGCCCTACATGCAAAGCTGGAAGCTGAATGGGTCTAGCTAACAAAAATGGCTGAGGAAGGGATATTTTTGAGTACTTCTCTGGAGCTCAGACATCTCCTTTGTAGCTCCTGTGTGCATTTTCTCAGAAGAAAGCAGCAATTCAGTAGGAATTACTTTAAAGGGGAGCAGGGGTGATGATTACACCCATCTCAGCTTGAAGCCATTCAGCAGTGCACCTCTCATCTGTTCTCAAAGCACCTTGAGCAAAAAGCATGCAAAGACAGATGTGCTGATCCTTCATCTTTTCTCCCTGGGCTGGGCTGGGTGTCTGTTTAATTATCAGTGTGAAGGGGAAAAGGGAAGGGCAGAGGTGGTCCATGGGCACCGGCTAAGGTTATGCTTTGCACTGGTTTGTAGGATGAAAATCCCAGGCTGTACTGGGCTATGTGAAGATTGGGGATACCATATTCTCAGCATTCTTTTGCTCAGTTTAGGTATCTGTGGGAGCTTTTGAGCATCCCCCTTCATCCCACCCCAGAAGCCTCAGGACAACTTGTGAAACAAGAGACGGTAGATATTTATTAACACCCGCATAAAACAGCAACAAAAAATGCACCATGTGTTTTTTGGGATGAATGGAATATCAAAACATGTAAAACCAACCTTTACTATCAGACTGGTTGCAGGATTTCCTCCATCTGTTCATTAAAGTGCCTGCGCTCATTTTCCTTTCTTTTTAAGCATTTCACAGGAAGTTGAGCTGTGTCTCTTCAGTTCACCAAAGACACAACTTTTCTTGGTTGCCAGAACAATTCTGTACTTTTTTAAGAGTGAGAAAATGAGCTTTCTGGTGTCACCAGTAATATTCCAGTCAGCCACGAGAGGGCAGGTCGTGCTCTCAATACAGCTGCAGATTTTTGTAAGCAGCTGTTAAGACCACTCACAGTTTTAAAGCCCTAACTACCAAACTAAGCTCCAGCCACTGAAAAGAGGAATGCATGGCTCTTTGACTCTAGTACCTGTTATAGGCATAGCATCAATCTAATGCCCTCATTGTTTTTCTTCTGGAAAGGAAAATACCTTTCCACTTAGTTTACATGTGAGACAGAACAATTCCCCTTTGCTTTACCCACAGGCTCTTAGGCAAAATCTTTCTAATAAGTTAGCTGCTGTGCTACATTATTTACATTTCTCCCTCTTTCTTTCCTTCCTCTACCCCACTGCCACTGTGGTTGGTCCATAACCAGGGCAGCTTGCAAAGTAAACCCTTGAGACAGCAGCATCCACACCTCCAAGCTGATGAAGCTAGTTGGAAACCCTATGACCCCTAGGAAACAGCAGTCTAGGGTGCCTCATAAATTTTGATATCCAGATCCCATGAAGGACAAAAATGTGTCAATCTCCATCCAACAGTAGCTCTCTAAATTAGTGTTTAGCATGAACTGGTGCATGTTCTAGTCCGTTCAGCTTGGAGAAGAGAAGGCTCCAGGGAGATCTTGTTGCAGTCTTTCAATACTCAAACAGGGCTTATAAGAAAGATGGGGACAAAATTTGTAATGGGGCCTGTCGTAATAGAACAAGTGGTAATGGTTTCAAACAAAATGAGGGTAGATTTAGACTGGACATAAGGAATAAATTTATTACCATGAGGATGGCAAAACACTGTCACAGGTTGCCCAGAGAGGTGGTGAGTGCCCCACCCCTGCAAACAATCAAGGTCAGGTTGAACAGGACTCTGAGCAACCAGATCTAAAGATGTTCCTGCTCCTTTGCAGAGGGGCTGGACTAGATGATCAGGACCTGAAGTCTTCTGTGATTCTGTATGAGGACCCATCATCTTGTAGTGCTGGAAAACAGCTAAAAACTCCTTGAGAGAGGCCCATGGAGATCACAGACCTAGCTACCTTCTGACACAGATCGGGGTCAGCTAATGTGACACGTGTAAGCTAGATCCCTGGAGATCTCATCTGTTGTCTTCGGCACCAGATAATACTGGTCCCTAAATAACAAAACTCCCAAAAGGCTGCCTGAGTTGGGAAGTAAGGTACTGAACTGAGTTGCTGTACAAAAAGTGCCTCGACCTTTGACATCTTCAGCATAATCCAGGAACAAGTGCACTGGGATCCCCCAAAGGAACCACAAAACAGCAGAAGAGGCAGCAGACTGCTGTCCACCTAGTGGACCAAAGTGTGAGTGTGTGGTGAGCAAATCACAACTTTGTTTGACCCAAAAAGTCCATATTTTAGAGGTAAGTTTTGTGAGTTGCACATATTCAAAGCTAAGTATATGTGGAAACCATCTTCTTTCTAGTCCACATAGGAGGTATTGGGCAGGCTTAAAAGAAATGCCACAAACTGTTACTAACTGAATTTTTTATTCAAGGCTACAAAAGCAAAGGTTTTATAAAACTCAAGACCCCACAATACACAAAGTCTGAATACTCCATTAATGTAATATATCAAGCACCAAAGCTGACAGGATCTGTTCAAGAAGTCATTTGCTATGTAAAAAAAACCTGTTCCAAGATAACACAGGAGAACCACACAAATGGGGCTTCAAATCCCTGTCTAAATGAAGAAATATATAGGGAATGTATAAAGGAATGTTTGGAATGGGGTCTAGCAACTGCCACATCCAAAGCTGATTCCCCATCTGCACACCTGAGTAATGCAAGATATCTTAGTCTTGTAACCTTGAGTCCTGCATCCTAGACTTTGGAAATTTGGAAGTGTAAGTCTAGATTCATGGAACAGCACATCAGAGACAAAAAAGTTAAGTCCCACTTTCAACTTCTGTCCAAGGTCCCTAACACAGAGGTAAAACACAAGTATATCTCTAGGTGTCAGGGAACTCCTGATCTTAAATTTTAGGAGTTGGAGTTTGGGTGTTTACCTATTGCTATCATCAACTTTATTAGAAATAACATTCAGAATTGATCATGTTTCTGAAATGAACTGTAACCAGGGCATTCCTATAGTATTTTGTCGCGCTGCATGAAACATTTTGAACCCTAAAATAAGACTATGTTATTCAGAATATTTGTTGATAACTGTAAAATAATATATTCTTCAACTATACATGTAGAATTAATAACTTTCAGCACATCTTAATGCTGCTAAATTAAATCAAGAACACATTGAGGTGAAAAATTATCTTGTTTATTCAAGTCGGTTTTCTCCTATTTGGATTCTCAGCTGTCTTGATCTAAATCTATAGAGGATGATTTACATGTGTCACACACTCCAGATAACATTTAGTAATGGGAAAAATCTAGCCTGACTTGGGTTTTGCTCATATGTACCCAGAGACTTCACACATTACAATTCACAAGATAAGGGGAAAAATGAATGAGAACAATTTAGTCAGCTGCCAAAGGAGTGTGTGATAAAGTCTCAGCTAAGATACCAGTAAGGCAATCAAGGTCGCTTCCTACAAGAGCAAGAAAAGAAAGAAAGGGAGGGCACTAGGCCTCTCCCATGTACTTTTTGGGATTGAAGCTCACATTCATCAGTGGTTCAAAACCTCTTCTGTGCCTTCGGTGCTGGAAAAGGACAAGCAGCAGAACAAGCACAGCCAGAGCTATAAGCGCTCCTCCAATTGTGGATCCAACCATGACAGCCCATGCTTGGGTTTCTTCAAGGGAACCTGGAAATGTGAAATGACTGAAGTGAGGGCAGCCCATAATTCAATTTGGCAAATTGCACAGAAGACATAATATTTCCTACATGCTGATAACTACAATTACTTGTGCAGCTTAGTGACCTACTGGCCAGAGGCAAAATTCATAACACACCATGTAACTGAGACACATACCAGAGCTGAAGATGCTTCCTGCCAGAGAAGTCTACAGCTGAACTTCAACAATTTGTACAAATTAAAGTGTTGTGAATGGGAAAGATTAACACTGACAAGACAAAAAGACCATTCTTTCATCTAATTGGGCCCAAATTATGAATGATCTAAGCAACTCTTTCTACGTAGACATTTCAAGACAGCTGCTTCCAAGCTATTTTGGTCAACAGAAAACCCTCAAACCCTCAAATTTTCCTAAAGATTACAAAGCAGCCTATTGTCACACTTTTAACAGAAAACACTACTTAGTGTGGTTCTGCTGACCAGCTCCAGATCCCATCTGCTGATTTTGAACCACTTCTGAAGAGCCACTGTCTTCGAAGATAATATTGCTTATTCCTATAATAACATTGCTCCACTTAACTGAATTTTTGTGTTTTCATCTGTGCTTTCAGAAGCAAAAAACACCTGCGCTCCTTTTCTGAAGAATGTTACATATACTGAGATGGCAATAATCACATTTGACTAAACAATCACCAAAAAAAACTCTCAAGAGAAGTTCACATATTTAAAAGTTATCTAGACATATGGGTTAGAGGAGACAGATGGCTAAGGGAGATGTCACACTGACTATAAAAGCAACTAAAAGTCTCCCAGTTTGCAGTCTTCAAAAAGGTTGAGTGCAATTGTTCCAAAAATTAGTAAAGTCCCAAAATGAACTGTTTACTGCTTTGCCACCTTTCAAGAATCAGCAATGTAATAATGCATATTTATTTCTATGTGATTTCTTTCTATTTCTATCAATATATGTTTATTTCTCATGTGATTACCTCAGGTACAATTAGCAAGTTATTCTTTTAGCTGAAAAAGAAAGGTTTGGATGTAAAAGTTGTATTGTCTGAACACAGACCATGTAGGCAGGGACAGATACACTTCACAGAGAGCTAACAATTTATTTAGGTGTGAGTCAGAAGCAACAGAGTCACAAACTACCTGTGTTCCTCTCTGGGTTCCTCATGCCAAGGGGGCACCCACGTTTGCAAAGCAGGAGAGGAGGACAGTAATCCAAAGGGAGGAAAACTATAACTCCATAAGAGGGGAAGTTTAAATTTTCAGAAAAAATTCTGGGGATGTCTCTGAGAAAAGCAGTGCAGAAGCAGCTAGCATGCCTCCACAAGTCAGGGCTCCCCTGCATGGATGCAACCTGAGAACAAGGGTTTCGATATTTTGCAGTCTATAGACCTTTAAATGGTCTCCACAGATTAAAACCAGAGATATATGGTAAGCAATTAGAAGAAATTCCTGCCCACACAGGTTAGATAAGCACCTTATGCCTCTCAAAGTAATACAGAAATGGAGAAAGAAACTACTCAGATTAAATCTTCGGAAAAGCAGCCGAAGCATGGTCCTCATGCAGTTCTTACTCTTCTGCCTTTTACAAATATTTTAATGTCTTTTTGCAAAATTTGGATTTTGCGTATAAAAACTTCTCTTTCTTGCTATTCTGTCATTGTCTGATTTGTGTCAAAGGCAATTTCAAATTAATA
Source organism: Cyanoderma ruficeps (assembly GCA_008694505.1). Classification (NCBI taxonomy): domain Eukaryota; kingdom Metazoa; phylum Chordata; class Aves; order Passeriformes; family Timaliidae; genus Cyanoderma; species Cyanoderma ruficeps. Next base: position 10,579,291 of record VZDJ01007754.1, read on the forward strand.
GACAAACACTAAGGCACATCCCAGCTACAGACATGGAAAATCTTTAAAATTGGGGGTTTATAACAAAAAACACCCCAGTACATCTCTCCGGGTACCCAAATATTAATGCTGGGAAGTGAGCAGATGAATAGATCGAAGCATTTTGTGAAAGGTTCCTTATTTTATATGTGCCTGTGCCATGGAAAATGTGACTTGTTTCATCACAACAGCATCCTGGGACACACCTGGCAGGTCGATGGCATAGGTGTAGCCAAGCTGCTCTGCAGTTTGGAAGAGCTCCTCGTTGGTCACCGGCGGGAAGAAAGGGACCATGTTGTACAGCCGGTTGTGCCCGATGGGGGCCAGCTCCTCAGGCCAAGCGTTGTCAGGGGGCTTGAAACGCTTCATCCACTCATCAAAGATGGCATCAGTGAAGGAGTGAAGAACCTGCAAATCCGGGCACGGGCATGCACATTTATTAAACTCTTTCAGAAATCAACCCCCTTTAAAACACTCAACAAACACGCAAGGAGGCTGGAGCTTCTGAAAGACAGAGAAGAGAGTAATCTAATTTAGATGGGATTTACAGAATGGGAAATCAGGAAAGCTCATGAGAAGACTAAACTGATTTTCCTTGTGGGACATTTTGCTTTATACACCCTTGTTGCTGCTTGTTCACAGTAAGATCTTTCTCCAGACAGTTTAACATCAGCTGACACCAAGTGGGCAGGTGAATCATCACAGGTGAGGAGCCACTGAGCTCATTCAGGTGAATGTGCCTTTCAAAATTATTTTACTCTTTCTCGTCTCTGAACAAGTATGGAAATTTGACTCCATCATGCTCATTTTAGAGCATGTGCCACCAGCTCCACAGCTCCAGGTGTGAAGCTTTGATCAGGTGAGTTTATAGATCTAAAATTTGCTCAGGTGAGTTTATAGATCTAAAATTAACTAATGCAGGAAAGTTGTTGCAGACAGCTATTACAAATGTCCGAAACTAATTTCTGACTTACTCATGTTTTTTAATTACAACCCTGGAAATAACTTGGAAAATACCCTCTAGAAAATAATCTTTTGTACAAAACTACAGCATAATGAAATGAAATTTATTTCACTGTGTAAGAAAAAACTAATGCAGGAATTAAAGAATTATTAAGGAAACACTCTGAAGGACCACTACATAGGTATTTAGACTAATTTCTCGAAAAAAAAGGTTGAAAACTTAAAATAAAGGTAAGAAAAAAAATGTATCTGCATTATATATATATAATATATAAAGAATTTATATATGTAATGTAAACACTGTGGTTTAATCTAACAAAGAGGAGAAAAAATCTGCACAAATTTACTAGGGGAGAAAGATGCATAAGCAGAGTCAGCTACTGTATTTTATTTGCACAATGCAGTGCAAATAAACAGTGCATAATAATGCACAAACAGTGCTGCTCATGGCAGTGCAGCACTATTCCGATGCACCAGTGAAATCACATTCTTTCTATTTCCCAAGACACCCTGACATTAGATGGACTTCCTTTTAGCTTGTAAATTTTGAAACAAAGAAACAAACCACCCAATCTACTGCTTTAAAATAATTATCTCCACTTTCACCTTACCTTGTTGCTGTAAAATTGTGTGATACAAGCCATTAGATTTAGATACCACCTAATGAAGTGATTCAAGGCAGCATGACTTGGAATAGCAGCTCTTCTCCCTAGAATCTTATTTTATATTTTACAAATTACCCTGAGATCTTTGTCTTTTTTATTCAACATTTATGCAGTTATGGCAGTGTTCAAGAAAAGATAAAGGATTCCTCCTCTTCTATTTAAATAATTATTTTTTAGGGAATTCACTTTGTTCACATTGTTCTTGTGAGAAAGGGGCTTTTGAGCCACATCCATTGACAATCACACTGAGGGTAAAAGACATACCACAAAGATGGGATCATTGGCAGCTGAGTGTGGGAGAGCACTGGTCCCATTCAGGAAAGAGTGAACCAAATTATGAAGGCTCATCATCGGTGAGTCAAGGGCTCCATCTGGTTTATCAAAGCCCTCCAGAGCATTCCTGTGGATGGGTAAAAGCACCATCACGTAACCACACTTTTCTGATAAAGAACACCAGTGACCCAGCCAGCTCTAGAGGAGCCGAAGGACAAACCTGAAACTGAAACTGGAATTGCGGAAAAAGGGGGGTCTGTCGAACTCCTGCAGGGAAAGGCACCTCCTGACATCTTCCACGGTGGGCAGCTGCTTGCTGGAGCCCTGGGGCGGCATCCGCCTCAGCGGCCCTTCAGCAGTCCCATTGCACAGCGTGACCAGGCGGTTGTAGTCATCCAAACTGCAAATGGAACACAGGGAAGCACGAGTCAGAAGAAGGTGAGCACTTGTTTGTTGGCTTTTACTCATGCAGTATATAGAGGCCTCAGCTAAACGTGTGAGAGAGCAGAGGTTTGGGATGGACACCTCCTGGGGCAGCTTAGTTCATCTCTCACAGTCTGGGAGACGAATTTATTGCAGGACTGTCACCATGATGTGGCTTTCTGTGGCCCTGCGTCCTCTGTGGATCATCAGTCATTTAGACCAAGAGTTACCAGGTTCATTGTCCACAGAGAGAGGATGCTTTAGAAAAGGCAAGCATGACTCCCATCGTGCCTTCTTCCCTCCCAAGAGCTTTGGAAGAAGTTTTTGTCAGGCAATGTAAAACAGAGTTTTCAATTTTGAATTGACAAACTTTCACTCCTGAGTAAGGACTATTTTTTAAACTCTTAACAGAAAGGGGGAAAAATGAAGGGAAATGTGAGCTGAGAAAATGTAAGAAATTACAGAAAAGAGGTCTTCACTTGCCATCCCTCATCCCCTTTACAAGAAAAGCAAGAGCAATGCATTGCATCCTCTTTTTTCAGGGCCTTCAAGAACAACCTGCTGTTGCAGGGGTTACCCAGTAAATAATGGGGAGCAAATCCTTTATATCAGGGAGAGAAAGAAAGAAGAAGAAGGAGAAGAACAGTGTAACACTTGTGAAACAAAAAAATCCATTCTATTCAGTGTGAAATGAAACAGCATTTTCAGAAACTTTTGAAGCAAACAAAAGCTCTTCTCAGTTTAACCTTGGTGAGGCAAAAGTTTAGTCTCTTCCATTTTCAAGAAAAAAACCAAAGCCCTTTTTATCTTTGAGTAAAAAGTAGGGGCAAGACTTAAAGCCAACTGGTGCCTAAAGCTGGAATTTCAAATATCTCTTTAGGTATCCAGAAAAAGAGACTCTTTTGAAAAACCCTGAGCTTTCAGTACCTCTGTCTGACTAACTGCACACTGCCCCTGAGCTGAGAGAAGAATGATCTATGGGTATTGTAACCAACAGCATTTTATGTCACAGCACCCTGATCCCACATCTGAATCCCCTGTCAAAGCCCTGCTCTCACACGAGTCAGCACATTCCCACAGGGAGCTGGCAGCAAGCTCCTGGCTGGCTCTGCACTGTTTTTCATGTGAAATCTCAGATATTTCAAAGTCAATCCTCAAACTGCATTAAATATAGCAGGGTTAAAGTCTCATCCAAAACAAGGTAGCAGACTTTCCAGCCTATCTCTAGCTTCCTATGCCAAAACAATTTTCTTTTTTTGCTGCTGAGATCAGTTGGGTGTATATTATAGAAAACCAACACACAGGCATTTCTTTTTAAGAAAGATACTTGCCAATAGGGAAACTCTTCAGACTTTTGGCAGCCATAAACTAGCTAAATCATCTAAAATCCTGTACTAGAAGAATCATCTTTAAAAAACACACTTCCACAATATGAGAAAGTTTACGGAGAACCATCCACACATAAACTGATCGCAATTTCCAGTTTCAAAGAAGGCTCCTTTCCTGCCACTCACTCAGACTGAGTGAGCAGCCCGTGCTGCCAATACTGAATGACAGCGAGGTTTTGTCCATGTGTGGGTAGGATACTCTCCTACCTGTTACAAACCACTTGCCAGCGGGAGAACCTGGAGCTCAGGTTGATCAGAGACGGGTCATCAGGCCGTGATGCCCCAAAGAGCTGGTCCGTGCAGACGTCACACTCGTTCCTGCCCCTGGCGAAGTTCCAGTACGGCAGCGCAAAGGACTCGTTGCCCATCAGGCGCTGCAATGGACAGAAATGCATTAGTTGGGAAACAGCTCCAAAGGAAAGAGAAAGAAAGTGGCTCCTTCCAGCTGTTTGACTGTATATTTCACTGAATATTCAGCTTTTTGTTCTGCATTTCAACTACCTGCATTTCACAGTGCCGTTCCAACTCCTTCCAAAAGATTGTGGCATTAAATCAGTCTAAGCAAAGACATTGCCACTAGTTTCCCTGCTGTGGGACTGCACTTCTTTTGGCCATGTTAGGCTTTCTGCCAACTCAGAGGCCAGGCAGGAGAGCAGGAACAGAGATGAATTGAGCCTTAAGCAAGTAAGAGGCTTTGAGTGATGTAAGTGGGTAATGGGTAAAATTGTGCATGCGGTTGGCTTTCGTTCCAGAAAACTGGCCCTGGGGAGGAATCAGAACTTGTGTTAATAGGGGAGTACAGTGCATTTGATGGTGCTTGCTTGCCAGATACGATTTCACACAAGCAAGACCCTGCAGATATTCTGATAAGCAACCATTTTCATTAGAGATCTGTAAGGCTGAAATACAGCAACATTGCCAATATAGAAGTCATGCAAATGGAAATGAGTCTATGCTTCTGCAACTGACTCTCAGGCACGTTAACATATATTTATTTAAAAGACATATTGCTAAATATATGTATGTATTAAATGTATAATATATCATATTTAATGATAGTAATATTTAGAGCTGCTTTCATAGGAACAGTATCTTCAACATCAGCCAACGATATCTATTACCAAATTTTACATGACACATTGTTTCAATTTTATTAATAAATCTTGTTACTTCACATCTTCTATCGTCTGTTGTGGAGATGAAGAGAAAAAGATCTCCACAATACCCTTCACATCACTGTTCATGGTGAGAAACCATTCAGTCCTCAGCACTCAGAAAGCACTAATTTCACTTAAAACAAAACAAAAAAATGATCAATGAGCAAATACTCCTGGGAGTTTGGGTGAGAAACTATCCTAGGAGGTAGCTTGCCCTTGGCTGGTTCAGTGAAGTGACAGAGCAAAATGGAGAAGCTGTGCAAGGAAAAGGAAGGGCTGTTCAACTAACCTGCAGTTCCCTCTCCAGCCACAGCAAATGGTACCTATGCCAAGTAACAAAGGCAGGTCCTTGGTGGGAGAAATCAATACCTTTGAAGGGACGGCCAGGACCTACGAAGGGAAGATAAAACAAGCATTTAGACATCAAATGAGGCTGGAGAGAAAGACAGCACCTCCTTTTATTGCCTGTGGAGTTAAACAAGAACCTTCAGCTCTGCATCTTTGAAAAGAGGGCACACATCAGAAGGTACATCACTTACCTGGGACAAGCAAAACAAACTCCTCTGTGGATATTTGCTTCAATGCTTACCAAAACTGCATGTTCCCTAAAAAGTTGGATATTGTGAAGATTTCTTCTCACTTTAGTGGATTTTGATTTTAAAAAGCCCTTTTACTTTCTAAAACCTTATCTCCTTGCTAATATGTGCATTATCTCGTTCTCTTGCTCAGCTGCAAGACTTAGACCATGTATCTATCAAGAGAACCTCAGCATTTTCCATGCCAATAGTAATCCAGAATCCTTTGCCAACTCTCTTCAAATGGTGCTTGGCTTGTTATTTCTTGCATTGTGCTTTCGCTGGGTGAGAGGTGAGAGGCTTCTCCAAATCCACACGTGGATTTGTTTATCACTGTAGAAACCTTCAACCTACATGTGTATTTATTTACCATTGCAGCAGCACTAGATGTTTCCCCTTTCCCTTTCCACATGACTGTCCTGTCCTCTGAAGAGCCTTTGCTCTCACTGCTTCCTTCAGTCCTGCAAAATGGAACTGTGTCAGAGGGGCAAACTGAATGAAACCCACTGCAGAGCAGCACTTGCCCTGCAGCAGGGAGATAGATATGGGCTGTTCAGCCTGCACATGGGACTGCCAGATGGAAAAGCCATAGTGGTTGGTGCACCTCCTACAAGAAGTAGGCTTTGTGAAATGGGGCTGGTATAGGTATTTCTGTCTAGAAAAGCAATGAGGCCTAGGAATCTGAATTTGGGAAAAAGCATGGGGTTAGATACCCAAGCCTCTAAGCTAGGTTGGTTTTAAAAGGTGACTGTGGTTAGTCAGGCAAATCCCATCCTTGCTGAAAGCCACAGAAAGCAGTAGCACTCTGGTCCCAAATATTTCTGCATGGCCTGTGGTTTTACCACTGCAGAGCCCCTTTCCCACCACCACTGCATCTGCCTTGTCCTATGGACTGGGAACATCTTTTCAAAGACAGTCACTGCCTGACCAAACTTCAGTTCACTCAAGTGAAGACAGTGCATTGTTTCTTCTCAGAATGAAGATGCACCAGGAGTGCATCCAGCTGCCATGGGGTGTGGGGACCAGAGCACAGCATCTCCCTTGAGAACTGATGGTCACCAGCTTCTCACCACCAACTTTTTCACTCCACAGCTCTGGGCCTACTGCTGGGACCTTTGTTCAGCAGTGGTACTTTCACCCTTTTCTTTGCCTGCCGAGCCCACTGGAAAAGGAAAGCACTAACCTAAGAGTGTGTCTCTGACTGAGTAGTAATGAAGCCAGACAAAGTAGTTATAAATACTACAGTTGGCAATCTGCGGCTCCTCTCCGCTTGGACCAAGCAGACTTCTCCAGTGCTGAGTTGCAATGACGTAGTCGGGGTGCATGGTTGTCTTGGCAAGGTCTAGAGCATCAAAGAACTGCTCTCTCTCCTCTGGTGTCAGGGAGTGGATGTCCTTCCTGACAACTGCTGGCTTCCTCCTCTTGCATTCGGGGCCGGTCCAGCCAAACTTGCATTCACCACAGTTGTAGCCACCAAAGTTTCCTGGATCGAGAGGGAACAATCAGTCATGGCATTATGAATCAGGGAAAACTAACAGTGAAATGCAGAAGAATGAAGAATTTGTGCTCTTCTTCCCCAGAGATGCCAGTTCCTGGAAAGGACAGCAGCTGAGCAGACTGGCAGCTTTGCCAATTGACTAACCAGAAGGATGGCTGGCTCGATTCCCAGAGCCACAGCAGGGCCAAGAATCACACTCTGCCAGTTGGGGAAGTGCTGGGTAATGGGCTTGACGCCCTGAGGTGCTCAGAGCTCTGCAAAGCCCTCAGGCACGTGAGGACTCTCACTGAACAGAGAGCTGAGCAGTTGAGGTTAAGCTGGTGATGAAGTGCTTTGCTCAACTGGCTCTCAAGTACTCCTCTACTTCCAGGATCAAACTCAAAACAGGGTCAGTTCACATGGATCCTTAAGCACAGAAAAAAAAATCCCTAAACAAAACAGTTCTCTTAAGGACAAAACTTATGCAAATCTAGTGCCTCTTAACAGTGTGTCTAGGGCCCAACACAAACCAGGACAAGCACCAGGGTTGCTGCTGGTCACGCTTTAAGCATTATTAAATACTGCTGCAATACCAGCCTGAGAAACACTGCAGTACGGTCGTTCCCTGCTGGCATCACTCCTAAGGCAAGTAATCAGGTCCGCTCTAGGATATTAGCTCAGATTCTCTGATGTGATGGAAGAGCCCAGGAAGGCAGAGCTTGCTTTAAGTGTGGTCTCTTGCATGCTGTTGCAGACAGCTGGCAGCAGCAGAAAGGCCCTGCTGCATCTTGCTCCCCCGTTTCTGGGGGAGCCAGGGAACAACCAGCCTTTCCCACAGTACACACCTGCCCCCTGCCTGCGTGCTGGCAGGCTGCAGCACTGTAGGACACGGGGCAATGCTGCCGGGGCAGGAGGGAGCAGAATGGCAACCAGGTTCCTCTTGGATCTCCACGCTGCTATAAAAAATCTGCACTGACTCCTTAACCCGTCCTCAGCCTCCTCTCCAACTCTCCACACACTCATTCCACAACAACCGTGCCAATTGTTTTCCAAAATGCCACAAAATCTCACTGCTCACCACACACATTGGTGCTGCTGGATCCAGAACTAACATGGGGATGAGGAAGTGTCTTATGGAATGTTCCCAGATGGGCAGATGTCACTAGGCTGTAGGCTTGAGCCTGTGACCAGAACAACAATTATCATTAAAGTAAGATTTCAGATCATAGGAGGCTGCAGGGCTTATTACCAAATTCAAAGACCCCCAAGGTTACAAAGGCTGTTACCAACAAGGCTCTGAAGCTTACATCGAGTTTTTAGGGTAAGGATTGCTGAACTGTAAACATCTGTGGCAGACCTCTGTGAGACCTGCCAAGAACATATGAGGACTATTACTGCAGAGTTTGGACCCACTGTAGGTTGGTTACAGTTGCTTCAGAGCCCCTGAGATCTCTAAGTTTACATGTTATCATGAAGCTGAGGATCAGTTCTAAGTTTAGGGACCACAAGGATGAAGACTTCAATGAGGTTTTGGATCATACGCATCTCCATGGCATGCCATGAGCACAATTTCCAGATATGTGGCTTACATTTTGTCATGATGCAAATAGAAGCAGCTGGTTCAGCTGCCATGTTCCAGCTATGATGGAAGGCACCCAAAGCCAGGAGTCTGCACTAGCTAAGGAGGATGAAGGCATACACCAGAAAAGGCAAGTAGGTTGTAGCTATATGAAACAAAGCACATTGTGTGGATTGTACGGATATGGAGGGGGTAAGCAACATGGAAGATTTATTTGATCCCAGTACCCTCAGGCTCCCATCAGAACAGCACAATTACTGTTACCAGTTCAGTGCACTCCAGTATCTGTGTCTTGTTCATTCTTCATGACTCACCCTGGCAATTAGGGCCCATCACATACTCCAGCCTAAAATGACCAGATGACAAATATCAAGAATATCTTGCAACATTGCCTAATTAGGTCATGTATACTGCTCAAGTTTCAGTCATGGACCATGAACTTCTGGAAAGCATCTATTGACCCCTCACACTCAGGTACAATTCAATCCTCAAGAGAAGGAGGAAAAAGGAGGAATTTACCATGAAAAAATCTGTCAATAACCTCTTTTGAGACTGGCAGTTATTCCTCCAGTCATTTAAGGGGCCCCTCTACTCACAGTGCTGGATAAGCATCACACTGAAATACAGCACTAACAGAACCAAAGCCAGTGCAGGACCAGGTATGTGCTGTCTGGGTTGGTACCAGAATAAGACACTCTTGGTCTCTTGTTGAGGCTCTGATGGTGCCTATTCCTCTCTCAGGAAGGGCCCTTTGAATCTGCAGGTCTTGATGCCTGAAATCATTTTATCAGACAATATCTGTATTTTAGGTATACTCTATGCACCTTCTCAGGCTCTGAGAAAAAATTTGCAAAAGACTGAAATGATGCATTATCTTCATGGGAAGAAAGCTTTTCTCCAACTGTATGTATCTGGAGCCAGGTGGACCAATGACTTGTCACCTGTTTCCCTTGGACAGGTGCTAATTATATCCAACAGATGCTCTGCAGGATTTTCTCCCTTGACCAACCTATCTATGAAGGATTCCAAGGGCTCCATTCTTTCCATCACTTCCCCAACCACTTTTCAATGGGGCATGAGCTTTTACTAAGTGAGGAGGACTGCAGTGGAAACAGGAGATGATTTCCTCTCTTAAAGTGGTAAAGTGGCATTTCACAGTGCATATTTCTGCTGATTGTGTTGACCATTTTCATCACATCCTCAAGTCTATTTGGCAATGTTCCATTGTCGGAAATACACAGAACAACACTTTGTGATATCAAAACCTCCTTTTTTCATTTTCTTATTTTCTTTCAACAAACTCCGTGCATCACAGGACTGCTGTTATGCAGCAGGTGAGATGGCAAGAAAATTATGGAGATCCATGGGATTTCCCATAATTCAAAGAGAAATTACTGTAGTAATCAGACCCACCTTTTTCATGACCCACCCAAACCACTCTTTCAGCATTTATTTCTAGTGCACTCTGAACTGGCCACTGAACTGGAAATTATGCATTACCGCTTCCAGAAAGTTCACTTACTGCTGTGTGCACTTCCCACATGACAGCATTGTGAAATGCTGGTCTCCTACAACTTAACCTCCCTGCCTGCTATGCTAGTGATGCTGGACTTCAATGGTACAGCTCTACAAGAGCAGGGAAAAGAATCTCATGATAGCAGGATATAGTGCACAGTAGATTTTTTTTTTCTGTAGGGCAGTAAGACCCTTTCAAGATCCTTTTGCACACAAGAGCCCTAGGAACATGCAAGGAGTCATGCCTTAGCATTTTTTCACCCTCAGTGATTAACACATAGGAACTCAGTGTACAGCTTTCCTGAGGCTCTGTCAGGGACTACAGAGATTATTATCATCTCTTGTGGTTTCCAGAGAATATAGTGTGGGAGGTCATTCTGGTACAGGAAGGAAATCATATCACTGTTGTATGCTCCCAGTTTGTTCCGCTGTTTCCAGGAATGTCTGTTGTACTGCCGGTGGCCAAAAAAACCATCTGCATATTCTCCATTAACCCTTCTGTCTGGAGATGGGATCACATGCCCTGGGAGCTGTCTTCTTCTGCACTTAAGGTGCTCTTTCTCAGTCAAGTTGGGGGTATCTGGCTGTTTCTGCAGGCACTATGGCCATGCTACTTCTCCCAGTGGGTCAATCCATGGGGATGGCACTGAGAAAAATACACTTCTTATGACCTGGCACTCGGGATGTGCTCATACACATCACTGGTGTACACCACTGCTAACACCAGTCATCTCACACCACTGCAGATGCTTCTCAAGCCTGGGGGTTGCCTGAGCTCATGGATTTTCTACCTCTTACTGGTTGTAACATGTGGTTGGCCTTCAGCCACCAAGCCTAACAGAAATTAATAACTCCATCAACTTAGTGTCTTTTCTACGGTAAAAATGAACCCAGTCAACACTTATCATCTTCTGCCCTGTTTTAGTGTACCAAGATGAAACCCGAGCAGCTGCCATGCCTCTTCCTTCTATAGAGATCAGTTTAATGCTCATCATTTATTGGATGGGGAGAAAGGACTCCTTTTCACACTTCTTTAGCTATTGCATTAGAACAGGAGTTACAGTAGATTTGAAACACCTGCATACTGCAATTTCTCAAGGCAGGGATCAGAACTGCTACCATGTGGGACAAATGGTTAGCTTTTCGCTCTTTTCTAGCTCTTTATTTGGACATGCTCCTAGGCTATAGGATGTGGAAGATCTGTACCTACACTGGATTTAATAGGATCATCAAGGTATAGTATAATTTAGTATTGTCCCACAGACACACTACCCTACAACAAGTAAATGAAGCGTGTTTCATAACCACTTCAAAAGCCCAATTTTTATCTCATGGGGTAGCCATCATATCAGCTACACGGCTTAACTGACAGTTTGATTGCTGCTAAAGAATAGATGTCAAATCATCTGTCGCCAGTTTGAATATATTGCACAGGAATTTGAAAGGATTTAATTTTTTTTCTCAAAAAACTTCTATTAAAAAATAATGCTCAGCACATGCCTATATGTAAACCTTAGAAAGTGGAAGCAGAAAAATAGAATGATAATTATGTTCAATTCCTCAGTGAACTCAAACTACGTCATTGTTTAATCACTGTCACAATCTGTACTAGCAACCACATGAGTGACTACAGGGTTTTTTCACAGTAGTCTTCTGTACTGAGTTTTTAAAATGCTATACCAGATCTGTATCACTGCAGCATGTTATCGCCTAGAACTCGAAATAGCATTTAGTTCACAATTCCTCTAAAATAGTTTTCTTCTAAACTAAATTTAACTATCTCACTGAAGTACTGCTTTGTTGTGTAAACAGCTACAAGTCTCAATAGTCAAGGCTGGACTCACATATCCATCACTTGGTCTAATTCAATATGTACACCTTCTTGAAAAAGAAATTAGCACATTCCCCTTCACACGTTCTGCACACTGTCAGGATCTGTCATCAGGTAGTTTCAGTTTAAGAATTTACATAAATTGAATAATATGAGGGGCACCCAAACCAATTGTAGAACACATTCAGTGGATTCAAAACTGAAATTAGTCAAGAACTAAAAACTCTTTCTACCATCCAACTACATTCATGCCATAACCCCTTTTTTTTTTAACAGAAATTATATTTTTACTGCAACCAACACATTGAGTGAAACGTGCAGGATCCTGACAAGAAGCCTGCAACTGCTTATTGACCATGGCCCTTGGCACAAAAAGTGGAAGCAAAGTTGGATCTTTCTTTTTTTAAATCTTGTTCTATTTGTTCTCAGTTAAAGAAAAACTAATGCATATTATCTGCTGACACCCAGAAATGGAAAAAAAAAATGAATCTGATCCCATTATAGCCATTCATCCACATTTACATTTGGGATTTTCTTTTTAGTTTGTTAGGGGTTTTTTTTGGGGGGGGGGGGGCAGTCCATATATATTCAGGACACAGACCTGGATAGATATGATTTTAAGGTATTTTTTCCTCAGTGAACGGCTTCAACACATGGAAAAATTTTCAGAGTTTCTTTTCTCCTTAGATACTAAGTTTTTAGCAAAAAGCTAAATTTATTGTGAAAATTCCAGAATCCCACTTTTGAGAAATCTCAATCCCTGTTCTTCACAGTTGTTCCAGTTTCCCAGTTTCCTGCCATACAGCCATCAGCTATGTGACACGTTCAGTTGGCACTGTCCAACCAAATAATCAGCTACAGGGTTGTTGGAGTTCTCGTAGCTTATCATGCACACCATTTCTAAACTATAAATTCAACAGTGCCAAGATGGAACATGACTGTTTATATTGTTAAAATACTAGAAAGAGCCTTGGTGGGGTTGGAGTTTGCACAATTCAGGAACCATTCCAAACAGGCGGTCTGCACATAACATTCACTTGGAAAGTAAGACACCTTAATAGCAGAGATGTGCGCTGTTCCATGTCCCTTTGAATGAGAATATTTAATTTCTGTTACCTACCATTATGTTACACAGGTAGCACAGCTCTAGAAGCCTAATAAATACCACACGTCATGCCACTTACAGCTGGTGTGCAGACAACCAAACAGTGTATTAAACCAAGTGGAAAAAAAGACACAAAAAAAACCCAATAGACACGGAGTCATGATCACCAGCATTGTACAAGCATCAGATCTAATCCAAATCCCACACAGCTGTGAACTTCTCAGCATTCTCCCAGAAATAGTTTTGCATACAGCATCTGCAAGCAGAGTAGGGCTCAGGAAAACTTTCTGAAAATCATGCTTAAGGATACGTTTCACTTACTGTTTTATCACTGGTATATTTAGATTTTAAAAACTGCAAGGAGAAAGAGGAATCCAAGGGATTTAAAGAACGAGGGGAGCAGCCAGCTCAGAGGTAAAGCTGAAGGAAAGGACACTACATTCTGCTTATGTAACTTGGGGTTCAGTCCTGCAAATATCAAATTCCCGTGCTTTGCTCTACTTGGACAAGCAAATTAACGTCTGCCTATGCAGAGCATGTCTGTCTCCACGGCTCTTCAACTTACTCCCAGGTTTTGGTGCTCTAATTACTTTAACTGTGTAAATATTGCTGCATGCCGGTATGTTCTTCTGACCCAGGATCTTGTGTCTGCATGTGATACCTGACTTAAGTTTTGGAGGTACATAAGAACCTTTCAGAAAAAAAATATGCATCTGATTTCTTTTTTTTGCAAACTACCTGGAAAAGTCCTTTTGCACAAGCATTTGAAACAGAGTCAAAGGAGGAGATAGAAATTGATAAAGTCTATTGTTATTATTTTGAGGAGTTTCAGTAACACAATGTATCCAATTAAGTCATCTGCCACTACCTCTCTGTCACCAGTTGATAACTGCACTGGAAAATTGAACATCTTTGGCTGAAATTCTCTGCAGTGCTGCCTTCACAGACTGATCGGGGCTTTCTTGGTAGTGTGAGCCAAGGTATATATTTTAGACAAAACAGTTCAGCTTGTTCTAAGGATCAGGCTCAAGCAAGGCAGTTTATTCTTCTCATGTTATAAAATTCAAACAACTTGATGTTTTCAACAAGAAATGCCAGGTTTCATTTGAAATGTGCCTAGAAAGAGACTTCAGTGCTCAGGTTGTGCCTTTTGCCCTACTAGTGGTGCCATCTCCTGCCGGCCCTGCAGAGAAGTCTGGGCTGAGGCTGCAGTTCCTGCTCATTTTAACCCCCCTTCAGCCAGGGCTGTTGCTGAGAAAGGGTCCTGTCATCTTATTCTGCCCTGAGCTCCCCCTCCTGCTCACTGCCCCCTGCCAGCATTAGGGAAGTGGTCTCATTAGAATCTTATCCCTTTGGTCAGGTTAGCCTTCAAGCCTTCCAGATCCATTTCACCTCCAGCATGCAAACTCAGGAGCCCATGTAAAGTCGCAGTGAGAAGCGGCAGCTGGAGATGAGGAGGAAGAGGATGAGATGGCCTCTTTGGTGGTTGTACAGACACGTTTCGGATCAGTGTAAGATGTAAATTTAGTTTACAAACTAAATTTGTTGGGAAACCCCCTGGACTGACATTGGGAGACTTTCAGTGCACAGGGCTATGTCATGCTGCAAAGTACTAGTCCATGATGAACAAATCTCCAAACAATCCACACTGATCCAGGTTCAGCGCACCATGAGTAGCAGTGATTAGAGGTTTGAAAGCAGCACTGAAAGATCCAAAACCCTGTGGAGAAAGGGGATCACTGGCTATGAGGACAACTCCACGGGCAATGAGGAAAACACAAAAGTTCACATGAGAGAAAACACTTCTTTGACCCTCCTGTTCTGAAAAAGTACTAACAGTATCATGAATATGGAAGAACTTATAGGATAATGGTAATATTTGAAGCCTTCTGGATGCCTTATACCACCAGGAATATCTCTGGCCTTTGGAGCAAGGTTAGCAGACCCCTCCATGCCCATCCCCTCCCACCAGCACCCATCTCACCTGTGCACCGACAGCTGTGGTTGAAGAACTTGAGGGGCCACCGTTCCCGGTCATCCACATTTTGGAGAGTGTAGGGGCCACTCCAGGGCTGAGTGTCTGCCTGCACCCCCTCACACTGTCCCCTGCCCTGCAGGGACCCACAGATATTGCCTGGCTCTGTCCCCAAGGCCGGGCAGCAGCGTTTCAGGCGAAGGGCTTCCACCGTCATGCAGACACGGGGAAACTGTGCCTGTGCCTGTGGGAGACAGCAGCAGCTCAGGTAGCACAGCCCAGCCCAGAAGAGCCACCTCAGGGCTCCCATTACGTGCAGGCTGTCCCTCCCTGCTGGACCTGGCTGCGAAAAGTGGGGAGCTGTATGCTGTGGGACAACCTGGCCTCTCCACAGCTCCATGCCCCAGCCAACCAAGATAATAACTCTTGCTGCTGAGAATGCTGGTGTTGGGTGTTTGTTTAATCCCAACCTCTAATTGCCTTGAATGCAGCTCAAAAGGGGTGCTTTGACTCTGTGGTGCCTGCCTAGCAGCCACGGCTTTGAGCAGGGTTTATATAGAGGCTGGGAGAAGGCCTCATTAGAGGGATTAGCACGGCACAAATCCTCGTGTTTTGCACATGACATCAAGGGCAGAAAAGATGCCAGTGTGAAAGCAAGTTTTGCAGGCTCTGGCAGCTTGTCAGGAGAGTGAATGCCTCAGATTTATTTCTCCAAGTCTTTTATGAGCTTTGAGAAATTGATGGTTTTGTTTTAGCTGAGGTGGCTGGAGAAACACATTTATTCTTTTAATCAAAATCCTGTAAACAGATGATAAATAGAAGAGGAACCCTCTTCTCTTTTAATTCATTCACTGCAAGGTAATACTTTCCATTAAACCAGTAGCAGTAGAAAAACTAACTGGAAGCGCAGAGGATAGAGATGCACCATTAACAAAAATTAATAAATGTGGTAGTATTAATTTGGGATGGAGATTCCACCTGCCAACTGCCGAACTTCAGTGCTTGCACTGAAAACAGCTGAGTGGCAAGTGGGGAAGGGTTTTTTTCCTAATAGTCTTTTTGCATGTAAAATAAATTATTTAATTATTTTTAAAGAGTGAATGATCCTTATTTGCTTTGTAAGCCTTTCCCCCTCATTACACCAGAGGTTGTTGTAGAAGTCGTCTGGCTGTTAGACTTTAAGAACTGTCACAGCTGAGCATTTATTACCCACCTGGCAGGAGACAGTCTATGAGATCGATAGACACACCAGACAGGCACTTAAGTGGTTGTGTTCAGTACACTGACAAAAATATCTCTAAAACGCTCCTAGCATACAGCAGTTCTTGCCCTCAATGCAACTCCTAGAGCAATAAAATTAATAAACAAAAATAAAGTAAGGATAAGTGATTCTCTGTGTCTGAAGCAGTAGCTATTAGGTCAGATCCACCATAGTAAAAAATCCTGGCAACTCCCCCTGCTTCACTGAAAGCTTTCACTGCCTTCCCACTCCACCTTCCCCAGCTCTGTTGTTTAGCCATTTTTATAAGCATGTACAATGAAAAAATGGTTGTGTCTGTGCTATTCAATACTTCCATGGATGTTCAACCTCACCATTCTGCCACAATAAGTTTTTGATCTATGCAGCAAATTATTGTCATCATGTAGCTAAAGAGTTCATCCACACTGTGGACACTGTTATCAGCACTTTTAGATTCTCAGATCTTTATATCAAAAACTTATTGTTTGACAGACAAACTGAAATATGATTCTACCCCATTTATGGAGGCATAAAACATATTAGCAATACCATGTATTCTGAAATGGGTTTCAACTCACCCCACTTTGGATTCAATTTACCGGAGTCGGCTTTTGTCTGCTGATCTTGACACAACATGTGAATAAGACAGAAAGTGTAAATAGTTGTTGAAAAAATATGGTGAAGAAACTCAGGAGTTATAAATGAAAGCACTGGCCCAAACACCCTCTGAAAAACACTCCTCCTCATCCTACTCAGCAGCCAAATGCATCCCTCTGGCATGTGAAGGATCTGTCTTTGAATCTATGTTAGACAATGTCTTGTACCAAAGTTACCCACATATTATCTGAAAGCAATTAAAGTAAACACTCACTTATCAGCATCACCAAAATGAAATCAAAATATGCAGATAGGATTCAGCTAACCAATCAAACCCCTGAACTGATGGGTCTATATGCAAAATAAGTGTCCGAGCAGCCATTTTAATCAAAGCTGGCTCAATTCTGACACTGATAGGAAGGTTTCTACAGCTATTTGAAACCTTATATGAGACAGAAATAGTAAGCACAGAGAAAGGTGGGGTACTGAGGCAGGCAAGATAAGGCAAGAAGATAGGCTTCTGATGTAGTACATGAAGAAGGAGAAACCTGCTGTTTTCAGAGAAGCTGGAGTGTGGAGAAAAGGAATAGCAGGTAGAGGATGGCATGGAAATGACTTATTGTGCAGGGAAAATAAAACTGTGAGTAGAAGAATGGCACATGTGTAGCTGTTATTATGATTGCTTCCCTCCATCACAGCTATGTAATTCTACAACTCTGGGAGCACACTACAGCATGCAGTCCTGGCACAGATGTAGCACTAGTCTCTTGTCCTCAGCAATTCAATAGCATTTTAGGAGTGCCTTCCCTGGCTGAGGGGGAGCACCCAGACAAACAGAAAAAGTATGCACAGATCCCACATCCTGGCATCACTGTGTCGCCAGCAGTCGTGGTTGGCTGCTGCTGCATGACACGCCATGAGGAATACACTGAACAAAATTACAAAAAGACAGCTGTATTTCAGTTAGCCATTGGGAAAACAGCAGGCACTGTTCGTTCCTTAGTGTGTCACTACTGAGAAGTTCCTCTGTTTTTCCCACGTGACCACACTTAAATAAAGGAGCTGTTGTTGGGACTGCACGGAATCAGCACTATACCAGTTTACAAATTAGCATCCCGAATGACTTTCTATTTACTACAGAGTTTTACTATGTCTTGAAAAATGGGTAGTGCTGTGTGTCAGCACTACTGCCCTGAACCACCAAAGGACTTTTCAGGCAGCAAATCTGAGCACATGAGCTGTGCCAGTGATCCAAACTGTGATTCCAGTGCCTTATCCACATGCACTTGGCTTGCATGCCACAGTTTGGCCAATGGGGAGCTACAGGGGTGGCTTCTGTGAGAAGCTTCTAGAAATTTCCCCCACGTCCAAAACAGCCAAAGCCAACTGGCTCCAAGATGGACCCACCACTGGCCAAGGCCAAGACCATCAGCAAAGGTGGCAGCACTTTGGGGATAACAGATTTAAAAGGGGAAAAGAAATGACTGCACAATGGCAACTGCAGACATAGAGAGGAGAGAAAATATGTGAGAAGCCCTGCAGACACCAAAGTCAGAGAAGAAGGAGGGGCAGGAGGTCTTTCAGTTGCAAGAGCAGAGATTCCGCTGCAGCCCCTGGTGCAGCCTGTGGAGGTCTACAGGAGATCAGAGACCCACCAGCAGCCTGGGGAGAACTCCACACCAGAGCATGTGGATACCTGAAGGAGGCTGTGACCCTTTGGGAAGCAGGCTCCCAACAGGACCTGTGGGGAGAGGAGCCTGTGCTGTAGCAGGGCTGCTGGCAGGACCTGTGACTCTACAGGGACCCACACCAGGGCAGTCTGCTCCTGTGTGATTTCCTGTGGGAAGGACTCATACTGGAGAAATTCATGGAGGACCGTCTCCTGTGGGAGACACTCCAGCCAGAAGCAGGGGCAGACTGTGAGGAGTCCTCCCCCTGAGGAGCAAAGAACAGAAGAGATGTGATAGACTAACCAAAGCTCCCATTCTCTGTCTCCCTGCACTGCTGGTGGGGAGAAGGTAGAGAAATTCGGAGTGAAGTTAAGCCCAGGAAGGGGGGAGATATGAGGGGAAGGTGTTTTCAAGATTTTCTTTGATTTCTCATTGCCTCAATCTGATTTGACTGGTAATAAAGTATACTAATTTCCCTGAGTCTGTTGTCCCCATGACAGTAACTGGTGAATGATCTCTGCCTGCCCTTATCTCAACCCACAAGCCTTTCTCTATATTTTCTCTCCCCTATCCAGCTGAAGAGGGCAGTGACAGAGTGACTGGAAGGCATCTGGCATCCAGAGAGGGTCAACCCAGCACACCACACATCTGAGCTACTGGATCAGGCTACCACACTTGAAACTGTGTTTCGGTTTTAATTTCAATATTTAGAATTTACACTGAAAGTACAGGAAAACAGTATTTCAGCTACCTTGTAGTCTGGATTCATGCATAGGGTAACCCCCTACAGAAAACTTCTCAGCCTGTCATCAAAGGCTGGCAAAGTATATCCATATGCTAACACATTTTTAGTATAACCACATTCACATATTTTTATGCAAATGAGGAAATAAAGAAAAAGAATACTCAAGGGTACAGGCAAAGAAATCACTAAACACAATTCACACAAGTAATACAGAATTCCTGAGTAGTAAGTAGGCAGCAAGTTCACATTTTTTTTTCTCAATGACACTATTGTTTCTCAGGCGCCTTCTACTGTACTCAAGCACAGATTAGTATCAAGCCACAAAAGTATTTAGCCTTTGGAATTTTGGAAAGTATTTTGGTCAAAATAAAACATTCTACATATAAAGTGGTGTGGAAACCAATTTATCAATAGAAGAATAAATAAATTACATGATAATTCATAATGACTCTAGAGAAAACAAGAAGTATTTTATAAAGAAACCTGCAGCAGGTGTTTTCAGACACCTGTACATGTTCTAGGTTTCCTGACTCTCCTAGCAAATTTATGTCTTTGGGACCTCTCAACTCAAGCTACTGCCCTGTCACCACCTTGCCCTTTGTCTCCCTATCCGGTATGTGGGAGAATGAGGCCAAAGTCTGGCAATGTCAGAGTAGCTCTGAAGATTTCATGGTTCTGCCATTGCACAGAAACCCTCTTCCTATGAACAGTCTCATCATCTCCTGGCTTCTCATATTTAAGTTATTTATCCAGTCCTTTTCTAACGCGTAGAATTATTTTCCAGAAAACCAATTTATATGCTTCAACATGTTCACACATTGTTAGAAGAGAAAAGCAACTCAGAAAAGAACAATCTGCTCAGGTCTCATGGAAAATACACCAGATGAATGCAGCCAGGAATTAAACTTAAGTTAAAGACAGTTTCACGGTCTTCCATGAGTTTTCTTTCCTCAACAACCAGAAGGCTGCTGTAATCATACCCTGTCAGTCTGGATGCGGGATTACCCAAGCTTTCCTTGTGTCACCATGTTACAATATGTAACCAAAAATGTGTATTCTATTTGCCATCTGCTGAAAGCAGTTGGGAAGGTGTTTTCTTTTTCTCTTGTATAACCCCTTCCTCATAACTCCAGGGGGGAGGGAGCAGGTGCCTTCTGATAATGAGCCAGCTGTTAAAACCAGATGTAGCAATGTTCCTTATCTCTTCCACTGCCCATCCTCCCTCCAGAGGGATATCTGCTGTTAATGGGCCACTAATGCTCACCACATGACTGATAAAATTACATCATCCCATTGTGAGATGCTCCACCCAGTGGGGGGAGCCAAACCATTCCTACTGGGATAAAACCTGCAATTCAGAGCTATGGGACAGCCTAGTTCCACTTGATTTCCCAGAGGAAGACTAGACCCATTTCACCACCACTGGACCCTTCTACAGGATCATCTCTATTCCAATACAACCATGTCTGTCACTCCAGGAGCACTTATTTGGACTGCCCCCAACACTTTGACCAACAGGGTGTCAGGTCATATTCTTCTTCTAGGAGGTTTTTTTAATTGCTTGTTTTGGGGCTTTTTTTTCTTTGTACTACTACATTTGTATTCTTTAATATTCCTAGTAAAGAACTGTTACTCCTATTCCCATATCTTTGCCTGAAAGCCCCCTTAATTGCAAAATTATAATAATTTGGAGGGAAGGGGCTTACATTCTCCATTCCAAGGGAAGCTCCAGCTTTCCCTGGCAGACAGCTGTCTTTCCAAACCAAGACACAACAATTTCACGTCACCATTTTGTGGATTTACCTGTAGGGCTCATTGTGACAGAGAATGAAATTTATCTCACCTGATGTTAGACATCTCTCGATCACTGATATCTACACTTAACCAGTCACTCAGGGTTTCCTTTGTAGGATACTCTCTTAATGGAGAGAAATATCTGGGTTTAGGGTGCAATTCACTTGGCCTGTTTTCTGTACTTACATTAAGAGGGGACGAACTGCACCACACAAGGCCTAGCCTCAGTTTATTTATTTATTGTAAAGGGAGCCTAGGTAGGTACCCAATATGCATGAGAGATCTACATTTAGGCAGTTGAATCCCCCCCAGATTCTTCATGGATTCCTCACCAGGCCTTGTGGTCCAGCTGAACTTGCCTCCCAGAAGTCTGGAGCTGACTGCAGTGGGAATTCCTCACTACTTAAAGACACACACAAGTCCAAAGCTCTGAACTTACTGGCACTTTGCTTCTCCCCTCCCCAAGGACACATGCTAGCTGAAGCATGTGCTAGGAAGGTCCTACACTCATATACTGCTTTGGTACAGCTCATGCCTCTGTCAGCTCTGCCAGATCTTTCCACAGCCTTAAATAAATATTACTTGCAGACACATTTTTACACTTTTAAGTCAGGTGTTGCCTTACTGTGGTTTTATTCATTTCTGTCTGAGACAATGATTGAGTGCATCCATTTCTTTTGTAAGAACCGTCTTTCAACCTACTCCCACATTCAAGATGTCTGAGAAACTTCTTCAGTGATCACAACTGAGTATCATCAGTTTAGGTTTATGAGACTCAGTAGTCTGTCACTTTCCAACTAAACAAGAATACTTTTTCCAGTGTCTGTGTTACATAGGAATATGGATATAAGCTTAAGCCATTTATAATTTAGATAAACACAATGCTGAGTGGCAGATTAAACTGCTGCTGTGGTGACTACCTATCCAAAGACAGTTTTAGCTTCAGAATTATTTCAACATCTCGTAGCCTGGGCTCACTCTAAAGACAGTCATAGACTATGAAGTATGATTCACTTCAGGAGGCCAAAATCTGGAAGGTAAGAGAACTAAATCTCAGTTACCATGATGTTCACCAATACTCTATGAAGGGAAAGAAGCATCTGCAGGGAACAACACACCCCATTGCCAGACAGGCATTTTGGCAAAGTCTTCTGTCCTAATTTCTCTACCTTGTCTTAAAAGGAGGTGAGGGTGACTAGTTTGACTTCAGACAAGCACTGAAATTCTAAATGTCACTGATATTAAATAAATGTCACTCAATGGCTGTGGTAGGGGAAGGCCTGATCTATTTAGAGTAGATTTATGCTAGTTTACAAAATGTGGAGTGCAATAGGCAGGACCAAGTCTCTTGTCTCAACAATTCAGCTATGCAACAAATTGCCCCTGTCACAGGGGAAGAAATATGAAGAAGGAAATCCAGATCTGACTGTGTACCACATTAAAAAACCTGAAAGACAGGACAAGTGTTTGAAATAGTATCTGAAATTACAGAGTCACTGTAGTTTGGGTTGGAACCTTACATTCAACTATCCAGAGCTTGTTTCAGAAAACATTCCTCTCTCACAATTTTTATTCAAAATACTAATGCTACTATTTATCCCAATAGAAAATATGAAATAGAACAAAATGTATTCATCCCTCATGTCATGTGGTCTAAGTTTCAAGAACACTGTTGGACAAAGTAATGAATGCTCCCTTGCTTTAAGCAAGAGGATGTACGTATATTTAAACAAAAAATACAATGTTTCCCTGGGGCTCACTGAGGAATAAAAACAGCATTGATCACCATAGCAAAACTGAATGCTAAGGTTTCACTTAACTGACCCAATTTGCCTTGGTAACTGTGCCATAAATTCTCTAGTTCTACATTACAATGGAATACGAGTCCGATATTACTAGAAAAGCATGGAGTAGGAACTCTGGAATAAATCACTGGGGAAAAAAAAAAAAAAGAAGGAGGGGGAAAAAAAAACCCACCAACCATAACCTAAATTTCCAAAGGAATGGGATCAGAAAAAGGCTCCTTTAAATGAGGCTCCTGAGCAGAACTCAAACACCTTAAAGCTCTCCTAAACTGCTCATTCAGGGGGGCAGGGGAAAGAAAAGGCTTGAATGTAAACTATTGGATTCTAGAAATGCATCATCAGCTGAAAAAATTTGTTGTCTTTTTAATTGCATTTATTTCCCAGAAAATGAAAAAACACTATTCTAGTTCTTCTACAGGATCAGAAACCAAATCAACTATAATTAAGATTTCTTATGAGAAACATAAAAAAACCTAAATGTGACACCTGACTCATGTTTTCTGAACCCCTTGTATCTGTCACACTACATAATCAAATGAGATTTACCAGATGTCTGTAAACAGTAAAGGAGACAAAGTCAGAAATCTTTCAGTCAGGAGACAGAAACAAATCTTTTCTATCAAACAAACCAGATTTTTAATCCAAAGAGAAGGAAACTTTACTGCTAAGAGGTAGACAAGACAGTAACAAATATCAGGTGCAGAAATTTCTTCAGGGACCAGGAGGAGATTTTTTAAATTAGGTAGATGTGCAGCTTGGGGAACATGGAAAAAAAGGACGAGCATTTTGCATGAAGAATGCCTGAACTTGAGCCTACAGAAAACACCAAGCACAGCAACTTTGTCCCACCACTGTCAGAAATTCCAGATAGAGGTATTTCACAGTAAAGCTTTAAGCTTCTTCCTTATTTGTCATGTTTTGTAAGTTGTTGCAGGCTGCAGCAGAGCTAGGATATGGGGTGTGCCTCTCTCTGATCCTCTCCTTCTGCCCCAGTTTTCATTCACTTAAAACAGGAACCAAGGATGGCCATGGAAAAAGCACGTGAGGCAAATCTACCAGATTTTGAATCTCTGCCTAAGGCTAAAAACACACGGTAAGTTTTTTTCCCTCTGAATCCCTGCGAGGTATCAACTTCAGTATTTGATGGACATTTTAAAAAGCATATGTAAGTATGCCTGTAGTAGCAGAGAAGCTTCCCAGTTGCAGAGAAGGAACTTTGTGACTAAATCATAAAAGGCCTACTTAGACAGCCTGTATTTGTGTCCTAGCAGGGGGTTCATCTTGAGGGAAGAAACTGATAGAAAAATAAATGGAAATGTTTGCTGGCAAGAAGAGGCCTAGAGTGCAAAAAAGATTGTGTAAAGAAGGTGCAGCTGAATGAAGAAATGCCTGAATATTCTGTGACAAGCAATAAAGCAGCAACACTTCAGGTTATTTTCACGGAACCTGCCAAATCACATTAGAAATCTCCATCAAGCCTGCAAAATCAAACAGACAGGAGTTTAAAAATTCCACAATTGAGGTTATCTCTTAATTTTAATGAGATTTTCTTCTCACTGTCCCCATGGTTATCATTGTTACTGTTTTGGTGCTCCACAAAATTTCTGTTTACCATTACAAAAGTTCTGAGAACAGAATTGCCATTATTAATAATGGCAATATTATCTTTATCTATATAACAGACATTTCAGACACTACCACGGCACGTATTTGTCATAGATCCATGTACAGCCTGGGTACTCCTGCTAAAATTCAGACACTTTGAGGGGCTGAGGGTGACGCACACCCACCCTGGCCCTCGAGGAACTCAGAAGCAGAGGGGACCAAACCTCCAGGACAGCACTGGGGTGGGATAGCCAGACCACTGAATAAAAGCAGTCTTGGGGCCACATCCAGGCCCCCCCAGCTGAACAGCACCAGCTGTCTCCACTGTTTCCTGCTCTTCCTTCCATAGCAAACGACCCCGGGCAGAGCTGTTTCTCAGGGTGCCAGTGGACAAGCCAAGCAGAGAGTCAGAAGTCCAGCACCCAAGCTTGCATCACAACTCTTATTCAGCAGTGTGAAAAAGGCCAAAAATAAACAGCCATTCTCTCTGGTTTTGCTTCTTTGATCACTTATGTGCAAGAAATTAATACCTCCCATAAAAGTCTTTGATGAATAATTGAACACTTTCAGCAAAGAAAAAAGTATTTTTCACATCACACTCGGAGAAGTTGTAAGTGATCATTTTAACATTTCCTTCTGTCCCTGAGCACTCAAGTGTGCAGTCTTAATGTTATTTCAAAAACTTAAAAAATCTTTAGGAAAAACAGTAACATAAGCAGTTATACTACCCCTTATGTCTTATCAGTAAGGATCTAAGTAACACTACCCTTGCTTTGTTCCAGTAAGATATTCGTCTGTAGTGAGTGCTCCTTGTATTGGACAAGTAATTCAATATCTATGCTCATTGTGATGCTGTGATTAGAAAAGGACCAGTGACACCTTTTATGAATAGATGAAAGATGCTGAACAGAGAAGTAAAGGAGATGCTTTACTGCTGTATTTTGCACTTGCGACATCAATTTTGAAAGTCCTTTTTCTGTGTATTATTCTGGTATCAGTGTATTAAAAACGTTACCAAAAAAAAATACCCAAAAGCAGGAGAAAACATGTAAAAGACTCAAAGAATGTAATTTCTTCAGCTTACCAAAACAAAGGTGGGTGCTGGCTTGACAGTTTAGCGATGACCAAATGCCAGGTACCAAGAAAGATCTATGATCTAGCAGAGAAAAGGTTTAACAGAGGGCAGGTCCAGATTAAAGGTATATATTTGAAAAAATTGCAACAAATTACCAAAGGCAAACAATGAACTGTCAGTCTCTTCATGTCTTCAAATCAAAACCAGACACCCTCCTTAAAAACAGGCTTCATAAAATCCAAATTATTTTTCTCAACTTACAAATAAAGAAAGAAACAGGAAGAAACAGATGAACAGTAAAGACTAGGTGACATTAATCACCAGATTTCCTGGCCTCGAAGCTATTCCTTTGCCTGTCTGTGAAGTAAAATCTATTGACAGCAGAAGAATAGAGAGGTCCCGGAAATTTTGAACTGCGCTTCAGATTTTGGCGAGAAGCAACCTCTAATCATCCTGTTCCTGTCCCCGTCCCAGTCCCCCAGAGCCATTCTTTCCTTCTCTATCCCTTCCTTCCCAGTCATCCGGGTCCTCACGCAGTTTCATTTTCTCTTCTCTTGCTCCTGCCGCCGTGAGATAGCCAAGGGCAGAGGAGGGACCGGGAACGAAGTTCTCTGCTTTCATTTCTTCCAACCTAAATAAAAAGCTTTAACTTAGAGGAGCTAAGAAGGGAAACTGAAAGGCAGAGCCGCTGCGGCAGGAGCGACAGGCTCAGTACGAGCCCGGCCAGGCCATTCCCAGGCGCCGGAGAAGCCCCGGGGCAGGCGGGCCGGCCCCGGCAGCGCGCTCAGAGCCCGCGGGCCCGCCCGGCTGCAGCACCCGCCCGCCACCTCCCGGGAAGGGAGAGGAAAAAGAGCAAAAGCTACTGCCGAAACCCGGGATCGAACCAGGGACCTTTAGATCTNACCCGGGATCGAACCAGGGACCTTTAGATCTTCAGTCTAACGCTCTCCCAACTGAGCTATTTCGGCTGCCATGCTGGCCCCTCTGCGGTGTGATACCACTAATCGGGTCTTTCGTACCAGTCGCCCGACTGCTCGCACCCGATAATCTAAATAAGATAAATGTTATTAGCCCTGCGGCCCTGGAGGCCACAAATCAGTCAATGATGGGTCCTCGCAAAAAAATTTATGCCGTAAGCCCAATTTTGTGCTACATATTTCGTGTTACAAATCAGCAGTAACACAAAATTATGCATATACAAACATCTATGCACAATACACGTCAGGATGAAGGTAATGGCAATGAAGCCATGGCAATGGCTCCCTGGATTACTGGGGGAGGTAACAGGAACGAGAACATTATGTGGGACTCAGGAGCATTAAATTGACAGTATTTGAGATTCAGTTTTCAGAGATTTTATTTTAAAGCCTGATAGAAATGATGTGCAGAGATGATGGTGTCACAAAAAGACATGAATAGGAGGGGCACCAGCACATTCTTGTGTCCACAGTCTTCCACTGGAGAAGCTCCCTATGTCCACATAAATCACAAATCCTGACTAATAATAGTAATTAATAATAAGAAAAATAGTGTACGTTCACATAGTTGATTAGGCATTGATTGCAACAGGCAACTGGTCACACACTCCTGCGGCTACAGGGAAAAGGTAGAGGAGGCATCAGAGTGCCCACGTTAGCACCTGTGGTGGGCACTGACATCTCAATTTTGTGTTGATTTGCACAGTCCATGGTGTAGGAAAAGCCACCTGTGGGGGCATCTCCTACTCACACTTTCTGCACACAGTGACGGGAGAGAGGCTGCTTTGCAAAATTGTCCACTGCTGCTCCCTCCTGTTAGTAGAAAAAAACAGGATTATCTTCCATAGTACTAAAGGAATTCAACAAATCCCTTCTTTTTCGAGTGGGGAAGAAGCAGCCTCAGCCCAAGTCAGGCTTGTGAATATTTGGTAACATATATCACCCTGTTTCCTTTTATTTTCAAAGTGTATTTTTCCTCCTGCTGTCCCACATTTGTGGGTTCTTCAGGAGCTGATGTTTTCAGGAGTCAAATACCTGTTTTCAGAAGTACAAAGGCTGAGGACTGAGCCAGCAGTTTAGTGACTGAAAACAAAAACTCTTCACAAAAAAAAAAAAAATTCAGTTAGGGAGAGGTTAAAAAACCCCATCCAGAGCCAGGTGTGTGAATAACACACTGATACAAAATCTCATCTTCTCATGATTTTCCATTGCCACTGGCAATGATTGTTTTGCTGAAAAATGATGAATGTAATCCCTTAACAAGCGTGTCTCCTCCTGATGCAGCTAACACAATCTGTGATCTTTGGTGCAGATAAACTCCCAGTGTGTCACAGCACGCACTGAAGTCAAAACATTATTGACTTAGGAGTTTTCATACATTACCACAACAATCAGGGAGCAGTGGGGTATTCAGATTCTTATTTAGAAATCTTTGTTTTGCCAGATGAAATGGAAATGGGAATAAAAACAAAAACTAAAGGTAATGCAAAACAAAATTAAATAAAAGGACAATTCAGTCTCAGACTTAGCATATTTAGTAAGAGTCAATTTTTCCTCCAACTGAATTTGGAGAGGGCATTTGTATTAAAAGTTCCTCTTTCTGTAGAAAAATATTTCTATCTTGTGCCTGTCTAACGAGCATAAGAACAGTTTCAGCAAAATAGAGCATTGAGTAAAAAAAACCCCACAAACCAAGAAACAAAACCCCCACATTTCACCCACAATTTTTCTCGTACATCAAAGCAAGTACAGGGTGGACAGTCAAAAGGTATTTTCTAGTCCATCATCTTATGACACTGTAAACCAGCCCCAAACACAGCTGACATCCCTTAATGCAAGCAAGCACACAAATTTAAGCAAGTGCCAGGTCAGACCAGAGAAAGCCCTGGAGAAAGCAAGGGCTCTCCATTGCACAAACTGGAGCTGATACACACACACCACAAACACCCCAGAGGCCACAGCTCGCAGGGTAAACTGTGGCTGCCCCATCCCTGGCAGCGCTCAAAGCTGGGTTGGATGGGGCTGTGTCCCTGCATATGGCGGGGGCTTGAACCAGGTGATCTTTAAGATCCTTTCCCAGCCAAATCACTGATTATGTGACTGCAGACAGCCCTGCCTCAGCTGCCCACTTCAGTGTCTTCCAAACCCTTTCACTTGCTGCTGGCAAGGGATGCACTGGATAGCAGCTGTGGTACACCAAGACAGTGAGGTGGCAATGCTGGTTTTTCCCAAGGCACAAGGGATTTCAGGAGCTGCTTCCCAAAGATCTGATCCAATTCAGAACAGTAATCCCAAAAAAGAGATGCAAAATGATGACAATCCCCACATAACTTCCCAAGTTCCTGATAGTACCTGAATCAAAACTGTTGCCCTGAATCAAAGTCCAGCCCTTCTCCCTTAGAAAGTTTTAGCAGTTAAGTGACATACAAGTCTACCCCATTTATTTGCTTACTGGTGTGCCCTCACTTTGTTCTGTGATACAAACCTTGAGAGAACGGACTGAAAGATGAGCGTGTTCACAGTATTTTACATCACTGCCCCTGCCTTCTGCAGGAATGCTTCCCTGTAAAATCAATGAGAAATAAAACCTGAAAGCATCACAATTCTCCACATTGATCACATAGTTCACTAGTTGATCCTTTGTCCTTTTCCTCCTACAGAAGCCAGAAGGCTAATGCAAAATAAGCGGTTTTCCTTTAACAGAAAATACTTTTCCCCATGAAAGAAAGGCTCCTACCAGCTCACTCACCTGCTAAGAAAATCTGATCTACAGTAAAGTAGCTCAAAGTAAAACCTCCTACACTTTAAAAAATATGTATTTCAGTATTTTAAAATGTGCATGTATATATTTATATATATACACAAGTAGTGGCACAAAGACGAAAATCTCAAACACTTGGCATGAATTAAATCTTAAAAAACATTTAAATAAACTAGCACAGCCTCCACTAAAAACTAATAGATCCTATTGAAAATCCACTCTAGGTAATATCACTTCTTTGTATAGTCACATAAATACCAAAGTTTGCATCTTCAGCATCTATCCATTAAGAACAACTTTCAAAAGTTCTGTTCAATAAACCAATCACCCCCTACTGCTTTCTTCTGTGTATTTCTGATAAAACTATTTTCAGTGTTCCAAAGACACTGTACCTATTTTCAAACGTTTAAAATATTTTTAAATTCAGGCTTATGCATATTTAAAATATTATCTGTAATCTCTACTCTTAAAAACACAACACAGCCAGTATTCCAGTATAAGGAGATGTGAAAGACCCATTTTCATGCGGCCCACTCAAAGCAGCTGTCACAGCAATCACAAATACAGCTAAGACAGATTTCTCCAGCACTTTAGCTATTTATGGTACTGACTTTTGCAAAATACAGAACAGTAAGATGGATATCATAAGGAAAGATGCACATTGTAAGGAAGTTATAGATAAGAAAAGTATAAAACTTAAGGAAATATTTCAATGTAATCAGCAATTTGCGTTTGACAATGACATTTCAGTGATTCATCCACAGAAGCACATCTGGTAAGCCAAGTATGCAACAGATCATTACATAGGAAGAGTCCTGCAACTTTTATCTGCCCCAAAAGGAGGCTTTTACTTCCAAACCTTATATAACTGCCAAAATATATAACTGCCACACACTTCAATTAGAGTATTATTATCCCACTTTGTCACAGAAAACTCACCTTCAATAACAGGCTCCAAGACTTTAAAACCCATCCTTGGCAGTGCAGTAAGCCTAGAGATTTCCTGGTTAGCCTTCTTTTAGAGTGACTCTTGCCAACCACAAGTGGCATTTTACCAACAGCACCATGCACCACAAGAGGTGTGATAAAGTTGGGAACACTTGTGTTTCAAGAGCTAACTCCCAGTTTGACACCCCTTGGAAGTCACAGCTTTTTCTGAGTACACCACAGCAATCCCTATCCTGTGCCGCTTGCAGCTTTGCCCAGGGGCCACAGAGGATCAGGGACTGTGCCAACTACAGAAGCTGAAGTGATAAAACCCAAGAAGAGTGGCCCCTTTTATGTTTGCCACATCACCTCAAAGGCAAAAATGTGAAGGTAATTTTTTCAGGATAGAGGAAGAGCTAAGAAATATTAAAAAAAAAAGAACACAGTGTTTATTCAGCGTGTTTTTCTTAATTAAGACAAACCAGTTACACCATAATATTTATTACTAAATTAACTTTGAACAAGATTCATTGACATATTTCTACAATTAAAGAGGTTTTTTCCAAATTTTATATTAAAACTCAAAGATTGTTCTATCTTTAAAATGCTCATTACAGAAAAAATGGTGAAACACTGTATTGATTAAGGTCTGCCAACCCACAATTCACAGTAAGAGCTTTAAAAAATTTTCTCCATAAGTAGCCTTCATATCACAGGAAATAACATCATTGGAATGTTAACTGTGTTTCAGTATTTCAAGTTTGTTACAATTACAGCTAAGAAA
The DNA here is from genome assembly GCA_008694505.1 of Cyanoderma ruficeps. NCBI lineage: Eukaryota > Metazoa > Chordata > Aves > Passeriformes > Timaliidae > Cyanoderma > Cyanoderma ruficeps. The sequence goes on from VZDJ01007754.1 coordinate 10,610,215, forward strand.
AGGGAATTAACATGTAATAGACAGTAATACAGTAAAAAGAGGACAAAGTTTAAGGAAATGCTTCTGGAAATCTCAGTGAGAACACTTGCTACTTCTTGACATCTTTCCCCCCTTGTTCCCCTTAAAAGGGGGCATTAAAAGTTATAGAGTAGGTAAGTTAAATCATCTACAGAAGCTAATAGTGCACCAGCAGAGAAATGGACAGAACCATACAGGTGCTGTATCCAGCTTTTGTCAATTTATAGTCTCCAAAAAATATAAAATTTCTCCCCTTGATTAAAAATAAAAACCAAGTCTTCAAAGTGACAAAAAATTACATATATTACACTGTAAAAACAAACTAACACAGATGAGTAATTCCAGAACTAAAACAAATGTAACTCCAAGTCCCAACAGCTGCAATCACAGTTAATGATTCTTAATAAGGCAGGTTTTACTTCAGTACACTGATTTATAACATTATAAATATTCTTCACTCCATACAATTTTTTAAAATCAATACCTAGTGAGAACAGAGTATTGCACCAAAAAGCTGAAATGAGGAGATTCAACTTATAAAGTGCTGAAACCATTCCAAAGCTGTGCCACACTGTGGTTCTTTACTCATCATGCTTCATGTATCTTGAATATATCAAGTGTCTGGTGTGGCTGTTTGATTGCAGGCTTTGAAGAAAAGACCATTTGAGGTAGAAAAAACTCCTTCGGGTTCTGTGCCACACTATGGACCACTGAGCTGGGCAAATGGGTCTGTCACAGGAAAGGGCTCCAAAGCTTTCTCCGAGTTTTTCCAGTTGTGGAAATTTTCTCTGTACCATTCAACTAATAAGGAAAGAATGTTGATGAGTCAAGCTGCCCAGAAATAACAGGGAAATCCAAATATTGCACAGATATAACACTAACAAGATGCTAATTGTTCTTTATGGAAGATTTTAACCCACAATATTACAAAAATCTACTTTAAACTTTTTAAGTGCTTTACACAAGACTTATTCTAGCACTAAAAACTGATTATCTTTTTTCTTTTATGTCATGTAAATTCACTATTTAGAAAGCAGCCAAAAGCAGTAAAATTCAAGTGTTACATTCAATCTCTTCAGCTTCCTATTAACTAACCTATCTACCCATTTCTCCCCGTTCCCTCTCCCTCTTCCCATCACTCCTAGATCAGTGTAAAAGCCATCAGTCTTACTCGTTTTCGTTATTCCTTCTTTCCAAGGCACTTTAGGTCTCCATCCTAAGTTGTGCATTTTTTCTGAACTCATTGGATATCTGAGGTCATTTGTAGGCCTGATGAAGTAAAAATGCACACAGAAAACAATCTGATTATACTATTTCAATTAGAGATGCAGTACCTCACACTGTATTCCAAGGAACATTAGATATGCTTCAATTTTGACAATTCCCATCAACATGAACAGGTTGCATTGCTTTCAAAAAATACATGGCAGCTGAGTGCAGCTACAGCAACACAATTCAGTTTGTACAGTCAACAACTTGAAATTGACTAGAATAAATATTAATTAGTATTTTACTGGCACAAAAATGAACACAAAACTCACATCACTGCCAAGGCATTTGAGCAAATCAGTGCATTTGCAACACAGAGCCAGTGTTTTCTAACACTAACATCTATGTTTTTCATCCTGAAAACCCACAAATGTACACACACTTCAGATTCAAAACACAAAGGCTTCCAAAGCAGCATCATTACAGTGGCTCATTAGATACATGAACTTAGTAACACTGAATATGTAGAATCCCAAGCTGCAAGATTCAACACAGAAAGATACACTATATATTTAATCACGGCAGAAATTTTCACTTCTGCAGTCTGGCACACAGGCAGCCCAGCCTATCATTCCTGCACTACTGGCACTGGCATATTGAATAGTCAAGGTACTTGTGCAGGCACAATCCAAGTACGTATCACTGTTACTGTAACATGCTAATCTTGATCAGAAGCAGAACTAACTTTTCTATAGCAAGTAACCCCCATGACCTTTAAGTCACTCATTATAGAATTAAATAGTCATAAATTAGGTATATTTAACAATCTTTTGTAAGACCTCAACACTCTCTGAAACACGTATTCCTATGTGGCTAGTTTTCCCAAGCCCATTTATGTTTAAACATTAGCCGACAGGGCCAATACACATGAAGAAGCATCTCCAACTGAATTACACTGAGAACTCCTGAACACCCATATCACATAAGCCAAAGGCAATTTGTTCAAAGTCCTGTAATACATCGAGATAGCATTCTGAAGAACATTTCCTTTTAAAAACAAAAGTTAGCACATTTTTAAAGACACTTCAGTTGCCATGATAACAATCCAAATGTGAACAGAAAGTGAGAATTCTAAAGGCCATAATACTTAACTGCTATCAGTAGACACGTCATTTCTAATCACTCTGGAGAGAGTGATATCTAAAGTAAGCAGAGACTCATTGTTGCTGCAGAAAAGAAAAGGATATAAAAGAAAAGAGCCAAACCAAGCCTGAAATTAAGGATGGAAACACATAGCAAAAGCATAGGTATAAAAGCTACTCATTATCACCACTGCTCTAACTTCGGTGCCTTAGAGCTTTACATCTACTTTTGAGACAGCAGTTTCAGCTTAAGATAGAAATCTAAAGCTAACTGCACTCCACAGGCACGTATTTCTGCCTGTGCAGACTGGGTCTTACCACAAAGTACATCTAAGTCTGAATTACCCACATTAACACCAAAATACTAAAGCTACGTGAGAGACTATGGAATTCATCTCGTTCAGTGATGCTGAATACAAAGTACACTGAATGAACTGTCCAAACCACCGTGAAGGAAAGATTTAGCTGCTCTGTAAAACCTGTCCTCTTCCCAGAGCAGACTTCAGTAATGAGAGGTATGAAGAAAGTTTGAAGACAGAGATTAGCATTACATGTTCCCCTTCAAGACATTCATTCTGACCTATAGATCCAAATACTAAAGAAAAATCCTGTTTTCTACACAGAACCCTGATCATAGATACCAAATCCACTAGCAAAAAAAAAAAAAAAAAAAAANTTAAGGAATCAAAACAGCTTTTACTGCCTCAGAGATGCTCCCTCCTTTAGAGCAGAAACACTTCCACAAAAATCTATTTGGTTAAGAGTCTCAGAAGATCTTCAGGACAAAACTATCCTGCATGTCCTCCACATTCCTCACCTGTCTTTGACATAATCCATCCAATGCTCCATTTCAGATTCTGAACTGGTCTTCTTTATCTGTCAAGAAGAAAAACAAGTATCACTCCTACATATCTTGGGCTGTCTAAACATGTATTTAAAAAATACAGGGTTTTAAGCAAGATTTAAGTTTGTTAAGAAAAAAAAACACTGAATAAAAAATACAAATCACAAACATAAATGGTCTTTTGTATACTGAGTCTTCAAACCTCCAAAATTATCAAAATTATCTAGAACAACTCCAACCCATCTCCTTCATCTGGAACACTGCCAGAACACCCATAATTAAACTGTTAGATTTTAATAGTGCCACATTCTCAGACCAAAACTAAAGCAAATTAGCATGGAAAAAAAATGGTAATTAATCATGATGCCAGTCAGGATATGTCCCAGTCAGGATAACTAATGCAGCAGCCCAGTGCAGGATAGCCCATACTGCAAACTTACACAGTCCAGCTGCCACATAAAGGGCAGCACATCATTCTGCTGCAAGGATCTTCCAACATCCACCACAAGCCCAAGCCCTTTCAGAGCTACGGAAGGTCTGTAGAATTATTCATATGTGCAATGAAAACCAGTAAAGAAAAGCATCAGAACTGTTTACTCACTAAATGGATTAGCTCCTTAGCAAGCTGGGCAATGGACATCTCAAAGTTAGTACCAATGTTATAAATTTCCCCTGGCTTCCCCTCCTTCAGGACAGTAAGAAATGCTTCTACCACATCAGTTGCATAAAGGAAATTCCTTCTCTGAAGTCCAGAACCATGAATACAGCTTAAGACAAGAAAAAGACAAAAAAAAATTTGACAGTCCTCAAATAGACACATTCAATTTACTGGACTGTGTTTTAAGCAGCTTTGTTGTTAGATGGTGGCCTGAAAGTACCTCAAGTAGCTGACATGCAAACAATACTTTAAGGAAATCCTATTATTAAAATAAGTGATTCAGAATTCAGTTATGTAACTATAACTTTACAAACAGTTATGTAATTTATAATTTTACAAACTAGCACATATTTATAACTTCAATTACAGTTTTATAGCACAAATACTACCAAAAAAAAGTGAGTTACCTACCATTTTCTGTTCTGTTGCAACAAAGATATAAACTTTGGAATAACCTAAGGAATTGAACATCAACAAAAAAGAATTACTCCACTATTTTAGAAGCTGTTATTCTGCAAAGAACGAGGAACTTCAACAGTTACCTAGCATTAAGTGTTTTAATAAGATCCTTTAAATACTTCTAAGCTTTATTAAATCTAATGAAAGAATGTTTCGAGCCTAGAAACTGCAAGAATTTTGATCTGTAAGAGTAGGCACCTCTGTCATATTGTAAACTTTATCTTTCTAGTTGTTACAAATGTAACATTTTTACAAAAGTAATCGAAGTTTTCATTACTTTTGCACACAGCAGTGCATCTGAGTCTAACTAGAAATAATTATTGCTAACAGTTCAGAACAAGGTTTAAACATCCAGCAAACTGCAGTAAATCTAGAACCAAAGAGCCGTTAAAATAGTTAAATTTGGAAGAGAATCAACAGAGAATTTTGAGGTAACATGGATAAACACAGATCAAGCAACAGTGTGCTTGCTGCACAAAGATTTACATTATGTTCATCCACAGGCTTAGATCCAGTCATAAGGCCCCAGATACTTCAGAACAGTTGCCCCCACTATTAAAGTCCTTACACTGAAACCATTAGAAAACTACTCAAATTAATTAAATTTAACCTCCTACTCTAAACACAGGAGCAGAATACTAGATAAAACCAAAGATTCATGTAGCCCAGTGCTGTGTTTTTAGCAGGAACTAAAATTTGGCATGTGAAGAAGAATGTACATAAGTCAAAAGCAAGCAAATACATCCCCTGGAAAAAAAAAATATATATATATACACCCCCAACCATTACGCAACCTGTAGCAAGCCAGAGATCAACGTAAAATGTACTCTAAAAGCCATTGCTCATCCACCTGCAATAATGTAGGTGAAAATAAATTTACTGGGGAAAAAAAAACCCACAAAAGGTGAAAAGCAATTTAAATTAAAAAACACCTCCACAGAACTGCAAAATATATCTATATTTCCCACCAGTTTCAAACTGTAAAGAGTACATGTGATTATGACTTCCATTTCACCAGGGCATTTCCATTCACTAACCAAGCCGATTCTGGTACTGACTTAAAAAGGCAACTCCTTCTCACAAATTTTTAAACAGTTACCCTGCAAGGTCTGTATGGACACATGCAAAGACAAGTCACTTTACACTACTTCTCATCTTACATATGAATGCTGTAGCTCCATCTTACTTATTTTCTGTGCAGGTTAGAACATCCCTTTCTATACCAGACATTGTATCCTCAGTTTACCTTTTGAAATGTTTCTCTTAGTTATTAAACACTCACACAACATGACGTGAGTTAATGTAATTTGTAGAGGAATTCTGTCAAAATATCCTTTGAAGCATCGAAAAATTACAAAACAAAATTGCTGTCATAAAATCCATTTAAACTACAAATCTCTAATTGAAGTTTTATCAACAATCAAAAAATATGTGTTCAGGGTAAGACATGTTAGTGTAAATTCAAAATATATAATCACATATTAATTGCAAGAGTGCTTTTTTCAAAAGTCATCCCAAACACACGAGGAAAAAGTAACATCACTGCAACCCTGAATTCTGGTACACTGAAGCTCGGAGTAAAGCACAGTGTAACTTACTTTTTCTGGATACTGATGTGGTCCATAAACATTACTGCTCCGTGTGATGACAACTGGAAACTGGGGAGCATTAAACATACATCTGATTACATAAGAAAGCAAATACCAGTAAAAATCTGTAGCTTCCTGCTGATCAATTAACAAACCAACACATGCACAGTGCTTACTCAAAAATCTGCAAGCCCTTACAAACATTACTAAGCCCTCTGTATGTCTGTCCAACATGCAAGGGCCTCCAGCCTTCTCAGCCTGTTAGGAGCACCACAAGTGACAAATGTTTGAAATCTCTCTTGCTCTGGAACCACCACAGGACATTGCACATGTGTATCTGACTGAAAACTGGCTTACTCCTACTTATTCCAATCTGTTTCACTGGTCATTAACATCCTATTCTTGTTCACTTTATAAAAAACATCACATATCAAGAACAGAAGTGTAAAGTATCCAAAATATTAAATGTGTTTGCTTAAATAAATCTGACTAGCACGGCTTTTTTCTTTTTTTTCTTTAACTGTAAGCTCAGTCTTAATACAATTTGAATTATGCATGTTCTACTTCTGTGTAGTATTTTTGTGCTTCCTGCAAGCTTAGCATTGGTTTTTAAATTCCTAATGTTTTGTTTGACCATTTTATCAAAGCACATTTTTAGATACTGCAGTTCAGATTTAAAAAACAAAAATTAAAAACATTAGACCTGTCCCCACTGTCTCGCAGTGTATCTTCACAATTTATAGGAGGAGATTCTCTAACTCATCCAAACTACAAGACTAACAGTAAGGAAAGAGGTGACATTGTGTGGACTAGTACTGATTTTTCTTTTATACTCTCATATACATGATACAGACACTTAATTACAGGCTTCAGAGTTTTTGAAGCTTCCATGGACTTACCTGGTACCTTTCCCAATAAGACTGAACAAAACACTCTGCAGCTGCTTTAGAGGAGGCATAGGGATTTGTTGGACGTTTTGGTGAGGATTCATCAAATTCCTAAAATGAAAAGAAAAATTTGCATTAATCAATTTCTTTTGCCCAGATAAGCCTTGAAGTTACAAAAGAAATAAAAATCCCTAAATATCCAAGCACATCAGTCTGACAAAGTCCCCTTACAACAGAAGGCCATAACAAAAGACAGCCTATTTATTGAACATAGGAGGCAGCCAGATTACCAGCAGTAATATTTTTAGACTTGTAATAGAGTCACCTCACAGCAGCAGGTCCTCAGAATTTTATCTTATTAAATAATTACTTTGCTACAGGGAGGCTTAATATTTTTCAGGTTCATATTGCCTCTAAGAGCAATTGTGCCACCACTACCAAATTCACCTTTCAGTCCCAAATAAAAGGGGCCTTTTCTTAAATTTTTCTGTAACTTCATTTCTGTAAAAAATGTGGAATTGCAACTCAAAAGCTTCCAAAGCAATTCTGACCAGTTCCAGAACAGGTATCTTCCAGGCTATCCTGACACTTTAATCTACTTCTTACTTGAAGGGAGAGAAGAACAAACCAAAAGAATGAGGGATACTACACAAGGTGCAATTGGTAACAATCACCTTGAGGTGATTAAAACATTCACTGTTCTTGTCTGACCTTTGCCTCTGAAATGAAATGGCCTTCCTCTCCTAAAAAAGGAAAAAAAAAAAAACAAACTCCACAAGAACTTCTAGTGTGATTCACAAAGAGAAAAAAAAAACAAATTAAAGTCCTCTTTTCAAGTCTCAGAGACAGAAAAATTTCACTTGAAGGTATCAGCCAAGCCATGGGTCTACACACAAGAAAACACCATCCTTGGGTATCATAAAAGCCACAGATGGAAGTTGTGTTGAAGGAAATGATGAAGACCCTGTGATAGTAAGAAAGTGCATCAAACTCTTCTGAAATACATTCATTAATATTTCCAGGGACTATGGCAAAAGGCTCCTTGACTTTATTTATGCCTTTAAAAAGATGAACGTGCATAATTTGCCTTTTTACTGAGCTAAATTACATTTTCTGAAGTAAGGTCAGGTATAAATTCTCAAAAATCAAAGACCTGCATACAACAACAAGAACCATGTGAATATTTATTATGGTAATACAGGAATTGTTTTCTGTTTGAATTGTCACTACCTACAGTTCTGTTAGTATTTTAGCTAGAATATAAAGCTGTTCCCTGCCTGTCATGCTGTGAACATTACTGAAGTCTCATGAATGCTCCAGGACAAAACCTGTATAATACACTGCTTTGATACTATCTCTGAGAGTAGTGACACCATTAATGACCCAAATCTCACTGCTTTACACAGTAAACATTCAATATAAAACAAGCTATGAAAAAAAAAAATCAGGGCAACTTTGATACTCAGCTTTCTAGAAGCAACCGGTGCTTACCTAAAGTCAAACATTTACAGAGGCCAAGGAAAGTTAGACTCAACTTTGCTTTCACTATTAAAAGCAGGTAAAGCAGAAAAATCCTCATGCATTTTCAAACCCACCTCATCAGTGCTACCTCCATACACTTCATCTGTACTGACATAGACAAACTTCTCCACGTTGGCTTCATGTGCAGCAGCCACCAGCACATTGGTGCCATAAACATTCACATAGGTGAATTCCAGGGCATGCCAAAATGAAAGATCTACATTAAAAAATTCAGACAATTCTGATTAAATTCAGGCAAGACAGGGCTATAGGTTCCACTTGGAGGCTGCAAGATAGCGAGGTCCTTATTAAATGAAGGCACCTTCTTCACTTGAAGACAAAAATTCTTGTTCTCAACAAGAGGCTGGAATCATGAGCAAAAGCTTGTTGGTTACGGACTTTTAAATCTAAAATAGCATTGGCTAAGTATAGTAAGAAAAGTGTCATTCACAGACAGTTGCAAGATGCTGTAATATGGACCCATGACTAATAACTCATCAGCACCTGTGTTGATTCTTACAGCTGTTCCCTTGACCTAATGACCTTCTGCCTATCAAATCTGACAATTTTGAGAAGTATTTTCCTGAAGAATTTTTTGAGGATTTCTTCTCATGATGGGTGGAGTATGGTGGGGATTGTTCTTACTAACAGTGATACTGAAAAGCAGCCATCTGAAACAGGCACTTTACAATTCATTCTCTCTTTTTCCCATTCTTCCAATGGGACTTATGCCTAATCCTTCAGCTTTCATGCTGGTTTTTCATGTGACATTGGAGCCAATCAAGTAAAAACTTCAGACTGTGTACAAAGCCCCTCTCCACTGTCCTTATGACTCCCTCAGTACACTGGGAGCTACATGTGAGTCTAGATAGAATTTAAAAAGGTACTGCAGGCAAAAAGGTACATTACCATTTATGTGCAATGAAAACAAGACAACAATTAGATGGAGCACTTTTTAAATCAAGGCTGTGAATCCCTCCGAGTTAAAAAGGCCACCAGACACTCAGTCATGTCATTTGTAGAGACAAATTGGATCCTTGGTTTACATGAAGGGAAAGGACAAAAAGTATACTGGCATATATTTCAAGCAGATATAGCCATGGAAAACAACATCAAAACATTCAGCAATGCTCACCTACATGTGTTTGGGCTGCAAAATGAAGGACTATATCTATTTTCTCAGTTTCAAAGAGCTGCTTTATAAAATCAGGTTCACAAATATCTCCCTAAACAGGAAAAATAAAAAAGGCAAATTATTTTTGATAGAAAATAGTCAGCTTCCCATTATACCAAGTATCACATAAGAAATCACTACAAAGGGAACACAGGATACAAACAGCACTATCAACTGAGTTCTGGGGCATTTATCAATTCCATGTCTAAAATAAGACCACATATAACATTTCACCCATTTTTTTAAAAATCCTCAATGAAATTTATTTCAGAATTTATATTGCTATTAACATTAGAAACAGCAACGTGTCCAAAAATACACACAACAAAAGTACAGCGTGGAGCTCCAACACTGGGGCTGAAATGCCAAGTTCCCAGAGCAAGGAAGAGTTCCCAGTCTGGTGAGCAGGCAGGGACATCTAGTGGCACTGCAAGAGGAGAAGCAGATTCCCACTAAAGGGGATTAGACTATGTCTTCCCAAGGATTTTGCTGCTTATTCCAGTGATCTATATTTTTACTTGACATATTTTTTAAAAAGAGACATTAGTTTGAACTAAATAACTAGTTACTGATTTTTTTAAAACTGAAATTCAAGCTTAGTACAACTATGCTGCACAGCAACAGAAATTGTGATTCAGATGTATCTTTCATACAGCCCCTGAGTCAAATTTTCTAAACCTACTGTGCTACTTTCCAAAACAGACTTCCTTCCTACTCTACCACTAGACAGTATATCCTTCTTGCTGTTTCCTAAGGTCAGTACCAATGTCACAGTTCTAATTCTAAGGGCTGCACATCAGAGATTATCTTTTCCAGCACATTTTTTCCTGTCAGTGTAAACTGCTTGGTCGCATACCAGCTGGATGTTAAGCTGTGACCAACTCTCCCTAAAAACCAAAAACAGAAACAAACAAATAGCCCAAAACCACACCCCAAGCCACAAAATAAAATAAAATAAAATGAAAAAANCCACAGTGCAAAGTTGGAATTATTTATACTGATGTAAATTCTGTTCAGAAGCAGTATGGCCACATCACTCCTACTTACTGTTCCCCTGCTTCTCCCAGGGATCTGACTGTTTAAAGGGTATCTTGTAGAACTCCAAGCTCTCCCCAGTAATTAAATGTTAATATCTACCCAGTTAACAAGGCTTTTATAAGGCATCCATGCATTTCATATTGCACACTGGAAACAATCAAAGACCTTAGGAAAGTAACCAAAAAGCCACTTTGGCCACGCTGAAACTGCACACAGGCTGCCCCCTTCCTCTCATGCAATTTTTATGCCAATAGCTCAGAGACAATACCGAACTGAAATAAAGGGGTGGTTCACAAAAACATAAACAGCCATGGAGGTCACCAACAAGTGAGGGCAAGTTCAACTTCCATCCTGAATCTAAGAAAAAATGCAAGTTTACATCTACTACCCCTGACAAAGGTGCTGTTTGAGATGCATTTCTCAGATGTCCTGCAACCTTGGGCAGACCCCAAGACAGAGAGATGAGCCCCAGCACTGCCTTAGGGAGACAGGAGAAACCTCAGCACACAAGCCCAGCAAGTCAGAATACTAATCTAAACAATAAATCAAAATCCATCTCCTGTCTGAAGACAAAACTGCGGAAGCAGTACACCAAAAATCTGTAAAAAGTCACATTTTGTGGAAGAGAGGGCTTTATCACCTGGATAAACTTGTAGTTTTCCTTCCCAGAGACAGTTTCAAGATTCTTCAAGCTTGCACAGTAGTCGAGCTAAAGACACAACACAGCATCAATAAGTGGGTTTCGTGGAAGCAAAAAGGCTAATTCAAACCCAACCTAAACACTGGAAAGTCTGGGGACAAAGTAAAACTTATTTCAAAAAAACCCTCCTTCACAGGCAGATGTGAAGCTGTAAAAGCACAAATTTCCAATAGATACCCTAACTGCAAAAATTCTTAAACAGATGTTTAGAGCTTGAAAAAGTTCATTCTTTTACTGAACATCAGTTGACTTTTTTTCCTTTGCACAGGAATAAAAGGAAAATCAAACAAAAATTAGTTACTAACAATAAACCACATAAATTTCAACATATTATAGACTGCATTATAAATCACTTAAAACAGTTGTCCATATCAAGACAGAAAACAAGCTATTACCTTATCCAGGTTTATAATCAGATAGTTGGGATAGTTTTTCACAAGAGAGACGACTACATGTGAAGCACTGCAGGACAGAAGAAAAACATATTTTACAATTATACACTTGGCTTTAAGGTAATAAAGAGATGACAAATTCCCAAAAACTTCAGCATTTTCAAAAGTCTTTGGGGAAAGAAGGGGACATATTCAAGACAAAAGATGAAACACAAATTCACAGATATTTTAACACATCAACATTATTCAAATATATATTCCATACATTAACATAGTATTTTCTATATATAAGTGCATATGGTTCAGAAATTAAAACTCAGAATAAAAGCTCATGTTATAATGAAGGAAATCAGCACTGCCCACAGTCACATAAAAAACCCAAACCTGCTATATGTTATATTCAGTCGCCATTGTAAAATACTTTTGCACTCTAAAGCTGACATATTAGATAACAGAGAGAAGCAGTCAACACTCCTAACCCACAACAGGGACCGCCACCACTCAAGTCTCTGACACTGCTGTAGGTTAAGAAGTGACAGCTAGACAATCAGGGGGCACTGCCTCTTTAGCACGGTCTTGTGTACATGAAGCTCATTCTGAGAGTTCAGGGGTTACTCACACACAGAAATTTAACCCTCTCACAGCTTCCGACTCCAAGCACTCTGATAGGTTCAAACTTAAGACGGACCAGACCTTTCTCTGACTCAAACTGAGCACACAGCACTGGGGTTGATACGGTAAATAGCAGCTGGATCAAAGCCCCGCCACCTTCAATCCAAAGAACACATTAGGTTGGAAAAGACCTGAGATCATCGAGTACAACTTACGACTAAACACAACCTCGGCACTAAGCGCCACGTCCAGTCATCTCCAGAACACCTGCAGGGACAGTGACTCCTGACCTCCCTGGGCAGCGCAGTCCTGTATCTAATCATCTTTTCTGTGGATAAATTCTTTCTAACGTCCACCCTAAACCTCCACAGGGTCAGCTCAGACTGTGTCCTCTAATCCTCTCATTCGCTGCCTGGAGATGAGGCTGAACCCACCTGGCTACAATTCCTCTTCAAGGGAGTTGAAGAGAGCGGTAACGTTGCTTTGCCTAAGGGTCCAGCAAAACAACCCCAGCTCCCTCAGCCGCTCCTCATAAGGCTTGTGCTCCCGGCCCTTTATCAGCTCCGCTGCCATCCTCTGGACAGCCCCGTCCCGGCTGAGGCCGAGCACCGGCTCCCACCGCCAGCTCCGGGCGGTCCCTCGTCGCCTTCACGTCGGCCGCGGGCGAAGGGCCGCCGGGGCAGCGTCCCAGCTCGCTCCCCAGCACTTACCACCTCAGAACCCCCCCGGGGCGAGTCACCAGCAGCCCCTGAGTGAGCGCGGACCGAGCCAGCGGCGCCGAGGAACCGGCCCGGGATGGGCACAAGGGAGGCGGCACCGCGGGACCCCCGCCCGCCACGTCTCCGCCGCGCCCCTGGACAAGAGGCCGGCAGCCCGCTCCGGCCCCGCGGGGCTCACTCACATGAAGCCGGCGCCGCCCGTCACCAGGACTCGCTTCTCGAACACCGGCGGCGTACCGGGACCCGCCCGCCCCGACATCGTCCGCGCTTTACGGCACGAGCCCCTCACTCCCTTTCCCCCACGGCTGCGCGTGCGCAGAGCGGGGACGTGGGTTTCACGGGCAGAGTCGCAGCGCCTGCAAGCGACTCATTGAAAGATCGCCTTCCTCGCTGCCCATGCGGCTCCAAGAGCGAAGCTGTCACCGTCTCGGAGGCCACCGACGGCGTGGGGGGCACGGCGTGTGAAAAGGGCCAATGTTTCGCTTCCGCATTCAGCGGCGACTGACAGCCGTCTCTTTTACGACTCTGAGTCTCTCAACGTACGGCCGGACCCAGCAACGGGACACGTTGCCGCAGGGGCGGGACCTGTGCGCTCGGTCACGCCCCCGAGGGCGGGCGCGCTCCCTCATTGGCTCTCTCACCGCTCCCGCCCTCCCGCTCGCGCCTAACGCGGCCGGGGCCGTCACGTGACCCGGGGGCAGCGCGGGAGGGGGAAGGAGGATCCTGGTGTCCGGCGGGTCCCGGCGATGCCGTGGCGGCTGCTGTGGCTGCTCAGCGCCGCCGCCGGCTGCTGCTGTTGGGGCCCCGCCGCGGCCAAGACGCTGCGGGGCGGCTTCGCCAGCGCCGCCGCCCGCCGGGAGCCGTGGCGGCCCGTGGCACGCTTCCAGTTCCACGGTGGGTGCCCCGAGGGCAGGAGAGCGGGGAAGCGGCTGTGCCCTCCTGGAACAGGGCCGGTGGGGAAGGGGGCGACCGTGAGGAGCCTCGGGGGCGCGGTTGACGGACGGAGGGGCCGCGGGGTGGGGAACGGAGTCAGCCCCGCAGTTCTCCGTCCTACCATCGCACTCTCGTTCCCTCTTTTCCTGCTTCTCTCTCCTCCTCCGTCGGGACGTGCACCAGATCCGATCCGCTGTCCGGGCGCGGCCGGGGCTCCCGGCCACGGCGGGGCGGCCTCGGGTGCTGGGTGCAGGAGCTGGCAGCGGCTCCGCGCTGCGGGTCACGGAGGGGAGCAGCGCTGCCTGTGCCTCCCTTCATGTCCCGCAGCCTGGCGCGGACACTCCCGGCCGGGTGTCCGGGCCAGTAGAGGCGTTCTCACTGCGACACGCATCGCTCCTTCCCTCCTGGAATTGCACCAAATGGCAGCAGTGCTTAACGTCGCTGTGCCCTGTCGCTGCGTGGTCTTGGTGACGCCGCGCATCAGGATGTAAAATTCTCACCTGGTTATTCCCAATGGCTTTTCTTTCCCGTGTTGCTAACTCCTTGCTTTTAATAATTTCTGACTATTAGTCAGTAATTACTTAGTAATAATTCCTGACTATCATCCTGCTGAAAGAGAGCCCTAGCAGTTGCCCGCTGTGCTTGCTAGAGAAGTTTTACTTTAGAGAAAGAGATGTGTGTAATCATGACAGGTGCCATGTCCAGCAAGGCTGTGCTGGTCAGCCTGCTTTTCCTGTGTGCTCAACATTTCAGTAGCTTAGGCTGTTTTTCTTTCCCATTGAGCTTCATGGCAGAACAGTTCTGCGGGGTGCTTCAAAATCTAACGGGATGCTGGAAAACGTGACATAAGCAAAACAGAGTTGGAGCGTGACCTTCCAGCACTGAATGAGAAACAATCGCTAGGGTGGAGATAGCTTATGAAGAGAGTTGAAAGCAGTTAATTATCGCTGTCCTAGAAGTTAATTGTAGAAGCTCTCTAAATAGATCAGTAGGAAAAATGTGCACCGTAAGTCTGAGAAAAGACTGTCCACAGCAGGGTGGTTGGGAACTAGGTGGTCTTTCAAGTCCCTTCCAATCCAAACCATTCTGCCATTCTATGATTCTTCAGGTAGACTGAAGCATTAGAGAACATTTTTGAAGTTTGATTTTCTTTGCATTGATTTTACATCTGTCATCCATAATTAAGTATTTTTGCTCTAATGCATCCATAATGTGAAAGTCCATTCACATAAGTTCCTGTTGAGTTAAACTTAAGAGCTACCCTGTGATGCTCATAGTCCTGCCACAGAGGTCATAAAATATTAGACTTTGAACTAGTTATTGAGACCATTGAGGCACTGTCTTTTGCTTGAAAACAATAAAATTTGGAGTGGGAGGGAGGAAGGGAAAAAACATTATCTGGAAATCTTTTAAAGGAGGGGGGGAGGGAAGGCTTTTTGTAGCAGAGAAGGTTAATGACACTTGGGCAATGGTGCAGGTTTATTTAAGTACCATCATAGAGAATTGTGCATTCACTCGTTTCTTAATGAGAAACATAGAAATTGTTTTTGAAAGACCATAAACACATTCATTAGGAAGTAGTGGTAAGAAAATAAGGATAATGCAAAACTGTATTGCAGCTACTTATAAAAAAAAATCCGTGCCACACTATCTTTTTGTTTGTAACTGACATCAAGATAAAATAGTTGATTTATTTTTTTTAAATATCAAGGTGACCATGCTGTTCTGTGTGTCAGAATCAAGAATATAGCAGTAGCTGTGGCAAAAGCAGCTAGACTTCATCTCTTTCAAGCACAGGAATGGCAGAAGCTGGAGAACAGTGCCCAAGATCACAGCTGTACAGAGAAGTTCTCTAAAGCTCAACTGACAAGTGAGTTACTGCTTTTTTTCTCCTAACAGAGTTACTGGTGTATTTAGAATTCTGTTATCTATGTGTTTAGAATATTCATTTCAATGATTTTGGGCATTGCATTATCTAGGACTTTGGCCTTCTGCCATTAAAAATACTACAACAAAATAAAATTTCTTTATTTGTATCACTTCAGAAGACTTTGCACATTACAGTTTAATGTGCTGCTGGAAAACGAAATCCATGACAAGCAATGGCTTTAGCGGAAACAGGCAAACTTTATGACCAGTTCCAGTTCATGCTTTCACATGTTCACAACTCAGAAAGAGTACATACTTGGCTGAACTTTTCATTTAGTCATTCCGTACAGGGATATTTTTTTACCTCCTCTTGGANTTTTTTTTTTTTTTAATCTCAAGTTTTCCATAAAATAGATTATCTTGGGTGAGAGAATTTACAAAGAATGCCATTGTACTAAGAAACTGAAGAACTAAAGAATATGAATGTCTGAGACAGTCAAATGTGTGACTTGTTTGAGTTGTGACTTGTGACTTTCATTACAGTGGAATCAAAAACAAATTAGAGGTAAAGTGATGGAACCTGCTGCAGTTGCCTCTAAATTTTGAAGCAAATGCTTGTAAGGTGGGAGTGCATAGCCCAAGTACAAAGTCAAAGGGTAATTTTGTACCTGTAAACCTTCTCTTTCACTACCTCATAAGTCTTTCTTCTGCAAAAATTAATCTGCATCATGCTGCCTTACTTTATAACTTGCTTCTAACTTAATGCTATTTCATCCTTTACTTTTATAACTTGATATTTGTCACAATCTCACATTCAGCTGTTTTTAATATTTGAGGTAAGAGTTATACCAATATAGAGTATGTAGATTGTCTTTTTGTCTCATGTTTACAAAGGAACATTTCTCACTTGTCAGGAGGCTCCTGCTCTTCAGTTCCATGGAAATGGCATTTTTCAAAGCGAAGAAAACAAAAATAAAATTATATTTTCATGATAGCACAAATCTCCATGCTTTGATGTACAAAACATGTTAGAAAATTTTTAATGCAGTATCAAAGATGAGCTAATCAGGATAAAGCTTAACTTGAGTACCCATCTAAATGTGAAAGAACAGTTAAACACTGAAGCATTGAGTTATGTCACTAGAAGACAGACTGAAATAATTTTTGTACCATTTGTTGATCATAATGGTACTTAAAGCATAAATTTTCCTTTAAGAAGTTAAATTAGTATTAGAACCTTCATTCAAATGTGTTTTAAGTGACTACAGCTTTTCTTTTAAATACATTTCCTTTGTGCAGTCAGAATCCCAATGTCAGATTGATCTCCTGGAAGACTTGTCTTGATGAAACCTTTCCCAAATGTCACTTCTAGGGATGTGGTTTCCTTACCCTTCATCAAAGCTGCACAGAAGTGCTGCTGGAATAACTGGCAGTTGGTTTGCCCCAGCAGGGTACTCACTGTTTTCTGCTCTGTTAGGAGTTGTATGACCACAGGGTGAGTTGGAGCTCTGCTGATCTTGGGCAAAATCAGTTGCTTTTCTACCTCTGAGTCAGCTTACGGATTTGAGAGGAAACTGATTGAACACACTCTGTGTGATCCTTATTCTTGGTGTAAATAACACAGGATCAGAACTCAGCTGAGAGGTGACATGGGGAGTGAAGCCACTCCTGTCAGCCACAGTTTGCCTTTCATTTGGACTAAGCACCATATGAAATATTGGTTTGTGTGTTGTCCAAATCTGTACCTCATGACAGTTTCTGCAAGGACAAATAAAGTACAAATCTTTCTGGATTTTAATGTTGTTCAGTTCCTACTATAAGAGAACAGAAAATAACTTCATGTAGATGAACCATGTTTATTGGAATTACATAGAAGTTTTTCACAGGTAGGCTTCAAGTTAGAAATTTGTTCTAAATTTTGTCTACGAAGTATTTAGCAAAAATGAGTTTGTATGTTTGCAGGTCTTTTATTTAGAAAGGCCTTTCACAGAAAAAAAACTGTGTTTTGTGGGTTTTTTATGAAGTTTTTCTTCATCCTTAGCCATTTTCATCTTAACCTACTAAGGTGAATTATTCTGTTATTGTTATTTCTTCTGCAGAGAAATGATTGAGCCGATTAGCACTCAAGTTCAGTAGTCAATGAGACAGTGCTTGCATTTCTTACAGTTTCAGCCAAACTGAGAGAGCCACAAGTTTCATTTGCATCAAGAGTTTGTTTTGAAAAGACTGTGCTTGGTTAATTGTTGCTTTTAGGCAAAAATAGTGGTAAGATAGCAAGCAGATGAAACATGAGTATCTTACATAGTCATTTTTAAGTGTCATCTGATTTGAAATATGCAGTTTGATTACACATGGTTTCAGCTCTTAACTGTCAATTGAAATTCAGTATGTTACAGTTTGGGGAAGATCCTGTGAAATAATACTGATTTGCACCTTTAAAGTGTGCATGGTGTTGTTTACTGAGCTCATATGCAGCTGTTCCTGTTTGGTGCTCTAAATCTCTTTGAAAACAAGAGTCGAATAAATTTCACAAAGGTATCTTTTATACTGCAGCAGTACCTGGTGGGTAGTACAGAAGAGCTAATCCTGTCAATACTGAACTAGAGGAAGGAAACGTGCTAAGCAAAGGAGGTAGTTTGCACTTTCTGGCTTCTGGAAGGAGGGGGCCATCCCAGCAGAGCTGAAAGGTGGGATGCAGTGTCCTCACCAATCCTTGGCTGCAGCTGTTTGAAACAAAAGCTGAAGTTGGAGATCTGGTCTCTGGTGTTATGGATAGCTTTGAAAGCTCAGTCTGTTTTCTACTGTGTATAGTTTATAACCTATAAATGATGCTGTGGATTTAAGTGTTATCTTCATTCAAAGATGTGTTTTCTAAAACCAAACTAATCAAGTATTTACTCCTATTTTTGGTTTTTTTGTTTTTGTTTTCTTCCAAAGTGACTGTGAACCACACAGAGCAAAATCTGACAGTGTCCCAGATTCCTTATCCGGAAACATGGTATGTGTTTTATGTAGACAAGTTTACCTGCGAGGAGAATTATTCTGAATCCGAGGATATTCATTTTGAAATGGTCTTACTAAACCCAGATGCAGAAGGGAATCCATTAGATCACTTTAGCGCAGGGGAATCTGGTAAGACTTTTTTTCTTAAAATTAGATTTGTAAGTTAAGGATCTGATGACTCAAATCAGTACTTACTGTGTTTAGAAGAGTGTGGGGAATGGATAGCAGAGCCTCTTATATTTCATATTGTGTTTTTGTATGAAGAGTAAACTTGAGTTTATTTTCCGTCATCACAGAAAAATCCTTTCGTTTCCCTAGACTGACTTTCCAAAATTTGCCTAACTAGAAGTGTGGATTCACGAGGAAAGTCAGTGTTACAGTTGTTGGCTGATAGGTATTTTGAGCATGTTGAAATTGTAATCTTCCACTTAAATGTGAACTTAATGCCTGATTTTAGTTAGTTACTGAAATTCCTTAGCTGTGCAAAACTTGATTCTGTGCAACAAGAGTATATGCACGATAAAACATTTTACCAGTATAATTTCAGTTCAGTCTTTAAGTCTTTATAAGTGTCTCAGTCACAGGCTGTAGATTAGGTTTGTCAGGCTTGATTTTGTTATAATTAAGAAATGTAATTTTAAATCTTTAAACATATGAAGAAAAATGCAAGACAGCAGCTAAAGAAACACCTAGATAAAATTGTATGCTTTGGACAGTCCAGCCTAATGTGTTCTTAGTTGCAGTGAGTAGCATCACTGCTCTGGGAGGCATCATCAACATGTCAGTCACCTGGCTGTGTTGTGAGGGAAGGGCCCTGAAGGCTTAGTCTGCCTTCCTGTACACAGTGAACCCAAATACACCAAGGATGAGCCTAATTGCTGTGCTCGGAATCAAATGCTCTGCTGTCACTTGTGGTCTCAAGAGACTATAGAAGGAACAAAGGTAGCTCAGTTTTTGAAAGGAAGAAAATATTCGCTGGAATATTTAGTAGAATCTGCAAGGAAGTAATTATTAATCCATTATTAATCTGGATTTCAAGGCTCATAATCAGACTTTACCTCACTCTTCTTAAGTTCTACAAAATTGCCAGTTTTTATTTGGTAAATTTGGTCTTCAGAAGTGAATTCTAGGTTAATTTACTTAATCTCAAAGAGGAGTTATAGCTGAAGGAGTAATTGCTAAATCAAGGAGCATCATGTGGCCCACTAAAATGATGTGGAGACCCTTACAGAGCATTTCAGCTCTGTATTAATTTTGTAGGAAGACTGAGCACTTGGAAGCAGAACTCTGAACAGTTTATGTGCTGAATAAGGAGGTGTGTAAATGTGCTGGATGTATGTGTTTAGATCTAACAAGTAGGAAGCAAGGTGAGCTGTACATGCCATGTCTTTCAGAGTTGCAGAGGAACACCTCTGTTGATTCAGAATTAAAACCTGCATTGTTGCCATGAATCCTGAAGCTACGTGCACTGGTCTCTTTTCAAAGAGCTGAGGAGCATTTCATCTCCCTCTTTTTTAATTTTTAATGCATCTCTGGGAAATAATCTTTGCCACTTTTCCATAGAAACTTGGAATGAGAGGGTATCAGGGAGAAGATTCAGCTTCATTTCTTGCTTCTTTCATGCAGGCAACTAAAAATTACATAGTTGCAGAAGGTTTTAGTTAAGTCTTCCTTCACTTGAGTTACTTTAGGCTGTGTCCTGGCACAAGACATCTCAAAAATTAAATTAATAATAAGGAAAGCATGGGAAAGAACTTGAGGCTGTCACCTTGTGATTAAGATGTCTGCCTTCAGAGATGAGGAGGCCTGACTTCTGATCCCTGGCAAGTAATCTTATTTTATATGGTAGAGGTCTTCTCCATAAGACATGGTGTCACTAGAATCAAGGATTTCTAAAGGCAGCTGAAAAGGTAGCATTTTGAAGAGCTTTGAAGTAAGATATTTCAAATAATGTTTTACTTTGTCTGTCAACTAGGTTCCTTGAAAGTCAGGAAACTTAGAGGAGACAGGTTGAAAATTGTATCTATTATAGTTGGTTTTCAGTGCAGCTTTCTCCTAACCCCTTTTGGTCTTAAACCAATAATCTACACTCTGTCTGTGGTTGGAAGGAGCGTTCTGTCATAAATGCTTAGTGTTTGTTAAAAGCTAGTTGATTTTCCTAAAGAGTTTTCCAAGGATTCTCACTCATCGTGGGAAATAACTTCTATTTACAAAGTTCTTGCCAACTTCAGTATCTTTTGAAGCAGAAAGAAAGATTTGATCTAAATCACATACTTTTGTCATTGATAAATCATGCTTATGTATTGGTGTACAAGAGAAGCAGTGGCCTGAAATTTTTAAGAGTCTTTATTACCTTATGCTCTTTTTCTCCCATTTTCCTGTGTGTATGTCCAAAATGCTTAACTTCAGTCACAGAAGCTATAATGCTAACTATTATTCAGAACTCATCCAGTTCTAATGTTTTTCAGCACAGATACTGAAATGTGTATACTTGCTCTTCCCAATCTCTGGGTGGAGCTGGCTGAAAGCTTTTACCAGAGTTGTTTTGCTGCTGGAGAAAAAACATTTTTTTAGAATCTGATTCTATGGACACCACTACATTTAAAGGAAAGTTGGAGAAAGAAAACAAGTTTTCTGTGAGAAATGTTTGTTTACCCGTTTTTGCTGATATCTCACTGGCTTTGACCCTTTGGGAGCTCCCGATGGGTTGCAAAGCATAAGAACAATAGAAAAGGTTTCCAGGATCCAGGTCTTAAGGGGAGCATTTTACCAAACTACTGCCAGATTGAAAAATAAAGGACTTCTGCTTTATAAATAATCTAAAAAAAATGAGGATTTTTTTTTCAGACAAGTGCAAAAAAATGCATGCTAAGAACTAATTACTGTTTCCTGTGCGACTTTTCTTCATCTCTAAGTTTTTGGACTTGTTCAACTGTGCTTCTTGAGTCACTTTATGTGGAGGAAGGGTGACACCCAGTGGTTAAAAAGACTAAATAGAAGTCTGAGGTTTCTCTCACCTCGGATTGTGCCTTTACAGAATGAACCGAACAAGCAAAAAGAGCTAAATATGAGTCCTGTAATAAATATATTTCTGACTGATAAAATTAACTACAATTTTTAGCGTATATCAAGAAACTGTGCGTCACATTATACTAGTCTGATAATTGCTGCAAACCTCTCTGCTGAGAAAAGGCATTGCTGATTAAAAACATTTTACCAGATCACATAATAATTATTTCTCTGATAAAATTCACCGATTTTCTTGGGTAAAATTGATCAATATTTAGACATTTTATGTGTACTACTGCTTTGGGGTAACAGTTTCTAAGTATTTTCCAATGATTGTATTAAAAAAAACCCTCACTGGTTGTTTTTTTTTAGTTATTTGCTGCTAGTAGCAATGTTTCTTTGTAAAACTAAGCTGTATTTCTTTTTTTTTCCCCACAGGATTACATGAATTCTTTTTCCTGCTTGTCCTAGCATACTTCATAACTGCTTGCATATATGCACAATCCCTGTGGCAAACAATTAGGAAGCGTGGACCTATGCATGGTGTATTAAAGGTGTTGACAATTGCATTACTGTTGCAGGCTGGTTCAGCTTTTGCCAACTACCTGCATTTCTCAAGGTACCTTTGCTCCTTTTCTGCTTTCAGTCTTGAAACTTGAAGAACAGTGTGTTGTAAAGATCAGTACATGATTTGCCTGGGAGGGATTGTGGCAAAATATAGGACTGACTTTTGAACTGCATCATTGCCTAAATGTACTTGTGAGAGGGAACACTCATTTAAGACACACCTACTTAAAAATACAATCATTTTGTTCTATTTTCAGTTATTCTAGAGATGGGATTGGAGCTCCTTTTATGGGAAGTCTGGCAGAATGTGAGTATGCTTGTCTCCTGTTTCTTACATGTTCCTACCCATAAATCTGTGTAATACATTAGCAAATGCTGTTGCTGGACTTTACTATGATCTTGGATCACGTAATTGAATTTTTAATATAAAATACTAAAAATTGCTCCTCCAGAAAAAAAAATGTTCTATGTTTTTAGAATAACTGTATTTGAAGTTATACATCTGTGATATTGTTTAGGATTTTTCAAAGGATTTTTTTTTGTCTCAAGATTCCTTGCTACAAACACTTAAAGACATGACTATCACCTGAGCAGGTCTTTCAATATATTGAAGAGTTTTGTGGAGTTAAATCTAGAAAGCCAAGCTTTTTAGGAAACTTAATCATATTTTATAGAATTTGTCATTTCACTGACAAATTTAGCAATTGGTAAATGGAAAAGTATTTTACAGCACAAATTTTATGATTAGCATGATGCAGAAAATGCTTCTGTGAAGGTTTGATGCTAACAAAGCATTTTTCTCTGCTCTATATAGATATTCCAAGTTCTCACTGGAAATAAATTCCTGTAGCATACCTTTCCAAAATGCACTAATTTAATCTTGTTCCATTCTTCACTCTCCGTTGTTGTTGGGTAGTTTGGGTTCTTTTTTTTCCCCTGAAGTTAACATTTGAAGAATTGGGGGTTCATTCCAAGCAAATACATTTCCTTTTGACTGGCTTGAAACTCCCCAAGAAAGTAGTACTGCAGCAGTGTGATAGTGTTGGGAAGTAACAGCCTCTACAGAGAAATATTTCCCTTTGTAGAGTTCATTTAGAAGGCTGCAGTTGGAATTATCAGCCTCTTGATGGCACCTGGCACCACAATAATTGCCTCTTGTTTTAACCATTTGAGCTGGCAGCTCCTTGCAGCCACTCCAGCAACAGTGTTATTAAACATTCCTTCTCACCCCATGAAATGAAATAAAATGGAGAACATGGACGTAGTCATAACTCCACCTCAGTGTTAACTATCCAGTCAGAACTTCAGAGAGAATAGCTTCATGTTAGATTTGTTTTTGTGTATGTGTTGTAGTCAAAAAGGCCACTTTTATTTAGATGAGCAAAGATTATAATGAATATTACTTTTGAATCAGTGGCTGAATTTCTTAAATTCAGCTACAAAAGTTTTTCCTTTCTAGCTGTCTCTGAAGCTGGTAAACAGTAAAAGACCAGAAGAAATAGAAATGTGGAAAGCTTCAGTGAATTACAGTAAAAGAATTACGATTCTGAAGAGTGGCTGATGGCAAGTAGTATAATTTGAAGGGAAAAGATGGTACAATTTTTCCTATATGGCAACAGAAATCTGAGTTAAAAATAAATGTTAAAATTTCTATTAATTGCAGTGTGGCCAGAATATCTTTCTAAAAACCTTTTCAGATACTATCTCAAGCAATTATTCTTTTCCTAGTATGATTTAGTCTTTACCATGTATAAAGAGCTGATCCTCAGTCTAATTAACCACCTAACCTAATCACATAAATCACACAAATAATGCTAGCACTCAGAAGCATTGCAAATGTCCTTTTAATTTTTGGTAAGAATAAAATGTGAAAAGTCGAAGACTATTATTATGTCTGTTGAATAGTCAAAAAAGATGAATTGTGATGAAATCAGACAGTTATGGTATCAGCTCAGTAACATGATTTTACACTGACCCTGAATATTGTGAGATTATTGTAGTCTTCAAAATTTTTCTCACCCTTGCTCCTTTCTGGCAAAGTGCATGGGATGTCAAAGACTGAAGTTGGTTGTAGATTTTTGTCTTACATGAATTCATGTGGGAATCCACTTGAATTGTTACCACACTGAAGCAGAGCAGTATCTATATCCATGATATGATTGAGAGATGATGTCTGGCTATACCTTATAGGGCATGTTATCTTAAGGAATGACAGAAAAGAAAATGCTACCTAGAACACACAGAATTATTCAGTCATTTTTCTAGTTTGGATTTGTGACACTGGTTTAGCATGCCTTTGGTTCATGTAACAGTTCTTTTTCTAGTGAGTACTGTCTCTCGATAAGGTAGCATTGGAAAATAATTCCATGATCATTTTTTTGCCCAAAATCAGTGCTGGTTCATTTTATTAAAGAATGATCAAGTTTGTATTTACTAAAAGCTCTTGACAGATCTTAAACAGCAAAGGTATCTTAATATATTAAGAAGCATTTGAGCACGTAAACCCTGAGAATACCAAGCATATCTCAGGAACTACATTTTGAAGTCTGTTTTATACCCTTATTTTGCTAGTATTGCTGAGTGTCAGGGAAATAGTGTAAATGATCTTTTCACACACTTCCCTTGTATTCATATTAATTTCTGTACAGTGGCAACATTTTCTGTGCCAGTATTTTTAGTAAATGTGGTGTTTATCTTTTTTAATGCAGTCCAGTTGTACAAAAGTAGAGCTTTGCTTTTTTGTGACAGAAATATTCTTCTTGTACCTGAAAGTGTAAGTGAAAATTACAAATAAGGAACAAATTTATTTGAACTAAAATATTAATGAAGCAAAAAAGAAAGCATTGCTGTGCGTAGTGCCAAATCTCTAGTTTCTGAACCAAATTTACAATTTAGATAGTGTAAGAATCAATTTTTCTTTTACATCTCTGCTGCGCCAGTACAACGAGTCAGATCCCAACACCAACTTTAAAATTGTTCATTAAGTCAAAAACTTACCAGATGTAAACCCAACGATCACCAAGAAAGAAATCTTCAGGTTTTTCTACTGTCAGTAGTGCTGCAGCAAGGCTACAAATAAAGGCTTTAATACATTCTAGCTTAAAGTTTTCTTTATTCTGATGCAGCTTCAAACACAAGTTTGAGACACTGATTAAGAATGTAACTTTATGGAGTATGTGTTAATTGTTCCCAAACAGAGGTAAAAATGGACATAGCTAAATGAGGTAAAGGTACTTTGCATTTAATAAAATGAAATACAGACAAGTTGTTGATCTAAATGAAATTTGTGTTAGAGTTACTCATTATATTTTCCCCTTTAAGTATCTCAGAGTGGAATTTGTCCTAAATATTTGCGCTTTCTTCTGGAAGGTACTACATCCTCAAGACAAAGTGCAGTTAATTCAAAGTACAATGTAACTACCTGATTTTTGAACAAAAGTTCTTCAGAGCAAAGAAAGGAGTTCATTTCATCATGTTGCATATTTGCACTATGATTAGCATACATATGATTTTAGTTCTTTAGCATTTATAAGTCTATTTATGCAGATGGACGCCTGAGCCCAGACTACTCTGACACAAGAGTGGGATATGGAAAGATGTGGCACCGTGCCCAGGTTCTTGCAGAACTGCAGCATAACTGCAGGAAAGCTGCTAGTGATCTGTTTGGTCACTGAAAACTCCACAAAATAGCCACATGTTGTGGCAAAGCAATCTCATCTAATCTAACTCATCAGAATTAAAAGGTGATACGGAGGCATAAGCATCCATCCTTCATTTGAGGGTATACAGAACATTTCTCTTTGATATAGGAAAAAACCCAAAACTTTATTTTTGTTGTAATTGTATTCATTTTTCTTTTGTTTTCAATAGGGTGTGACATAGTCTCACAGATACAAATGCTGTATTTATTGTTGAGTCTGTGTATGGGTTGGACAATAGGGAGAATGAGGAAATCTCATGGCAGACCTCTTCAGTGGGATTCCAGTCCGGCGTCTACTGGCATTGCTGTAGTAGTTGTTGTTACACAGGTTTGTATTTCATATTCATTCTTACACTGAAGTATACAGCTGCTATTAAGTATGACAGAACTGTGAACCAAATAATTTCAATATTTTAATTTTATGAGAGAGGGAGTATCAAGACTGGAAAAAAGCCCACAGCATAATGTGCACCCAGTATGTCTAATAGGTAACACCGCCTTCTCTTTACTTTAACAATCTAAGATGTAGCTCCACAGTGTGTTTTTTGTCTAGCAGTAAAACCACTTAAGAAGTTCCCACAATTTTCCAAACTCCTGATTGTGCCAGTTGTTTGTAGCATTATACTGTGAACCAGATTAGTGGAACAACCTAGACTGAAAGAAAAGTAAATTTTTTTTTGCAGAGTCATTTTATTGATCTGATTTATAATGTGGTCGTAATAGTTGTAATAGTTGTAATCAGTACAGCTGAGGCACTGTGAACTACATTATGCAGGTTGACAACCAGCAGCATGGGAGGAGAGACAAGAATAGCTGCTGTGACAAAGTCTTTGTCATGAAAAAAGAAAATCATCAGTGCCCTCCTTTTGCAAGCACTCGAACAGAATGTCTAATGGTCCTTTCAATCAATACAAGGAAGGGAATTCTTGAAAGGTTTATGTGCAGGACTGGTCTTGCAAATATACAAATGGTCTGACACATAATTTCATTCAAATATTTTCCATTAGAATAAATTAGAAAGTTAAGTAAACCAGTAACTTAGAAGTAAATTTTAATGAAAATCATTCAACCCTGGTGGTGCCTTTTGTAAACAAATTTTTTTAAATCACATCATAAAGACAAGAGAATCTGAAAACCATTGAGACACAGAAGAACAGGGAGAAACTGGAGACAGTAATGAGGAAGAGATTATACTGAAGATTTTTGTGCCATTTGGGTAGTATCTGTAATTAGTGCTGCTTCTAAACTACATAAGTGGACTTGTAGAACATTAACAATAGCTGGGAGCTGGCATTTCTTGCTAATTAAGACTATAAACCAAAGGCTGTTAAGGTCAATGCGACTGTTGAAATTTAAAGATGGGTGTCAAAGTAAGGTGGAATGAACCTATCTAGCACCAGAAATTTTACATGCTGGTAGTAAAGAAGACTTCTAAAGTATTTAATTTCATTCATGCCTCTGCACTTGTGCATATGTATGGGTGTGTTAATACTCTGCCGCTTGAGACTGGAAAGTTTTTCATTGTTGTTTCCTTTTACTATACATAGAAAAGACACTCAGTATAATCATCTTGATCTTATTTTGGTTGTTTTTTGTGGCAAAAGTGGGGCAGGCATCATGCATATGAGCTGCTTTCCCCAAGATGGGTCAGTTGCACATCTTTTGACTCTTGAAGCAACACTGGAGCATTAGCACAAAGTTGTCTATCTCACTTTTCACCAGTAAGGCATAGCTCTACCACATCTCCTCCTGGTACCATTGGGAATGTCAGGTTCAGCAGGAGTCTTGTAGGAACACAATATGGATAGTGGAATATGTGATTTGCCTAAGCGTTTTTGCACCCCCATGTCAGTATCTACTGTCTCCAGGAAAATTTCCCTCCCACCAAGAGTATCCCTTGTGGAGAGGATATTTTCCATCTCATGGTTCAGTATGTATGAAATACGCCTTCAGTCAGATTGGTTCTCCTTATTACAGAGTGCAGCTGTTGGGCTCAGGGAAACAGGATTTAGACTGTATCACCTCTATCAAAGGTGGTGAGTTCAAGAGTTCGCCTCTGGATTAGTCAGTTGTTCACTGGTCTGTCAAGATTGACATGGGTGTTTGACCTGCTGTAAACAATCAGTGGGCTGTTTTAATGGCTAAAAACGTAGAACAACGTTCTTCCTGTTCTGATCTTTCCCAGAGATTCTGATGGGAGAACCAGCTTCCTCCTATGCCAGAGATTGGACAGACTTTATGTGGGTAATCAGTGATGTTCTGAGGACTTGCTGTGGAGGCTGCTGGAAACTATGTGCACTAACCTAGTGTAGCAGATAGAGATTGCACCTTGTTAGTTTTATTGACATTCTTCCATGCCTGTCTTCATCTCATCTTCAGGGAAGTCAAGAAAGTGGACAGCCTGAGAAAACATGTTGTTCTTCAACATAAATGCAATTTTGATTGGCGAGCTATCTGAGCCTGTTTGCCTACTACTAGTTCAAATTACTCAGCAAATTTTCTGGGGGTTTTCTCCTCTTTGTACTGATGCTGTGGAATTTTTTTGTTCTTTCAGAAGCACTAGCAATTTCCTGGGCTATATTTATGAGTTGCCTTCAGTGTCGGGTTGACACAGCCTCCTAGTCAGCAAATGTCTTGTGGTCTTTGCAGCTGCAAAGAGGTAACATCTCAAAGGAGGGACCAGTCTGCCATTTAGCATCTCCGTTTGCCTTAACTTGTTCTTTATTTCAGCCACAGAACAAAAGATTCCCAGGCTGCTGTGCATTCATTAAAAATTCTGCTTTCTGCTGCTGAGGCACAAACCTTGCACAGAATTTTATTGATGGCATCACATCACATAGACCTGAGCAGTTTCAGCTTTCAGGGCTGACCAGACTGGAGGCAATGATTCTGGAAAGATAGCTGATTGCTCTGAACCTGATCAAAATGACATAGAATCTTACTGCCTTAAACATCACCCTACACAGGGGTTCTCAGGAATGCTCAGAATGAGCTCTACCTCTGGCCTTAGATCTAAACCATTTTTTTTCCTGTACTGGCATTGTGTGACATCAGAT
The DNA here is from genome assembly GCA_008694505.1 of Cyanoderma ruficeps. Taxonomy (NCBI): domain Eukaryota; kingdom Metazoa; phylum Chordata; class Aves; order Passeriformes; family Timaliidae; genus Cyanoderma; species Cyanoderma ruficeps. The sequence continues at coordinate 10,639,314 of VZDJ01007754.1, forward strand.
AACTGAGTACTAGATATGGTTAGAAACAGCTAGTTTGCCTTGCTGCTCCTTCTGATTTCCCTTTTGCTTCCCCCTTCCCCTTGCCTTTCAGGGGTGATCTGTCCCATGAGAACCTGTCCTTGCTGGAGATTGATACGTTATCTTGGCTTGTCATAAAGTCAATGTTGGCATCGTGATGGGAAGGAGGAGTTCTACCGTAATTGTTTCCTCATGGCATAAAGGAAGAGTGTCTGGTTCTTCTTCATATGGATATGGAGAATCAGCTTGTATATCTGGAATATCAGGATGATATCCATGGCCATCATTCCTCTTGTATTGGAAGAGGAAGGGCAGTACAGGACAGTGGTTGGTGTCCACTGTGAGCCAGGATAGGTCAAGATTATATACAGGTAAAGTCAGGCATTTTGGACAGTGTATTATCTAGACAAGGAGATGGTTATTCTGTTTCTTCTTATGAAGAAGCAGTTGTGACTTTAATGTTGGACACAGCATAGTCTCAGTCAGCTCTTTAGCTTCCTCTCTCATCCAATTAATCTACAGCCTAAGTACAGTTGTTCTTCTGGATAACAATTAAAATTGTCCCCACTGATTTCTTCTCAAAGCTCAAACATAGTTCTGCTCACTGCCAGCAAAAGATGTCTCTGATGTCTACTTCAGCAGGTTGATGTCTGGTGTTTTAAAATTTGTTTCTGATATTGCAACTAAGTGAGCTGATACTTGACTTTCTGTGGTCAAGGTAAGGGACTTCAGGGTTCCTTGACCTTGATTTCTCAAATTTTAATGATTTTTTTATATATATTTCACGACTAAAGAGATTTTAACTTCAGCATCATATTTGTCTATGAAAGTTCTTCTTCATTGAGAACAGATTGTCTAATCCATTTTTACCTATAAACACTCAATAGCACAGGTTTCTCTTTTATAGGATCAATCCTGCTTTTCCCAGGTGAGTGAGAACAGCCCCAGTTCATAGTATGGGCAATGGTACATTTCCATTGTCTGAGTTTACACTGTGCTGCACTGACAGTTCCATCTCTGCCTTCTGCTAATATTGGAATAATCTCATGAAGCTGAAGGAAACTGGACTTCTGTGATCTCACATTCCTGTCACCATACACAGCCTTTGATCAACTGCTGTTGTGTTGTTTACTTTAAAGGGCTGGTCCAGAACACACTCTGCTGTCAGACACTATTATCCTATGTGGATTTGGGCTTTGTTCTCATGATTCCTTTACTCCAGGTCTTTGTCATCTTCCCATGAAAGTGGTTTCCTTCTTTGCTATTACTCTTGGCGTAGACTAAGGAAAATTTAGGCCTTCATGAGCTCTGGTTTTTAAGGTAAGGTAGATCCCAGTCACATTTTCTTCTTAGAGCAGTATCACAGTTCTGTCTCCATCAGTCCATATGGCTTCTCCCCAAATGCTTGCTTGAGTCAGGAAGATTCTGTACATATATTCATGGGGTCTTTGACTTTCTCAAGCAGAATATGTATAGTCTGAGAAGTTAAATATTTTTGCTGTTCCCAAATGTAAATATCAAAAGGGAAAATGCTTACAAGACTGCAGCGATTCTGTAACTGGTAGAACCCTTTTGTTTGTTGTCTGAGCATGTTCTAACTGGACTGAAATAACTTCTGTGATAGGAATTCATCAATTTCATGCCAAAACTAGTGCTACAGACACAATGTTAGCAAACAGTGCTGCATCTCAGGGATTCAGGAGCAGTTTAGTCTGTCTTCAGTCTTACTTTTTGACAGAATTCTCGGTCAAGTAACTTGATAATTTGAAAATGTTTGCTTGAAGTTGCTCTTTTTCTGAGCATTATGGTGCTCAGGCATTTGAAGCCTTTTGGTCAGAATGTGTGCTAGTAATCACTGATGTTGGAGACACACAATACTTTACATCTGTCCCTCCCCCATCATTCCATCCAGGTGGTTGAGGAGTGACTGAAGTGAGAGCAGGTGTGAAATGACAGGGCTGTGTCCCCCTAGGAAAGGGAGGGGGAGAACAGGAGAGTACTCTGAGGATATTCGAAGCAAAAATTATTCTAATACTCAACTGATGAGAATCGAGGCCACCCACCTCTGGAAGGCACAGGTGAATTATACATTTTTTTAAAAGTTAATATTAGTAACCCTTTTGTCTTTATGTAGTGCGAAAGCCTTTGAATGTGTTCAGAAAGGAATCTGACTAATTTATATTTCTAAATTGAGCCATACAATGTCTGTTTCTGAAGGCCTTCAGAGCTTCTACACTCATAAATCAAATTTGCCTACCTTTCTTCCGAAAACCTGCTTTATTAGGCGCTTGAAGCCTCAGTGCAAGTTAGATATGTGCGGTAGGTGGACTGGATTCCAGTGTATATTCAGGTTCTAAAATGCCATTCAGCTGCTACATGATGCTCTGAGAGTCTAAACTTTGTGTATTCTAATTTATGTTAGCATTCCCATAGTCTTGAAAAGGCGTTCTTCAGCAAGACACATTTTTTAATGCAACTGGTTGGCGCCTGCCTTCTTCAAGAAATTCAGAAACTAGGCACTTGTTAGTCTGTTTTTCCTTGGAGAATATCAATATTGTTTCTCACAGTGCTCCCAGAAAATTGGATTCTACAGCAGATGGACACAATGCTGGGAGTTAAGGAGGGGGTTGCTCTCTTTTGTGTAGTTATCTGTTGGCTAGAGTGCTCGGCCAGATGTTGGAATGGCATTTGGAACCTGTGGCACTCCCTTTCCTAGACCCTAGGAGGTTTCTGAGCCAGGTGCTTGCAGAGTCAGGCTCGCTCACAGTTTCTGACCTAGCTGATGTTGAATTCTTTTCTCCGAAATGGCACAGCTTCAATAGAAGGGGTGGAGAGTGGCCCACCCAAGAACACCCTATAGCCTGGCAGTTGCAGCACTCTCCAAGGAGGTGGGAGATGTGAATTGGATATCCTTTAGGCAAAGAAGGGAATTGTGGGAGATCCAAGTTCAACCTGGGTGAATGCTTGAGCCTTAAGGCTATTGTATAAAAGGGGCAGCAGCACCACCCTCTTACTTCCCCATCTTTGAAAAGAAAAGTGAATCCTGTTAGGATTTTGAAAGAAAAGGCGTAGTCGCCTGCCTTTGAAACAAGCTTTACAGGTTGTGGATCACAAGTGAAAGGAGACACCTCCCTGTAGCTCTGTGAAATCATTTCAGTGGTCTTCCTGCAGAGTAGGACAAGTGTGCAGGTGATTATTTCAGATTTTTATTCTGAGGTGCTACATTCCCTCTATCCAAATCAGAGGAAACTTTAACTTATCAAACTTTCTAAAAGCTACAGAATCCAAGAAGCAAGACTCTGTTCCTGCCAGTTGCAGTTGGAGTGATAGGTCACGGCAAAAAGCATTTCAGACTAGGGTTTGTTGGGTTTTTTTGCCTAGCATGGCAGTCCCTAACAAGTAGAGTGAAGCATTACCAGATAACTTAATCTGTGATGGGAAGGTTAATTGAGAGTTAGTGTAACCTGGTTTACTTTAAGTGCACTTTGCTGTTGTTCTTTTTCAGAGCTTTTTGTTAATTTGGGAGCAGTTTGAAGACACAGATCACCACAGCTACCATTCGCACCGTGGCTTGGCGAGCGGGCTGCTCATTGGCCTCAGAGTCTGCCTGGCTCTGTCCCTGGCTGCTGGGCTCTACCAGATTATCACAGTGGAGAGAAGCACGCTGAAAAGGGAGTTCTACATCACCTTTGCCAAAGTATGGGTTACATCCAGCAAACTGATCCCTTCTTCTGTAAATAGAGTTGTGGCATGCAGTTGACTGAAGCACTAAACTCTTTCCCTCCATAAGAAAGTTAAAGTGTCTGATTTGATTACACTACAGCCTGTCATCATATTCTGAGTAGGCACTTTAATTTGACAAGGAGTATAGGGCTTTTTAAAACAGAAATCCCACCTTTCATTGTGTGGTTTTCATTATGTTGATTGAAAATTAAACAATGGGTTCATAAAATAGACAGAAATGTAAATGTAGTTCCTGTAACTGTCATCTCTTTCTTCTAAGCTGGCGTGTAGTCATTTTACAGCTTATACTCATCTTTTTTAGGCCTGCATTCTCTGGTTTCTGTGCCACCCATGTCTTGCAACCATTGCTGTAATATTCAGAGAATATCAAAGAGAAAAGGTATGTACAGGCAAGATAAAAGAGATGAAATCTGAATAGTAGTTGTTCTTCATGTTTAATGTTTGTTAGCAAACTCATGCTCTTAGGCTGTTAATCCTGTGACCCCAAAGCAACTTGAAAAGTCTTAGTCACACAGCTCTCATTGATGCTAGTGTGAGTCATATTTTACAAAGACATACAAGGCTCAAATCATCTAAGGGTAATCATTTCTAGGTCAAGGGAGGGAGAGGGGGAGATTGTTAAGTCAAAGGAAAATGTGGAGGGGGTGTTTTGTTTTATTGTTTGCTTGTTTGCTTTTAATTAAAAACACCTTGGGGATTCTTTTAACAAAGGGAGCAGAAAGATAAATCAGTGGAAATTTTTTTGTTGTTTTCTTTTTAGTCTTCACCCTTTAAAAACTTTATGTGGCTAAATAGGTCAGGGAACCTGTAGCTGAACTGTGTTCTTTAGATCAAGAAGTCTGTCCAAATATGTTGTCTGGTTTGTAAGCCCTAAACAATTAAAAACAAAGGTGGACTCACTGAGTTTCTGGGTTGCATAAATGTATTGGGAACTGGAGAACTCTGTGTGTGGAGCCTGCCATGTTCAGGTGAAGTGCACCACTATTCTCAGGTGATTGACTACCTCATTCCAGCTTAGGGTATGCTTCTTCTCTTTATGCTTATAACCATCTGTGCATTTATATGCAAATGCATTCAGAAAACGAGCTTTTATTTGTGTAGAGGATATGTAAGGGAAAGAAAAAGGTTTTATTAAATATAAATAATAAATACTGTGTTTGATTTACAAAAAAAAAAAAAAAGGAAATCTAGGCAGAAAAAAATTGATTCATCTGGAGTTACTAATGGAGAGAGTTTTTGTTTTGCTTGATGAAAACATCCTAGGGGCAGGAGGGCAGTCTCTAGAGGTAGAATCAGTAAAGTAGTATTTTTGCAGTATTTTGAGCTTACTAAAGGAAGACTACAATTGCTCTGCTCTTGCATTTGAGCAACTTTAACCATTAAGTGCAGCTGCAGTTCCTGCACTATGATAATTCAGCGGTGTTTGCTTCTTTAAATGCACCTCAATACAATAAAATGCATGATCAATAAATGCCATATTTATAAGAAAAACATGTATTTTAAAGGACTGCCTGTATGTCAATTGATGGCTTGTGCTTTCTCAGAAACAAGTTACACCTTTAGGCATTCAATAAATACAGCCTTAGACAGCTTATACAGATGAAGAGACTTGAACTGAAAGAGATCTGGCTAAGTGAGAGTGATAAATCACTATCCTCAGCTCCATGACTGTGCTAGTGCAAAGTGTTTCCAAGCCTTTTTTTTTTCCCCCCACTCTGTTTGTTGTAAGAATAGAATATCTAAATATCACCTCTGCTTGTGAAACTGCATGGGTGGTGAATTGCAAGTCTGAAATTCCCCAGAACAGAGACTGCCAGAAGGGTTATGTGACTTGCCTAGGGCTATCTACTGATTTAAAAACACCCAGGTGTGAGAGTCTGATTCGTGGACTTAAAATGTATGTTCAAATCCTTTGTAACTGCAGCAGTATTAAAAGGTTTAAAGTTAAACCTCAAGCGCTCATGCTGATAGAAATTTATTGTGTCTTGTTTAGTGAGAGGGTTTTTTTCACTTACTATTATTTTTCTCTTTTCTTGTCTCTAGATTATTACCATGGGTGTTATCCTCTGTCAGTGCATCTCCATGGTTGTCCTCTACAGACTTTTTCTATCCCATAGTCTATATTGGGAAGTATCTTCGTTGTCATCAGTGACATTGCCACTAACAGTATCCTCTGGACATAAAAATCGACATCACTTCTGAGATGTTTAGGAAGAATACATTATGTAATAAATGTGCAATAATGACTTGAATATACAGGTATTTTTGTCACAAGTGTATGATACATTGGTTTCACTGGAAAACTGAGTGATAATATCAAAATACTTCACAAATCTTTGGTCTGACAAGATTCCTAGATGAATGTCTTAAAAGTATTGTGGAGTGTAAAAATCCATAATTTGAAAACTTTTGTAGATATTGTTTAACAAGTGGTGCTGAGCTGTATCACAGAAGAGTACAATGAATCTTTTCTCTCCCATTCATGGACACCGAAAATGCCCTTACTTTGTGTCAATACTACATTTGAAGGTCTTATAAAATGCAGTTCTTAAGACATCTACATGCACAAACAAGTTTAAAATAGGCCAGTTGTGAAATTGGTGTGATGCATAACAATGAGTACAAGGGGGGTTTTTATTTTCATGCTTTAGAAAAAATGCATTTTATGTATCAGTGTAAAAGATGGGGAAAGAAAGGAGGCAGAATCATCTGGAAAACATGTCAAATGTTCACAACTGACTGCAAGAAACTTTCCTTTATCATGGGCGTAAAAAAGCGCCTTTTTTGCATCTAATGTTCATACTGGTTAAAATTCTAATGGGAATGTAAATAGGGTTTATATCTTCCTCTTTTTCTAAAAAAAAAGTAAATGTAACTAAAAATTTCATCCCGTAATCAAAGTCTAAACAGTTTTTGAGGCTTAGAATACATAGCAACATAAAGGTAACTAAAACTGCAGCCTTGCATCTTTTAAAGGAGGAAAAAAAAAGGCAAAGAAAATGGAATGGGTGATGTGGTACTAGAATTTTAATCCTGATATAATTCATTTCTGTTACATTGAGGATTCAATCATAATTAAGCCATATACACAGATTAAATTAACAGAAGCATTTCAAATAAATGTTGGTTTCAGTCATCAACTACCCATGAATTCCTGCCCAAGGATACTTAATCAGGATTAAATTTTCTATGAATAATTGAAAAACAAAATACTCACTGGATTTGTTATAATCCATGTTGGCACTGGGTTCTAAGTAGTTGCCATCTTCCATCCATTGTAATAAAGCCATTCTACTTTGTGATGCCCTAGCATTCAGAAAGCCAGTGTAAATATATACTTTATTGAAGTGCCTATTTATAGAGTATGATTAAATCATGCTGACACTTTTTTTATTTCATAATAAGAACATACCTATTGCCATTGTGAGTGAAATTTTTCTTATTGGATTTAGCTTAGTTTAGGCTTCATACATGTTGTTTCTTCGCAAAATGGATTTTATTTTCTAGTAAATCAGTGTTTGCTGCTTCTTAACAGTCTGTATTTGATGATGTCTCTGTGAATATGTGAAGGCACTGGTTTGAGCTTTAAAACAGCCCTAATTTTTCCATTTATCTTTGCCTCGGTTGTGAGTATAGTTGAAACAGAAGTCTGTTCCATTTTAGTTTAGAGGCAAAACTAGGTATTTGCCTTTGACTAAGGCAAAATGGCAACATGACAAAGTTGCTCATTAAATCATCTCCTTTCTTATTGTTTGTAATTCAGATCAAGAATGGCAGGTTGAGGCTGGAAAAGATGAGATATTATGATTTCACACAATCTTCAGAATGATTAAAAGATTAATTATTACATTCCTCTGATAACCACACAAAAATATTATTGGTTAAAACTTCAGTCTTTATTTCCCTGCTTATCTCTGTACTTTTCATCTTCTCAAGAAAAAAGCATCCTGTTTTTGATAAGTCTCCAATATTATAGTGTAAGAGTTCTATCTGTCCTCATGTATAAGACTTAAAATTCACACATAAAATCGGATTTTCTGATAGACACAACTTTACAGTTTATGATCTGTCGTGATAAAAGTTTTAATCTATGCAAAAAAACCTCTATGTGACTTTCAGAAGAGGCACTCCATTTGTTTTATTTTCCAGAAGTACTCTCTTACTTCCTGTAGTTCTGACTTGACTTGGTCAATATTATGATACCACTTACCTTATTTTCACTTTATAAATATACCCCACAACAAATCGTGGTTCATTAGTGTAAGCACGAAACGTAAGGTGTTGTCTTTTACATCTTTCCCACATGGCCCTGGAAGTCAACAGGTAACATTAGTTTCTTCGTTTGGCATTGGATCCAGTTACTTGAAAATAAATTTTAATTTTGCTGTTAATGTAACTGTAGCAATGAAGTGTCACTTTCTCATGGTAAGTGGTACAAAGGGTCTCTTAGCTGGTGCCCAGATCTCAGCAGCTGCCCAGTGCTCACCAGTTCACTGTTACTAAATAATTAATGCACACTGTAGCAGTCCGTCACTATGACTGCCGTAATACTCAGTTAATTTGGTGCAGGATATCTTGGAGAGGGAGGAAGTCTTCCAAGTATGACTAATGGACAAAGCTTCATACTTAACCTGTACTCTGTGTTGAAACTTACTGCCTCTGATCATGCCTGAGGAGTGGTTCAAGTATGTAAAAGTCTCTCTCTTCTTTCTTACATCTCCTGGGAGAACAGCTGATAAGACCTTGCTTTTTTCATGCTTATCAACACTGTTACCCATTCTATCAATTTGATTTCATAACTTCATCTTGAAAAAATAGCTTCCAGCCTTCTTCCAGTTGTCTTCAATCCGTGCATCCCAACTTGAAAACTATACTTCTAAAATGTACTTTGTCACCAAAAAAAAAAGTTTTCTGTCACAAACTGGGGCTTTTGTGTACAGCAGCAGAACGGGTGCTGTGCTCTACAAGGGGTGTGCATTAGGTGACTGCAATGGACAGGAGCACTCCTCCAGTGCCCCCCATAGTCCCAGTGTGTACGAGGTGTGGGTTTGTGCCTACCGAAAGCTGCCACGCACCTGGGGAATTTTTGGGGAGAGCTTCAGCAGTTCCAGGCTCCCTGACACCTCACCCCTGCACGGGGCTGGAGCAGGGTCCCCCTGAAGGCAGCACTGTTCCTGCTGGCCATGGTGAGCAGCACTGTTGGGGTCAGAGGACATCATCTCACCTGAGAGCTTCTATGCATTATGCAGTTCGGTTTTAAAAGAAGTTGGGGCTCCTGTGTCTGCTCATTCTATTGCCCGTGTGCTTCAGTGCTTGCGAAATAGGAGTGTGTATTGACAAGACTGCAAACTGAAGTTGGTTGTGCTCTGGAGAAATCCTCTTCTTTGTGCGAGAGGGCATCACCTGGCAAGCCATCACCTTTTCTGCTGGCGCGGATGCCAGTTTCCATCAGCTATGATTTGTTGGTTGGGAGGGAGGATCTCGGTGCAGTAGACAAAAGGGTGAGATCACCAACTCAATCTCCAAGACCCCCCACAAGCTCTCAGGAGGGATCATCCTTCATTGTTCCTGACCAGCGATGTGAAAGCTGGAGTAGTTCTGGAGCTCATCACAAGTCTCCTCAGCTATTCACTCCCCTTCCATGAAGACTCTGTTTATTGTATATTTATTTAAAGTGCTTCAGGTAGGAAAATGAATATTTACAATTAAATATATGTAAATGGAAGTGGAAAGACTTGATTGGAAAAATACCAAGTTTCTAATACATATTACAATACTAAAGACCTCCCACACAAGATAAACGTTTATAGCCAGATCTAATTGAATATTTCTTTCTGGTTCCTGTGCCAGTGGAAAGCCGTGGAAGTACCAAACCTTTTTGTTTGCATCTCAATCCTCTACAGAACTGGAAGAATGCTTTATTTGATTTGGCTTTAGTTTATTCTATGCAATGTTCTGCCTCTAATTGACAGAATGAATGTTTATGGGGCTGGCCAACACTGATGTTAGGCTGTACCTTTTAACTCCTTGTGTGACTACCCAGTGTACAAAGAGCAGCTTCTCCTTGTGAATGTCAAACATTAAAAAGAGAAACTCTTAAGCTGGTTTTCTAAGGATCCTTCTTTTCTAACTGCACTGATCCAACCAGGTTGTGGTTTTCCAGTGAACGCGAAGTTCCGATTCTAGTTTTCCTCAAACCATTATTTTCTGCAAATCTATTTCCTGCCTTGCGAATTCTCTCTCCCACTATATTCAGTCTCTGCCCTCCCCTCTCCCCCTCTCTCATACATATGATTTTGAGGGTAATGGGTGTCATTTCTCTATCTCTCCATCTGTTCCCACAATCAGCGCTCGCAGTCCAGCCCCTGCTTTGCATGTAGTATGTGTGTATTCTCTTTATCCCTGTCCTGTTTTGATTTCGCGCATTTCCTGTCTCTCCTTGGCCCTCTGTGCTATCTTTCTAGTCTCCATAGCCATCAGAGACCTGAGGGTGTGGTTTGACACTGGAGCTAATTTGGGCTGTTAGCTGTCAAAAGTCGTGTCCCTGTTCCCCTGGCTGCGCACTGCTCTTGCTTCCCTTGCACTGACACTGGCTGTCACCTCGCAGTTTGAGTGAGGAGTCGAGGAGTTAAACTGGTAAAAAAATCAGGCTGCAGCAGCAGCCAAAGAAAAAACAATTTTGTTCTCAGTGGTTTTAGCTCACCAAACCTGGTTCATCCAGCTTTGTTGAGTACTGGTGGCACTGCTGAGGATGGGGCAAGGAAGGTACATTGAGGAGAGGCCAGAACCCCTTTAGAAGGCTAGCTGCAAAGTTGGTCACTCTTTTACAAGAAGACTCTGTCTTTCCTCTACCTCTCTCTTCTTTAGGTCTTCTGCTGCATTTTGCATGCTCAGGGTTGTACTGTCCCTGCCCTCAACTGCTGTCTTACAACACGAGTTATGTCATTAGGGGCAGGGGGGTTCCAGCAGAGGGAAAACTGTTCAGCTCCTTTGAAGTATTTTAGCTTGAATTCAAGTTGTGCCTTTGCAGCCTTAAAGTGGAGCTGGGAGGTGTCATGAGCAGCCCCCAGTTTATGGAAGTATTTTTGAGGAGAGAAAAACCATGAAAACAGACACTACTGGAGTGGGTGCCATTTTTTCAGCAGATGGTAACACTGGTAGAAGGTAACCAAGGAGGCCACATGGCTTTTCACAAGGTCTGCCTGTGGGTAAGGAGAGACTTAATCCGAACATCTGCAACCCAAAGAGCAAAGGTTTCCAGCAGTGGGTACTTTAGGGCTGCTTTTATCTCTCAGCGGGTTAATCTGCAGAGATGGGTTAATCTGCAGAGATTCGTGACTTTGGGAGGCTCTGGTGGGATGGGGAGGATCTGTCTCACCCTGTGGTCAAGTGCTCCTGAGTTTGTCCAGCCTGGTGAGTGAGTTTGGCTTCTAATGCTTCTGCAACAACCCCCTCCAAAAAGTTAATTAATGGAATCTGGAAACAAGGTATCTCAGGAATCTCTCCTTCTTTAATACAGTAGCCACGGCTGAAAGAGTGTATGTGCACCCTGTTAGTGTGTACTTTTTTCTGCTTAGTTTCTCACCCTTCCAGCCTCTTTTAAAACAATAGCATTATTTTCAAATCAAATTTTATAAAATGAACATTGGAGTAGTTAAGAAGGGATCAAAATTTACATAAAACTTCTATGTAACCTATTACCTATGAAAATTTACTTCAGGCTCAAACATGTTTTCCAAAGTTTGCAGCATACAAAACAAATGGGGTTTTAAAATTTCTTTACTTATGATTACCTTAAATTGTGTTTTCTAAAAGGGAAGAGAAAAAAAAAACAAAACCTTGGAACCTTACCAGTTTAATTTGCATTTTGGCTCTGATGTAACTCAAAATAGATTAGATTAAAAAAGGAAATTTGGCAAGTGATTACTCAATTACATGATTTTACTGCTTTGGTATTTTGAAAATAAAAATGAACAGATCTGTTTTACTTTGAAAAGTGCCTGGTGCACGTGTGCTGTAACCACTTTTTGTAAACCATATGGAAGGTTCCCTACACTGCATATGGCATTGCTGCCCAGGACTCAGATGTGTATTTCTGTGATAGACTACACAGGATTCAGTCGGATCAGGGATGCTAACGTCAGCATTCATACCGTGCTGTATCAAAGCACAGCAGAATGATGAGTTTGGTGTAAAACGTGGGGAGTTCCCAGTGACAGGGTTGCATTGCTCCTTTTTCATAGAAAGGAACTAAAATTGCTTGGAGCTAATGCCAGGCCAGGAAGTTGGGAGGAATTTGGAGAAGGGTTACAATTTATATTTTGCAAGAAAGAAAAGGTGAGCAGCATCGAGAGATACTTTCAAAACATTTCATCATCTAGAGCTATGGTATGGTTCATCTCTAACCTTCATACCAAGGATAGGAAGCCTTTGCTGACCCCTGGAAGACCAAGCAAGTGGTGACAAACTCCCCAGAGTAACAAAGCATTGATCCTCCACATGGGGAGGGATGGGGTAGTACTGTGTCTTAAACTGGGCATCATCAGGATTATCTGTTATTCTCATCACCCTCTTTTCATTAGCAAATGGGTAGGAGAAGATGGACCATCTGTCATCACGGATGCCCCTTGGAGCCCCTAGAGCTATTTGTAGCTTTTCAGGTCTCTGATGAATACAGCACTTTTGCAAATATTTGTTTGGTGCCATGATCAGATCACTTGCCTGTCCTGCTGCATAGAGCTGCTTGAGTTCTTGAAAGCTCCTCCACATGCACATGTGCAGCTGTCCCCTCAGTGCAAACATCACTGTGTGTCTGTTCCTTCACAGAAAGCCAGCATCCCTGGTGAGGGATTTTCACCAAAACGAGCAACTTCAGATGATAGAAACCTTGCTTAGTGCCATCACTGCCCTGACAAATTGTTACTCTTAGAGTTGATTTCAGTGAGGATTAAGACCTTCAGAACACTAATCTTGGTGTAGTAGTGATGATACAGACCCAAAGTCCTGACACATGAAGAGCAGAATATGCTGGGGAGTTAGAAATCAATAAATTCCTTTTGAAAGAGTGGTGTGGAATGGAGGTGATGGGCTACAGGATTGGTGATGGACTGCTGAGCCTGTAAACCTTCAGCAAAGCAGCCCTGTCTGAAGAGGGATTATTACCTAGATGTCCCTCACACAAAGGACTGTTGCAGAGGGACAAGTGTTCTGCTATTGCAGCAGGTAGACCTTGCTTCTATCCACCTCAATGTATTTAAAGAATTACACGTGAGACTTGGTCGTCCTCTACATCTTGGTTTCATCTTTCTGCCGCTTACAAAGAACTGGGTTTGGGTACTATATACCTGATATTTAACACACCTGTTTCTGAGAAATCAGTGAGATGGATCTTTGTTGTATAAAATAAAGCACTCCTCAGGACCATGTATTTCCCTCATGTCTTCACTTTTCTTGTTTAAATGTGAAGCAGTGGCCTTCAGGACCCTTCACTGCTGTACTGTTGTCACTGATGGCATCAGTACAGGAGGATTGTTGCTGCTTCTCAAGAATTGAGTATGTTTGTTTTTCCCCTCCTTTCTACTTTTGTGGGGGCAAGGGATGAGTTCAAACCTGGTCAGCAACCTGTGCTGGCACTGTCATCCCAGCACTGACAGTGGACAAAGCAGGGAACCTTTATTCAGTGACAGAAGAGGAGCTGAGGGCTGCCAGCAGCCCCAAGTATTTCCAAGGCAGGAACGGCCATGCACTTACCAGAAGGGTTGATCACCTTCAAAGGAAAAAAAAAAAAGCGAGCTTTTTCTACTACTGAGTTTGAGATATGAAGCAGTGAGTTTCAGTTTCTTATCTCTGAGGTCTGTTACCAGAGACCAGAATGTGCAGCGGTGTGCGTGTGTGCAGATGTCGCTGTTGTGGCTTTGTAAGTTCTGTGTTGGGGGAAGCAGCAAACCTAGGGCTTCTGTTCTGGAGATGAAAATGGGTTGATAGAACCAGGGCAGGAAGAAACAGCTTTCCGGTCACCATATCCTGGTGGAATTGTTGCAATTCATGTATTATTCAAAGTCTAGATTTCATGGCCAAGTCTTAAATTAACCTTGGAGTTATCTGAAAAGTCTCTTCTTCCCTGTCGAGTATGAGGCTTTCCCAAGCAAACACCCTCACTCCTCACACACCTCACCCCCAGTCACGGCTGTTGGTGTTCCAAGGGAAGGAAATGCAAGCAGCGTGGTGGCTGAAAAGCTGGCTTAGAAGTCTATGCGGGTTAATTCCACGAAGCGCGGCTGTGGTCGTGCAGGGCCCATGAGCATCCACACCGCTCCTCAACGCCAGGGCCTGTAGCTAGAGTTTCCCCCGGTGAGGAAGAAAGTCCCAGCGAGTGGAAGCCTCTCCGCCGGGGAAAGCGGCTGCGGGTGGAGCCCCCGAGGCTCGGCGGGGCCCGGCGGAGCCGGAGCGCACCGGACCGGGCCGGGCCGGGCCGGGCGTGCGGGGCGGCGCCGCCAGGGGGGGCCCTTGGGCCGCGGCCGCAGCCCCGGGGAAGCGGCAGCGAGCGGCCCCGGCCCCGCCGGCGGGACAGGGCTCGGCCGGGCTGGGCGAGCAGCCGGCCCGGCGTCCTCTCCTCCGCTTCGGGGAACCGCCATGATTTATATCTTCCTTTTTCCCTTTTTTTTTTCCCTTTTTTTTTCCCTCCTCCTTTTTTTTTGTTTTTCTTTTTTTTCCCCCCCAGCCTACGATTATTTCCTTACGCCTGATCCGCTATTTCACAAGGTCGGGAAAACCCAGAGCGCGGCTGACACCGAGCCCCAGCGAGTGAGGGGGAGAGGATGTGAGCAGAGAAGTTTAGGAAGATAAGTGTGAAATGGAAAAAAAATAAAACCCCAACAACAAAAACAAACAACAAACAAAACGAGTCTTCAGAAAAATCCTGAATGTTTGAACGTGTGTGTATGTGTGTGTTTTCCTTCCTGCCAAAGCAGGATGTCAAATACTGTCCTTTTCCCCTCTTTTTTAAAGCAGGCTGAAAGGAAAATTCTTCACAGAATCTTAAAGAACTTTTTGACACAACAGCTGCAAAATCTATTTTCTAAACAAAGATTTATACATATTTATACGAGCTTAATCCAGATTTTTTTTTAATAAATCATTCTCAGAACTGCAGAGGTAAACTATATGTAAATACCTCAAGTAATAGGCTTGTAGTGCAAATCACATCATTTTATCTTCAATTTTGCATTCGTTTTTCTGGCTTAAAGGTGCATCAGAGATATGCATTTTAGCATATTCAGAACACGGGGCGTGAAATTAAATGTTTGACAGAGTGAGAAAAATATACAGACTTTGGAGATGCCTTAAAAATAGTAATTTATGCAGATCTAGAGGAGTGAAATCATTTGCAATGGAGTGACCCTCTCTCCAGGAATTTTTTGCTCAGTGTTCTTCTCTAATCTCCTGCTGTATCTTCATTTTTCATTGAACTAGCCAGTTTTCTGCGAAGCAGTCTTGTAGATAAGGGAAGTGCTAAAAGAAGAAGAAAGAAGAAGCTCAGTGGGTCCGTTTCCATTGCACTTTTACCCAAGGCAATGGGCAGAATTTAACGGATTCCTTCCAACATATGTTTTTGCCAGATAAGTAAACAGTGTGTGTCGGAAATGAAAAAGCATTTGCAATTTAATGACATTACAGCTCTCAGCTTAGGCTGGCGTGCTGCGAGGCGAAAAGCAGAAAGAGAGAGGAGAGTAGAAAGAGAAAAAGAACAAAGTTCATCTTCCCTTTTGTGCATTTTTATCAAGGAAAATATTACTTCTTTCCCCCTCTTGTTCTCTTTTCTTTTTCTCTTTGCTTTTTTGTCTCACTCATCTACATTTTTTTCTTTTCTCTGCTTTTGTCTCCTCTGTTCACTTTTACCTTTTTCTTCCACTGCCACCGACTCGTTTCCTTTCACCACCCGCCCCCCCCTTCCATTGTGTCGCCTTATTCATCTATTTGGCCCATTCAGTTTTTACCTATAAGGAGCTGTTTATCCAACAATGTATCTTCTTTTTTTTTTTTTTTTTTCCCTCCGTNTTTTTTTTTTTTCCCCTCCGTGTTGTACTCCCGGCGCTACAGCTCACAGTCAACAGGATTGTTGGAGGGATTATAACGTTTCATTTCAAAGCGCGACAAATCTGCTCGCCTTCCCTCTGTCCCCGCTCTCCCCACACTCGCCGGTCCCTCGCGGATGCGCGGCACCCTCGGGGCCGGGATGGCCCCCACATCCCCTCACCAAACCCCCTCCGGGCCGCCCCACCGGGGCCGCCCCGCTCGGCAGCGGCGGCGGGGGAGCGGGGGCAGCCCCCGGGAGGGGCAGGGGGTGCGGGGCAGGGCAGGGAGAGCCTCCGCTCCCGCCGCCGTCGGACGCGGCTGCATCTTATCCCCCCGCTTTCCCCAGCCATTAGGTGAGCGCTGCAAAGTCGCGGGCTCCCACCCCAGGCTTTCCCTGGAGCTCGGGTGTAATTGAAAAATACCTCCAGTCAGCGGCAAGTCCTATCTTACAGGCACGTATCTGAAACGATGTTTAAACAAAAGAAAAAAAAAATAAAAAAGTGCTTGTCTAAAGATCCATGCATGGGTTGGTTTGGGGTTGGATTGCTTTTTTTTTTTTTTCATTTTCTTTTTTTTTTTTTTTTTAACCATGAAATTACATCTTCCACATCTCCCAGATCCGGTACTTGGTAAGTAAAAAGGGAAATCTGTTTGGACATAAGGAGGTAAAGTAGCTAGAGGTGGTAATTTAATCATCCGAGGATATATTTCAATGTTTTTTCTGGTCTTCTAGGCATTAGCACTTTAAATTCATTATGTCTGTTTGACAGATATATGCAGCCTTAAGGATCTAAAAATGAAATCCAAGAAGTATAGCCTGCTAGAGGACATATATTGAAGTTAAGAGATTAAAACGGTCTAACCATTGCAAACAGAATGGAACATCTCGCATTTCTCATTCCTTATAAGCATGACTATTTTGCAGATGTTAAATACGGTCTGCTCTAATTATGAAGAGAGGAGGGGGGGGGGGACCCGCTCAAGAGCTGAGGCTTTCTAACTTTTACATTGATGAAGTGGATATTAGAAAGACAATATTAGCTCCTGTGCTGTGTCTCGGGCTCGGGAAGTTTTACATGGGGGATTTTCTCTATCAATAATTTAATAAGGAGGGTGCAGTAGCAGGAGCAGCAGCCTCTCTTACATGCTTTAAAGACTCGAGAATCGTGCATGAATTTCCTATAAGGCAAATAACAAAAGAGCCAAATGAGAAGAGCGGGTCTTTTTTCTGTCTAACTGGGACACAGAGGACTCTGTGTCATTACAGTAATTTAGCAATGTTAATGATCTGTAATATTAATACATCATACTTGAAAATGGGGAAGAGTTGTCATAATTAAATGCATTAAGCCACAATTAAAAAGTCATCTAAGCAGTTGTAAAGATACCAGCGACGATAAAGCTGTTCATTACACTGCGAACCTCTCTGCCCATGGAAGCTCTCCCTGGCAGGGCTGGTGCCGCAGCCGCGCAGGAAGGCGGTGGGGCGCGCAGCCGGCGTGGCCTAATCAGCACATCGCCTTCGGAGGCGGGGGGATGAGGGGGCTGGACCAACGAGCCCTTTGACGGATCTGCCTCAGTTCTTCAGGAGCGGGGGGAAGGAGGGACACGCCGCTGAAGGCTCATCCCGGACATTCGTGTCCACGCACCCCGGCCGCCTTTGCAAAGGACGTCCCCAGACGCCATGAAACGCACATCTGGGCCGCGAAGCCGGTGTGAGGCTCGGGATGAGGCCGCAGCAGGCTGTCCTTCGCCCGGGGGTTGCGCGCCGCCGCCGTGCGCTCCCCGCCTGCCCGGACACGGGCGGCGGCCGTCGGGGCGGGTCCTGGCGGGGGCTCTGCTTCCCGGCCCTTCCGTCCGCCACCCTCCGCGTCTCCCCGCTGCTGCCGGGAAGGGCTGAACCCCTGAGCCGTGGGACCGAGCTCTGAACAGCACAACTGAGTGCTCCACCTGTGGGGCTGCCCCCTCCACCCCCGGCGCTCCCTCGGCCCCTGGACTGCCTCGCACTGCCAGACTCCCAGGGAGTCGGCGTGCTCTCTGTGGCACGGGAAGCCACGCGGACACTGGGGGTTGAGGGATGAGCAGACACAGTCCACTACTGTGGGCTGTTAGGCCTGGCCCTTTTGCTGCCCAGGTGCTGCCAGCCATGCCACGGGGGCAACCTCCCCACCCGTTTATTTCCTGATATAACTCATGAGAACATCATCCCCAAACTAGTTTTGGTGAAAACCTCATCCTTAGCCTGCTCTGTCAGAATGATCCAGCTCTAAAACAATCCATTAAAAAAAAAAAAATCACATTCTACCAGATCACTGCTGATGGTCAGTGTTTCTTCTTCCATCTCTGTCAGACTTTCCATCTCATGGACTCACACTGTGATTTTCAGGCTGGTTTCATAGTGGAGAAGAGGTTGCACTTGCTGACAGTGTGCTTATGTAGGGCTCTCTGGTGGTCCCCTCCTGAAAACGGCTTATCTCTTTGGACAAATTCAGGAAAATCTGGCTGAGGGAAGATGGTCTCACAGCCCTTTATTATGGAAATGGGCAGTTGGGTAAAGGAGGAAAACCCAGTCTGGCGACTCCAGAGGGAAAGACTCTAACGCCAACTCAATTATTTGAATAGACTGATAGAGGTGAGTCTTCCAATCCAAGGAAAGATTTCAGACAGATCTCGAACATAGTTCCAAAAATAAGGCCCATTTCCGGCCATAACCCAAACTCCATGCAAATGTAGGCTTGTCCAGGGGAGATACAGCACATGGACACTGTCATCTATAGGAGTCCTGAGAGGAGTGCTGCATATTGCAGCTGCTTATAGCTTTCTCTCTCCTCTTGATATCAATGATGAATGTGATCACCAAAAATAAGAGAGAATAAAATTAATGCCAAATAAACAGATAGGAGTAAAGAATATTAAGTAAAAGCGACACAATTTACTCAATCTTCAGATACAGCATTTTGGTAATGTCAACAATTTTGCATTTTGTTGTGTATTGTTATTAATTGAAACACCCTACAAATGCACAAGACCAAGATCTTGGTTTGATACTACTATTTACACCAATACATTAATGAAAATAATTTACATACCTAACAATTTACATACATATAGCCAACTTTCATATATGGTTGAGTTTGATTCCTTGGAGGCCCTTGCCTTCCATAGGAATGTTGCTTCTTTGAATGACAGCATGAAGATGAGAAAGTCTTCACTTGGATTTGTAAAAAATCTACAGGTAGGAAATAGATTTATCTTGCAGATAAAATGCGGGTGAAATGACAATGTCAAAGTGACAAAACTTTAGCTTTTGTGTGTATGGATTTCTAAAAAGGTTGAAGGGAGCTTTATCTCCTCTTACTCTCCTGCATCCATTGATACTGTAAATCCAAACTTTGTGAGAGGGTCACAGCTGTGTGACTGCATGACTTCCCATTCAGTGATCGATTTCTCTTGTGTGTTGGTCCATCAGAAGAATCTCGTGGACCCACAGCTTCCTGTCTCACGGCTTTCTTGAGTTTGCTTAAAGCCCATGCTTGACCCCAGCCACCGGCAGAATAACCTTGGACTTGAGTTTGCACTTATGTCCATTGTCAGAATTCCTTGAAAACATTCAAAATAATCTTGACTTAAGTTAGAAAAGAGTTGTCACCTTTGGAAGTGGGAATGGACCTTCAATGGTCTGAGGCCAACACTGTGTCTCAGAACCCTATTTGTGGTCCATTTATCTGAACAAGACACAGCTTGTTTCATAATGTATGAAACAAGCCCCACATAATGCCCCACAAAGCTTATGTGGTGTCCTGGAGAAGACTTCTTCCCACTGTGAAATCCTGGAAAATACTTTCCCTGGCATTCAGCCCTGAAAATATTAGTCTAAACCCAGTCTCCCTATCTTTATGATCGCCCCACTCTCTGTTGCAGGGCTGAGATTCACAGCCCAAGCTCTAGGGTCATGACTTGGGATCCATGGTCCTGGGCTTGTTTGGGTGGAGGAAATGTCTCTCAGCCACATGTTCTGGGAGCTTCCACAGATGCCTGGGGACAGTGCCTTGAAGAAGCCCATGAAAGAATAGCATTTACCTCATCAACTGCAAGATGCAAGGTATTTTTCCCTTGGAAACATTACATTTTGGTGTTCTAAAGGGAATTTATTTCTCTAAAAATGTCCAGGCTGTGGAAAAACATTTTTTGACTGAGATGAAAGTTATGTATAAATATATATAAAATAAATTGTGTTCGTTCTTGAATCTATGTTTATTTTAAGTCCTTACAAATGAAAACTGTGCTCTTCAGCTGATTCTGCTGGGCATGCAACCTGAGACACTTTCCTGGCACCGGAAAGGGAACAAGCCTAGTGTGTGATACAAGGCCGGTGCAAAGAGGATGAGGAAATAATCACTTGCATCACAAAGAACAGCCATCCAACCCATCAGCTGCCTTGATTCTGTTGAGTGTTTCACTGGTGCAATTGGAAAAGTCAATTTTAAGGAGAGATTAGGAGGAGTACACTGCACAGCTAACCTCGCAGGATGCTCCTTACCTGAGAGCTGGGCAAAGATGTAGATGCTTGAGAGGGAAACTGAATCAATGAGCCATAAAGGTGTTATCAAAAGTACTGGAAAGGCAGAAGCTCCTATAGCAACACTACAGTAAAGGTAAAATATGCTGTAAGACCCACAATTGCCAATGCTAGCACAACAGTTGTGCTGAAACTGTTGACAGCTGTGTGGAGTGCAGAGAAAGAAAGCACAAGAGTAGGTGGTCACATGGGCCAAGGAGACCTGTGCACTGTTATACAATGGTAGAGGGAAAATAGATTAATTATATTTGTTGAAGGAACTTACATTAATCTAAATTATGTAAAACTTGACTGGGCTTTGGTTTGAAGGACAGTAAGGGAAGGTCAAGATTCAGAGATGTTGGTAGGAATATTAATCAAGGGATGACAGTGGAAGAAAATGCTCAGAGCCTGAGAAAGCAGGAGCTTGTTCTGAGCTATGCTGAATTAATGCTGGTATGCTAAAACCAGCACAAGATAAGGTATTTTAAAAACAAGTAGAAAGACAGAATGTGAGTGAAGAGTGATATTCTGTGCTCAGTGGTGGTGATAGATGAAGCCATCTTCTCTGGAGCCACCAGGGAAGGGATAGGTAAGGGGAAGAGGGTAAAAGAGGTGATTCTATAATGCCTGAAAGAAAAAAAGCCTGGAGAGTGTGGCTGCAGGTGTGGGAGGCAGCTGAGACTTTGAAGAAGATGAGAAAAAAACGTGAGTCATAAATTGAAAAAGCTGGATGGAAAGCCTTCAGAGAGCAGGCACAGGTGGCATGTCCCAGGGAGGAGATTGGTTGGAATATCTTTTGCCATCAATGGGAGGTGTTTAGCAAGGTGGGATATTGGCTCCCATTGCAGCTGTAAGTAGTACTAGTCTGGTACTAGATGTTCAGCTCTATCAGAGCTTTGTGGTCTGTTCCCAGGGGACAGGCATGTTTGTCAGAAGTACAATAACAGCTGACTAAGGTGGACTTGCTCTGAGGTTATCATTACTTCTCCACAGCTGATCATAAATAAATGTTTCAGTAGAAGTCTTAACTCCCCTTCTAGAAAAGTAGCAAGAGAAATGAATGTTTTCTTTTAAGTGTGAGTTTTGGAAACTGACAAAAATTTCATCAGCCATCATTTGGAAGCAATACCTTTAAAAAGAGTGCCTCATAAAGACTAAGCTTTCCCTAAAACATCATAATCTTATACCTGAGCCCTTCAAAAATGAGAGATCTTCCTCACAAGCTAGAGGTAAAATATTCTGCTCATTTAGAAATAACTTGCCTTGGGTACATCTTGTTTGATATAACACAAATTGTTATTGAGGATTCCAGAGAAAATAAATGAGAGGGGGAAAAAAGTAAATTTGTCTCCAGCAATTGTTTCTAGCAGTAATCTTTAAATAATTTGTCCTATTTGGTCATCCAGGAGCCAAATTTGTCATTAGTCCATGTCAGGAAAAGACCATTCTCAAGAATACTTATGAGATGCAAATGAAAGGCTAAATTTTCATTTAATCCAGTACCCTCTTCAACATTTCTCTTTATTAATCAGTAAGGAACTTTTACATGAACTTAAAAAAATGTTCTTGAAATTGATCCAGGTGCAACCTCAAGAAGAAGCTTGTTTTCATCAGGATTTATGACCCTTTGAAGAGTTTGGAGCCCAGAAATGAATTAATTTATCACAAGGCATTAACAGGGGGAAAAAATGGAAGAAGTTGGGTAAAAGCCTGGTCCTGGTGAAATCTGTGGTAGAGATGTCATTTTCCTTTCTGTAGTCTGTATCTGCCCCATTTTCTTTTATCTGTGACCATTATAAACCTAGCGCAGTTGCTTTCTGATTACTTTTACATTTGGAAATTTTCAGGTGTAATTAAATTGCTGAGGTTATGTTCAAAATACAGTAAAATATCAAAATTAACGTTGTCTTTGTTTAGTCAGTTTTTCTGGATGTGACAATAAGTTGTGATTTGTGCAAATATGTACGAATGGGCATTGTTTATATGAATGTTTTGGTCAATATTGGCCAGCAATACTGGTTCCTGAACTATTCAAATGCTGGCTTGCTAATTGTTAAATTATGCTGATGATGAGATGCAGGAGCAAGTATAATTTATCCTGTATGCAGAATATTCAGGCCATAGAAACAAATTTCAAACATACCTTTATTCTCCGGTAATTACAGTAACAAGGTCAAGAAAGGCCCGTCAAGGAATGACCATAGCCCAACCACCAGCCAGACTTGGGTAATTAACAGCAGGTGTTAATGAAACCTTCTTGCCCAGCGATACTCGATACTCATACTCGAGAACGTGCGTTCAAGAAAGTGGTTCTCGAAAGGCGGGGGCCAAAGCTGCTGACGGAGTCCACAGCAGGATTTGCAAAGGAGGCTCCCGGGAAATACGTGCCTCTAATGTCCATTTCCTGCAGCTGGGTTGTAGCTAGGCATCTTTTTGAAGCTGAGCATCAGAACCTGAAATCACTTGTTTGACCCAGATCTGAAGTATCCACGGGTTCCGCACTCTGAACGAGGTCTATATTTTAACTCGCAGCTAACTAATACGAGATATGGAAGTAAAGGAGCTGCGGAGCAGAACCCCAGAACCGCCTTAAATTCACGCTTTTCCATCTCCTGTCGCTAGATCTCACCCTCCATCTCACCAAGGTGAGAGGAAGGCCGTCACCTCCACGGCGCCACTGCCAGGTGGAGGAGACGGGACGGAGTTGCTGGAAATCCTCCCTACCATGGCATGGCCAGCAGCCGGACACCCGTCTCCTGGGTGAAAGCTGCTCTGCCAAGCAGGAGCAAAGGCGGGGGGGACGCGGGGCAGGGAAGAAACTGGGGGTTGCCTGATTTGGCGTCCTAGGTGCTTGTAGGCAGGCTAGAGGGTGACAGTGCAGAGATCAGGTCTGCGGGGGGCCCCAACAGGTCCAAGAAGCGGCGGCGAGGGGTTCTCCCGACCTGCTCCCACGGTTTTAGGCTGCCACGTTGACTTTTGCTATTAAAAATCCTCAACAGGTTCCACAGGGGAAATCCAGAAGTTGTGTGCCCTCCTTTACAGGGCTGGATCAGGGTTTTGCTGTTTGTATTTTTTTTATTTCTGAGAAAATAAACCAAACCCATCTGGGCTGAAGGACTGAGAGTTCGCCGGTCGGAGTCGGGGCAGCGCGGCACGCCCGAGGCGAGGCGGGGGTCCCCATCGCTGCGCGGCGAAGGTGGACCCCCGAGACACTGCATGCAGTCCGGAGACCCTCAGCCGACCCCACAGCGATCAGCAAAGACCCACAGATCTCTGTCTTCGGCTTCCCCTTACGCCCCGCGAAATCCCTGGGTCAGCACGGTCTGTCACTGGGGTGGCTCTCGGGGGGCCGGGACTGACACGGAGGCCGCGGGAGCTACGGGGGGAGCCAGAGGGGCGCGCTGAGGCGGTGACAGAGCATCGGTCACCTCGGGGGGATGCACGGCCCCCGGTGCTGCTGGCTGCGGACCCCGCAGCCTCTGCGGGAGGCCGGGGCATGGAGGGTCGTGCGATGGTGAACAGCAGGGCGGACAGGGTGACACGGACGACACAGTCGTACTCAGGCTGCCACAGCGCGGGCAGCTGCTCTGTCTGAGCCGGGGAAGGCTGAAGGCTTGGGGTCCCAGGGAGGGATCCGGCTGCCAAGTCACTCTGTGCGGGAAACCGACCCGCAGCCGCCCCTTCGGGCTGCCCGAGGGGGATGCGCCCGGCGGTGCCGTGCAGTGCCACCTGCTCCGGCGTAAACGATGCCACCAACAGCGGCGAGGGACACGGCCGGGTCGCCGAGCCCGTGCGCAGCCCCGGCGGGGCGGGCCCGTCTCCCCCGGGACGCTGACCCGGCAGGCGGGGTGGATGCGAAGAGATACGTTTGTATCCCAGCCCAACTCCGCTGCCCGCCCCAAACTGCGGCATGGGATTGTGTGGGATTTCCGCAGCAGGTGAGATACGGACGGCCACGGAGGGATAACTCCCTCCTGGTGATGGGGATTTTTCCCAAGGTTGTCCCGCTGAGGGCTGTCAGCGCCTCCTCATGCTGAAACGTTTCATCGTAGGAAGGAACGGGGTCGGCGCTACCGATTAACTCTCGAAGTATGCTGAAAATGCAGTGACACTTGTCTTTAGAAGGGCTTGGTTTTGTCTGCGGTGCTAATTGATTTCTGTTCAGGCTGATCCCTCTTAAAACATGAACAGATTTAATGGTTCTTACTCCCGAGCTCTATGCTATTGAGATAATTTCGGTTATTAAGACGCATTAATAAACAGTTAATAGACACCCTTTTTTTTCCTCCAAGAGGTAAGCTCTTCATCAGTCCGAAATAAACGAGCAGCCTCTACCGATGCTCTCCCGCACTCGGGATCAGTAACTGCCCACGCGTGTCAAAAATACCCTACAGCTAA